>JAPXFQ010001662.1:630000-1230000 GCA_028564705.1 Apricaphanius iberus
ATACTTCTTGGTAAATGCAATCTTGTGAGAGTGTTTCTAAGAAATGAGGCAGCAATAAAGTTAAAATGGACTAATTTTGAATTTGGAGTCGATGCCTGCAAAAGATGAAAAACTGAAGTAGGTGAAGTGAACAAAAGCCGTTATTCTCATATATTTCAACTACACCCATCAGCCCGTTATCTTAATTTCATTCTAGCTTTTTTTCCACTGATTAATCGTCACACAAAAAAGCACATATCCAGTCTGATTGGCAGTTATGAAAGAGCATAAAGAATGAATTACACTGGGAAAAATGGGGAGGCAGCTGCTGTCTAGTTAGTATTGATTTGTCTCTGCAGAGTTTCATCATGGCCTATCTAACTAATGAGGTCCAACATATACAAATGCACTACAGAGAAACTCTCCATTTCACTTTTTCTCTGCAGGACTTAAATTGATCAAGTACCAATCTTAGTTATGGTTACCCAAACTTGTGAGACTTTTTTTCTGAACTTGTATGTCATTTTTTGTGTTTTCCCCCCAGTTAAGTTCACTTTCTCTTATCCACAAAGCTTGCTCCCCCAACCTATTGCTGTGCTTCCACTTATGAGCCTCTTTTACACCTTAGTTCATTATATGGCTACAAAGGTGATTCTGTTTTTAAGTCATTGTCATCTTTATGTTCTGCAACACTTTGGGCTTACACACATGATCTGGGAAGCTGTATTATGAATGCACCACTGGTGACTAAGGCTAAGTAGGATAAACTTCAACCCATGTTGTATTATTGCTTTCCCCCATGACACTGATTCCAGATGAATTAATTCCAATTCCAACACTGTCTAAAAAAACTTTAGTCTATTCCCATATATTTGCATTGATTTCATCTGAAAGACTTCAAATTTTTTTCTTATATTTACTTTTTACCAGGGTGCACACAATATTTTTGGCCTAGTACTCAGGGGAAAACCCAGAGTTGTTTTTTCCTAGTCACGTTTTTAAGTTTGCGTTTTTCTTAACCCACCTCACAACAGGAACAAAAAAGGATGATGCTTGGATACTGCAACATGTACTTTGATGTCAACTGAAAAAGTACAACTAAATGTATTTTCTTAAAAACCTTGTAATTTTCTATCAAACATGAAAAAATTCAAAGTGCATGGATCTGCTTTTCCGAATAACGAAAGCCAAATGAAAGAACAGCTATTTCAGCACTTAACAGAATTATTATTTCAAAGCACCAAATGTTTAATTTCTACAGAGTTTCATAGTCATAGTCATCATCATCGTCACTATACTGTTTGATTTCTTCTATTTCATACATAGAAGATAATGTATATCTATCAAGCCTTCATCCTTTTTCCTGGTTCAGCCTACATTTGGCTGTTTTCCTCCCCAGGTCTACAACTGGATTTGGGTCAAAGGTGCCTGCAGTAAACTGGGACAAAATGATGTGCATTCAAGAAGAGAGACGGATGTCTGATAGGCAAGATCTGTAATTGTTTATTATGTTATCCAAATATGAAAATCCTCTAGCTTTCAGATGCAGCACAGCTTAAAGGCAGTGAAGGACCTTCTGAATGTTGCCCTAACTGTCAGAGTTGCTTGTCTTCACTACATTTACCAGCTCGTGCACAGAGGAGGCTGCCAAACATTGTCCAGCTTGCTTTAAATACATCCACTCTCTTAAAGGTGATTCTGTCAACACGCATGTTGGACTAATATTTCTCAAAGATGTTACTAAGAGTTGTTTTCCCAAAACTGTGGAGATATTTCTCTTCAAGAAGCCAAGTTGTGAGTTCAAATTTTTAAAAACTAACAACATGATTTGGAAGATTCATATCTGCATTTGAACTCGGCAATTAGAGCTCTTAATACATTGATCTTTACCTTGTCAGCATCAGCACGTGTTCCAGTCTCTGATGCTGTACTCTTCCTCGCACTCTGTAGAGTCAACTGTACAACAGCAACCGTGAGCTCGTCCTTGCATTTACCTATAGTTAGATTATCTTTCTTAACTGTAAAAGGTTTTCAATGCAGTAGTGTTTCAAGCTGATGTCATCACTTTTTGCCACTGAATGGCAACATTATCCATATATTCAACTGAGTCCCAGTTATCTGGACCGACCATCTGATGTTGCCAAACGTACTAATTTCACAAAAACTATGCCTCTCTCCTCGCATGTCATCTATAGTTATCCAAATTGTTTTGCACCTTCTTTATTCAAATACAATCTCAGCAGATTTATCACAGATTAATTAAATGACTCACACCATCAGCTCCAACCCTCCTAAGAAGTGGAATTTCTTCTTCATACGAGCACATAGGACACCCATGTTTTGCTTTGTGAAAGGCTAAAAGAAAAACATTGCTTCTCTTCATTTAGTTTGTCTTTCCATTTGTCCAGTGGACCACTGGGCTTCAAGTCCTGGCTGCACCTGATTTCTTTAATAATTTCAACTTCAAGCATTTCAACTTTCTGGAGCTCTCTGCTGTCTGCATGATGGAAGTCTTTAGAAGCCATGTAAAAGTCATTGTTTTGTCCACCATAATGGGACTTTCACAGCATATTCTGCACCACATCTCTGTGAGTTCATCATTCGTTTGAAGCCAGCTGACCTCATGACATCTCAAGATCTCGAGACATGAATTATTAGTGCCACACTGCCAGACAGGACATGCGTGAAAAAAGAAAGGAAAAACCTTGCATGTATTTTTAACCCTTTACTTAACCACAATATTTTGAGCTGTGAAACAATGTGAGTGTTATATATTATGCAGATACTCTGAGTTGCTCACTGTCATTAGGATCTGTTTCTGTCTTCAAGCCACAACAGTTTTGCTTCCATCATTGTTAATAAATCATTTGTAATCATTTTTGGCACTCTTTGTGCATTTGAACAAATAATGAAAGCTTTTTGTTCATCGCATTCCATATCACTAGCAAATGTAGTACAGTGGGGCAAAAAAGGATTTAGTCAGCCACCGATTGTGCAAGTTCTCCCACTTAAAATAATGATAGAGGTCAGTAATTTTCATCATAGGTACACTTCAACTGTGAGAGACAGAATTTGGAAAAAAAATCCAGAAATACACATTGTAGGATTTCGAAAGGATTTATTTGTAAATTATGGTGGAAAATAAGTATTTGGTCACTTCAAACAAGGAAGATCTCTGGCTCTCACAGACCTGTAACTTCGTCTTTAAGAAGCTCTTCTGTCCTCCACTCGTTACCTGTATTAATAGCACCTGTTTGAACTCGTTATCTGTATAAAAGACACCTGTCCACAGCCTCAAACAGTCAGACTCCAAACTCCACTATGGCCAAGACCAAAGAGCTTTCGAAGGACACCAGGAAAATAATTGTAGACCTGCACCGGACTGGGAAGAGTGAATCTACAATAGGCAAGCAGCTTGGTGTGAAAAAATCAACTGTGGGAGCAATTATCAGAAAATGGAAGACATACAAGACCACTGATGATCTCCCTCGATCTGGGGCTCCACGCAAGATCTCATCCCGTGGGGTCAAAATTATCATGAGAACGGTGAGCAAAAATCCCAGAACCACATGGGGGGACCTGGGGAATGACGTGCAGAGAGCTGGGACCAAGGTAACAAAGGTTACCATCAGTAACACACTACAACGACAGGGAATCAAATCCTGCAGTGCCAGACGTGTCCCCCTACTTAAGCCAGTGCATGTCAAGGCTCGTCTGAAGTTTGCCAGAGAGCACATGGATGATACAGAAGAGGATTGGGAGAATGTCATGTTGTCAGATGAAAACAAAGTAGAACTATTTGGTATAAACTCAACTCGGCGTGTTTGGAGGAAGAAAAATACTGAGTTGCATCCCAAGAACACCATACCTACTGTGAAGCATGGGGGTGAAAACATCATGCTTTGGGGCTGTTTTTCTGCTAAGGGGACAGGACGACTGATCCGTGTTAAGGAAAGAATGAATGGGGCCATGTATCGTGAGATTTTGAGCCAAAACCTCCTTCCATCAGTGAGAGCTTTGAAGATGAAACATGGCTGGGTCTTCCAACATGACAATGATCCCAAACACACCGCCCGGGCAACGAAGGAGTGGCTCCGTAAGAAGCATTTGAAAGTCCTGGAGTGGCCTAGCCAGTCTCCAGACCTCAACCCCATAGAAAATCTGTGGAGGGAGTTGAAAGTCCGTGTTGCTCGGCCAGAGCAACAAAACATCACTGCTCTCGAGAAGATCTGCATGGAGGAATGGGCCAAAATACCAGCTACTGTGTGTGCAAACCTGGTAAAGACCTGTAGTAATCGTTTGACCTCTGTTATTGCCAACCAAGGTTATATTACAAAGTATTGAGTTGAATTTTTATTATTGACCAAATACTTATTTTCAACCATAATTTACAAATAAATTCTTTAAAAATCCTAAAATCTGAATTCCTGGATTTTTTTTCACATTCTGTCTCTCACAGTTGAAGTGTACCTATGATGACAATTACTGACCTCTGTCATCATTTTAAATGGGAGAACTTGCACAATCGGTGGCTGACTAAATACTTTTTGGCCCCACTGTATATCAGAATATTAATTTATGATTCAGGTTCCTACCAAGCTTGAAGCTTTTTTAAACTCACTCATCTATGGAACAAGGTATTTGCTTAGTAAATTGTTCTGAATTATTACTAATATAGTAACAATCATAGATTTATAATCATAGAAATGAAAAATAAGAAAACAAAGAATTCACTGGCTCAATTTATAATGCTAGACACAAGAAAAGCCAAAGACTGAAATTCAAACTTCAACAAATAAACCAACAGACCGTAACATTTGGATTCAGCAAGCCAGATCTCAACAGCAAGAGTGCATCATAGATTGCAGCAAGACTTCCTCTTATGAATGTTTAGCGTTTCATGCCACTAAAACTAAAGGAATGTCATTCTAAAGTTCTCAGAAGTTAGGTCTCTTTAAGAGGGACCAATAAGGATGAAAAATGATGAAAGAAATGTGGCCCAGGAAATCTGAAATATGTCAATGTTCCTCAGAATAAAGCCTTTCACATGTAGGGGAATTTATCAATTAAAAATAATTAATTCATTGATAATTGTTGTGATCTATCTGGTGATGCTAAGAAAATTAACTAATAGTTGTAAATTAGTAGTTTATTATTTAAATCATTTAATCGGGGCACCAATCCAACCTCTGGCTGGAAACAAAATATTATATATAATCAAAGGGGGATTATCAACCAATAATCTCACTTATAATGATTAATTATTAGTGATTACACCAGAAAGATCCTATCTGAAGGAAGTGAATTCTTGCAGTAATTCACACACTCAGACTAAGAGAATCCAGATATATGATTCAATTTAACCAATTTATTCTAAAAAAACACAACTAAAAATAAAAACACTACGACTACCAGGACTTCAGCAATATGGTGACCAGCGATGACATCACTTAGGCACGTCACGGGGCGCCTCCTACTGATGTCGTACGCAGCCCCTCGTGTGCATGCGTGGAGGCGGTGTATGACGCGAAAGAGCAGCTCGTCGAAAAGATAGGAGGAAGTTTTATGACTTATTTTTTAACCTGAGCAAGAGGCCTGTGGTTCCTTTCTAACAAAGAAACCTTGTGGCTCTTATCAATAAGTTAGTTTCTGCTAATAAAGACTCTGGTTGGGAAATATGGAGGAAACGGGATTAAAATGTCCTTTGCTTGCTGCGCGGTCCTGACAGGCGCTCTGCGGGTGCCGACCCAAATGCCTATGACGCCAAACACTATCAACTAACGGAGGGGAACCAAACTTCTACAGACTAACAATTTCTGTTTCTGCTCAGCTCTCAGCGAGGACGGTCGCTTTTTTCCCTCCCTCCTCCTCCTGTGTCTTATCCCACAGCTCTCTGTCTCCTGTGCCTCTATCTGGAGTATCTTTTGGCAATTTTCTCCGAAACCAAACTGAATAAGCGAAGATGGAAATGGTCAGCTGGTCTCTGAATGCTATTGATAAAATCTACTCAACTCTACGAAGCACCGGTAAGGGTCAACCGGGGTGTCAACCATGGTGATCGGGTTTCTGCTGATTGGAATGGGCAGTTACTGGAACTACCGAAAAATGGCAACAAAGATCTGAAACACGGTCGAGATTGGTCACTGTTCTGGAAGCGATTGGACGGCTGAAGGAACAGCTGGATGTGTTGATTCGTACTGATGGGACTCAGAACCAAATGCTAGGAGAGCTGGGACGCAGAACAGACGCTGTAAGAGGCGATCTGGCCGGCGCTCTGGGACTCATCCGCAATTTGTCATCGGACTTGGAGATACTGTTGGTACGGATTGGGGCAACTGGAAATTAATTGGATTTGGAACTATTAATCTGCGAATTAATTTGGATTTTGACTTTAATTTGAACTACAATTTGGCTGAATTAGACTATAAAAGAAACCACTGACAGACTGAAGGGACAGAAAGGAATATTTGATATCTCCCTGCAATCCAAACAATTTATATTTTGGCTCCCATGAAGACCCTTCAACCTGGTCCTAATCAAATGTCCCCGAGAAGAATGTCAACAGAGTCTCCTCTTCCCCGTACACTTGCATCTACTGACGCACACACTGACATGGTTACACACACTCACATTCACACACACCGTCTCGCTGTATCCTTAATTCTGTCTCCTGCAACAGGAAGCTGGATAACAGCGCGCCTCGATGGCAGCGCGTTAACCTGTGAACTGGAGCTCATACCTGCTCATCCCTCCTGATGTGTCATTGTTAATGTCTGGATATGTGCTTAAATGTTTGTTGGTGTGGTTTTTTCAATCACCTGCGTTGTGAGTGCTGTACGGACCCACAACACAGGTGAGCGTTTTTTCCTTCTCACCGTGGAACCCTCCCCTCCCCAGATGTGTACTTCTCTATGTTTCATAAACGGGAGCGCCGCTCGGTGGCTGCATGCCCAACAGTGACCTGGATCCGTTTGTTGTTGTTGTTGTTTGTAATGATCTTGGACAGGTTGTACTGTATCTGTAAATTCCTTGTATGCATCATTCTTGTATGTGTCATACTTGGCCATTAAAGCTGATTCTGATTTTGCTTACTAATAAAGGTCAAAACATACAGGAAACTTACAATCAACAAGTACAAAACTCACAAATTTACCCCTAAGTAGAAACACAGCACAGAAAAATCACAGAGCGCTCAAGGAAGGCAACTCACTTTACATCAATAATCATGCATGCATACAGTTATAAAGAAAACTTTCTAAACACTCTCCACCCATGTAACAGAAGATAAAAATAAATAAGAACAGTCTTACTTTAAAAGGGGAAGCTTCCAGGTGTAGAAGAAAAATATACTTCTAATCGCGACGGAAAAACGCAAAGAGGAAACGGAGCGCAAAAAGGGGATGAAAAAAAATAAAAAGAGAGAGAGAGGTTGAGCGGACTGAGCAAATAGTTTGGGGCCAGCCAAACTATTAAAGGGCCTTGGTTGCAGGAAGGGAGGACAAAATCCAGAACACTTGTTGCAAAGGAAGATCTCTTCTTTCAGTCCCGTGAACAGAACTAAACCCCACTAAAGCAAGTTTTGAAGAGGAAGATGGATACTCATGCATCACTTTTATGCTGGCTGTGGGTGCTTCGCCCCCCTTTCCTTTTATTGGCCACGAATCAGGCATTGGCAGGGGTCTTTGAAAATTGCTATCCCAGCCAGCGCTCAGTGGATTCGAAATGGGGAAGGAGCGGATAGTTCTGCTATTGGTTAGAATGACATGGCCAGGGGGGAAGGGGGTCTTAGTTTCACCATTTATGGTTCAGACCCAACACTCATAAAAAATATGTGTGGCACTTAACTGAACATATGTCTTTTATCGTTCTGATTTTTGGATTTCTAAGGTCAAAATGCATTTTTTGGACTTCAGTTTCTAAATATAATTAGGAACCTAAACGGTATGTGCATTAACGATGCTCTCACCACTTTGAGCTGGTTTTAAATAATCTCATTTCAGCGGATAATTTGTCAATTGATTCTAAATATAGTGTATTTTGAAAAAGAATTATGTCCAGGCTCCTCAAGAAATGACCGAAAAGAAGAAAAAATCCTTAAACTAGCATAAATGAACTGGAAATCTCGTACCACTTTTTGGGTTTAAGCAAACATGCAGTAAGCTAAAACATATGAGTGCCTCTTGGGGGTAAACAACCATTCCAAATGATTTTAAAATGACTAACGCCAATCTTGAATTATCTTAAATTTACGGGTAACCTTTTTAATTCAACCCATTTGTTTTCTGATTCATTTCCCTCTATGGTGTCTTTAGAAGGTGAGTCAAGGTTGTGTGCAAATAAGACAGAGTTACAGTTAAAGTCGAAGTACTGTTTTTTTTTTTTGGGGGGGGGGGTTTGGCAACCTGGACATCATTATTGGCATGCTATACATTCATTTACTCACCCAGACAATTTTGGTGAGACTTGAAGTCCTTCATGAGATATTAGATCCATTGGCAAACAGCGAATTTCCATATAATGGAAGCTGTTGGGGCATGTGAAACTTCTAAATAAATCTTTAACTACCACAAAACTTAATTTCACCAATGTTTTGTTGTGAATCACTAGGACTGTTCCCCTGTGAGTTTGGAAAGTCTCGGCGCAGCTTTGTTGTCTTCTGGAGTATTTTACAAGAGTTTTTTCAAACGGATTCCAACTTACAACAAACAGCGATTTCAATGATGTTGCCGCTGTCCACCATTCCAGTTGTAGTCTGAGCAGGACTGAGCAGGTTGTGGAAAGGGAGCCCGTGGAAGCTGAACTTAGTCCACTTGGTAATTTTGTTTGTACAATTGTGGAAGCACGCAAATATGAACAATGTTGAAGTTTGAAGTAGCAAGTTCTGCCTAAACGACCGCCATCATAGCGCATGGCATGAAAGTCATTATTCAGAGGCTTTACTTTGGGGGCCCCTATGACTCCCATTATATTGATATAATATCTCTCAAAGGCATTCAAGTTTAACCAAAGTTTTCTGGGCGAGTATATTAATATATTGCCCGCTAAAAATAAAGTTCAGGTTCAAAAAAACAGTACTACCCCTTTAAGGAAAAACTTTGATCTCATTAATTTACAATAGAAATGACTTATGACAAAGAATACACCGGTTTTCAAATGATTCTTGTGGGCTGAGTAAGTGTAGAATCTAAAAAGATTTACAAAATGTGGATGTCCATACATGTTTTTATACACGTCAGCCAGTCCTTGGCTTAATTTAGCCATGGCAAATATGTTGAAAAGTTTTTTTTATGTTTTTTTTTATCCCATTGGTGTTTATTTGGCTTGAATATAAGGCTTGCTTAACCCAGTTGTTGAACCCCAAACACAACCTTTCAATCAGATTCACATCACAATTTGAGGTTATTTTATATTGAAGAAAATACACTTTTTTTCCCTTAGGGGATAGTGTTCAAAAAATGTTTTTGAACCTTGTCATTTCTGTTACTGGAATCCAAAAACACAGATGGGAACTTTTACTTAACTGATCAAGCAGAATCCAGCTAATGTTTACATGCACACATACCTCTCAACTGAGATTTTCATGATTCCAGGATTAGTAGCAGGGTAGCAGCTCCTCTTTCTGCCAAGATGGATCAATGAATATCTTCAGCAACAAACTTGGCAACGCTGACAGAAAAACCAGGGTTTGTGCAGAATTCTAATTATTGCAATTATTTTGGGACCAAATGGTAACCTAACTAAACTAACACTGCGTTTATCTGCCTGTATTTATGAACCTTTGCTGTTTGATTATATGTGACACAAAGGGAAAACATAAGTAAGAAATAAAACTTGTGGATTTAAATAGACCTGAAGTCAGTGTTGTATTTATAGTATTGCTCTCTGCCATACACAATGATTAATAGTGGGACAGGGCAAAATGTAGGAATCCTTGCCCTACCCTCTGAATTATATAGATCTCAGTTACTGGAAGAAGCACCCGACTGGATCCAAGAGCAGAGGTCAGTCATTTCTTTTTAAAATCTCAGCAGCACTCCCTTTCCCAGAATTTACAAGTACTGAAAGTAAGCAGATGGCTTTTATAGTGCCAGAGGCATTCTAAAATTCATGACAACTGGTCAAATCAAAGAATATGGATTTTTTCTATTATACGGTGGAGTTTAAATTTTTGAAACAGTACATGAAAGATAACTTAGAAAATTGGAAGATATTTTCATAAAAATACATACAGTATATTAGGTGATATTTGTACTCCCATTCCGAGTAAGTGCTCTCTCGGAATCATTTAGCTGTATATTAAAGTCTAATGCAGTTGTGGCAGATATTCCATCTTTTTCAACCACTATTTTAGTCTTACATTGGAAAGAAAAGGATGGGGGGGGGGGGGCATTTTGACCCCTTTAAAGTCTTCTAGGAAGACAGAGGAATCCTTCCTGGAATAAAGTAATCTGCCTACAAATAATGTGCATTCTATAACAGTCATAAATCCAGCAAAATGGTGCCATTTTCTGATGAAAGATAAGACAGCAGATAGAGCAGAAATTCGATGTTTAGTGGAGGTGCTAAAGCAATTATTCTGGAAGCACATATGGAAAAGCATCGCTGAACACAACCACAGCACCCACAGGAATGCGCCGTCATCTTGAACTTGCTGAGCAAACACACTTTTTACAGCAGCAACGTCCATCAAATCCATTGGGCTTCCCACAATCTCACCTACTGTAGCAGGTGCCATTAAACACATCTGTAGCGGCAGGAAGATGCTTTCCATTGGGACGAACCGTATATAAGCCGTTCAGTTCTTATCCGTAGGGCTTTCAGCTGTGACTTCTTCCCATATGGCAAGCAAATCCTGCACTTGTTAGATATCTCAAATTAATCTTAATCTGTCCAGGTGTATAATAGACAAATTAACTAATAATGTTCTGTAAACATTTAAATACAATAAAATTATCTGGACAGTAAAAAGTACTAAAGCAGAATAGCTCCATTTAATCTTTTCATTTGTTCAAAACCCTAAATATTCCTTACGCATGTGTGTATGTGATAAAACTGTCATGGTATCACCCACAGAGAACGCACAAAGTGACAGGACCAAGCAAAGGCAGAGCTGGGATCAAAGGGAAATCTTACACCTCCATTATAATCCAGCTGACTAACAGAACTGTTTTCTACATCACTTTAGGTACACATGGCTATGAGTCAGGTATAGTCAAACTGCTCAAATACCTAAAAAACAGAAGAAAAAATAAAGGTAAAAAAAATTTGTACGAAGAATCAGACATTTAAGCTTGACATTATTCATACTCCTGACTGATTTAGGTTTAAAATAATGTCATTTTATTAAGATGTTTCTTCTGACTTGAAGTAATAATGTTTTGGAATCCTGAAATAAATCCATGACTAGAAAGAGACAAAACTGTTGTTGAAATTAAAAGAAAACTTCTTCATCCATCCAGAGATAGAGTGAACGAAGAGGTGGGGAAGGTGGAGAAGGCGGCCAAGAAAACTGCAGATACTCCGGCACTTTGTCCAAAATATCAATAAAAGCAGCCAAACCCATCAGAATAATACAACAAAATTGTTGTGCTTTTGAAACCGTATTTTTTATTTTGTTTTAATACAAATATTTTTCAAAGTAGAAGTTGTTTTAAACATGTAAAAATGTAATAACTTTGTATAACTTCAAGTCTATGCTGAGCACTAGGAAGTTATGGTGATTACACTCTTAAGTATGGAAGCTGTTACCAGATGAGGGTAGAGTAGCCAAAAATTAAACTCAAGTAAGATTAGCACAACTTTAACATTCAATTCAAGTAAGAAGTAGTTATGTAAGAAATTACTAAAGACTACTCAAGTACAGACTACTTTTTTGATCAGAAAATCGGATTTTGTATTTAAAAAATTATATAAACCATTAAGGAAAGTCATAAGGTTAAATGCAAATTCTAGTATTTAGAAAACTAAAAACATAAATAACATTTACAAAATAACAAGAAACATTGGTTAAATAAATAAAAAACATAATTGTTATTAAACAAATACTTCCAGTAGGTAAGGTATATAGGTTGGAAAAAAATTAAATTGTTTCATGACAACATGTACTATATACGCAGCTGACCTTCGAGTTGTCACATCAGGTTCGACAGACAGGAAAATAACATAATAATGAAGCTTGTGTAAAAAGTAGAGGTCTCACTGAAAGAAATTGTGAGTCTGTCTGGTGCATTTTTGATTAAGTTGTGTTTATTCGTCTAGTAAGTTAACAGCAGTGGGAAGAAGAATAGCCAGAAATTTGACTAAAATAAAAGCAGTGATAGTTGATACTAGTAAAAGTTGAAAAAATATGCTGCAGTAAAGCTACTCTTAAAAGTACAAAAGTATTCTGAGTAAAGGTAATTAATTACTAACCACCTCTGGCTGTCAGAGGAAAAAACAAATCTTAAAGTAGACTATTTTTAGTATTAATGACATCTTTAAAAAAGTTTAGAAAAAGCACAAATGCTTTAAGAAGCTATTTGAAATGGAAACTTTTTTATTGTATTGTATATTTCATTATAAAATTATTTAACCTGTAGGTATGGTATGAAGGAAATTGTTATTGGTTTTGAAATTTTTGCATTAATTGACAATGGTAACCCATCAATGCCCACATATTACAAAGTATAAGGATTGCATGTAATTTATATCAAAAGGGCATTTGGTGTTCTGGTCTGAAACACTTTAAAAGACACAGATAAAATGCAGTTAAATAGTTAGGTAAATACCCAAGCTCCACATGGATTGTTCTCTCCTATTTGCATGAAAACAATTTTCAGTTTTTAATTCGAACAGTTTCTCGCTTAGAGGTGCCAGTGGGGGCTGAGACTTTCAATATCCTTTGATATTTAGGTCTGCCTTTGAGAAATCTTTCTTGGCAAATTGAAGACTGTAATTAGGACACACAGAGGCTTTGCAGAATCTATTTATTTTTTCTCCACTTTTACACATGGTTCTTTTGCTCAAACCTGGCAAACAATCACGCCTGAGAAAAAAGCAAAAAATATAATCAGGATTTTAAATATGTGAAAGCGTGGGTAGCATTGCAGTCCTGTGAAGATACATATTTAACCCACTTGGCATTTAAACATTTTTCTAAAAATTAATTAAAGAAAAGCAATACTTTAGAAAATATACATCTTAATATTTTAGACTCTTTCTCAGTTTATGTTTATGAAGGTCAACAAAAAAAAAAAAGTATAGACTAATCCTAAACAAATAAAAGCAGTTGGTGCAGACCACACCCACCCATCTTGTTAATAGGCTGTGGGTTTGCCACATATAAAAATGGAATGGAATTGAAATTGGTGGGCGGGATTTGACAGGTAGGGGGTAGGGATGAGCATTGCACGTATTGTGACTTCATAAAAAACTGCTTTTTCAAACAACCTGTCAAAGTACAAGACTTCTGACAGCAGAAAAGTGCAAAAATAATGAGGATGGATGGTTTTTATGTTTGGAGTGTTTATAGAGGCAGCAGAGACCAAACTGGCATCACAGAAGGATAAAAAAGTGACATTTGCCCAATATTTCCTTTAACTCAGCATTTAGCATGTTAAGTTCCAACAAGCAGGATTGTTTTTTTCTGTAGTTGGTTCAAGCCTGACATGAATCGATTCCAGATTTTAAAATCCTGCATTGTTTTTTTCATAAAACAAAAAATATTGACCATATTGATGAGAATAAAACTGGTTTCATTTAGCTACATTTTGCTTGATGGCAAGTCTCCTGTTTTACTGGCGGAAGTATATAAAATGGGTAATGTAAGTAAATCCATCGACGATTAAGCAGTCTAGACTAAAAAAAATGTATTGTTTCAAAGTAATTATTAATTTCCAAATATGAACCCTGTCAAAGGTTGGACTTGAATTATGATGGTGACGTGGTTAATGAGTAGAGGGCAGTGACAAAACACGAACAATTTGTAAGGCAGGTTAAAATGTAATTACCGTAGGAACCTTATTCTTGAGTCCATTACAACATTAGTGACACCTCTGGCATCATTGATCACTGGATGGGAAATTATATTTTATTTCACACCTTTTTAGAGTCAATACACATGGATTCAGATGGACTCCACAACAGTTTATGTAATGCTTTTTTTGTGGGATTAGGAGCTATTCTACCTTTTCATCTATATCAAGTTTAAAGCTCATATTTTCCTTCCCATAATGCAACTCAGCACTAATGCACAGAGGCTATTGTAGAAAAATGGAAGAATGAAGCTGCATGCTCCTTTAAGAACCTATATATTTTATATATATACATACAAGTGCCGTGAAAACAAAGTTACCTCCTTAAAGATAACTTCTGTTTTGGTTTGTGTCGCATCTAATTGTTTCAGATCAAGAAAAAAGAGAATCAAACACAATTAACACAAAAGGTAGCTTTGAAAAAACAAACTTTGTAAAATTTAAGAAAACTTTCCATAAAAAAACTCCCCCTAAGTAAAAAGTAGTTATCCCCTAAAAGTAAGAATACACAACCTTTTCCTAACAATTGCTGCAAGCTTTTGCATTAACTGGCAATGAGCCTTTTGAACCGCTGTGGCGGATTTTGTGGCGGTCCTTGCAGAATGCTTTTTTTTTTATATAATCAAGTTGTGATTTCAGTTAATTCTAAGGCTTGGAACGACATTTGCTATCTTGCTATCTGTACAGGTGTAATGAAAATTGCATGGGACATGGGTCTAAATGTAAAGAAGCAAGAAGCATTTCATGGAATGACAAGTTATGTCTTTAAAACGCGTCTAACTTTTGATACATTCCTGGTTTTGTATAATCATGTTTTTTTCTATTAATGGTATGTAATTCATTGTGTTCTGCTGCATCAAGACTGGGAACTTTCAAATTCAATTTATATAGAACCAGCTTACAACAAATTTTTTATAAGATTAATAATTAATTTCCAAATTTATTGAATTATTTCAAATCAAAGAAAAAGAAAGAAAAGAAAGACACATAATTGATTTTAATAAGTGACTTACTTTTTAGTATCTCCTTATTAATTCCTCTTCATTTGGTCTTATTTAAGTTCCCATTACAAATATACAGATGCACTATGTGTTCTCTTTTGATCTTTTGTTGCTTTCACTGTCATAACTGCTTTAACAAAACCAACGGAATAAGTCCCCTACTTTCCACTCAGTCCAATATTTCCCATTACCCTTGTTCTCTTTGTTCCTGCAAAAAAAACATGGTCTACTGTTGCTTTAACATTTCACATCCTCCTTACTTGGCTGTGGGGGTAACAAAGAAGCAGGACAATTAGGATATAGGATAGAAAAACATAGGATAGGCAGAAAGCTCCCTTTTAAGGTAAGACAGAGTGGTGTGGGTTAAACCACTGACTTCTTTACTGCTGTGCAACATTTATGATACCTGTTCCCCTATGCAGCCAGAAATATACAAAGATTGATTATGCGTGAAGTTACAGGAAAAATAAATAAATCCACTGTTAGAAAATGGGACGTTTTGTGAAAAAGGTCACAGACTATTACTTGATAATGCCAAGTGGTAGAAATATTAACTGAAGAACACTAATTAATTCTGATTAGAAATCAAATAAAGATTTTAAAGTAAACCTGAGCATCCATTTTCTTTTTCATTTTTGAAGCCAAACTTTTATTATCACATATTTGGTGATTTTTAAAAGTAATTATTGCTTGTGAAATCAGCAAGAAAAGCAATGTTCTTTTTTTTTAATGATTGACTCAGAGAAATGACCTGGCTGGAGGCACTGTTGGGTGAGCTGAGAAACAGATGGAAACAAAACAAAGCTGCCAAAAAGCATTTTAAAAATCTTTCAGATGCACATACACACAGAGACATTAACAAAAGATATGTAGCTCTTACCAACAAAGAGCTCTATGTGCAAAAAACCACATGTGGCTCTGTTAGAATAATTCTCAATTGCCACTATTTGTAAAAATAGTAACTTAGTCAAACTTTATGAGTGGTTCTGTTCAACTTACTGCAATTAAGATAATTGCACAGTTTTGTTGTACAAAAATAGAAGCTATTTAGCAGAAAAAAATCAATAATTGGTTTGGCCTACACAAGGCTAAGAAAAACTTGGATTGGGTTGGCGATACTTATGTCTTATAAAACAAATCATTAGAGTAAATGTAATTTTTGCAAATCTTGCAAGATAAAGAATTGAAAACTAAATACAAGTTGCATGTTTAGATGAAAACGGTTCTCGCTCAATAAGACAACAAATACTCGGCCAAAAGTCAGAGTTGCTACTGATGCATTCGCCATTTTACGTGTTCTCAGTAAGAAAGCACTTTGTATCCATGACAAGACAGATTCATTCATTCATTCATAGTTTTATTTGGTTTATCAATAACAAATATACAATAAATAAAAAATATATACAACTCATCACATGTACGTAACTTAAACCAAAGGGTTTAGGCTGAAGCTCAAGGCTTATTAACACCTATCCCTCTCAAAAAATATTCAGTCAGACAGTGCTCAATGCTCTTCTTACAAAATACTTGAAAAAAAACATGGAAGTAATAACCCAAAACTTATCTGTATGAAATTATAATTTTGTTTCGTAGGAGCCTTTTAAATACACTTATTGTTTGTGTCAATTTGAGTTCTAAATGCAAACTATTCCATAAATTCACTCCTCTTACAGAAATAGTTCTACATCTAATATTTGTTCTTACCTTCAATTTTTTAAACAAACATGTTCTTTTTAACTCATACTTAAAGACACGTTTCTCAAACATACTCAAGATTTTATCAGGCAACATATTATGATACACTTTATACATCGTTAATGTAACCTTATAATCCACTAAATCATAAAATTTTAGAATGTTTAATTTTAAAAATATATCGTTCGTGTGATCCCTGTATTGTGATCTTGTGATAATACGTATGGCTCTCTTTTGTAAAATAAAAAGTGGTTGGGTATATGTCTTGTATGTATTACCCCAAATCTCCAGACAATAAGTTAAATATGGAACAAATAATGATGAGTATAACATAAATAATGCCTGCTTACTTAACAAATTCCCAATCCTATTAAATATCGCAACTGACTTTGAGATTTTAGATTTTACATAATCAATGTGCTTTTTCCACCCCAGTTTGGAATCTAATATAACTCCCAAAAATTTTATTTCATTAACTCTTTCTATTTCCCACATCCCTATTCTTACTTTCACATCTGTCACACTATTTTTACCCCAAATCATAAATTTTGTTTTACTCATATTTAGTGACAACTTATTAATATCAAACCACTTTTTAATCAATTCCATCTCCCTTTCAACATTTCTCACAATGTCTTTTAAATCTTTCCCGGAATAAAAAAAATTGGTATCATCTGCAAAAAGAATAGACTTGAGAACACTTGAAACTCTACAGAGATCATTTAAATACAAAATAAACAATTTTGGTCCCAGGACAGAGCCCTGTGGTACCCCACAAATAATTTTCAAGGGACTCGACATAATTCCATCAACTGAAACAAATTGTGTTCTGTTTTTTATATATGAACAAATCCAAGAATATGCAACCCCTCTGACCCCATACCTGAACAGCTTCGTCAGGAGAATATCGTGATTAATAGTGTCAAACGCCTTTTTCAGGTCAATGAAGACACCCAGACTCACTCTCTTATCATCAATGGCTTTACTTAACTCATCCACTAGTTTCATTATTGCAAGTCCGGTCGACTGCTTGGCCTGAAATCCATATTGCTGCTCAGTCAAAATATTGTATTTATTAATAAAATTATCCAACCTTTTAGCAAAGAGTTTTTCCAATATCTTAGAAAACTGTGGAAGGAGTGATACTGGTCTATAGTTGGATAAATTATTTTTATCACCTGCTTTAAACAAAGGTATGACCTTTGCTACCTTCATCTGGTCAGGGAATATTCCCGTCCTAAATTAAACATTACATATATGTGTTAATGGTTTAATAATTTCTTCTATAGTTTCTTTCACTAAGGACATATCTATGTTATTGCAGTCTTGTGATCTTTTGCTTTTACAGTTGAAGACTGTTTCCCTCACCTCAGATTCACTTACCTCACTTAGATATAAACTTTGCAAATTATTTTCAATTAATCAATCCAAACCATTTTTCTCTTTTGGTTCAACAATATCCCTTGCA
Organism: Apricaphanius iberus; assembly: GCA_028564705.1. Classification (NCBI taxonomy): domain Eukaryota; kingdom Metazoa; phylum Chordata; class Actinopteri; order Cyprinodontiformes; family Aphaniidae; genus Apricaphanius; species Apricaphanius iberus. The sequence continues at coordinate 648,156 of JAPXFQ010001662.1, forward strand.
AGATTCGGTCCCACATTGACAAAAAAATCATTGAATTCTTTTGCCACATCTTGTTTCTTGTCTATGCACATGTTGTCTTTTTTTATAAATCTAGGGTATACAACTTCCCTAGATTTATTTCTTATTAAACCATTAATGACTTTCCACATTCCTTTCATGTTTCCTCTATTTTCCTCTAAACAACTGCTGTAATAGTTCTCCTTTCTTACCCTAAGTATTTTCGTTGTTTGTTTTAATACACCTTGTATTTCATCTCAGCCTTTTCCGTTCTTTGTCTTAAGAAGAACCTGTATAGTGTGTTCTTTTTTTTACATGCATTAAGCAACCCTCTTGTCATCCATGGTTTTTGTTCTCTCTTTTTGTCAATATGCATTTTTAAAGGAAAATTCGTTTCATATAATTTTAAATAGATACTCAAAAAAGAGCTATACGCTTCATTTACATCATTAACATAAACAGTTTCCCAATTATATCTTAATAGCTCTTCCTTGAATGCTTTTAAGGTTTCTGGAGTCCTCAGCCTCCATTCTCTAGTCCTCCTTACAGGTACTTTTTCATTTAATTCACAATTATAATAAACAAAAATTGGCAAATGGTCACTTATATCTTCCATCAACAATCCCCCTACAACATCATTATCAACATTTGAATAAATATTGTCGATTAAAGTAGCACTATGTGCTGTAATTCTACTCGGCTTTGTAATTATTGGAAATAAATCTAGGCTGTCCATTGTATGAATAAAGTCTCTTGTCCCTTTGTGGCCTTGTGAATTCAAAAGATCAACATTAAAATCTCCACAAACAAAAACATTTTTCTTACCAACCACATTCTCAAACATACAAACTAAATGATCCTTTGTTTTGTCAATGCATGTACCAGGAGCTCTATACACACAGCTAACAATTACATTTCTACTTATTTTCATCTCGATTTCAACAGTGACTATTTCAAAATTCCCAACACATTCTTTTGACATAGAGACAACCTGCTTGTATTGCAGGGCAGTATTAACATATAAGGCCACTCCACCTCCCTTCTTTAGAGTCCGATTTACAAAAAACATTTCATAACCTGTTATATCAAAATCTTCAACAGTATCATTTTGTAACCATGTCTCAGAAATCGCAATAACATCAAATGACCTTTTCAGCCGCTTCAAATAATCCCTAATTTTACAAAAATTGCTATTTAAACTTCTGCTATTGAAATGAATAACATAAATTCCATCCTTCTCTGCAACGTCATTTAATTGTTTCTCAGTGAAATATTTACAGTTACACCCATCTGTTGTGGAGTCGTGATAGAAATTCCTCTCGGGGTCTATTTCACTCTCCACATCAAACGCTCTTTTATCTAAACCGTCTGATATTCCACTGTGTGTGTAATTCAGATAGGGTGTAACTAGGCTCAACATTGACATTTCATTGTCCATTTCATCACTCTTTGACTGGTTTAGATCTTTGTCGTGGCCATCAATAAAGGGAAACACGTAATCCTCAGGTATACAATCATCTACATATACAGATCATTTAGGATTAAACTTTTATGGTTTTTGGTGCACCGCATCTTTAAAATTTAATGTCAGTGCTTTTGTGTGCAGTGAAGCAAATTCAAAGAGATTTGAACCCACTTTTAAAACTGTGCATGGGAAGTTTAAACAATAAAACCATGTTGAATATTCCATCGGACATGCTGTTTTCAAATCCAAAAGCATGAAACTGTCAAACAATGCTTGCAATTTTACTGAAGAAGGTAATTTTGTAAAATTTCTAACAACCAAAGTAGAAAAGAGTAATATATTTTGGTATTATTTTAATGTACTCCAGGATCCCGTTCTATAACAGCTGCCCTCCAAATGCTAGATATCTATTCACATCTTTTGCTTTTTGCCAATGCTGAGACCTCCTACACAGTGGCTGTTCTTGCATAAATACTGCCCTGAGCAAGCCCCTGATTGAGCATCCAGGATATACTGAGAGCACAAAGAGATTTTATCCAGAATTTTAACAAAACTAAGGACCTCAATTTTATGTTCTTAAACAAAATAAACATGTTTAAAATATAAGTTGAATACTTAAATCTAGGTATGGCCAGTCTACATTACCATTTTCACAAGCAGAGATCTGAAACATTACTCCCACATTTTTTTTTTCTTTTTTGCTTCTTTTTTGTCATACTTCTACTACTTTTACTTTTAAACACTTTAGATTATGTTTATTTTTTACATGAGAGTAAGACATTCTAAAAAGCTTTCAAATGCTAATGAGATTAATTTAGGGGAGAAATCACACAAGAAACCTGAATCTTTACCTGTTACCAAAGAATGGTTACTGCTAGACATGTAGAATCAAGAAATTATTTAAATAGAACCAGTTTGATAACGTAAAGTATGCCAAACATTCTTGTAAGTGAAATAATTACTTGAGAAATGCAGAAACACATCAGACACTATGTACATTCTATTAGACTGCAAAGGATTACAAAACCATATTTAATGCATAAAACTACAGAAAGCCATTTTCCATAATGAAAGGGAAGAACAGTAATAAGCCTTTCTAATGAGAGGCCCACTCCGAGAACACATAGGAGACTCATCAGGAGGTCACCAAACAGCCTATAACATTTAAACCCAACAGGCTCCAAATGCCAAAGTCAGTGTTCAGAATTGGTCAACAAGTACGGTAGGCTGTTCATTCTAGACCTAATCGTTTTTAGTCTATATTTACTTCCCCTTGGAATCATTTTTGCAAATACGATTTTTCATTTCACTTTTATGTAGATGATTGCCGGATATATACTTCATTAAGAAGGATAAAGGAGGGGATACTGCAGTGTCTTAAGGATATTAAAGAGTGGATGGTCTATTTTGTTTTACTAATAATAAACAGAAAACCAACATTATTTTGTTTGCTCCTATAGGTTCATCGACTGCTCTCTCTGCACCTCTGGATTCTTTGTCACCATTATTTTTAATTTGGGCATTAAGGTTGACAATGAACTAAAATTTGACAAACAAATTTTGACATTAAACAGTGCAATTAAATCATTTTTTCTTCCTCTGAATAAGATAAAGTTTTACACTGGCCCAGTCAAAGTCACAATTTAAATCTGAGATTTTGTGGAATAACTTACATTTTGTATGGATCTCTTTTTTCTAATAAAGTTAGAAATTAAATATTTCAGAACTTTTCTCTTTGGACTAACATTAAACAGTCAGACTCCCTTAGTTATTTCATCAACTTTGCAACCACCTCTAAACCTCAGTAAACATCTTCAATCAAAATTATATTCAACAGCATTTTTACACTGTTTAAAATACATTCATCCCCATAGGATAATTGTTACAAATGTATGAAGCAGCCTGACCTCAGGCTATACCTTGATATAGTCCTGCAATAAAACACTTGTTTATAAGTTTGCTTGCACTAGTTCAAGTGCTACTAGATGCTCTAAAATATTTTTTTTGTTGAACTTAATTAAACTTTTTTGACTTTCAATTGAACACATATAGAAATTACCAGTGTATGGTTTTGAAAAGTATAAATATTTTAAGTTAGCATGTGCTGGTATTCTCACAGTATGATAACATTCAATGAAAATTCCATCATTTTAACAACATCTAGAGATAACCAGCAGAGAAACGGGCTATTGAGATTTATTGATTAACTGAAAATGTCCTTATCAAAATAACTGACAACTGTGGCTTATGCAAGAACTGAAAAGCCTCCACCACTCATTTTCTGAGAGGCAGCATTTGGGTGTCCTGTCACTGTGTGGCAGACAAGATAAAATGTTTTATTTTTAAACGGAAACTAGGGATTTCAGTTGTTTAAGTAAAATACTTTTAAAATCATGCCCCTCTATACAAAAAGGTTTGTTTTCTATTTGTTTTTGGGGCGTTTTAAGATCCTTAGTATCAGCCTGCTCCAATTAAGCTGTCATCGGTGGCACTCCTAGTTTTAACCACCTTTGCAGTGTTTTTATGAAATTGAAAATATTTTTCAACCGCTAAATTGGTATTTTTTTGCAAAAAACGGAACAGTGTACTAGGGTTCTTTTAGCCACCTGACCATCAGCGTTAAGCACCAGGCAATTGAGAGCAGAAGCATAAAGTTGAGGAAAAGCTGGTAACTCCAGCACTTCCGCTGGTATCTCAAAGGCCTTTAACATGCTGTACAGAGAAGGTGAGACTGTGACGAAGTGGATAGAATTGTATTAATTTAGAATTCTTTGGTTTTAATGTTGCTGTTCTAAGTTTTCTTTACTTACAAGTTTGGGTCATGGTACATTGTGCTACAGTATAAATTCACATTGTTAAAGCTGACACTTCTAAAACACCATTTAATTTTTTTTTTATTCTGTTGTTAGGTAAATATCTGGTCTATTATGTATGCTAATGTTTCTTTGTTTATACTCACCATTTGCTACCCCTTTGTTCAGATCCTACATCCAGAAAAGAGGTGTGGGAGGGGCCATCCGAGCACTTCCTGTTTATATAGGTTCCTGACGTCACTGCTGGGTACAACCAAATGAAGGGTTTTCTCGTTTGCCTAGTGTTGTTTATTTTCTGTAAATTAACTTTTTGGGTCTCCTTTTTAGGAAGTGTTTTACTTTTCAAACCATTGTGCAAATGATTTTGTAGATTGGATTAATAAACTTTTTCTTGTTTCTTTGCTGATATTTTGGTTTACAGTAGGTTCAACCAAGCATTTTGTTGTTTGTTTAAACCTATTTCTTAATGGTAGAGACTGATGAGGTTCATGTGTGTTTAAAGTTTAATGTAAAACCTGTCCGATTTTGGCTATTAGATGTTTTAAATGACAGAATGAAGATGCCAGAAAAAAATACACTCTAGGAAAAAAAAAACTTCAGTAGTCTGCTGATGCTGTCCCCTTCCTTACCACTTACACGACAGATTTGAATAGGATTAGGTGTTTTAAACCTTGTGGGATTAGACGTCAAGATGGCATAGGAAGGACTGAGGAGGATACTATTAGATGACCTTATACCACAATGTATTAAGATTAGGACGGGGTGGAAGAGTTTGATGATGACTCAGCTCTAGGACTCTGTATATCTGATGATTCTGGCTGATCTATTTAATGACAGTCAAAAACGCCAAGTGGATCTTTGTTTCATCATTGTGAAAGGAATATATTTTTCTTCCACATCACTACATAAAAAAACTATTTGCCAAATTTTTTCAGGAATTAAAAAAAGGGGTTTTCTGTCCTTTTTTGTTTCATAATGTTTCCCTTACACATTTGTTTGGTATTTAACTTATAAAATTAAATTGTTCAGCAAAACTTTAAAGCACCTTGCTGAATCTCTCTTGTGTGATCATCTGTGTCACTGTGTCTGTTTAAATCAGGGTCTCAGAACATGAATCTGGATATGTGTCTCTCCTTGTGTGTATCTCTGTGTTTGTGTGCACATTTCAGAGAAAATGGAACTAAGGTTGCTGCCGATATTGGTATTGTGGCACTATGCCAATCTCATTAGCTTAGCATGCAGTGGGCAGTCTGCCCGGACAGGGACGTTGTGTATGTGTGCGTGTTCGCAACGTCTGGTAGCATCAGCCCGAGTAAATGCTACCACTGTAGCTGATGTTTTCAATAACGGTATTGAAGAAAGAGACAAAGGAGGAGCCAGTAAACACAGATACTTTGTGAGGAACAAAAGAGGGAGAAAGGATGAATCTAAAGACACTACCAGAAGCTTTAAAAAAAACAGGATGAATGTGTAGTGATGTACAAAACAAAAGGTCCAATGGTAATTCCCATATTCTAACTCTGGTCATTGGCGTTCCTGATACACCCGAGTGCCTGACACCGGAAGCTGTGAGTGTGTGTGTCTGGATTAACAAAAGGTTGTGGATGTATACAACAGAGAACATGCAAGCTGGAAAGGATAGAAAGTGACTGACTGTGTAATTGGTCCTCTGACATTAGCTGTCTGCATGCCTACAATATCCACAGAGCTGATACAGAGAGGAAAGGAAGAGGAGAGCTAAGATGTAACTGAAAGTGTGTGAGAGTTTGTTAGAGATGAAGAGAATAAAAGATTAGGCTAAAAATGACTTAAAGACAGAAAATTATTGATTTCTATTCATGGATTCAGAACACTGAGTATTTGGAATTGATTCAGTTTGTTTCACCAGTTACATCTTGCAAACACAAAGAAAAATCATGACTCACTCTGTGTATATCAGCAGGATGTGTTTGATTTTATTATCCTCATGCCCAACATAGTTGAGGCTATTTTCTTTTTTTTTCTTTCTTTTTTTGCCTGTTGTTCTTTTTGGTTGGATGTTTTTTTAAGGATGGCAATAATAAAGGGGAGAATTCTAATACTACAGATGCAAGGATAGAGATCAGCACTCAGCTAGATTCAAAGAGGTTAAAGACCACAGCTGTCCAAATGCAGATCTAAATTATTACAACATAGTAATTTAATCAACAAACATCTATCTTCTAAACATGGTTAGAATAAATCATTTTAGTAGGTTCGATGATGGTTGGTTTGGTTTAATGGCGTCTTACTCATTTTTGTATGTTCCTAATAACAGAACTAAATAAGAGAAGTAAGTGTTTAGTTTCTATGCTCCTTAGTTATATGGTACAAATTCCTTAAAACTTCAAATGTGCTGAAATTGTTAGCTTCTTAAACTGAGGACATATTATTTAATGTAGAATGTTATAACAGTTCATTTTCATAATGCTTTAGATATTTATCTGTTTTAATGATCTTTCAAAATGATTTTTATATTTGAATGGTGCAATTATTCCTGTAAAAGATCTTTTGTGTTCAATTTCCTTTGTCCTATCTATTCTTCTGCTTATGCTCCTATATTTTAATTTGATTAACTTTGAATTATCTTATGTATTAATGGTGCCATATCAATAAACTTACCTTGTTTAAACACTAACTAACCCAAATAAATGTTTTAATTAAGACATTAATCTATACAACCCATAAATACTTATCAATTCTTTCTCCTTTTTGTTAATATTAGAACAAATCCATTAATCCATCCACCCGTCTTAGGGACAGGTGCTCTCATTTAAATTCCTGGAAGCCAAGCCAAGGATTTGGACAGAGGCCGAATACGGTGCAATGACCATAATGGTGTGCAGGAGGGGGATGATGGGATAATTGATAGTTTAATTAACCACTTAACTTAATCAACTTAATTAAGTCACAAACCAAACCTGTGGAAACACCTGCTTTGAGTGCTTCATCAATCCTGGCTCCGACAGACTTCAAGCCCAAAGAAAGCAGCTGAACTAGCATCCCAGGCTTTCAAACTAATACCTTAGTGGGGTGAAATGTGATATTTCATATCAGCTGTGTTAATCCGTGTAATAAGTGTACTTACCTACAGTTAATCTCTAGCAAACTCATAGAATTACAAGCAGAGGATGAATAACATGGATGACTACCCAAAAAGGAGTTGTGAAATCTTTGCAGAGAAAGTGCACTTTAGGAACAGATAAGAAAAACAAACATTTTTAAAAACCAGACACATTAAAAGGCAATTTCGAGAGCTTTATATGATTCCTGAATGACCTGCTGAAGCTACGACAATTGAAACAATTAAAAAGAGCATTTAGACGCAATAAAAGTCCCCTATTAAAACAAATGCTAATGAGTTTCTTTCAAAAAACACTCACGCTCGAGTAGCTGTCACTAAGTGCCTCCACCGAGAGTAATGCTGATGAAATCCTATAGAATAACAATATTTTAACACGTCTTATTCGTGATAATATTAATTAATTGACACCTAAGAAGCATTTAAAGCATTAAACCACACTGATATAGCATACTGTAATTGATAAGGTCACTTATCTTAGTGTTTCTCATTTTTATACACAGAGTAGCAAAGTTCTTGTGTCTTTAAAAAACAAAAACACAGCTGAAAAACAAGAAACAAGACAATCGAGAAATTTGCCCATAACAGATCAATGTGCAATAAATGAATGGAATGGGACAACACAAAAATACCAACAATACAGGAAAGATTCAAACAATGGATTAAGGAGGCAGTGGAAGTAAGAAGATGTAAACCTTAAACGCTGAACAGCGATGAAGGAGTTAATACTCTAGACCACACATGAGACATCCAACAGCTTATAAAGAACATGAACATTTATTTTGGGCTCTGAGCTGCTGAGTTAAATATCTCTTTGGCACTTTAGCTGCTAGGAGCTTCTCTGTGTTCACAGCTAGGTGCTAACTATGCCTGTTTGCTCTTTGGCACTGCAAATGGTGAACGTATTTGTCAAAAATAGCAGCCTGTTGCAGCCCCACATTTTTATGACAATTACAGACACTTGGGGCAAAAATGAAATGGCGAACATCAATTAGATTCTGTTTTTTGTCTTTAATATGGAAAAACAGCATTTATGTCAGTGTCAAATGGCAGCAGTAGCGGGACAGAAATCTATGAATACTATTTTGAGCTACTGCTCCTGACTATTGGTTTTACCAAAATTTTCTGCCAGAGGGGTAAAAAAGAAAACTGCAGCCTTTGTCATATTTTACTTTTTTGACTAGTGGTTGGACATCATTTTTTAGATGCTTGGTTTATGGGCCATCACGGTGTGGCTAAAGGGGATCCCTTTCTAACAGTTTTTACTGTCATGGTACAGTCTTAGTAATGTGAGCATGGTCATTGGTGGTCTTGGTGATAACATTAGCAGCAATGTTTTTATCTGGTGACAGTATTTGAGCTGTTTGTTGCTCTGTTATTATTATCACTACTAGACTATATTTAAAACTTTCCTTTGTAAAAATAGTGTTCAAATTCTTCAAGTGAAATAAAAAAAAATTAGGGGTGCATCAATTTTACTTTTCCTGTCCCGATACCTGGGCTTTGTGTATCTGTAAATACCCGATACCGATCCGATACTATTGCTGAATTCATCAGCTTTATACCTTCCACCTTATACCTTTCTTGAAGAGATTAAGGGCACCAGACTTTACTAACTAAACATAACTAAGACAAGTTAACAGATGTAAAATATAAAATCACCATAAAGCTAAAATTTTAAGATAAAAATGAAAAACAAATTGTGCATTTATTGCAGATTTACCACATTTTAAGTATCGGTTCATAGTACTGGTTAACTTTAACCAATACCGATACATGTAAAGTAAACGTATCGGGGCCGATACCCGATACCAGTATCGGTATCAGTGCATCCCTAAATAAAACAGTAAATATTCCTGGGCTGCACAGCTGGGAGCACTTTTGCCTTGCAGCAAGAAGGCCAGGGTTCGAATCCAGGCCTGGGATATTTCTGCATGGAGTTTACATGTTCTCCCTGTGCATGCCTGGGTTCCTCCAGGTATTCTGGTTTCCTCTCACAGTCCAAAAACATGACTGCTAGGTAAATTGGTCTCTCTAAATAACCCTTAGGCATGAGTGTCTCTATGTTGCCCTGTGACAGAGTGGCGACTTGTCCATGGTGTACACCGCCTCTCACCTGATGACCACTGGACATAGGTACCAACCTCCCTGCAACCCTTTCAGGATTACCAGAAACGATAATGGATCCATGGATAAATATTCCTGTACCATCCATACATTCATCCATCCATCTTCAGTTGATCCAATAAGAGTAGCAGGCTCAGAAGGAACTCAGACATCTTTCCTTTTAAAACTCAGTGCAGTTTCCTGGTCAGAAATAAAACCTACTTCTTCCAGTATAATATTGGTTGGCCCTGGGTTCTCTTCCCTTTGGTATTTGCCCAGAAAACATCCTTATGGAGGTTCCCAGGATCAATCCAGATCACATGCCTAAACCACCTGAGTAGTGGCTCCACTCTGAGCTGCCCCAGGATGACTGAGCTCCTCACCCTTCTCTGTAAGACTGAGCACAGACACCCCACAGAGGAAGCTCATATTAGCTGCTTGTACCAGGGATATTGTTTTTTTTCAGTCATAATCCATGGCTTTTGACCGTAGGTGAAGGTTGAATTAATATCTAGCCAAAAAATAAGCCTCTTGATTTACCCGTCAGACGTTTCTTAAACACAAACCAAACCAACCCCTGCCCAAAGAAGCAAGACCCAGTCTGTCTATCCCCTTCCTGCTCTATCCTAACACCACTAATGAACAAGACATCAGGATAAAGTTATCTGTTTTAGATAAAGACTGACCCCACCTGAAAGAATGTGGAGTAATCCACCCAAGGCCCAAAAAAATCATGCATAATTATTTGTCTTAAATTTCTTCAGAGCAGTGGGTAAATACGTTTTAGGTTTTTTATTCAGTTTTTTAAATTAACAAAAACTGTAGCAGAGTTTTTAGCTGATTGTTTGGGCATATACTTGAATATGAAAAACAAATACTGTGCCAAAAATTTTATAGCTGGATCATTTTTCCTTCCTTTGTCCTCTACAGACATGAAAGCATCAAGACTTGGCTGTGGTCTACAAGACAAAAAACAATGTGAATTTCCAAATAAAGAAAGGGCTGCTTCTTTAACCTTAAACATCCACACGCTATGTCTGTAGCAACCCAGGGTGTTAGATGTGAAAACCTTCTCAATTGACTGGAAGGAAGAGAAGGTTTCTCCAGAGGGCGCTTGGAAGAAAAAGATATTCTACATGGATGCACACAAATACAAACTGCACAGACTGAAAAAGCATTATGAAAGACTTAACACTTGGATATAACCCCAGCTGCTTTGCTTTGAATGTTGTGCCTGATAGAGATGGCTCTGGTGATAGCAGAGGGTGCTACGGTTATGATAAGAGTGCCAAAGAGAAAGCAGGAGACAGGACAGTGTCAGATACAAAAAAAGCTTTTACAACTAAGAATGGAAAATAAATCAACATTTCTGTCTGTGATATTTTTGGCACCCAGTTGTTACTTTCTTTTTAAGACCTCAATTTCACAGCATCTTGAAAGCACTACAGTACTTATCCCAGAAAGTGTTTGCTCAACAAGCATGGTTTTACATTGTGAGGTCTTTCTTCATCTTTATACTGCTAAATATATTCAGTCCTGAGGCTGCACAGTACTACCACAGTTTTCTACCTTTCACACGTTCAATGAAGCAATCGGTGGTTTTGCTTACAGGCAAATGGAAGCGAGCGGTTCAGGTACTGAGGGGGGTGTCTCAGCGAACTTTTTCTGTCTAAAGATTATACCACCTTTTCTTGAAAATTCACAAGTATTTTCACACTGTTCCATGTCCTCATCATTTCTACTCGCACATATATGCACCTTTCAGACTGTGGTGGTCATGGACATTTCATGTTGCAACTATTCAAACTCATTTGGCTATTTTGTTGACTAACTATATTTAAAGAAGTGAATAAGAAAACGCAATTTAAATTTAAAGTGATCTGATTGCTCTGAGGGCACATGATGCTTCAGCTGTGCAGCCATTTTTGTACATCCCACTTGCTTAACAGACCGCTTCAATCTCGATGAGACAGCAACACATGCGTACAGCACCTAAGGGCATTAATCCCTTCCACAGCAATTTATTGTAATACAATATTAGTAATTAGACAAAGCACAACATATCTTTGTCTGATTTCAGCATGCAAGATCTTACAGATGTAATCTGACAAAGATAAAGTTAAATCAGTGTGTATCTATATTGTTTTTTCCACACTTTGAAAACTGAGTGAATTGAATATGTGTTGACACACTCAAACAATCACATTCATTAATCATCAATCTAAACTTGGGTGCCGGTGTATCTGCTTTATTTATGATCCCACTGTGAATATTTTGATACCGTATCTAGAGAAAATCTGTCTCACCCAGTACAAAGGGTTGAAAGGACGAAATAATATGTTCTAATGCTGTTTACACCTGCCCACAGTGCATAGTGCCAAACAACAGCTTCTATAGTGACAGTTTTTCAAATTCTTTTATTTTAAAAACAGTAATATTTTTTTATTATAATGTTCTATTATAAAACAAGATAAAATAGTGCATAATTAATTAATGAAAAAAGATATAGTTTTCAAAAAAATCTGCAGACATTCACTGCTCGGAAGGAAGAATTTGTTAACAGGTGAACATCCTCATGGTAAAACATGGTGCTGAACCGCTTTGCTATGGGAGGGACAGGGAAGCTACAATCCAGGAAGAAAACCTGGTATACTCTGAAAAAGATTTGAGACAGAGGGGAGAGGTTAACATTCTCATAGGACAACAAATATGTACACAAAGTGTATCTATGTCTTAGAAAATGCCCATTTAAATGGAGAATGATTCTACCAAGCACTCAACTACTTGAACTACTTTGCAATAATGAGACAAACATTTTAATTTCTAGATATAATATAGGAAAAGTATGAAATTATATATATCCATAAGATTTGCGGCATAAGTAGATCCATAGAGTCGTCTTGAAAGATTAAATTAAGGCAATTGGACTTTTCTTCTTGTCTTGAAAGTGTTTCGTCTTTCATCCAAGAGGCCTTTTAAGTTCAGTTCTGATTCAAATAGTATTGATTCTTTTAGCCTTAAACGAATATTCCAGCCCTAAGTAAAAATGTGTCTGAAGCCATATTCCCCAGCGGTCTGTTTGCTTTAGCTTAGCATAAACCATTGTAATTGAATGGTAACTACTATCATGTTAGTGGTTCACATTCATTTACATTTGTTTCAGCAAAAGGTCTGCAAATGGACTGCTGCCACATCAGATGAATGACTGGGCTAGTTACAAAATGCATTTTTCTCACTCATATAACTCTGGCGAATATGGCAAATGACACATTTTACTAAGTGATGGAATATCACTTTGATGTAAATACATGCAAAAACTTTTTTATATATTTTTTTCTTACTTTTTCACAATTTTGCTCTTCTTTGTGCCAATATAATCAGGTCTGTAGTTGCAAAAAGACAAAATGTGAACAAATTATGGGATATCAAACATTTTGCAAAGACTATATAAACCTCTAACGACTGACATAAAAGGTCTGTATATGTTAAACTCACAAAGTGTACATGCAGATCTTTTCTGTTCTCATGTCAGCTTTCAAAACAAACACGGACATGTATGATAACACATACAGTCACATATAAAAGACAGAACACACACAGAGCACATCTCTACCCTGCAGCGCCAGTCAAAACAATGTGGCAGAGCTGACAGCTTACATTAGACGACTAGGCCTTTAAAAGACCAGGAGTTTGTGCATCTTTTCACATGTGTGTATGTGTGTGTGTTTGCACTTAAGTGTTTGCTGTGAGTCACCCTTACAGATAAATGTCAGGGGTTAGTGTAAAGTCAATGTCTTAAGAGTTGCCAAGAGCTTACAGATCTTCTCAGCAATGATTTAACAGTTCCTAGGTTACACCCAGAAACAGTTAGCTGTTGAGATATGTATTTAAAAATATATATTTCTAACATGGTGTTAGCCCGAAAAACATAAGGTAATTATAAGAATATTTACACTAGGAGTGGACAAGTAATTTTCAGATGAAGCTACCGGAGTAACTAAGGTTGTTATTTAGTCAAGTGCAACAACTGTTTAATCTGATGATTTATTTTTATTTTTTATTTATTTATTTTTGCTGTTAACAAATTTCCCTTCTGCAGAACATAAAATTAAACATGCCAGGTTTAACCTTGTATAATTAATAGACTCAGTGGCTTTGTCTGGCTTGGGCATTCCCGGCATTAGCTTCAAACATTTCTCATGAAGCCCTGAATGTTTTTTATTGTGTTTTTTTTCAACCGAGAAGGAATACGTTTACCTTAACTGAGCCACACTTTGAAATTAATGAAAAAGGCAGTTTTGCAATTTCCTGGCTTCATGAATGCAACAGAAGCACAGCGGTATGACCGATCAGAGGAGTTGAACGGAAACAAAACTAAACTCTTATTTCGAGCTGTTCATACAGAAAACCGACGTCAGATGATTTTCTTGACAGAAACAAGACAATTTTTCAGTTTTGGTGGCTGGCAGTGGGCTGTAAATCTCTCGGCAAATCCGTGAAACTGGTGAGAACAAAATTAATGTAAATCCTGTATGTCTGAGATTATTTGAACATTAGGCAAATTATTCCTGACAGGAGTGTTTGCTTAACACTTCAGACATTGCCAATGGAAGGCAAATATGTCTAGATCAAAAACTTAGAGTCGTCAGACATGTTGACCGACTTGCCTCTCCTCTAACCTTGCAAATATATTGCCACTAAAAAAACCTTAAAAAAAGTTTTTTGTCCTTCTTAGTCCCCCAATTGATCTATGTGTCACTACAGCTCATCATCGCTCTGGAGTGCTCATTGCAATTTTTCTTGGAGTCCAAGGTGGCTTGCTTTTAGCAGCACCAAAACTTTCTGCACAACACTCTGATACACGATGCTTGTTTTTATTATGGTCCTTGGAGTAGTAGCTTGTTCTGCTATGCATTTATAGTTTACACATCTATTGTCATAATTCTGTTTTTTGTCACAACTGTTCGCACTGCAGTGAAACATAGAAAGAACACATTTGTGGACTTCAGCTAGGGGGAGCTTTTTCATTAACAGAACAAACAAAACAAATGTGAAAAGTCAGAAAGAACCAAAGCATGTTTCAAACCCACTATGTGTGTTTAATTCAGTTTGTCATATTAAAAATGACTATATGTAATAATGCTTGAAAAATGTTTATATATGCCTAAAAATACTTCATTGAGACTGCTGAGCAGGGGGTGTATCTAGGACGTTTTTAAGTAGGGCTAAATAGGGGCCAGTGAAGATCTTTGGGTGTCACACCAAAATAGAACCAGGGCTGTAATACAAGGGGCTGGATGCTTAGATTGAGTGACAGATATCAGATTCATAGCATAGGGGGGCAAAAATTGACGTAAACATAAATACATAAAACACAAGTAATTCTCACTCATTAAAGCTGTTTTGCTGTTTTATTATTGGTTAACATATTATCTACAAAAGAAGTGATAATGTAGGCATCTTCAAAAATGGAGAACAAATGGTGCTGCTGCAGATAGCTGGGCAGGAATAAAATCACTGATTAATCCCTCATCGACTCATTTAACATTTTGACTACTGTCTGGGAGAAAAAAAATGAGTAAACCACTAAAACAAACTAGACTACACCACTGATTAAATCAACGGTTTTATTTTTGTGTTTAGTCCACACACCACTGTCATGACTGACCCCGGTTGAGGTCACTCTTCTTTAAAACTGCAGGTTGATGTTTTATTTTCAAATAAAAATAACTTTGATTTCTGAATAGACAGTACTTAAAAAAATATTTATTTTTCTAACTATTTACCTTATTCATCATTAAAGCCTGTAATCAGTCCACAGAGCACAGCTGTGATAAATATTTGGCTTTACCAAGATGGTTTGCCATATAAAGTAAAAAGGGCTATTTGGGATATTTTTACTAGCATGCTGCTTGTTTCTTTTTATTGTAATCATAATTATCATTAGCAAAAGCAGCAGAACAGGCTTCCAACTGTTGCTGCAGAACTTTACCAGATGAACCCAGAATAACACTTGAGGTATTTATATCTATTTTTTTATTCATAAGCAACCGTGCAGACAAAATACCTGAAATGCATAGAGTATCCAAATGGTTGTGCAGAATAAAATTGCAGCCTGATTGTTGAGGTATAATCTGTTAACATTGAGTATGTTAAAAAAAAGCTTTTTTATTTATTGGAGAAAGGATAATCTTGTAAAAAGGTTACGGTTTATTTGTATTAAAACGAGTAGCTAGTAGGTAGTTGACCCCAAAGCATTTGATAGTGATATTTTCACTTTTTGTAAATAATCACTCTGCGTTGAGGACTGACTGTGGCTTGTGCCTGGTGTCCAAATTTCCGCACCCTTATTGTTCTCCTCTGTTGACCATGATAAGTTATTGATACTGATCATACTGGATATTATTGCAGCGACTGGAGAGGTCGGTCAGACTCTCTAGTACAGTATTTCACTAGTGTGAGTCTTAACTAAGAACAGGAACATTTTTGTGTCATTAGGCATTTCTTCATCAGAACAGGAATAAATCCCTCCTGTGCTCAGATTTCTGCACTGGCTTCCAGTAGCTGCCAGCATCAGATTCAAAGCTCTGACACTCACCTACAGAGTGGTAAACTTCGAATCTGCACCTGAACTCTCTTGCTTAGGTCTACAGTCCCAACCGCAACCGTCGAACAACAAATGGTAGTTCCTGCACCATGTGGCAAATGATCAGTGACTTCACTTTTTAGCTCTCGAATCCCACAATGGTGAAATGACCTGCCCAGCTTTGCACTCACAGCAGCTTCCTTTACCATCTTCAAGAAAATGCTAAAACAGTGATGGGGAGGATGTAGTGGAAGAAAATGTGACTGAATAGATGTACATTATAACTACTGGATAGTTAGAAGTTCAGTTGGATTGATAGTATAATTGGATGTAGGGCTGGGAGGTGTGTAAAATGTTCATATTATTAGGGGTGTGCAAAGGTCCCGGTATTTGTATCTGTCATTGTATTTGTTGAGGGGGGGGAAGTATTTGTATTTGTTTTTGTATTTGAGTAAATTTGGAAATAGGCATAAACATTTTTTTTATGTTACACTGCTAATTGACATTATTATATTTTATAATAATTATGGCTATGCAATATTAGTTTATATTTTTCCATAAATGTAGCAAAAAACGTATAACAGCAACGTAATTTAAAAAAGACCAACAAAGCCAGAACAGTTGGGGGACAGTTGTACGCTCCAAGGTCTGAAGCTTCAGTTAGCACTCTGTTACAAGCTGCACATAGAAACACAGGGTATACACATTCTTTGATGTCTCACTTGAAGAAAATGACAGACAGATAAGTATTTAGATCAAAAGCATCCATTTGTGATGAATGTTGAACTCTACTGCTAGAATAACCTGAAAGAAACACTTTCAGTGGAGCATACTTATACTGTGAACTGTACTGTGAGATGCATGCATATAAGAATAAAAGGAAAGCATTAGGTTTTCAAGCATATCACATGTCTGTACTACAGAAAACATTGCATTTCAGATAAATTGGGAGAAGTTAATGAAAAGTGAGGGGAAAAAATATGGCTGACTTTTCTTCAGGCAAGAAATCAATTGTTCCTTTAATACTTTATATTTTATATGTTATCGATACCTGTGGAAACACTTTTTAAGCTAATTTAAAAAAGGAGGGTGCTTTGAAAATGAGCTTTGGCAAGAATTTTAAGCACTTTGGCATAAAGAAAATATGCACATGTTGCTTATATTTTTCTAAATTTAACATTAGACAACTTTGATGCAATACATTACACTTGTTTTTGTTTGGCTAAGCAGTTTGTAAAAATTTATCTTTGAAAAGATATTTATTTTGATGTGCATTGGATGCATTAGATTTTTAACAACTATGTTAATGTCCTGCTGAAACGTTATAATATTTTAACCATTTATATTAAAAATCTGCTCACATGCTTAGCTTCATTGTCCTGTTGTATAACAGTTTTAGACAGATCTGCCTATAATTTTGATTCTGTTACACACAAGGGTTTTAAGAGACTAGGAACAAAAAAATTTCTGGGACTTAATTAAGGTCTTAATTATCAGCACTCCACCAACATGGTTGAATGTTGGTCATGGATAATACATACATCCTAGGTTTAATTTTTAATGTTGTGGAGCATGACTCCAATTTAATCATATTTCTTTGTAATTTACTGTCACAGTCTTGACTTCAAACCTGTCGTGACTTGCTGTAAAAACAAACCACAATTTTATTTTAGCTCTTATCAAATGTCATTGGTACATTTTCTCAACACCTTTGACAGCTAAAATAACTTGCAGGGATTGTTGAATACTGGAATTGAAGCATGAATGTTTGTTGTTATAAAGTTATCAACTTCAGATGCCCTTTTTTTTAGCATTGTCAGGTAAGCTGGTCAACATTGATGAGAACACGAGACAAGGAAATCACAGGACTGGAAGAAAACCCTTTAGAGGGTGCAAGAGTTAAAGGGCAGCCATATTACGACAATTATTCCATTATTTAAAATAGTGAATTTGTGAAGTTGTTAGCTGGAAATAGCTTGTAGGAAACCATTATTACCAACCCTTATTGCCCCTTTCAGATTGTGCTGTTTCTGCTGCTCATGAGCTGCTGTTAACTTGGTTACGAACCAAAGCTCCTAGAATCTTTGCTCATGCTCCACTCATTGACTGTTACCCATACGTTTAACAGTTACGGACATGGCTGCAGTAGTTCAACCATAACAACAACAAAAAAAGTTCCACCATACATGTTTGAACCAGAATATGCTCCGGTGGGAGGGGAGTCTCCTAAAGAACCTGAGACTCAGAGAATTCAACAGGCTACTTCTGAATGGTTATTGAAAAAATGACTTGTTAAAATAAAATGTTTAACTGCTTAGCTGGCACTCCGATATCTTTCTCCAAATAATGCTCGATCTAGCTGACTCCAGCTCTCTAGCACCGTGGAGACCCCGCTCTGTGAGGTCCGTGCGGCTGGACGTCCTCAGTCTTCCCCGAAGCTGGTGTACCTCTGTTCGGCAGCTCCTCTCCCGTCTTCTGCCCGGAGATTGAGTAGCCCTGTGCAGCAACACGTCCTCAGTCTTCCCCGCCTGTACCGCCAGCATCTTAGCATCAAAAATAAATTAAACCCATGCTGCTCTTCTGTCCTCTACGATGAAGTAGTTTGAGCTCTTTTGACCAGCCAAAAACTGAACATTTTGCATGGTGCTTCAACATGGTGTTTTCTAATCTGAACCAGTGGTTTCCAATCGTTAACTGCTGTTTACTGCTGTACCTGGTGGGTGTAGACAGTGCTCTGAGGGGGTGTGGATATTCCAATGTGACGTAGAAAAATTGACAAATTTTGAACAGCTCACTCAGACTGAACGTAGGATGAATTCAGAAACCCCTATCTGACCAAAAACAGCATGTTTTTGTTTTTTTTTACTTTGTATGCGTGTATATGCACCTGAGACACACAATAACACCCCAAATACCAGGAAAAGTGATATTTTTTTTTCATAATATGTCCCTTTTAAGACTGGTCCTACAAACTAGACATTGTCATTAAATACCCAAGCAACGGTGCAATGGAATGCCTTACATAAAGGTATATTAATCTGTAAAAATTGCCCAATTAAAGTCCTAAAACACTAAAATAGACTAAAATACACAAAAAATGTATGGTCATAATACAAAAAAATAAACAGTAAATAGTTTTGAAAGACACTGAAGGTGATCATGGGTCTGTTTTTTTTCTTGAAGTTCATTTTAATTTAATTTCAGTTTATTAACAGTATATATTGTCAATTTACAATGCAGCTCATCTCAAGAAACTTTACAATAAAAGTAATTTCAGTTTATGCATTCAAATTAATCATTCAATTCATAAATCTAATCAGTTTAAATTTAACATCATAAGAGATAAAACCGACATTTTATATAATCAATTAGAAATGTATCGTAAATGACATTTTTCTCCGACAGAAAATAATAATTTGAAACTTCTCAAGATTTTTATTATTTTTTTTATTTACTTAGGATTGTAACCTTATCAGCTTTTTTGAAAAACAAACTTGTTTTCATTTACTCAGACTAAACAACCTCATACTGTCTTGTCTTCGTAAATTATGTCTCTTGCAGCTCATCTTATGTTTTTTTTTCATTTTGTTTCCTTCTTTCTCTTGAACAGTAAGGTTGTACTTAGTTTTGAAGTTATGTTGAAACCTTGATCAGGAAGGCTAAGAGGATAATGGGAGAGAAATGTTGGCCGCTATGGTGTTAGCAGGGGTATTAAAAGCTCAAGGCCCAGTCTCAAACTGATCCTGCAGAGATACAGTATGCCTTTTAAGGAAATGCACACACATTGGCTTACACACAAATGGCAAAGATGGACACAGACCCAGTTCTTTTTTGTCTTTTCTCATGCATGGATAGAATATATTGATCAAGGCCGTTGTTATCTGATGGCCAAAGTGGACAGTGGTCCCTGAAGTCATCAGCAGCAAAGGTTTGAAAAAATGGGAAAGCAGAGGGAACGGAAAAGAGGATCACGTATTAACCACCAAAGGATCAATTTAAAATAAAAGATAGATAGAAATAAATGCAGTTTCCAAGGGTTTTGTAGGAAAAAATAAAGGAACTTAAAAAGAGTTACTCCATGCATGGTGGATATTGGGTCATTTGTTTCCAACCAGGACTTTATTTCAGGGACAACTGCAGTTGACAAAATTCCAAATTGCTTTGAGATTAACGTTTAAGATGCTCTAGGAGTTTGTCCTCTACCTTTAAAGGGTACTACAGAAATGTTTTTACCAGGAGGTACACATGTCCACCCCAGGGAAATAACAAGTACAAAAGACTGTCTTCCTCTGATGGCGGGTGAGGAGCTTGCTTCGGGAGGCTTCTAACAACACACAGTTTTCAAGCAGGTTTCTCTTTTTGTTCAGCATTTAGTTCACTGCCAAAGCAGTGGCCACAGCAGACGCAGTAAACTAAATGTTGTAAAGACTCCTTTGGTTTCTCCTAAAACGCTAGGTTAAATGTGACAACTGGAATAAAATCTTTGGGGTTTAACTGATCAAAGGCTATGGTTGCCTACACAAACAAAACAGAATAGAATATTGAGACTCGTGTATTTGCCATGTGTTTATTGATGTATTACTATGTGAATGAAAAAAAATGGGAATGGACAATGAAAAGGGATAGTGTGTACTTGTTTCTACTTGGAAGGGTCTCAGAATCTTTTTCGAGAATGTCATCTTGAAATATTTTAAATTACAGGACTGTTTAAATAAACATTTAGTGACCTCCACTAAAAAATGTGTTGTACAATTTTCTGCATATTTTCAATACGAAATTATGTCCCTACAATACAAATATTTTCTGTCAGCTTTACCAGAGATGCTAATAACTGCCACTTAAAATTAAATGAATGTTACTGAATTTGGTCACTAAACCTAATGAGGTTCGTGCTGTGATTTTATTACTTGCATTGGCAGCATTTTTCCACATAAGAAAGGATATGGTGCATATGAAAATAGGTAACAGTGGCTTCCCTTTATTTTCCTGCAGTAAGCTTCTCACCTTAATATAAAAATCCCTGATGCATAAAATCAATCAACGTAACAAACAAAGGGAATGCCTGAACAGAACGTACGTTTTCATTATCTATTTAATTTATAATTTGTTACAAAGGTTTTTGGTTCTTTTTATATAATATACCTGTCTTTCTATTCCTCCCTTCCTCTCTTTCTGTTTCTCACTCTGGCATTAATTTGATTTAATCTTCTAGGGTACTTAATTCAGGAACTCTCTGAAAAGTTTCTGTTGCTTTGATCATCTCCCAGTGTTTCTCCTCCCTCTCTACTCCAGGATCCCCACCCTCTCTCAAATCACCCTTTTCAGGTTGTAATCTTCTTTTGAATCTCCTCTTCAATCAATCTTTAATTTTCAAATGGAAAATGAGGGGGCTATAAATTGGGAATTTGGGGAGAAGGATAGGTAGAAAACAGGCACATGTTCAGAGCAAAAAAAAACTAAATAAAAAAGTATTCAGGACAGAGGGGTAAACATACAAACAAAGGCATGAATGGAAAATGTACAGCGAAAATACCAAATCCCATTACTTCTTAACTACTTCTTAAATATGGAACATATAAAAATAACTGAAAATAGGAAACAGAGGACAGTAGAGGGACTGAGACCCCTGAGAGGCAAAGAGGAGATGGAGAAACAAGTTGATAAGATCGAAATGAAAGAAAAGGAAGAGACACCAGCTTCCCTACTGTGCTGATATTTCACTGGATTACATCATTTGGAATGTCCCCCTGCCTGCCTAAAGGAGAATGTACATTAACACTGTGCCTCGGGAAAAACAAACTAATCTCAGGAGTGTGGGGAAAGCATGGCAACAAAAATAAAATCTCTGTTACTTTATATTGTTGCACTAGTCATTGTCATCATTATCAATTTAAAATTAGCAGTGCAGTTAACACCAACTAATCTTAAATATCACAGTACAAATATTCCCACTGACATTCTAACGGTGCATTCACACAGCATCAAACGCCAGCGTCAGCTCCGGCAAGATTACATGTAAAGTCTACGGTCGAGTACGTCAGACCTCCGTCAGAGTCTCTGCAGTGCGTTGTGTTCGGCTCTATCAACTTTTCAAGCGTTACTTGTGTTGCAAGCGGCAACGTAGCAAACCCAAGCATCGCAGAAGTTCCGCTAGCTGAACGTTTGAAGGACTTGTGCGTCAACCAATCAGAGCGGCTCACTGTAGTGATGTCACTACATGTTTCTTGTTAGAACATTTTCAACAAACACAGATTAAAAAAATCAGAAATAACACCTCAAAGACAGACGGACAGGCGCTCCTAAGGAGGAACAGAGCACCTGTAGTTGGTGTCCTGATAGGAGATTTGAGCTCAGATGCGGCCTAGGGGGTCATAAAATTAACCGCGGGACAGATGGAAGTAGCGCTGAAAGCGAACCTAATCCATAAGCAGCTCCTGGAGCAAATGGTTAAACTCCCAAAACTCAAAACGCATCTGACGAATGGGTGCTGATGCAACCAATGTCGACGATGTCTAGCTTTATCTAACAAATAAAGCCAAGTCACTCTCTTGTTACGATCTGCCATAGTTCAGAACGTCCGGCAACAGAGGAAGCCGCGCCCACACACTCTTTTTTTGCTCAGAAGCAAGCATTGCAAGCCTTTAACATACATGCGTCAAATTACATGCGTTTGGTAAGTTGCCTGATGCAAACTACATTTTTGTCACCATGCTTTGTCATAATTCTGGCTTGATATTTTTTTTATCTCTTTTATTATACCTGGTTGAGTTCATTTCAACATTCTGGGTTTCTGGCCCAAATTTTTTAAATCATATTTCCCAAATGGTAAGCAGGGTTGATGTCAGGACCCTCTAAGGCCTTTTTAAACTTAACCTCAGCCTGATTTATCTATTTCAAACCTAGTTTTAAAGAGTGCTTGGGATCATCCTGTTAAAACGCCAAAATTGTACTTTACCATTTGATCTAAATGTCAGTTTAGTAGATGAAAGCAAACTAGTTAGGGGGACCAGGAAAAACGTAGGCAATACCAAGGCAACACCGGAAGTTGCTGTATTACCAGCATCACTGTCCACTGTAAAGTGGAATGTAAAGGGTTATTATTTTCAATCCATCCATCCATCCATTTTCTTAACCGCTTAATCCTTTATGGGTCACGGGTCTCCAGCTGTCAACGGGCGAGAGGCGGGGTACACCCTGGACAGGTCGCCAGTCCATCACAGGGCAGGACAAACAGGACAAACAACCATGCACACACTCACACCTAAGGACAATTTACAGTGATCAATTAACCTGACAGTCATGTTTTTGGAATGTGGGAGGAAGCCAGAGTACCTGGAGGGAACCCACGCATGCATGGGGAGAACATGCAAACTCCATGCAGAAAGACCCTGGGATACGAACCCACAACCTTCTTGCTGCAAGGCAACAGTGCTAACCACTGCACCTCCGTGCAGCCCTATTATTTTCAATCATATATTTTATTCATTATATATATATATGTCAATTTTAATTATTATGCTTATCATACCTCAATGCTTAGTTTATTATTCTAGTGCATATAGTGTGACAATAGAGACAGAGTAGTTTCAACAGAGACTAACAAAAAAAAAAGGAGGAACAGCGTGTGCCACGCAAGGTGAAATAAAGATAAACAGTTTCTCTAAAGGTAGCTATTCATAACTGAAGCACGCAGAAAGATTTACCAAAAGTGAAATTATGTGAGGGTAATTTCTGTAGAAAATTACTGAGAACAGAGGATTTCCTCAACCCCCAGTAACAAGGAGAAGAACTTATCTGCATGTGCAAATGTAAAGCTATAAAATGTGATGTTTCAAATGGGGACTTCGTCAGACTCCATGTGCTGACCCATTTGAGTGACTTACTCAGACGCTTTGGAAGATGAATATTTGATCTGTTTTAATAAACTTAAGAACTGGTTCCTCTCTTGTGATCTCTGATAAAGTAACATGCATGGAACTATAGAACTGGGTTTTAAGCAGGTATTTAGTTCCAACAAAAGTCAACTGAGAGGGTGTTGTCCAAGGAAGAATCTCCAGTTCATAATCAACACCTTCAAGCTCTTATACAAAGTGCAGCTATGCAACTGGACAAGGTAAACTGTTTGATAGAGAAAAATGTTATGATCAGGAAAAAACAGAACATGAGCTTTTCGGCCACAATGACAGCTTATATTATGAGGAATAAAGGTGAGCCTTTCAAACCTAAAAACACTTTACAATCTTTAGGGCATGTTTGGTGACAGCATAATGATGAGGACTTGTTTCACAAACAGTGGCATAGGACTATTTCAAAAAACTTGGTGGAATAATAAAGATGAAGTATTACTTAAAAACTTTAAAACCAACAGCTAAACATCTGAAACATTAACACATTTATGTTTTACAACAATATCCCCAAATACAAGTACAAACTGGTTTGGGAAAAAGTAGTATTAATGTTAAGATGTTGGAAAAGAACCTTAACTACAACCTTAACTATTGAAAATATGATAACCATGCTTATATTTCATTGTTTTGAAAGAGAGCTACCAATTCTGATAGGAACAGCCAAAAATGAAAAATATAATAAAAATAATAATATCAGGACAGGATCTTGTTGATGGATTAAAAGAGCATGTGGTTCTTCTGCTACAGTAATTGCTAAGAAAACGTTATTTAAATGTAGTTTTTATCAAAGAGAAATAGATATTTTTTGCCTAAAAAGTCAATAAAGTTGATTATCTGCAATTACTACACTCTGAAAAAAGAATAGTTCACATCTTCCCCCTAATGTGTTGACATTCATGTCCATGATGATTGTATGTAAACGACGGACCAGTGTGTTAGGTAACTGTGAAAGCCAACCACAGTCAGTGCATCTGAAGCCAAATAGCACCCTTGATTGTTACACAATAACCTTCGTAATTAATTTACATCCTCAGCAACTGACAGTTCCTTTTTTATTAGCCAATCAGGAATTTACCTTCTGTATATCAAACTAAATTAATGAATTACGGTTTCAGTCATCAGCACAGGATTCCACGGGCTTACTTCGAGGCTCACCACTCATTTTCTTTTCCATCAACAGACTTCATATCATTTTCTTATTTGCAATCCTTTGCACTGTTTGATGTTTCCTACTTCATGGGAATTGCTATATGGAGGGGAAATTGAGCAGAAGAATCTTCTAGACTAGGCCAAATAAAGCCAGGAAGCAGATAATTTAACTCTTGTAATCCAACTTCTTTCAATTATTTTAGCACCACTTAAGTGATGTCTGCAACTGAATTATTATTGTGTGGAGGAGGAGGAGGAAGAGGAGGGAAGTTCTCTTTCACAATTAAGATCAAACGACATTAGCACACATTCGGAATTGTATTTACATCCCTCCAAAATATAAGGATTTTACAGTTATTGTTCAGATTGCAGTAACTTTTATATGTCCTCTACTTTTTTCAGCAAAAAATAGGGCATCCTCCCACCTTTTACTCATATTTACCATCCTCATTCCCAAACCTATATGTCTTGCACACATACATTAGCCTTGAGCTGAAAAAAAAAAACACCTGGAGAGCGAGACAGAAGCATGTGGTGAAAAATGAAAAAGGAATGACAAAAAAAGAAGAGATGGCTGCCTGGAAATTGAGGACATTGAGAGGAAAGAGAGAAACACGGAAGGTTTTACCAGCATATAGTACCACAAACATTCCTCATAAGAGCTTAAACTCACTCACACATGCACAAACACACACACACACACTCATGTGCTCCTAATACACACATTAGCCTGAAGCGCAGCACAGCTACACCTGGCAAAAGACAAAAAGAGACGCAGAGAGGCAATAGATGTGAGCTTGCCTGTGAATTGAGGTCATGTGGAGAGAGACACAGGTAATGACAATGGGGGGTAGAACGAGTTGAGAAACACCAATGGTGTGAACTGGGCAGGAGAGAAGTCTTCAAACATTCATGAGAAGACTACATAAAGGGGATAAGTGCAGTAAAGGTGCTGGAAAGGAAAAGGGAATGCAAACCGAAAAATACCATAAAATATGTAAAAGCCAAAAATAAAATCTTACTCTTAAATTAAAATCAAGAAGTGCAGAGTAAATGTGGTGGAGAGCAATAACATTAATATTAATAAAGAACAATAATTTGACTTGGAAAAAACTATTTAATAACCTGTTTTTAAGCTTTGAAAATAAATTTTGTATAAAGTTGAAGAAAGACTTTGTTGACTACTGCAGTTCATTGTTCTGAATAGAATTGTTTCTTCTTCGGTTTTAAGAAAGGTTCACAATGTGGGGTTACGGAACTAGAAGTGCCGGTCGCCGGGCTGAGGCCGTGCAGAGTGACGTGCTAACCCACCACATATTTATTGCACCTAAGACCAAAACCACCCCTTGGCAGTCTTCAGACAGAGTCAGAAATTCTACGACTCCAGTATGCCGTTGACCAATCGAATAGCGTCCTTGAGTGACCTGTTAGCTAGGATAATGCTAAACAAAGCTTACCTCAGGCTTATTTTGAAGAACAGGCATCCCAAACTGTCCCCTTTTTCCCAGCTATGAGCGTCTCCTCATTTGTCTTTTCTTCCTCATCTTTCTCATCTTCTTTTTACCATTTGATTCAGTTTCTAGATACAAAAGTATTAACACAGCTAGCACTTGCTTGTTTTTCCTTGTCGGCTTTCAGTGAAATATGCTTTTAACTGTCCTTGCTACAGCTAGAGGTCATGTAGTTTGACCAACTGAAATCTGGTGCAGTGAATTGTGACACACCGCTAGAGCTCGGTGGAGCTCGCACAGTGTGGCATGAAGCGGTCTTTTGAGATGGCAGAGAAACGCAAAGTGTGATCCCGGCTTTAGATAAAAATAGCATTCTACAGTTAGACTCATGTAACAAAACTATTAATTTATTTTACAGAGTACATGCCTAATCTGCAATTATAAAATGACATTCCATTTATATTCTGGATATGAAAGCAATTTTTTTCAAACCAAACAATTTCTAATCACTATCTGTTCATTTAGAAATATACAATCTATAGCTCTGTTT
Organism: Apricaphanius iberus; assembly: GCA_028564705.1. Classification (NCBI taxonomy): domain Eukaryota; kingdom Metazoa; phylum Chordata; class Actinopteri; order Cyprinodontiformes; family Aphaniidae; genus Apricaphanius; species Apricaphanius iberus. Next base: position 675,280 of record JAPXFQ010001662.1, read on the forward strand.
AAACAGAGTGGACCTTCTGACTGGAACGTGTGGTTCCTCTGTTTGTGATTTGTTGCTTAAGACTTTGTAGTTGTTCAACAAATTGTTAGAGAAACCACAGACTTCTCATTTGTGTGCATAGATTGTACGTTGTGTGCATGACTAATTAATAAAGTGACATCTTTATTAACCCGGGTATGGATTTAAACATAAATCTTTTTTCATGCTGACCAGGCTTAATTTCTGTCATGCTTATTCGATATGATTGCTTCCAAAAGATAGCAAACCCTCTCTACTTCAAAAGCATGTTCGGTCTCTCCTAGTCACTGTAAACTCCTTTATATCCCTCACAAGCAACTCGCATTGGATAAAACTGTAAATCAATATGACGCAGCCTGCTAAAAATGCAAACACAGGGAAGCTGTATATGTGTGACACCACGGCTTTAAACATTACAGTGATAAACAGCTGATCCTGCCCATGTCAAGGGGATACTGTCAGCATTAGAAAATGATGCAAGGAAGGCTGGTGCCAAGCAGAACCATTTCGTGTTATACCTCGTAATGGAAAAATGCCATCATTCATGCTCCCAGTTCTTTCCTCTTCCACTCTAACCTGGCCTCACAGAAATAAGGGAAATGACTGTGACCTCTTTAACACTGCATTACAGAGAACTGGCACATGATGTGTTGAAATTATGTGTCAGCACCATGGAAGCACTGCCAATGGAGAGTCAATTAGCAGCTTCGAAGGTGGACGCATTAATTCCCCTAATTCAGTTTGAGTAGGGATGAAGGAGGATAGAAGAGTGGCACAACTGCAGAGCTTGCAAAGCTCTCCGAGGAGGAAGTTCTATTTTCATTCTTGGTTGTTATTTACAAAAACTGAACTTGCTTTTTTGAGGATTCTTACGGTCATTTTAAGATGTATTTGCCTTGTTCTCATGCAAGAGAAAGGATTTTAATATCCAGTCCACACACAGTCTTCATTTTGACTGTATTGAATTATACTAATATTGTTGTACTTGTGCCATCAAAAAGCAGCTCAAAAGGGAGATGGTATAGATCTGCACATTTGTGGTTTTCTAGTTGCTACTAACTTTGATACTCTCATTTGCTGTTTTTCTTCCTTTCTATTAAAGTACTAGTTGAATGATTCTGTATTTAGCCATGTCTCTGAAGAGAATGATGTCTAAGTGGTTGCTGGTATTTACTTTCAGTACTTTTTGTTATTCTTACCACTGGAAGTACCCCTGACCGAGTGATTTTGTATTAATCTATGTTTCTTTCCTGCATCAAGCCAATGATGCAGATGTTATTGTCAGTACCTCTGTTCCCAAACTCCAGCTATTACTATTATTTTGGAAATATCTGCATCTGTTCTATTTTTCCATAGAAAGCATTCCTTGCTTGGCACCTCTATGCTTAGCTGAATCTATTCTATGCTTAGCGATATCTCTTTCCTGGAAAAAAACTTTTGTTAAGTCCATCTAATTCCACTGCATTCAACACAGATTGTGTCTTATTTTTGCTCTGACCTTAAAAGAGATTCCTTCACTTGGTAAACGTGGGTAATTCCTTAGCAATGTCACTACATCTTTGTTTAGAATGAGTGCAAAGGCTAACAGCTTGACTTCTTTTGATAGATTACTGTTCACCAACTGTTCATAAATTATTAAATAATTTTGACAGTGTTTATATGTCAAATTGAATTTGACTGTGTGTAAATGTATTTGAATCTGACTGGAACATATTGGTATGAATTTAATTGTTTTTAACATAATGTTAACTGTATTAAACAATGTAATGTGAATTGCACAAAGTTGTCTTGTACAACACCTAGAGAACAAATATTTTGAGTATGTTAAATTGTGTTTTACATTTGTAACTACATCAAAGCTAAATTAATTACAATATTTTATGTTGACGTTTAGTAAATACTGAAAGTTAAAGTGGTACTTTGGTGTAGATTTGGGACTCTTCTTAATTTAAGGCCAAGGAAATGGCTGAGCGAAGTGACACTGTTTTTAATACAGTTTATAAATCTTTATCTGCCATGCCATAAACTTGCAAAAGAGTTTAAAATGGCAAAGGGAAAATAAATCGCTTCTTTGCAGAATGGCGTCACTTCCATTACATCTATAAAATACAACCTAATCATGCCTTTAAAACAGAAGGTCAATCATCAGTGTCATCTGTGTTGGTAATTAAGCATAGCAGTAGCCTATTAGCATAGGTGCATTTCCCTTTATTGCGTAGTGAGAAATGTTGACCCTGTTGAAAGACGGGTCCCAGTCTACCTGTCTCTCAGTAAATCAAATTATTAAATGGGGTATGTGCCACTCCCTGGCGATAGATGGCGATATGCACCCCTACGTGTTAGCCTTATGACAGCTAGCTTTGAGCTGCAAACAGGCAGTAAACAGAAGCTGGTGGGAGTGAAGAAGATGGAGTTAAAGCATGATATTCACAATCACAGTTAATCGTCTCTTCGTCAGTCCAACAATGCACTGATCGGCTGCTTAGGTTTGTCTTAGATACCATATTCCTCTTATAACACTACTGTTATTGTTACTGAGTCGCATTTCCGCCTCTAATAACCTCCAGCATGGGGGTGCGATTACAGGCGAGGGCGAGAGTGATGGATGCAGAAAACTCAGATTCCCAATCTCATTATCTGGGTAGTTTATTGGAGCTTCTGAAACTCCAGTTTGGTTCGATTCAAACCGGACATAGATGTATACATCCATTTCAAAAGTTTGATTTCTGTCAGACAAAGGTAATAATTCGAATTTCCCTTGCTGCTTGTAAACATACTGACTGTCCTGTTATTGTCACATAACAGGACACATGGCTCACCATCACTTCAAACTTTAAGCGCTTATATTATTTTAATAATATATTTAGGCTTTCCTGTTTTAGTAGTTGCTGCTTAATAATGATTTGCTCTTTTACCTGTCCTGAGTCTGTCATTAATTCTGGAGTGTCCTGTGTTCTCTCCATGAATCTAAATAACCTTTCAATCCTCATGCATTAACAAATACTTCCCAGGAACCTTTTTTGACAATCTATATGTTAAAAAAGAGCTTAAAATAATGAGCTCAGACAGAATCCTCTCTTAGTATTCAATTGATTTTCTCTGCAGATGTGAATTTGTGTAATTGAGAGCACAGCAGCAAATTGTTTGAGCAAAAGAAGCAAAACTGCATGGGGTCAGCAAAACTCGACTAGAGACCTAAACAATCTTTCATTCTCTTTGTTACTCGAACACCTTCATACACACACACACCTACACACACACACACACACACACACACACACACAAACACATAGACAAATGCAAAGCCAAAGAGATTTTACTTTAAAGACACATAGGAGAGCGAGAAAAAAGCTTACCAATGGGCCTGAAATGAACAGAGAGGCTTAGAGAAAAAGCTAACAGAATACTTCTTTTCAAATTGGAAGGGATACAAACAAAACACAACGCACGGAAGGAATGCAGAAACAGGAGAAAAATTGGCAAAGCTAAGAATCTACTCCTCTAAATCACTCTCTTTGTATTAATTTTCCGAAAATCTGAGCCGGTTTACTCATCTGGGAATTTAATGAGTTACACAACAAAGTTATGCAAAAACAACATTAATTTTGATTCCCAATTGAAAACATAAAAAAAATATAATTACTACTGTCTTTAAATAATGTCAATAACAAAGACATATTGTAACAGTGTCTGATTATAAGTTGAAGAAAACATTTTTCAAATTCCCTATTTGTGGTCAAAAAGTTATTTTGAGAAAATCCAAACAGCATATCTCTTGCTCAAACTTGAAAGTTGGTGCTAAAGTTGGCAAAGTGCTGACTCAGAGCTGGACCCTATGGGACATTAAAAAACACAGAACCAAACATGCACACATAGTATAAAAAAAGAGAGAAAACCCCGACATACCCCAAACCACAGCTCAACCATACATACTCGTGAGATGAAGGGAACACAACTCATCTGGTCAGCACAACTTTTTTCCCTCAGGATTGTTGCTATCTCAATGAATGTGTGTTCCTATCACACCTCAAACTAGGCTAGCTGTTACCTGAGGGCCTAACACTGACACATATATTTGCAGTAAGATGTTTCACTCTATCAGAGCTGTAGAGTGTAAGCTTGTCTCTGGGTCTGTTTTATGATTATATATCACATCCATGGTGAATGTAGTCCAATTTTATCATTCTTTTTTAAGTTTAAAAGAAATGTGATTTTTATTTATTTAAATCACTGCAGAAGAAGTCAATCTCTCCTTCTGGAACCTACACAGCAAGGTTATGCTGAATCAGCATTCAGTCCATCATATTTTGGCATCGCAGACAGGTTTTCTGAGCATTGCATTTAAAGGTAGCAAGAAGCAGAGAGTTCATAAGGACTGAAACCCATTTCTTACACTTATCCCTTGGCACCTAATTTCAAGTTACATGGAGTAGACGTTTCACACAAATCTACCAGCAAAAATTGGCAATCCTTCAAGAAGTTTGTACATCATCAGTTCTCATGAATTACTGGTATAAAAACTGATCAAACAACAATAAACCAAATTTGCCATGGGAGCAATTTTTGTGCCTGCAGCAAACAGCTGTATGAAACGTGCCTGCTAAAGAGCGTCAGTGATACCAAACTTAAAACACCGGAATATCCCAGACTTGACAAAACTTTGTGTTTTTGTTGTTATCACTAGTACAGGGCTGTCCAACTCCATTCCCTAAGGGCCAGTGCCCTGGCAGTTTTATATAAGTCTCCATTCCAACACAGATGATTCAAATTGTCCAACTACAATGGCAAAGTTCTGCAGAGGCCGGCTAGCAAGCCCTCATTTGATTAATGTGTTGAACAAGGGAAATAAATAAAAGATGAAGAGTACAGGCCATTTTGGACTAACTTTGGGCAGCCCTGATGTAGACATTATTTTTTTATAGCAAAATACAAAAACATTTTGCCTGTGTTTTTTAGTTGTTTATAAGAGCCACCAATGACATTAAGCAAAACACACCAGCACCAAACCACTATATCAGTCAAACCACTCCATCAAATTGTTGCTGTAGTTGTAAATTATAGTTTTACTTTAACTAGGAAAACAATGAATAATAATAATAAGTAATACCAAATATGAGGCATCAGAATAGCTCACTCTAAGACATTTTTAATATTTTGTACATGTATTTTTACTACTTCCCAGCAGGGTCATGAAAAATCTGTTTTAAGTTTTAAAGCCACAGCTGTTCACCCTTCACCTACCCCCGAGAAACAGCTGGGGTGACCTACCTTGTGAAGGCACTGAAACATATGGTAAAACTGCTGTCACAGTGTTTCTTACCCTACCGTGTGGGATAGTTTAATCAAGTGAGTTTTTTATGGGTCCAAAATTGAAGGAATAAGGGATATTTTGGAAAACAACAAATCTTGTCACATATATAAAGCGGGTGTCCCATTTTGCTCATTTTGTATGTATTGGGATGGTTGAAATTCGAGTTGGGAATGGGTATGCTAATGTACTTTTGCTGTCAAGTCACCGTCTGGATTTATGTTTTTTTTACTCTGCATACATACAGTAAAGTACATACAGAGTTTCATCTGACAAACCTTCAATGCTTTATAGAGTCTAAATTTCCTCCAGAATTCAAATAATTATTAGCAAAATGCAACTCTGACTGCTTTCCATTTGTTTTATTTAAAGTTCTGTCCAATCTGAGGTGAGTGAATCCTCATTTGTCCAGAGTGAAGTATCTTCATAGTAACATGAATGTATATAAAGTTATAACTGGGTGACATCTAAGCAGTATGTACATAAATTCCATAGCAGTGGTCAATTTATGTTGTATACATGGTGTCTGAAACAGTCATGCCAAATATGTTTTTTTTAACCTGCCCAAATATCCTTGGCAGTCTGGCTTAACTAGTGATCAAATTGTGTATGTTATTGTATCAGATACATAATAAAACAATGTTACAGTAATGCTATATATATTTCCAAACCACTGAAATGCAATACAGACGTGTAAATGCATTTTGGGGGTATTAAGGCTAAACATAAACAAAGTTTTGGTGTTACCATTTGCTAAGTACTGTATCAAGCATTGAATCACTTAACATTTTAGGTATTAAGACTAAATTATAAGTTAGAAAATAACAAAAACAACCAAATAAAAGGAAATTAAAAAAAGAAATACATTTTTTCAAGATTGCAACTAGCTTCAGATTAAATCTAAAATTGCATCTAGTTGCTCGCTTCTTCTGGCAAAGTTCTAAAAAATATTTTTGCATTTTATACTATAATCACTTTAAGATTCAGTGAAGAAATTCCACAGACTAGATTTAATTATTCCAAAGACTAGGCTGAAGTTTAGGGGTGATCTGGATTTTGCTGTGGCAGAACATAAACTGTGAATCAACTTCCTTCTACCATTAGACAGGTTTCCTCACCCTCAGTTTTTAAAACTCTCCTTAAAGAGCAGGTTACTGGTTAGAGGCCCAGTGTAGAGATATAGTAGGAGCTGCTTCTAAATCAGACTCTGACACAAAATAAATGATGAAATGATAGTCTACACTCATACTGGTATGAGCCTGTCTCACACTCTAGATAGAAGCGACTAACTAAGGAAAAGATTAATGTCCAAAACAAAACATTGCTATACAAAACTAATGTACACTGGGTGCTGCAAGCTAGCATTGTTTAAACAACCCACATATCTATTTTCCTCTAATATTTGATATCATTCTTTCAACAGAGTTGATAATTAGTAGATGTTAGATAATCAAACTTAATATACAGGTCCATTGGTTTGGAGCTGAGCCTCTGATCAATCCATGATCATGTCTCCTGCCTGCTGCAGGTCAAAAAGCATCCGCTGACAGCAGTTGAAAAAAGTTGTAAGCACCAAGGGCACTCTAGGTGTTGTGAATTACACCTGATCTTTGCATTGGTATCCCATGTTAAACTCCATCACATCGTAGGGGTGGTGTTTCTCCGGTCTAAAGGGAGCACACCATATAATTGCATTTTTCATAGCTGAAGTGGAAGATAAGTCCAATGTTTTCAGCTTCACAAACACACCAAGATATGGAATAAAGGGATGTTTTATTTATTTTTGGAAACCTGTGGACATGATTTCCAGACAAGTTTGTGTTTCGGCATGCCACACAACACAATAATTTAAATTAAGAAAAATGAATGTAATCTAAAGCTAGTCAACACTCACCCTTAATAACACAACCGCTGGATCTGATAACTACCTACTGAGCTGAGGTGGCATATGACATAAGAATCCCCCTTCTTTTTAACTGCTTTTTTTTTCCCATTATGGATTGTGAAATTTAAAATATCCTTAATGTTTCAAATAGTAATGTTTTGAAAAGATTGTATATGCATTTTAGAAAAAATACACTCAACAAAAATATAAACGCAACACCTTTGTTTCTACTCCCATTTTTCATGAGATGGACTTAAAGATCTAAAATTCATTCCAGATACACAATATTACCATTTCTCTCAAAAAAAATTTCACAAATCAGTCTAAATGTGTGATTGTGAGCACTTCTGCTTTGCAGCGATAATCCATCCCACCACATAGGTGTGCCACATCAAGATGCTGATCTGAAATCATGATTAGTGCACAGGTGTACCTTATACTGCCCACAATAAAAGGCCACCGTGGAATGTGCAGTTTTGTCTCACAGCAAAATGCCACAAGCATTGAGGGAGCGTGCAATTGGCATGCTGACAGCAGGAATGTCAACAAGATCTGTTGCTCGTGCATTGAATGTTCATTTCTCCGCCATAAGCCGTCTCCAAAGGCGTTTCAGAGAATATGGCAGTACATCCAACCAGCCTCACAAGTGTAGACCACGTGTAACCACACCAGCCCAGGATCTCCACATCCAGCAGGTTCACCTCCAACATCGTCTGAGACCAGCCACTCAGACAGCTGCTGAAACAATTGTTTGCATAACCAAACAATTTCTGCAAAAACTGTCAGAAACCGTCTCAGGGAAGCTCAACTGCATGTCGTCCTCATCGGGGTCTTGATCTGCCTCCAGCTCGTCGCCGTAACAGACTTGAGTGGGCAAATGCTCACATGCGATGGCATCTGGCACATTGGAGAGGTGTTCTCTTCACGGATGAATCTCGGTTTACATTGTTCAGGGCAGATGGCAGACAGTGTGTGTGGCGTCGTGTGGGTGAGCGCTTTGCTAATGTCAATGTTGTGGATCGAGTGGCCCATGGTGGTGGGGTTATGGTATGGGCACAAAGATATCGTGATGAGATCCTGAGGCCCATTGTTGTGCCATACATCCATGAACACCACCTCATGTTTCAGCAAGATAATGCACGGCCCCATGTTGCAAGGATCTGTACACAATTCTTGGAAGCTGAAAATGTCCCAGTTCTTGCATGGCCAGCATACTCACCGGACTTGTCACCCATTGAGCATGTTTGGGATGTGCTTGACCGGTGTATGCGACAGCGTGTACCAGTTCCCACTAATATTCAACAACTTCGCACAGCCATTGAAGAAGAGTGGACCAACATTCCACAGGCCACAATTGACAATCTGATAAACTCTATGCGAAGAAGATGTGTTGCACTGCATGAGGCAAATGGTGGTCACACCGGATACTGACCGGTTCTGAGTCCCCAGACCCCCAATAAAGCAAAAAACGGAACATTCCAGGGTGGCCTTTTATTGTGGGCAGTATAAGGTACACCTGTGCACTAATCATGATGTCAGATCAGTATCTTGATTGTGCACAGCCAACCTATTGAAGGTCTTGGTTGCAGGAAAGGAGGACAAAATCCAGAACACATGTTGCGAAGGAAGATCTCTTCTTTCAGTCCCGTGATCAGAACTAAACCCCACTAAAGCAAGTTTTGAAGTAGAAGATGGATTTCATCCATCGCTTTTTATGCCGGCTGTGGGCGCTTCGCTTTCCTTGTATTGGCCACGAATCAGGCAGTGGCAGGGGTCTTTGATAAATTGCTATCCCAGCCAACTGGCACAGCAGATCATCAAGCGCTCAGCGGATTCGAAATAGGGAAGAAGCGGATAGTTCTGTTATTGGTTAGAATGGCGTGGCCGGGGGAAAAGGGGCGTGCCGCCGAGGGGGAAACGAAATTGGTCTGATCTTAACAATTCATGAGTCATACCCAACATATTTAATGCTAATGTTATTTTATACATTCTTGCTGGACCACAAGCAGAATTTTCTCATAATAGTGTGTTAATTAATCTGTAGAGCTGTTTCTAAATTTGTTTACTTACAAAATAAACAATTTGCACTCATTGACATAATTGTGTCACACATCTTTATAAATGTGTGCACAGTAAACAATCTAGAATACTCAGGCTCTGTTATGAAGTCTGATGGATCACAGTCTGTAGAGGCATAAGACCATATTATGTCTATCTGTAAACAAATTATGTGGATGAACTCATCTCAGTAAAGTAGAAGCAATGAAAAATAAGAAAAGTAATTGCCAAAAACTGAATTAGGTATTTCAGTAGCCTGTAGGATTCTTGTATTGCAGTAGCAATGGATATAAACCTCAAAACCCTCTGAAACCTTTATTGAAAATCACTGCATATAGAGCCCACTATATAAGATTAATATTCTGAAATCTGCTTCAGCAACCTCATGTTAAATATCAGTTCAGTATTTTGTTGCACAAAAAACACCTTTTTGAGCATACTAATCACAACCGGCAAGCATTGCCACTGCGTATTGACAGCCCTATTTTAGATGAATCCAGAGGGATTTCACTGCATTCAAAATTGTTAGGTGACTTTCATTTAATTTTGGAGGGTAGCTTAACAGACAACTTCTCAAATTAGAGAAAAAGAAGAGCAGTAAATAACATTCGATAACATTTTCTGTGATAATGTCAGCTACCTAAGAAGCTCTACCAATTAGTCAGCGACTAACAATGTTTCTGTTTTCACTTTCAGCTTTTATCGCTACTGAAAAGTGTATCCACTGTCCAGCAGGGTTTTTGTTTCATCCTCAAAGAGAACACTAAGTTAAATTGCAGTTTGTAACTAAAAGCACCAAGTGAGATTTTAAGATGTTTTAGACTGATGATGCAACAAGGTAGCAATAAGTCGATTCAAATGCGGAGTTGTAGCTGGGAGAAATTCACACACAGTGAGAAAATACACACACGTGTGCACACGCGCACACACACATGCACACACACAAAATAATACCACCATGTTACCACAAGCAAAAGTAAAAACTTCTGAACTAATATGGACTGTGCTCAGTGGTAGAGTAGTTGGCTTGCAATCGGAGGGTCGTAGGTTCGATTCCAGCTTCCTCCAGTCACATGTCGATGTGCCCCTGGGCAAGGCACTTAACCCCCAAATTCTACATTGTCCTACCGAGCCATGTTGGGTGTCGGTGTATGAATGCGAGTGTGATTGGGTGAATGCGGCTTCAATGTAAAGCGCTTTGAGTGGTCAGTAAGACTAGAAAAGCGCTATATAAGTTCAGTCCATTTACCATTTACCATTACTGTCACAAGCAAACACATTAAGGGACATGGCAACTGACAGTCATCACCAGATGCAAAAATATTAAAATTTATGATTTTCATGACAGAAGAGAGGATGATTTGGGGGTTAGTAAGACAGAACAAAAGGCAGTGAGAGATGAGTGGAGAGAAACAGACTGGTTTTGGAGAGTTGACACCATGATAAAGGACAGGTCCCATATAACACCAAAGTGCCCTTAGGCATAGAAAGCTTCTATATGTCATGGGTTGTAGCATCTGGATAGATTTAAAAGCTTGACTCCTACATATTCATGTCAAAGTGTACCAACAAAAATAGTTTTTAAGGACTACAAAACTATTCCCCTTAGCCACTCCTCTCTTTATCAGTACTTTAGTCTCTTTCGTAATCACGACCTTTCTTGCAGTTCTTATATGCTAAACAGGGGTAGTCACTGTTTAATATTTTTTGTCCTAAAGTAATATAACTGTTAAATACAATAGCTCTTCCTTTTCATTCTCTTTTTAGTGTACTGTTGCGCAAGTGACAAGTTTTTAGTCTGGTTTTTAGATTGGTAAAATCCCTATAGTGGGTGTATATATATATGTATACTACCACTATCACTTTAAAGTGATGGGAGCAGCGGGGTAAGGTGTGTAAGTGATTTTGAAATGGCATTTAATAATGGGGTATTAATCCCAATGTGGTGGATATTTATATCTCCATAAGATTAAGACATTTCACCTTAGACATAAAGGAAGAAATAAGTTGGCATACTGTCATCAACTTAGCTTGAAAATGACACAGTGTCACTCTAGGAAAAGCTGGAGGACATTTCCGGCCAATTTTAAAAGTAAAAATGTATATGTATACAGTGCTTTATAAGACGTTATTGTCCATAACTCTATTGTATCACTATGCTAAGTGTACTTAACAGTTCTTAGCTCCTTTGGATCCATTAAGAATGCCTGTAGCTTTGGAGCTGAACAGCATAATCCAACAATAATGAAGACTCCTAATTAGCTTTGTGAGAGTTTGTGTGAGAGTGTGTGTGATGTGAGCTCGTCAAGAGGCGGGTGGTATGATTCCAGTTGTCGGGGGGTAAGTGAGTGTGAATCAACCCTGCTGACATCGAATACGCTTCCACACAACAACACGCACACTCCAAAGCCTAAGTTAAGCTGTACAAGTGCATGTCATTCATGCACTTGTTGGCGTTCTGAGGGCCATGAGCCGTGCTGTGCTCAGAAAAGTGAGATATGCATGTCTGAGAGAGACACATACACACAGACACAGCTGAAGGAAGAGCGGGTCCCTAAAAGTTGTAGAGTCACACATTAGCAATACTTATGGGGCTGGGTGTCTGTGTCTGGTGTCAGTCGCTGTTTGCTATGTCACATGACCCATTTTAATTTACTCTCTCTCTTTAGGAAACAGCTGCTCTGACAAAGTAACCTTGAGTAAGCTTTATGGGCTCACAGGCCTGCTCAGAAGAGTGAAGTGCATGTAGCCAGTTAGATGAGGTAGCTGAATGAGTATCTTTTATAAAATAGACACCACAAAATTGCCACAGTGACAAAAAGCAGATCTTCTGTTTATTTTCTATATCAAATCAAACCCTGTTGGAACATAATTCAGTTTGTGTAATAATTCCAAATAAACAAAAAGTATTGCTATTAAGCCTATATAAATATATAAGCAGATGCTTACACATTCACTGGCATCCCTGGCAAAATATGTAACATGATTATTAAATATGTTTCACCTTTTTAAGCAGCAACATAATCTCACATTAAAATTTCTGCGAAACCTTGTAGTAGAACTTTTTTTATTAAATTCCTTTTCCCACAAAAAAACATTAGTGCCACACTTGTATTCTACTTTTTTCCTGAAACTTTTATGCTATTCTTAAAAAAATACTCCCATAAATAAATGTAACTAAAGCAGCTTTTAAGATATTCTTAAGCATTGCTCGTTGATTAGTGTCTATGAACTCAGTAATCCATAACTTCCTAGTTTTCTGCACTATAAATATGATGTGATACTCTTGGCCTGTATTCAAAGCATAGTAAATGTGATTAAATCTTTAAAAGTCAGGAAATGCATAAATAAAATACCTAATCTGCCCAAGTCAATTAACAATCTGCTGTCAGTTAAAATGTTTTTAGATAACAGGAATGGTGATGATAACATGTTTTGTTATTGTCACACACAGTTAAGAGGATGAAAGAGGAAAATGATAAACTGCAAAGCTCATTTCAGAAGAATTGCAGGAAAAAGTTGCATTTTGAGTTCTCCATGTTCTTATTTCAAATCTCAGCGTACCATGGAAAAAGTTAAATCACATGCTTAAATGTGAGGAACAAACCTTTGGTTCAAGGGATATATATATATATATATATATATATATATATATATATATATATATATATATATATATATACAAAAGTTATTTTTACTATTTCTGTTAAATAATAACTGACATTTATTTTATTCAGTAACCACAGCTTTTAACAGTCTATCCTGGGTTAATATGATGCATCACAAGAACACTTTATTACATCTGTATATTGTTTACTGTTTTCTGAGAGACTCAACATAGATGCATTCTTTAGAAATACCATCATTCCCTCTGACTAAAGACCCACAATCTGAGAGAAAAATAATATTTTAGGGTTTAAGACATTCCGTTGTTATGAAGATGAAAAGCTGTATTTTTAAATCCCAAGATTTTACAATTTAATTGTAAATTTTACAATTTAATTGTAAAATGCCTTAAACAGTTGGTTTCAGTTTTTTACAGTGATATTCTGTAAGAATATTGATTCCTGTTCCCTTAACTATAGCAGCAGGATGTCTGTATCAATCTGCCGTATCAGCTAATCAAAGCCAATTAGGTGATCATGACTCCACAAGAATAATTTAAAACCTTTTATTAGTCAGTTGTAGGTTTCTGTATATTCAGGTTTTATTTTCTCTGTTCAAAGACTAAGGCAAATTCCACAAATTGACTATGCTAGTGCCAGAATTGGAGAGTACTGAAAAGCCGCAACTGAGTTAGGTGATTGATACAGCCTGAGTTAGGTGATTGATACAGCCGCCATGCTCAACAAGCATTATCTCCACATCAAGACAAAGCTATTGTCCAGCCAAAAAAAAAAAAAAAAAACCACACCAAAGGTAACAAGGGTCTATATCGAATTTAGCAGTACAAGTTTAAGTTGTTCTGAATTGCTAATGTCTGCTAAAATGCTCTGGGCACATCTGACTATCTTGGTTGTTGTAAACATTGCATGGATTTATTTCCTTTTCAACATGGTGCTGCAGTTTGTTGCACTGTTGAAGAAGGTCTTGGCCTTTAATTGGTGCATCTCAAATTTTCACCTGAAATTATGCTCAAGAAGTGTGCTGTATTAAGAGACACTTTTTTCCTCTGCCTGAGTATGCTTACTGTAGCTGTAATTTTCCACACACAAGATGTAATATTATCCAATCAAAATAGTCACTTCGGCAAAGGCCTTTAGAGCAAAAGTTCTGAATCTTGAAACTCCAAGTCAAATCTCCTGCATGTTTTAGATGTGTCTCTGCTCCAGCACACTTGATTCAAATGATTTCTCATTCAAAGTTAAAAGGAAAAAAAACACTTTTAATTATGAATGATAAACAAATATTTTTTTTTAGGGGTGGTTGGTTTTACTTGCCTGATAAGGCAAGTACAACATAAGATTGAACACTTGGAAAAGTGCAATTTTGAAGGAGAAAAGACTGGTGGGAATATGAAAAAGACATAGACAGTGATGCCAAGGGATGAAAATGATAGAATGATACTGGGAGATATTTAAGCAGAACCATAGATCTAACAAAAATGAACAAAACACCAAGAGACTGAGAAAATGCAAGGAGGACAAAGAAAGTGTGAGAGACACTAGGAGAGAGACAGAGAGGGTCTTATCAGTGTATTGCAGGAGGCATAAGAGGTAACTGGGGAGCCTGTACATTTTTGAGTGTGTGTGTGTTTGTGTTATTGAAATGACTTTGGTCAAGTTTTAAACAGGAAAGTCCAGTCAACGAATGGATAGAAAAGGAAACAAAAGAAGATGAGCTGCATATTTATGGGTCTGGTTGATAGAAAAATTCTCGATAAATGCTAACTCTAAAATGTATCTATACTGGTATCACATGCCTGCCACGAATCCTTTTTACTTCTGAGGTAAGAAACTTGTGAAAGTCAAAGGTTACAGTGCGTCAAAATCAATGCAGAACGCTCTCCGAAGACTCTCCTGTTGTTCCGCATCTCAAATTAGGCAATCGATAGAAAGACAATCCAATCACTCAAAATGTAAACAAAGCCAGCAGCACGGTGACAGTATTTTAAAAAGGGGGATGTATCTTAATGCTTAAACAAGAGACTCTTTAAAGCTTTGAATTACTGACACAGTTATTCTCCCTCAGCTTTGGATTAAAATATGAAGAAAGAAATCTTGTTATTCACGGTGGCTCGGATGACAGACACAATTGCTTGAAAGCAAGAATGGCCAATATTTGAACTTAAAGCAATATCCACAAGCTATTCCCTCATCAATAAACCCTTTGTGTTTTTGGAATAAACCTCAAAGTTTTATATCAATCCATTAAATCGTATTACAATACAGAGGAACTTGGTGGTGATGGCGATCAAGGACGGGGTTCTTTGCTCTATATAAAAGCCTGTGTTTAAAAAAAACAAACACAAAACAATCAAGTCAGGTGGTGTGAAGCCTCTAAAATGCCTCCTGGTCTGAAATTATTTAATTACTTTAATTTACATAAATATAAGATGTCTGAGCAGCACCAATCAAAACGACAGGCATTGTAGCCAGGAGGAAAAGTGAACGTGAGTGTGAATTTGTGTTTTTCCTGAAATTAGCCTGAAGAAAAGGGAACCCTCAAACAGTTCTTGGATGCCCTTATCTGGCATTATCAACAAAGTCTTATCAAAGTTATAAGCAATGAGATTAAGCTAAAGAAACACAGCCATCCATTGGATCAAGCCACATCTAATGACTGCTTCATCGGCTGTAAATCTCCTACAAAGACAGTTCCTTCCAGCAGGCTTGTAGGCCGTGATGAACCTTTGAAAGTACTGTAAGGTAAGAAAAAAATGATAATTTGCTTTTGACTGGAGATGTAACCTAAAGCCACATTTAGATGTTGCAAAAGTGAGCAAACTAGCATGTCTATACTAGCTTTTTTTTGTATTTTTTCGTTTGAGAGGTCTTTCTTCCCACTGATAGCCAGTCAACTGTTCCTATCTGTTCTCCGTGATATTGCAGCCATCACAAAAGTATAACCCCTGTCGTGTGATCTTAACAACATGCACACCTCTTTGTCTGCCTTGTCTTGTTTTCTCCCTCCCCTTTTTTGTGTCACTATGTTTTTGCTGTTTTTTTTTTTTTTTTAGATAAAAGTTATTTATTTTCCAGGGGTTCAATTGTCTCCTCGGTTGAGGGGGTTTGTGTCCACCTTATCACAAGTGTGTCCATGCTGGATTTCAAGTTGATGAGTGTGTGTCTGTGTTCATGAAGTGGAGAGAAAACATATCACTTCAGCTCACAAAGTTGTTTTTTGTTCTTCCGTTCATTTTTTTTCTGAACAATTTACATTGAAGCAGTTGTCAGCATAAACAGAAGCAGCTTGTTAAACATCAAATGTCTGCAACACAGAGTATGTAGATAGATTCAGACTATGTGATCAGCCATTTGGTTCCACATTTAAAAAAGACATGGACCAGCTTAATAACCTGTAGGAATCTTAATGTTACCTGGGTAAATGTGGTTTGAACTAGATCTATATATGTTTGGGAGAAATATAAATCTAGTTCAAGACAAGGCAACAATATTTAGGTTAAAAAACCCAAAGATATATCTGAATCATTGTCTCTGTAAATTAACAAGCTGCATAGTGTCATGGTGTTTCAAGAGCACAAGTCTACAAGCAGTTTTATTGTTCTTGGAAATGATGAACATATCAAATTATTGCCATTTTTGTTGAAGAAATACAAACTGAACTCTGTTCGTTATTCAAATTCAATTCAGTTAAAAAATACTTTATTGATACCAGAGGGAATATAAGTGTTGTTATAGTTGTGTTGTTGAAGATCATGAAAGCTGTGGGCAGAAAGGATTTCCTGTAATAGTCTGTGCAGCAAAACGGAAGATGCCTCTGAGTGTAGTGGCTCGGTTGTTGTATGATAGTCTCATAAAGAGGGTTGTCCATAATTTTCTTAATTTTAAGAACAATTTCTAGATTTTATGAACATGGCATCATCCTTCTCCAGAATTAATCTCTCATACACTTAACGACTGCAGAGTCATCTGTGTATTTCTGAAGATGACAGGTCTCTGACTTATACTGGAAGTCAGGTGTACAGAGTAAAAGGGAATGGTGAGAGTACGGTCCCTTGTGGTGTGTCTGTGCTGCTGACCACCCAGTTTGACACACAATCATTCAGTATCATAAACTGTGGTCTGTTAGTCAGGTAGTCATTGATCTAGATGATTGTTGAGGCTTCCACCTGTGTCTTCTGGAGTTTCTGACATAGAAAATGTGATTTAATTGTATTAAATGCACTGAAGAAATCAAACAACACAATTCTCACAGTGCTTGCCTGCTTTGTCTAAATGACAATGAATTGGCTGAAGCAGGTGGAGGGTAGCATCTCCTACTCCAAGGCGATAAGTACATTTCTGTGGGTCCTGATATGTTCTAGTTTGCTTACTCAGATGGTCCAACAGTTGTCTCTCCAGGACCTTCATGATGTGCGATGTCAGGGCAACAGATCTAAAGTCATTGATGACTGATGGGTTTGTTTTCTTTGGTACCATAACACGGCAGGATGTATTCCACAACACTGAAACCTTCTCCTGCATCAGGATAAGGTTGAAGAGGTCATGCAGAAACCCACAAAGCTGCTCTGCACAGATCTTCAAGACTGACACCAACTGGACGTTCAGCCTTTTTCAGGTTCAGTCTCTCAGTTACCACTTCACCTGACTTCTAAATATGGACAAGTGAGAGGGGGAGGCAAATCCAATCCTCCCTGTCTTTGAAGCCTGTGTCTTATTCATCCGTAACTACACATCTCTTATATTGTTCCTCCACAGTTTGCTCTCCAGCTTCTTCTTGTATGCCACCTTGCTGTCTCTGATCTTGACATTAAGTTCCTTCTGTATACTCCTAAACAACTTCCTGTCTCCCTCCCTTTGTCAGGGTGTGGTGTGGTATAGTCATAGTGGGTGAACCCAGACACAGACGAGGATTAAAGGTGCATATGAGAAGGTTTATTGGCAGATGGAAGGCAGGAACGAGCAGGGCAGACACACCCCTGCAGAATGACATGAACAATAACCAATGATCCAACTGGGAGAGATAGGACATGATGAATATATATATATTCATAGGAAGACAAAGGTGGAATGAGGATCAGGTGAAACCGATTGGGGAGAGCTGCAGACAATAATTAGACACAGGTGGAGACAACTTAAGAAAGACAACTGTAGGGAGTGCTAATGATTCTGAAACCCATAAGTTTTTTTTTTGTTATTTGTTTTTCCTTTGTGTTACTGGTGATCCACAGTTTGTTTAAGGGAAGCATTTCACTGGGGCGGATGATTTTGTCCATACTTTCACACACTCAGTCATGGCATTGATGTCCTCTCCATGTGGTTGGCAAAGAGTCATCCAGTTTGTGGTCTCAAAGCAACCCTGCAGGGCTTCTTAAGCTTCCTGTGACCATTTTCTCACAGTTCTCATTGTTCCAGGTTGTCTCCGGTGATGCCGGTAAGATGTTACTCAGTAGCGCGTTACTCCTAATATGACCACTTTTTCAGTAACGACTTATCTAACGCATTACTATTTCCACACAGGTAATCAGATTAAAGTTACTTGTTCAAGCCACTGTGTATTACTATTTATGTAATTTTCTTAAGCAAAAAGGTATATTTGGTACATGGCAGCAAAAGCATTAGGAAAACAAGCAACAATGGCGGTGAATATAGTCCTACATACCTTCAACAACACTCCTCCTATCTCATATCCTCATATCTCCTTTATGGTCGCCATGATTGTTTTGGCCTGAGTCAAGTCTGAGTTCTGTACTCTGTAACTGCCCCCTAGTGGAACTCTCTAATAGTACGTGCAGTGAGAAAGCAAGTGCATCCCCAAGACATAGATTTTTATTTCATAGTTGCTGATGTCAACATGAGGTTAAAAGCAAGTATATTTCCGGCCTTACTGTAAAAATGCAATAAAGTGAGTATTGGCAAAACTGGTTGTTGTTTCTACGTTGAGGCAGTGGGAATTGCTATTGGCAGCTGCTGAAAGTAACTAATAAAGTAACGTGTAATCTAACTTAGTCACTTTTAAAATAAAGTAATCAGTAAAGTAAATAAGTTATTCTTGGAAGTAGTAATCAGTAATGAGATTACTTTTTCAAAGTAACTGTGGCAACACTGGTTTTCTCTGAACAAGAGGTTTATACTCTGAAAAACAAGATTGTGATCTGAATGTCCCAAAGGAGGTCTTGTATGAATCCTTTTCCTTTTCAAAAAACAAATTAGAATCTTGTTTTCTCAAATAGCAGTTGACAAGCTGTTCAAAAGTTGGAAATGTAGTAGAGAGTTAGGCATGTTTAAAATCACCCGATACTGCCATGAATGCATTGGGGTGTTGTGTCTTTAGCTTAGCAACAATGGGACTGATGACATCACACAGACTGTCGACAATGGCTGAAGTTGGAATGCAGATGGTTGCCAAAACAACACTGGTGAACTCTCTTGGCAAATAATGTGGATGAATAACCCTAAGTATATTTGGTTTTTTTTGCTTGTATTTATTCTATGAAGTGCTTATCACCTTTATTTAGGATTATTAATTTTTTTACAATTAACTTAGATGTATTTCTAAATATTCAAGCAATTGAGAAATTGAATTTCCTCTTTTTTGGGGATAAATAAAGTATCTATCTATCTATCTATCTATCTATCTATCTGTCTGTCTGTCTGTCTGTCTGTCTGTCTGTCTGTCTGTCTGTCTATCTATCTATCTATCTATCTATCTATCTATCTATATATCTATCTGATTTTACACTTAACTTCTGGTTAGAACTTTAATGCTTTTATTTTTGAAAAGACTACTTCCTGTGTAATTGTTTGCGCAATCCAACTTAACAGCAATGAAAAAAGGAGAAAACAGAGAGCAGATAAATTATATTTTGTTATTAGCATTCCCCTTGATAGAGGCACAATGTATGTTTATGTGTTAATAAGTAAATGTTTTAAATATTTCGTGTGAGCTAAGCCATAGATTTGTTGAATTATGTGCCAGAGCTAAGGTTATTTTAATTTGTATATATTAACTGTTGTAACTGCTGTGTTGATGTTATTGTAAGAATATAAATATAGTTAACTCATCTAACTTGGTGTAAAATTAATGGTTCATCAACATTAAACCTAAAATGTATCAAAGAGGCATCATCCTTCATTCGAAGGGGTATGCTACAGTTCAGTATAAATATCAATAAGTCTGGTAGCCTGGTAGACAGACGGTAGAGTCAGTGATATAATCCTACAGCCATGTCTCAGTGAAACACATAATACTGCATTCCTGATCTGGCTGAGTCTTTGAAAGGACTTGGAGTTCATCCATCTTGTTAGCCAGTGATGTTGCCCATTATTATTAATTTGAACTACAATTTGGCTGAATTAGATTATAAAAAGAAACCACTGACAGACTGAAGGGACAGAGAGGAATATTTGATATCTCCCTGCAATCCAAATAATTTATATTTTGGCTCCCATGAAGACCTTCAACCTGGTACTAATCAAATGTCCCTGAGAAGAATTTCAACAGAGTCTCCTCTCCCCCGTACACCTGCATCTACTGACGCACACACTGACATGGTTACACACACTCACATTCACACACACCGTCTCGCTGTCTCCTCAATTTCTCTCCTGCAACAGGAAGCTGGATAACAGCGCGCTTCGATGGCAGCGCGTTAACCTGTGGACTGGAGCTCATACCTGCCCATCCTTCCTGATGTGTCATTGTTATTGTCTGAATATGTGCTTAAATGTTTGTTGGTGTGGTTTTTTCTATTACCTGCGTTGTGAGTGCTGTACGGACCCACAAAACAGTTGAGCGTTTTTTTCCCCTCACCGTGGAACCCTCCCCTCCCCAGTATTTCTCTATGTTTCATAAACGGGAGCGCCGCTCGGTGGCTGCATGCCCAATAGTGACCTGGATCTGTTTGTTGTTGTTGTTGTTTGTAATGATCTTGGACAGGTTGTACTGTATCTGTAAATTCCTTGTATGCGTCATACTTGTATGTGTCATACTTGGCCATTAAAGCTGATTCTGATTCTGATGATTGATAGAGGAGATGGTTCGAACTTCCTCCTTCTCTCGTCTCCTTTTGGCTCCTGCTCTGCATCCAAGTCTCCTCCTTCTCAATGCATCAGGGATTTGATGCTTCAGTTGTGGTATTATTTCAGCTTTTACAATGTTAATCAGCTGCTCCCAGCTGTAAACCACTTTGTTGCCATCCATGGCTACCCATCATAAGAAATGATCAAAAAATAAAGAATTAAATGCAAAAATCTGTCCAACTTGTCAGAATCAAAAACCAGATAGAATACCCATAAGCGTCACTTTAACAGGGGACATGGCCCCGACACTGTTTATGATTTGTCCCCACCAAACCTGATTTGGAAATTATTTTGCAGAACCAATCTAATAGCCACTTGTGCACCCAACATAATTTCCACAGAGTCTCAGTATCTGAAAGGCCTACTATTGAAATCCCTCAAATCCAATTCCTTATGCAATCATGTTTTCTTTCTGCAAAGATGCTGCTGTTGAGATTTTTAAAGACTCCTAGTCCGTTCCAAATATGTTCAGCGTCAGAGTACCGTTTCAATATGGAAAAAAAAAACAAAATCTTTATGTCATAGGTCTGGCAGAAGTTTCTCTACTGGGGGTCATTGGTGATTAAATATTCATGTAATATTTAATTTTTGGTTTGTTTAAGACTCACAAAGAGAAGCTGTTGATTGTTTTTGTGCAGAAAGGATGCCCATGCATGATCTCGCTATCTCTGCATCCAGCGCTCCAAGAAATATTTCCGCAGCTTGATTTACGAGTCAGGAACAGAGAACACCGTTAAAACCAGGGACTGGACATTATTATGTTTTTTGCATAGTGATCTCTGAATAAAATTACTTTAAACTGTGAAATATACCAATGATATGAAAGACAAACTAAATTAAAGTTTAAGTTTCTTTGTACAGAATGGGCAACAACAAGAAAAGTTGCAAAGGAAACACATTTCATTGTTGCACATATTCTTCTGTGGTGAATACATATTTGCCATCTTTGTCCTTTTAGCTATATGTGGATTTTAATGTCTGTCATTTGAAAAACAAACAAAACAAAACTTGTAATTCCCTGGTTTTTAACTTTTATTAATTGAATAAATATACGATTTTCAAAACCTGTTTATACACTCCAGCACTTATTGGAAGGAAACATGTATTAGATGAACAATTAATATTATTATGAATAGTTAATAATTGTCCCCAGCAATCTTCGAATCACACTCAGGTTTATGGTTATTGTCCCCGGGTATAAAAAAATAAAATAAACAACAACAAAAAACTGACTCCCTTGTGAATATTGGTCTAAAAAATGCAGTCTTTCTTCAAGAAAACAGAGGAACCAACATCCGCACAGAGGAAATAGTGCTAACAGTGTAAACCACACAATTATTCCTATTTTTACACAAACACATATTCATCTCCATCTGTGATGATGTTGAGGAGGTCAAAGAAAACTCTTTATCAAATTCTAACTTAGGTGAATAATCATATACTACTAAGACGTTCGGATATTAACTCTTTTATTTCTGATCTTAAAAACATATTGTAAGGGCTGAAATTTTGGGGCTTAATTTTATCAAAACCTCAAAATATTTACATTGAACTCAATGGAATATAATGATTTATGGTTGAATCATGTCTAATTAAAACCTAGGAAGCGTCAATGTTTAAATTTCATATTTTACAAACAAACATGACTTAAAGTGTCTGTATCTTTATCAATATAAATATAATTTATTATAGGAAAATATTCATTATCTCTCTTTCCTATTTTTTCCATAATCACCATAATAATGCTTATCAATATTCTATGCATTGCCTTTGACCTCTCATAAAGCATAAATTGATGTTACATTCAGGAAGCTGCCTTGTTTATCAATCCCCAAATCAGACCACCATGGCGATTCCTTCTCCTCTCGACTGCTATTTCGTCAATCACCATGTAAAGCTCTTTCCCCCAGTGTCACTTATTCTGTCAGATGGTAAATTATTAATTTCTAAACTCGGAATATTATTCATGCTGCCTCCCTTACACCTGGAACAGCCCTTTTCTCCCCCCTCTGTTAAGAGACATCCAGCTAATTGCTGCGATAAAGGGCTTAGCATAGGGATCACTATATATTAGCAGTGCTTTGTGTATAGATACGAGTCCTAGTCCTTGGGATTGCTTACAGCTGCCAGAGAACCAGTGGATGTAGACAAGTATAGCAATTAAATGCATACTTTTATGTTTTTATTATAAATAGCCTTATATAGATTACAATTATAGAACCTGATATATTCCTTAAAATGCTACACAATATTATAAATTGTAAATAATAATAACCCTTTTTTTCCAATAATTTAAAGCCGCTTTCTTTTTTTTGTGCAAATTTTATAAGTACAGCGTATGGCATACTGCCATAATTGAAACACATTTTTGAAAGTTGGGACAAGTGTTACATGTTGCATCACCTCTTCTTTTAACATCACTGTAAACACTTGGGAATTGAGGACATCAGGAATTGCACTTTTAAAGAAGGATGTTTTTCCTGTTACTCAGTAGGGAAAAAACACACATACACACAAAATACCAATCCATCTGCTCTGTTTGTGTATATACATATTGAGATGTAAAACCTTTTTTGTGATTTTTATCTTTGTTGTGTACGAAATACTTCAGTGTCTAATTCAAGGCAAATGCATATGTATAAAATATAGTTTAACATCTATCTTGTAACGTTAAGGTTGGTTTTTTATGAAATTAACATTCCTTATCAGATGTCCAACTCATCCAACAAACAATCAAACTGATGCACCCTCATACTATTGTGGTTGCTGATATTGAAATATATCCATAGAGCAAGAACTAGTCAATGCTTATTAGAATTAATTTTCACCATATTTACACATTTTAGTATTTTGGGTTATGTCTAAACGAGCTTTGCATATATTCAGACAAAAATGTCTGCCCATTCTTCATTGTAAAATAGTTTACTAGCTGTCTATATTTGCAAAAGAGCAAATGCTAACATCAACTTTCAGGTCTTGCTATACACGTTTATTATGTTTTTTTTTTGTTTTTTTTTACTGAACAGTTGCATTGTAGTTGTATGTAAAAATAGCAATTCTCTCTTCACAGGAAGGGTTGGAGAAGACTTTATCTGTTTAGGAGACTTAAGTCTTTTGGAGTGCGAGTTGCTCCTGAAAGATTGTTGACTCTGTTGTGGCATCAGCCATCTTCTACAGTGTAGTTTGTTGGAGCTGCAGCTTATAAAAAGCTTAGAAGAATGGTAAGATAAACTCCTCAGGAAGGCCAGCTCCATCCCAGGATGCCTCTTGACCCAGTGCAAGTGGTGGGAGACCTAGGGACTGTTGGTCAATGTCCCCCGCCCCATGCATATAGCTGTTGCTAAATTGGGAGAGCTGTGTCTGTACATTTAAAACAGACTTTGCCAAAATTCTGACCATAAGCTTAACCAGATAGGGAGTCTTGCATTTTGTAAAATGCAACAGCTAAAGAATTGTACATGCTGCCACAGCTGTGCCCCACATTAGTTTTTTTAACAATAAAGTGCAGCGGATTTTTTTTTTTATTTGTAGCATTTTTGTCATTTTATTTTGTTACATCGACAAATGAAATAAAATGGGAAAAACGTATGTAATATACAAACAAAATGCTTGCACTTACCAACATGGATGCTCTGCTCTTCACATTACTTATTTGAAAATAAAATCCATCCTCCTGTCTTTTTAATAGGACTATCTCGCCATTTTTTTTCTTCACCTTTTCGTAGCGGAACTCCTTTTCTCTGTGAGCCTTATTCATTCAGGGCAGCAGATCCAATCTGGTGTCCCCAAACTTTTTCGAAAGCACCATTGCTTCTAACAACATTAACTGTAACATCAACATTTATGCTGGTAATAGCCAGTGCTGTGATTTGATCAGCAGTTTAATGACTAATTTAAATAAGTTTGCTGCATTTGCAAATGTAGTTTATAGGTGATAATTTGCCTATAATGTAGCCTATAATAACATACACAGAGTCGAAGTAGCCTACTCTGAATCTGTGTAGATTAGTATAGGCTACATTTGCAAATTATCACCAAAACTCAGTATGAAGGCTTTGTATTAGCATCTTTGTTTTATAACATTGTCCAGGTTAAACCTTGTTTAATGCCTTTTTGGTCTATGTTGGTCTATCAAACGTATGCTGTCATGCTGTACTCCACATAGTTTGTAAATCAATAGGGTATGTGCATGTTGGATGTTCCCATCTTGTTAATAATGCACAACAACTTCTCCTGAGAAGGGATCATATGAAAGAAAGATACATTTTGTTTGTGTTTGTTAGTTACTTTGCTTTCCTGAACTACTTGTTTTAAACATGGACCGAAGTTTAGGTAGTAAATAATCTGACTCTTTCTAATCTTAAATGGATGCAGTAAGAGGATGTTGTTTGTAAATCTCTGAGGTGTGCATGTGCAAATAAATATCATTATATTGAACTACATACTACTAGTAGCTACTTCTTGCCCGTTGATCCAGTAAGTACTGTGTTGCAAACGAGTGTGTAGTAGGCATGAAATCGGACGTACTGCTCCACCATTTTACTGGGATATTTACGTTTGTTACGTCACCTGTGGTTCCGTCCTCGGCATTGCCGACGTCACTCTTCTTCTACGATTTTGGGGCATCTGTTGCATTATGGGATAGCGTAGCATACGTTGGATTTCACTGTGGCGGTAGTACACATCCAGGAACTTTATGCCTACTTGGACAATCCATACTAGAGATTCGGATGTACTACATCGCTCGCTTACTTATTTTTTCCTACTAATAGTAGGCATAGTAGGGGTATTCGGATGCAGCCCTACGCTAGTTTCTGCTCTTTTGCGGTCACTCCTCTCTTTAGACAGATAACAATATTTCTGTGCTCTGAAGCAGCTGCTTGACTTGTTGACTCCACCTTTTTCTGTCAGTACAAGCTGAGCCATGCCGACAATATAGTTGGATCATAGAGACTGTATCTGTCAACCCGGAACTGCTACTGGTTGCTAGATGTAAACATAACGTCATAAACAGAATGTTGACCCCTTTCGAACCTGTGAACATGTTTGAAAGGAGAAGAGATTTAAAAAAAAAACAACTTTTACCGTATATTAAACCACATGCTTACCTAACACCAATCACCCCTTGGAAAACGATTCCTAGTTACATGTTACATCTTCAACTAAAAAAATAAATTTATTGATATCGGTCTAGATGCCCCTGTCTAAAATCTTGATTTGTAACAAAGTTTTACAATTACAAATATAGTGACACAAACAATTCCCTGACAACGGTAGTTACTACAACACAACATGAAAAACAAGAAACTAAAAGCTGTTTGTTTCCTTCCCTTGCAACATGTATAGCATCATGCATCCCTCTAGTACACATTTAGTGATTTGCCTGGGGAGTTCTAAAAAAGGATGTGTGGTCAGTCATTCAGAGAATTGGAAGCTGACGAGGCTGGTAAAGGCGAAGGAGATGCAGCATGAAAGTAAATGACAAGATTTCATGACAAAAGGACTGCTGAAATGCACAGGACACAAAGAGAGTGATGATGATGTCATATTGAGCTAGACCCTGGAGCAGCTCAGCAGAAAGTGAACAAAGAATCAACTCCCAGGCCCATATAACAGCATATACTTTTTGAGTCTAAGAAGTGGGACATACCATGCACTTAAAATTAATTGAATGGCATATCATACGTTAGATGAGCCCCATGTGAGAGTTTTAAATGCTTATTTACTTAAACTGACAGGTTTCAAAGTAACATGGTAAAATAACAATGACATAATCTGATTGTTTTTTATTAAAACTGAAATACTAGTGCAATTCCTACAGATCCTAAAATATAGTCAAATATTGTTATGAAGTTTTTTGGTACTTCAAATATTTTCAGCCTTAACAGACAGCATGGGATTATATGGACTGTTATGATGTAAAAAATATAGGACAAACAAAAAAAAATCTGGTAAAACAGCAATAGTTTAGAAGATAAATTAAATTACGCGACAAAAATTCCCAGTAAAAATAATTTGAATACAGCTAAGGCTATAATTATTATGAAAAAAAAAAACTAAACTTATAAAACTGCTGTATACTTTGAAATGTTTCCACTGAAACAGATGCTAGTTCTTTTTAAAAATATTTGACAAATAACTTCTAAGCTTTCAAATACAGCTGCACACAAAAAATTGATACAGGAGTTTGGTTAACTATCAACCCCATTATTTGACTGTTAACATGCCTGACTTTACCCAGAGCAGGTACGCATTTTTAAATATGTTGTCCATGAACGTTCTCTATTCGATGAAAGGATTTTGTGAGTCAATATTAATTACATGTCCTTGAAATCTCCATTTTCAATAGAGAGCTAAAAACCAAACACCCCAAACATATTCTGGCATATTTTTTATGTGTCAAACCTAATTTGAGTCCAAAGAGTAGAAAAAGTATGTTACCTTTGAGGAGAGTAGAGTGCTACTTTCCCCATAAAAAAGGCCGATGTGCTGTTTTTAAAGCATATCCTCAAATGGTTGCCTCTCAGAACACTTCACACTATGCAAATATTGTTATAGTTTTTTAGCATCTCTTCAACTCAGCTCAACTCATCAGTTTTCTATTGTTGGGTCTCTAGTTGAAAATATTGCATGTATTGGAAGCATAGGTTACAACCTTTCAGAACAAAAATGCATATGGGGGATTGACATGTTAAAATAAGTTGGTACTTTGTAAATCTTCCAATTTTCTATGTCAACACCTGGGATTGAATACAATATGTCACCTTTTATATGTTCTTAATGATTGTACAGATAGTTACCGTTGTTTTGAAATAATTTTTAATTCAGAAGTTTTTACTAACTGCACAGTGTCTTCAAATAATGTCAAAACGTTTTTTGTTTTTTTTTCACCTTTTAGGAACTTAATGTGTGTGCCAGAAAGTGAAAAAAGATGAGAAGACAACAACAGTTAAACAGCTGTAACCTAAGGAGAAAAAAGAAAAACAAATGTTCTGGGAGAGAAATCACTGGCAGACGGACAGATGCATAGACACACTCAGTGACAGAATGGAAAGTAATGGAGTGAGGAGAAAATGCTGCCATCTGACATGAAAATCAACATACCGTGACATTACCAATATACTTAACACACATATTTACACACGGACACACGTACACACACACAGATCAATAGACAACATCTCAAAACCCTGCAAATTATTTGAAAAACCCACGCTCATGCATAAAAACCTACTTACATGCATAAACATTGTTATGTATTATGCATACTTTATTCTAACCGCAAACATATCAGTGTGTTCAGCTACATACAAAACAAAACGATACAGTTTAAATTAAGTAACTTATAACATCTTGAAAGAATAATTATGCATAGGAAAAAAATAATAACTTTTCATCAGAAAACACATCTCAGAATCATGCATATCTCATCTCAATAGAAAGATTATGTCATATAGGATCATATATGTGTTTGTATCCCTCCTGATCCACTTGACCTTTCAAGGTAATGTTTAACTATATGCTAGGGTAACAAGGGGGAGCTAGTGAGACGGACATTATGTGCGCGTCCTACATACAATCCACGAACATCCACAGTGAAAGTTAGCATAAAAGTTAGAAGTGACAAAAAGAAAGTGGCAGCAATAACATTTAGCTCAGAGGGGAAAATAAATCATTCTGTTCAGACTTGTCTCCTCGATTTCTTGATCTATCCATCCATTCTCCCACACTTTTTATTTGTGTGCATTTATACAAATTTACAATCTTGATGACTTAGTGGAAAGTAACACACAGCCGGCCTAACAGGAGAAGGAATCAGTAAATGTTATCAGTTTGAACACTTGTTCACCATGAGCTTTTAGAGAAGTACCAGCTGTGTTTACATCCATCGTGTTATCTGAGGACTCGCGAGGTAAACTTTACAATAAGTCAAAT
This sequence comes from Apricaphanius iberus, assembly GCA_028564705.1. Lineage (NCBI taxonomy): Eukaryota > Metazoa > Chordata > Actinopteri > Cyprinodontiformes > Aphaniidae > Apricaphanius > Apricaphanius iberus. The sequence goes on from JAPXFQ010001662.1 coordinate 704,189, forward strand.
CGGTATTTCGGGCATATTTGAATTTCCACATAAAAAAAGAAAAAATGTTTGGGCATCATTACGTACACATCAGAACAGCTATTCTTTTATATACATGACAGGACATCAAAGCAAACAAACTTTAAATATCAGAAGCAACTAATAATATATAAAATCATTCAGTGAATGTTGGAAGTTAATGCTTGGAGTATATCTAGATATTTCTACTGTTTTGTAGTAAGAGGAGGACCACAGGAAAGGCTCATAATTAAATTCTGTAATTCACACATTTATAATTAAATTTATAATTATGTAATTCACAATTTATAATTATTAAACTTTAGCGCTTTTGTTCTACATTACATTTTTCAATTGATGGATGGATGGACGGACGGATGGACGGACTGATGGATGAATGGATGGATGGATGGAAACCCTTGTTTGCTGTTTTGTCCTTGGGCAGGACATTACCTACCTGGAGTTGTTCAGAGGGCCTTGTAGCGCCAGTGCTAGGCAGCTTTGCTTCCATCAGTGTGACTCAGGGCAGCTTTGGCAACTTATGTTAAAATTAGTACTGTTTGAATGTGTGCATAAATGGGTGAATGACTGAATGTAGTGTGGACTAGATAAAGCACTATACAAGTACAGGGCATTTACTATAAATTTATATACCAAGATAGAGTACATGTCTAACCTTTTGATACATCTTGCCCTGTAGTCTTTTATATATTTGCCCTATATTGATTTATATAAATGTATTCTTTAAGACTTATTACATTCTTCTTAGTTTTATCCAAAATTACATGTATTTTTTTTTCTCGCATAAATTGACTAAAAAGTATTAAAGTGACAATGTGTAATTTTTGCAATACATCTTTAAAAATAGCCATTACAATATTATGAAATAATGATTACATAAAGCACATTAATTGTAAAATTTTGGCGATATTGTAAAATATGACTTTAAAAATCAGTTTTAAAATACATAGCCGCGGGTCCTCTTTTCAGGGGGGAGCCATATTAGACGCCATCTTTACTTCTACAAGAGCCCGTGTGTAAGACAATTTTTTAAACCAACATAAATAAATGCTTGAAATGTACTACTGCGTATAAACAAAACAAATACTAGATTCATTTTCAGCACTTGAATCAGAAGTAGGGCCCCAAAGGAAATTCTGCTTGGAATCTCCTACACCTGTTGCCAGTGTGCTTTCATCACAGAAGACAAAAACATCCAGTGTAAGTATGCATTTAAGACCGGAAAGTACCTGAATCAGTTTTTGTGTGACTTCCTGAATTGAGCGAGAAAAAAGTTGCTCCACAAGAACCAAAATCTGTTCAATCAAACACTGAGTAATGTTTCTCTTACTCATAGTATCATTATATTCCGATTATATGCAATCAAATCTAATGTGGCTCGAGAAAGTACACAGCAATTTTGGTAATTTATTATTGTGATAACAGAAATCATGTGCCAGTTAAAAACCCAAAACATTTAGGAACTCTTCAGCAGAAGTTTAAACAGAACAACAAAAATAATTTTAACTACCAACCAATTGAGTTTTGACACCAGAGCAGGTCATTTTAAAATGTTTGACTCTCTACTTAAACGAGCCTGCTAAATACAACAGATCTAGAAGTAAGATGATATTAAAGAAATATTTGCCTGTGTACACGTGTTTCTTCCCGCTCTCCCTCATTCAGCTATAGTAGGCCAGTTAACAGTAATTACGAGGGTTCTTGTTAATTAGCGAGGAGCACCCAGCTGTTTCAGCCCCAGAAGACAAAAGGCCTTCAGAACACACTCAAATGCTCATGCACAGCCATAGACAATCGCTCATGTGCACACCTGAGGGAGTCTTGGTAAAATGTCAGGGCTGTTCAGATTGTAATTACAGGGAGATTTGCTGCCTCTCTCACAAAGCTGAGATAAACCACCTGACTGACGTGCACATTTCTGTGCACGCACTCTCACAAACACAAACAGCAAAGGCACATTGATGCTCAACTTTTACAGTGAATCAATACCTAATGCTGTCCTCCTTACTCTGCACATCTGATTTTAGATTGCAACAATTAGCACCACTGTCCCACCCACCCCCATTGCCCTCATCGTCCAACGAAAAATCAGTAAAAAAGCTGGTTGGTAATTTCTCTCTAAAATTTCAAACATCATTCATTCCTGAAATCATTAATTATTAGAATAATTTGAAATTAAATAGCTTCCTAACAATCTGCATTTACATGCAGCCAGAGAACATCAATTACCTTAGTCCGACTTAAATCACACTTTTGAAATTCCTGTCTGCACTTTAGTCCAACTTAAATCGAATGTAACTGAATTTTCACAAATCAGACTAAGCTCCCCAGATAATATGATCGGATATAACAATTTTCTGCAACTAATCCCCCCGCCCCCACACATACTTACGCACTCCCTTGTGAAGTGATGAGTGGTGGAAGAGAAAATCAACACAGTAAAGAAGAATATGGCTAAGACCAACGTAGGTAGCCAATCAGTTCATCTTTGAACTGAAGAAGTGGTGGTGCATTGTGATTGTGCATATCCTGCTTTTACTCCGTCGGCTTCACTCCCGCCAGCATGTTTACTGCATCTGTGCTGCTTCAGGCTAAGTGGTAGTATGCTAACATGAAGGGGTGCATGCCGCCAACTAACGTGGTGGATTCAAACATGCTACAGGTAATAATTCAATGTTCTGAGTGACATGTAAACTGGAATTCTATTCCGATCCAAAGTGAATGCATTAATCAAAAAAGAGGGAACTTTTTTTTCCTTTCCTTATTGTTTTTCTTAAGTTTTCAACTACTCTACACAGATGTTTCCTACTTGGCTGATTGCCTAATCTACTCTTGATTGGCCATTACTTGTTTATAGTCTATTTGAATAGTTGCATATTATTAATTTTCTTCAATCAGCTTAGTAGTTTAGTTTTCATGTTGTTAGTGTAGAATTTGACTAAATACTTTGGCTGTAAGGTTGATCTATTTTTTAAATAAATACTCATACTTTGGAGATAACTTATTTGTGCTTATTCTGGTATGTGGGTGGAATTATATCTCCACATGTCAGATTCATTTTTTCATAAGAGACTGGTTCAAGATTCCTTCTTAATGACAAGGGTGGTGCTCCAAATTATTTAATAAAATAAATATAATCAAGAACTATGTTAATGCTAAAATATTAATCATAATTATTAATGGGTATGTGAACCAAACATTATTGGACTTAATGTTGCACAACAAAATGTACCATTTCTTCTGTATTGTAGTGTAATCGTAAAGTGTTTTGGGTGTCTTGAAAAGTGCAATTCATTATTATATAGTGATTTCACAGATGGATTGAAAACTGACTCCAAACTAGAATTTTCTATAAATCTGCAGAAGAAGCAGCAGGACTGTCTAAAAACTTAAAAGCCATATTTCTGTGGGAGGTCTGTGTGCATTTCAGTTGATGCCCTTTTCCAGTTGGATTGCATCGGTTTCTAAAAGTATGTCCAAGTGTCTGAATCTCTGTGTGACTGCGTTTGGTAAATGTGAGCTGGACAGGTTCCTGAGATCGTGCTGAGTGAGAGGAAGAGGCACAATTATAATTTCAGCACCCCACTGTTTCCACCATGGTTATGTCAGTTGCTAGAAACCACTGCGCTCATTTCTCCTGGCACACCTAGTTGGAACGTTTCTGCTCCAAGGGCAGACAGCAACATCAGGGGTCAGTTCACTGCAATTAGACCAAATTAAAGAGGCAACAACAACCACCATCAATGCCTCAAAAAAGAATTGTTCATAATTTATTTTTATTTTGCTCCATGAAATGTCACACTGTGATCTTTACAGTATATGTGCAGCATGGTTGCTTGTTGTAACAGTTTAATGTACTCCGGAACTTAAAGGGCTAACCCTGGCCAAATATATATAATTGAGTAAATTAGAAGCTTTGACGCAGACAGTTTGGTCCAGACTTTTCACACAAAACATTTTCTGTTGTTGTAGATGTAGTCACACAGCTGGAAATGCAACATAGGGCATGTGGGAGTATGTCTCCAGCAAGACATGATGCAGAAAGTATGAAGTGGAAAATGAAATTATTTTCTTCTGACACTTTAAAAACTGCAGATAAATCTACTTGTGTTGGTACTGACATATATGTGCAAATCTATATCATGAATAAACAAGTTGTGGATGTTTTGTAGTTACACATTAGACAATGTATTACCTAATCAACATATTTACCAAAGATATAGATACAATTAAGATATTATTTTTACAATGTGTATTTCCTCAAAAAGCAGAATCTAATAAGCTTAAAAATATACATATATTTTATAATCTAAAATATAAATATGCATTTTTTTTTCAGGTGTTCGCATTCATACAAACTATGAATGACATAATTTGGACTGTTGTCAATAGATGACCACATCCCTTCAGAGAAGTACATCCTTTATGGACGTGCAACCAAGCAATAGAAAAATGTAATGATATCTATTTCATGTCTTTCTTATAGTTTTGTTGTACTTCTTTAGGATGCAGTTATCCTGGGTTTTGCTAGCTACCAACAGTATAACTCACACTGGCACAGTAGGCTTTTAAAAGCTAAATTATCTCAAAAATGAATCTGCAAAAATCAAGTCTGACTCTTTAATGAAGCCAAATCCCTGATTAAATCTGCTTACAACTTTCAAGCAAAAGAAATGGCACTTCAAGTCGACAGTTGTTTATGACCCAAAGCTTCTTTAATTTTGATAGCAAAGCATAATGTGCTCTCCAATTTGTAATAAATTTGAACTGAAACCTGATCAACATAATTACTTTCCATGCCTCAACAACTAAAGTGCATATCCCCAGTGATTCAAGAAAACTAGAGAGAAGAATGACAAATTCATCTGGCAGCTATACTATAGGCCCAGTTATTTAAAAAAAATATTGAATCTGCTTGAAGTATTTTTGTAATATAAATCATTGCATCATGTGTGTTTTATATTTCCTGGCTCATCTGTACTCAGCCCGCTTTTTGTAGCTTCTAAGTGTGTGTGTGTGTGTGTGTGTGTGTGTGTGAGTATGGCTCATGGGTTGGGTTGGGAGGGGATTGCATTTGCATTGATGATTTTATTTGGGGGTTGTGGGGTTATTTTAAATCTGTAAAGAACTTTGAGTAACCTTGTTTGTTTGAAAAGCGCTTTATAAATAAAGTTTGATTGATTGATTGATTGATTATACAACAGTTCAGAAACTTTAACTTACCTAAAGACTTACAATTCAGATTAGCCTTTTATCAGTACTGCATAGTCTGCAATAGTATTACTATTATGATTTAACTAACTCAACCAAACATAATCAAGTTCAGAATAATTTGCCCCCCTAAAGTTTCTGGATAGTCTTCTCTACTCTAACACAGAGCTAAAGGAAGTTTTACAAAGCTGGAATGGGTGCAAGCTCACATGCACCCTGTTCGAGGTCAGTATTTAAAGGAGTGTTCTTTGTTCTGATGTCTCTTACATGCAGGTGCACAGTTGAGCAGTGCACCACCACTTCAAAGTCTTTTGAATCTACATGAGAATCTTTTTTTACTCAAATTGAGACCTTGATGAGCTTTTCCTCTAATTGTATGAACAGCTCTCTCTACGAGGATTTATAATGTTGTACATCTCAACTTAACCTCTACTTTTAGCTAACATTGATTTGCTTTTTAAAACCGAGGTAAATCTAAAGAAACAGTCCTGATAGTTTTATCTTCACTCTAACCATTTATCATTACTTTTATTGAGATCCAAGAATCACTGATTCTTTCCATGAAAATTATAGAACTGTTCATCCATCCATCCATCCATTTTCTGAACCGCTTAGTCCAGGGGTCGCGGGGGGGCTGGTGCCTATCTCCAGCTGTCAACGGGCGAGAGGCGGGGTACACCCTGGACAGGTCGCCAGTCCATCGCAGGTATTGAACTGTTCATTATCACATTATTAAGAACATATAATTTTGATATCCTTTAACCTTTACTTAGTGCTTCTGCTCTGATTTTCATTGTTCAGTTTCAAAAGACAAAACTACATTTAATCCTTGATAATTTAAATTTATTATAAAGAGATGTTTTGAGTACAGACCTTCAAAACTAAGAGCTTAAACTGAATTCTACACACAGCAAATGTAAACATATGTGCCAAAGACATCCTTGGACATTTTCCTTAAGCTATGTAATGGAATATTATATAGAAAAAACCCCGGTGCCTAGAGTGTTAAGCTATGTAATTGCTGGTTGATGTTGCAATGAAATTAATTATTTAGTGATTTTACATGACCAAGATTACATACACACAGTGTGTTAAGACAGGCTTTTAATATTCACTTAATATATATGTTATATATCTTACAGATTCTGATAAGAACCCAAGAAATAAGAAATCAAAAGAAAAAAATATCTTAAATCAAGCTGTGAAAAGTGTAATTTCACAGGGAAGCAGTAGAATCATTTAACTGAAATTTAACTTTTAATGGTTGTTGGTAATGGTAACTTGAACAGATATCTACAGGTGCTGGCCAGTAAATTAGAATATCATCAAAAAGTTGAATTATTTCAATAATTCCATTCAAAACGTGAAAATTGTACATTATATTCATGCAATGCACACAGACCAATGTATTTCCTATGTTTATTTCTTTTAATTTTGATATTTATAAGTGACAACTAATGAAAACTCCAAATTTGGTATCTCAAAAAATTAGAATATTTTAAAGGCCAATGAAAATTTTTTTTGTTTTTTTTTAAATGTTGGCCAACTAAAAAGAATGAAGATGAAAAGAATGTGCATGTATAGCATTCAATACTTAGTCGGGGCTCCTTTTGCCTCCATCACTGCAGTAATGCGGCGTGGCATGGACTCGATCAGTCTGTGGCACTGCTCAGGTGTTATGAGAGCCCAGGTTGCTCTGATAGTCGTCTTCAGCTCCTCTGCATTGTTGGGTCTAGCGTATTGCATCTTCCGCTTCACAATACCCCATAGATTTTCTATGGGGTTAAGGTCAGGCGAGTTTGCTGGCCAATCAAGGACAGGGATACCATGGTCCTTGAACCAGGTACTGGTGGTTTTGGCACTGTGTGCAGGTGCCAAGTCCTGTTGAAAAGTGAAGTCTGCATCCCCATAAAGTTGGTCAGCAGCAGGAAGCATGAAGTGCTCTAAAACTTCCTGGTAGACGGCTGCATTGACCTTGGACCTCAGGAAACAGAGTGGGCCAACACCGGCAGATGACATGGCACCCCACACCATCACTGACGGTGGAAACTTTACACTGGACCTCATGCAACGAGGATTCTGTGCTTCTCCGCTCTTCCTCCAGACTCTGGGTCCTTGATTTCCAAAGGAAATGCAAAAATTGCTTTCATCAGAAAACATAACTTCGGACCACTCAGCAGCAGTCCAGTCCTTTTTGTCCTTGGCCCAGGCGAGACGCTTCTTATGCTGTTTCTTGTTCAAGAGTGGCTTGACACACGGACTGCGACAGCTGAATCCCATGTCTTTCATGAGTCTCTTGGTGGTGGTTCTTGAAGCGCTGACTCCAGCTGCAGTCCACACTTTGTGGATCTCCCCCACATTTTTGAATGGGTTTGTCGTCACAATTCTCTGCAGGGTGCGGTTATCCCTAGAGCTTGTAGACTTTTTTCTACCACATCTTTTCCGTCCCTTCGCCTGTCTGTTAATGTGCTTAGACACAGCGCTCTGCGAACAGCCAGCTTCTTAAGCAATCACCTTTTGTGTCTTGCCCTCCTTGTAAAAGTGTCAATGGTCGTCTTTTGGACGGCTGTTAAGTCAGAAGTCTTCCCCATGATTGTGGAGCTTTCAGAACAAGACTGAGGGACCTTTTAAAGGCCTTTGCAGGTGTTTTGAGTTAATCAGCTGATTAGAGTGGCACCAGGTGTCTTCTATATTGAGCCTTTTCAGAATATTCTAATTTTCTGAGATACTGAATTTGGTGTTTTCATTAGCTGTCAGTTGTAATAATAAAAATGAAAATTAATAGACACTTGAAATATATCACTATGTGTGGAAGGAAAGTATACAATATAGAAGTTTCACGTTTTGAATGGAATTACTGAAATAATTCAACTTTTTGATGATATTCTAATTTACTGGCCAGCACCTGTATAGTTTCAATTTTTGCTTAGGTGTATGACTTTTCCCGTATTTTCTCGCAGACTCTCTTAAAATAATAAAGATTTCTTACATGCACGCTGCTCATCAGCTTTTACCTTACGTATTCAGTTTGATAGGTTGAAATTGAAGGATGACAAAGGCAATTATAAGAGCTTTTTCATATCGCAAAGCAATTAAGTGTTTCCTTGGCTGTGTGTTTGGGACAATTGTCTAACTGGAAAAAACATGTTGTTTTGTGCTCACATTCTTATCAAAAAACTCCCAATACATTTATTGATTCCTTACAATCCGGCAGTCTTACATAGTGACAAAACAGTCTCCAAAACGGCGCACTCACAGCAGCAAGCTTGGAAGTTTCAAGATGCCTATATTGTTCCAGCATCGTGTATTACTTTTTGTTTTCATGGAAACATTTTCTTCTTACTTCATTTTTCTCAAACGTTTAGTCAGTGCTAATTAAACAGCTCTTAGATATGGTGAAATAATTTTCTTTCCAATCACAAATATTTGCCCCGATAGTGTTTGTTGCAATATCTACATGTTTAAACATTTTTGTAACAATTCTTATCACTATGGTTTACAACAATAAGGTTGCAAAGATTTTGAGTGCGCCGTTGCTTTTTCTAATCACAAGTTACTCAGTAATGAGCAACATTTTATAAGCTGTCTGTTAAGTTTGAACCAGCTTGAACAGTTCAAAAAAATGTTTTACCTTTTTTCTTTTTGCATCTAATTTTTTTATCGGTTCAATACTTACTCCCTTCTGAATAAGTAGTAGAATCATTATTTTTGATTAGCTTTTCTTGGTACGTTACACAGGGAGGAAGACCCAGGGGACCGAGAACTCACTATAGGGAGTATCTTTTCCTTCTAGGCTGGGAATGTCTTGGGATTGACCAGAATGAGCAGGAGATTGTCACCGGTTATCCTTTCTAGACTCACTACCTTTGCGATTCCATTATGGATAAGCAAACGACAGTAAATGATTTGGTTTGATTTCTTTAAAAGGGTAGATTATCTGAGGGATAACAAACATCTAGAGTGGATTTCACAATAACAGGCCTGGTAGAAACTGGGGTACATTTACTGAGAATAATGTGGTAGTGATCAATATGTTGTTGTTTTTTTCTCCCTACTATAAGGTATGGGTAAACTCCAATTAAAATTGTATTACTTGAAGTGTGTGCTCCCAACAGTAACAGTAAGAAAAAGGAGACTTCAGGATTTTCAAGACTTCAGTGATGTGATTTTGAGTTTATTCTCTCACTTTGATAGATTAAAGTGTATTGCATGACTGGTTTTCCATGTTAATTATTAAATACCTGTAATGACACCATATGTCTGCAAGACACCACAAAAGCGGAAAAAAGAAATTGTTTTCTGCAGAGAGTTTTATAACAACACATTTATAATAAGCTTGCACATATAGCTTGACAACTGCATGATGTTAAATGGATCTCACTTGTATCTCTCCCACAGAGGAAATGTCAGTCACAGCGCTAAATGAGTTTTGTTTCACGAGACACAGAATTAAACTTCACCTTTCTACTTATTGCGAGCTATCCGACGTCAACATGAAAATGTCATGTTTCCAAACGATTCTCCGAAGTCTACAGTTCAAGCACATATAGGCAGCTCACACACAGCTTACACTGCATCACAGCACATTAGCTTAAATGGTTGCACTTCAGTAACAACATGATATTACCAACAACAAAAACAGAAGAAACACTCTTTCTGTAAAACCAAATGTTCTCACAACTCCTCAAGGCCTGCAAGATAATGAAGACATAATAATCAATGCCATTTCCAAAATTGGGTTCGATCACTTTTCAAGCACTTCCTGTATTTTTTTATTATTCCACCATCAATAATAACCAAATCTTTTTCCCTGGAAACAATATTACACATATCAGTGTAGTTCAATGAATTAAACGATGACCAAAAACTTAGTTTACTTTAGTCTTTTCACAAGTTAAACATTTTCAGATTTATTATGCGCAGAGTGATACATTTCAAGAATTAACCTTTTTTTTATTTTGAAAGGATGAAGCTACTGGTTTGTAACTACAGAAAGACTAGGGGAAGCTGCAGCCTTAACCCCTGATTCACACCAGGCGCAACGGGATTGGTTAGGGTTCCTTACAGCTGCAACATGGACAAAACAACATGGAGTGCAATCATAGCATTCACACCGGCCACAGTGCAGTCTAGGTGTGGATGCGGAGCCCTGTTAACATTCCAGATCAGGTCTATTATTTCCAGATGGGTTTTTCATTGAAGTTAAATAAAATTCAAGAGCCAGCCAAGTTAATCCAGTATATATCAAAATAAAACCAGTATGATCAGATGAGTGTGGCTTTTCAGCTATGGATTTAGTTTAAAAGATCCTCTCTATTTACATAGTAGTTATCGCGCAAACAGCTGAGATTTGGGGCTGTCGCTGGAGCAATCCTGCAGAGACGTTCCGCACACAAACCGCAGCTGGTGTGAATTGCAGTCTGTGCAGCAGCCATACTGCATCTGTTCTGCAGCCGGTGTGCTTCAGGGGTAAGGACTGTGAAAAACAAGGGCATTCAGTAAAAGGTCCAGCTCCAGCTATAATCCATAAAATGTGAATCTCTCCCAGACACTCCTTTTTCTACAAATGTTTCTGTTCATATGCTTGCATACAACACTCAGCTAACTTCTTTAGCAATTCCAATGAACATGTCCCATATGACTGATGTAATACAATCATGTAATATTCTTGCTTTCAGATAATCTCCAACTTTGGGTTTTAGCTGTGGGACCTTTATATTCAAAATTAACAGCAAAAATGCTTGAAAAACATTGCTCTTTGCATATATATTCCACATTACTTTTAGTCCTGAAAATCTCAACAAAATTATATATATATATATATATATATATATATATATATATATATATATATATATATATATATATATGATGTACACCTGTGTACTAAACAAAGACAAGCCACAATAGTTACATTACTCATGATTTTATGTGATATAACTACTAGCATATTTTTGTATCCTAATCTGTCAAAGCCAAGGCTCATAAAAAAAAAGAAGAATATAGTAGTCTAGCCACCTCTCTGACCCACTGAAATTTCCCCCAAAAAAGTACAAAAATAGTATAAGGAAGCCATCGGCAGAGACCTTTTTGCCTTAGTCAAAAGTGTGAGCAGAGATCCTTTGTGGACCCTGCCTTTGATGATGTTCTTTGGAGTACCCACTTTTTTTTTTTGTAGAAACCCAAACATTGTATGAAGTCAGGAGAAACATCTTTGAACAGTGACCTTTGAGACATATGTGGAGACCAGTGCTCCAGTTGGCTGACTGGATTTTAATTCTGTTGACTTCTGTTCTATAAAAGGCACATGTCTGATCCAATGACTCAATTCCTTTTATGTTTCAGTCCCTTTTATCCTTTTATCGTTCTCTTTCTTTTGATCTCAGAAACTCATTCCAACTCATCCTCTCTCAAGTATTTGGCTGTTCCATGCTCCTTAGAACAGCCTTTATCCTATATTGTTTGCCAGAATATAGACTCTCAATTACCTCCAGGATACTACTTTGGCAAAGATCGTGAAGAAATCACTTTGTGTAGTAAGGAGCTTCTATAGCACAAAATTATTCTTTGACCGAGAGGTTGAATGTGTTGTTATACGTTTTCTCTGTGGTATAATTAACTAATTTCCATCAAGCCTGTAAAAAAAAGAAAAATATATTAGTAATGTTTTTGTTGCTGATTTTGAGTTTAGCTTTCACATTTGAACTCAGGGAAAATAAGCATGTGCCAGTATAATAAATCATTTTGTATAATATTCATATTTGTATTACAAGAGTTCATTTTTTTTTATTTGCTAAAGAACAACTTTGGTTGAAATATATTTAAGTAAACTGAATAAAAAAAATGAAACCTATAAATTGACAGTTTCAAACCAATTAAATATGCTTTGTTCAATGGAACATAAAACATCAGATATATATCAGAATTGGGATTCTGAGATCTATGTTTTGTTTTTTTTTACATATAAAAATGGAGACTCCATGAAACTGACGATCTTTTGTCTGACATTAATATATAGATAGCACTCTGTAGTAAAAGCATATTTTTACTGTTATATGAAATGCCAAATGAGAAATCAACCGTTACAAGTTCATTCAGGGTAAAGTCACTTTTATTGTGGATCCAATGTCCATTACAATAGCTGCATTATTGGTAAAAAAAAAAAAAATTGTACAGATGCTTTGAATTATAAGCAATTGAAAAGATTGTATTACTCCAAGACACTGATACCCTTCACTGTCAAGTTGAAATTACTCAAAAAAGCTAGTTAAATGTGTTGACTTGTTTTTATAAGAAAACTCAGAGTTTTGTTTTTTGTACAGTGAACATGCACAACCCAGTCCACAAAAAAGGTTCTCTATCATGTATCACACAGCTCTGGTGTCCAAGTTGAAATCTGCAGAAATAGGAAAATCTGTAATGGTCAAGCACTAAACTACAAAGGTGAGAAACAGCCCAGGGCCAATTTATCCAACATGTGGCGATGACAGAATGGTAGGATGTATACGGCTGTAGTCATGCAGTGAAGCATCTGCTGTCTGCCTAAGTTGGTAATGCTGAGTATGTAGGAAATGTGTTTGAAAGAAACAGAAGGCCAGGGTCAGAGATTAATATGCTTAATGTTGTCCACACCGACACCTGCAGATGTTTTTTTTTCTTCTTTTTTTATGTTACCTGGACAAGCTAAGTGGTCTAAGCAGAAACACTACACTTCCCTGAAAATTATCATAAGAAACCTCCAAACAGCAAATATCTAATATTAATTAAAATGTTGTGGTGAAAACATGATGATTGTTTGATTTTGCAGGGGGTAGATTTCAGAGGCAGTCTCTGCTTTCTTGGTTTTGCTATGCTGAACCATCCCTTTTTAGGCATTCAGTGGGCCACTGAAGCATGATAGCTTTTGAGAATTCCTGTTTTAGGGAAGACTTGTGCTGAATAATGCTGTAAAAATAGGACTTTAAAACTCCCGCTGCAATCGTTTGGCTTTGCAGTCTCTTTAGAATAATTTTAATGCCCACAATAAAGGACCAGTTTTCCTTCAGTTTACTTGTTTCATAGAAAAGAAAGCTGCCCTGAAAAGAATCAGAGTATTGTGTGAGGATGAATAAAGCATTTGCCTTTTGACAGCCATAAAGGTAAGTAATAAAAAATTGGGGAAAAAAGAAGAGAGTTGAGGCGAGGAGAGATGTTAGGTAAGCAGGTGACAGCAGTTGCCTCCAGCTGTGAACTGAGTGCGCCCAGAAACAGCCTGACAGGGCCTGCTGGGGAAATGAGTCTTCTTTGGGAATAAATCCGACAAGTACTTGCATGCACATGTGCATACACACACACACACACACACATAGATAAGAAAGCATCTTCTGCACAAAGAGACACACACAGTCATAGACTGAACAACAGAACAAAAAAGCTCCCAAGGCGCAGGACTCAGAGAGCAAATACATCATTATACAGGAAGGAATGCATTACCTGCAGAGTTTAGACTCCAATGAGAGAATGGGAAAAAGGTGAGGCAGCATATGCATGCAAATGCAACTTAATGATTATCCATTAATATAGTATCATTAGTCCAATAATGATGATGTAAATGCTTACTTGCACAGATATTAATCAATATGGCAATACAATTAGTTAAGAAAAGGAAACAGTTATTTAATAGCTGTGATAAAGTCAATATGCTAAAACAATAAGCATATCACCATGAGGTAGGTGGGGAGGGTTTTGTTTGTGTGCTCAGCCTTTTTTCTGAGGTGTAAGGCAACACTGTCATCACACACCAGGTCTAAACACCACACACTCGCTTCCGCTTTCCGTCTTCTAGCTACAACATTTGCTCTGTTGTAAATTTTATATAATAGAGGGGCAATGCCTCTTAAAAGATTAACCATACCAATTCCCCATCCTTAAAGTTAAAAAATACATGAACAATCCCATCTATAAATTATGCTGATACAAATGTGGGGAAAGTTGGGGAGAGGAAATTGTGGCATCTGACAAGAGTGAGTCTGCTTAGGTTCATTGATAGTTCATCTGTCCACTGAGCATTGGTTTTGGACTTTTTTAAATTTCTACATCGGCATTCATTATTATGTTATCATAAAGACAGAAATAATTGTTTTAAAGAGAGAAGACAGCTAAAAAACTGTTGCTGCCTCCTAATAAGTCTCTTTAGATACCAGGCTCTAATGTGATGTTTCCATATACCTACTCTGACACAGATTGTTTTACACATTTGTAGTCGTTAAAAAAAAAACGAAAGCTGCATTTTTGTCTGAATCTCCACAGACTAATAGGGGATTTATAGATCTAATGTACAAATGAAGGGGGAGGGGGGGTAAAAAGCGGGGGGGGGGGGGTGTTGGTTGATTAGCCTAGTCCTAAATCATTATCATTATTGTAATACTCAATAATAGTATAGGTTCTCATGTTCCTATTACAGCCCTAATGCTTCAGGAAGCAGAAAGCATTTCCTCATTGCCAACACTCAATGATTGGCATCACACAATTCCCAAGAAGGCATATCAACCATGAGAAACTATCAACATGCCACCGTTTTGTGTGTTTGTGTGTATGTATGTGTGCGTTAATTTTGGGAGTGATCCCAGGAAAATCTCTTTTGTCCTAACATCACAAATGTAAACCTGGAGTTTAACCATCTGTCCCAGGACTTTGACTAGAACAGTGTCCATCAGTAAGATGACACCAAGAAAAAGCTTTTTCAGATCAAGCAGTCAAATGTGGTCTGACATTGTGGAGGAGCTATGAAGCTGTTGGCTGGTTTATCTCCCAAAGGCTAAATTCAAGTCAGTTCAGTTTATTTATTTAGCACCTATTCATAGCAGCTTTCATCTCAATGCACTTTACATTCACTTTAATGTGAGTGGCATCATAAAAACTTTTAATTACCAGAAGATTTTAAATTCAGATCTGCTGGAGTATGTCAGGGACCTGGATATGGTTGGACAGTCTTTCAGCAGGATAATGACCCAAAATACATAGCCAAAATCAATACAAAAAGACAAAATAAACCTGCCATGGCTTCTCTCAGTTCCTACACTTAAACCCTCCAGGAAACCTGAGTGATGAGAAAAAAAAGGGAAGAGGGACTAGATAACTTGAAAAGATTTTGCAAAGAAGAAGAATCAAAGAATTCCTCCCTCTACATCCTCCAACCTTGTAAAATTCGACAATAAAAACTAAGTAGGCCCCTACTAGTAAAAGTTGGGATATGCAATGCATTGAAAGCAGAAGTTTCAAAAATAGTAAAGCAGAAACTACAAACAATATTTTAGTAATATTTATTTTGACAGGTTTGTTAAGGGTAACATAAATTCTGCCATAAGAATTTGAATTATATTTCCTCCCCACCGAATAAACATGATCTGTTTAATGATCCAATCTACCCTTTTCTAAACCTTTCATTTGATTTTTATTGATTTTTATTACTTGTCTTTACCAGGTATGCAACTATTAAACAACAAATATCTTTACAATAGTTATTTCATCCAAATCTATTATTACAGAAATCATATCTCATCTAAAATTGTTGCACTTGATCATTATTTTTGTAAACATCTAAGTGAGCATTATGTAAAATGAAAATATAGTCAAACTGTTGTTCAGATAGTGATACCGCCAGTCGCAGTAAATAATGTTTTTCATCCACGCAAAAAAAATACCATTCATCAAACACCATGGCATACAATCATCTGGCTTTCGAAAATATACAGTCCTAAAATTGTTGGTTAATATAACAAGGGTTTGTCCACTGGCTAAAATCAAGTCTTATTTGATACCAACACACCATTTTTACTCAATATTAGAGCAACCTGTGAGTACAAAAAAATGGAAAAGAATCAGTTTAAACTAGATTACTAAACAACCATAACCCATTAAAACAATTATCTGCCAACCTGTCCAACTAATAGCTTTTAGAATGGCTGGATGATGAATCTGAACTAAAAGTTAATTGCTAGTTAAATTAACATCACAAAGTAAAAAACCATGCTAATATCATCATGCACAGAAATAGCCTGTTATTACTTTTGCGATTAATTAAAGCTTTATATAATATTCATGAGGATTATCTGGCTCATCTTTTACATATTGTTACCTATAAGTGTATGCGATAGTAAGACATTCATTGTGTCCATTCATTAAGACCATCCTGGTATCATAAGTCCATGTTGTATTGAGAATATAAGATATAAAATCATGTAGTGATTGATGTATGCTATAATTAAATTAAAGGGAAGGGGGTACCACTGTCTCTACTCTGTGTGGTGACACAATGGATAAGTTTTGGATATGAATAGTTATGAATAATTGCTTAGTTTCTTGTGAAAACTTGTTTTTCCTCCCTCGCCAGCAAATGATGGGTAGTTTAAACTGTTTCCTCAACAAAATGTGCCAGTCAGCAACCCAAAAAAAAGGGGGAACAAGTTACGACTAGCATTTGGCTTTCTTTGGGCAAAGCCCCTCTTCCTTTTGAAATTAAGATTGAGTTGTGTTTTTAATCACTCCTACCGGCTGGAGGTCTGTGTTTGGTCCAGTAATCAGTCTTTTTAATACAATTTCTGTCACAGAGATATGTTGCATTTGATTTTTTTGTCCAAAAAGTTCATTCTTAGATCAACAAAAACATGAGCATTTTGCAGAAAGCACGTCCTTTCCAGGGAGAATGCATAATGCATAATTGTCCCCCTCTGAATAAAATAAGTTGTCAAAATCATTACCTCTCTTATCTAACAAAACTCCAGGGCTTCCTTTATCTTGTATTTTGTTGTAACAGTGTCAAAAGGATCTGGTACTGGTACGTTACTATGCACAATACTGTTACATATGTGTTTGGATAAGCCCTTCTATGGCCTCTATTTACAAATCCAGTGATAACCCCGTTAGGTGAGATATCTGCATTTCCAACATTCACAGGTTTTTTGTTCTTGCTGTCCCGGTTGGTCGCTATGAGATTATACTTCTTTTGGATGTGGTTTACTAGAAGTGCTTGCTGTGTTTACAGCTCTTATTTTATTCTTGACTGGCATATATCAATAGAATCACAAGGCTCTAAAACCCAATTCACAGTTTCAGTTTAATGTGATATATATTTTGTGATATATAATTTGACCAATAACAAGTATCAAGAGATGAGTTTATTAATGACCGCAGATATGTCCAATAATAAATGTTTTGGACTGGATGCTGATGTAAATATTTGGATTATATTGGGATAACTTTAACAGAGATCTCATGGTAATAAATTAGACTGATTTAATGTGATAGAATGCACAAGACAAAGAAAATATTATGGTGTTTTGTATGCAGCAGCCATATTGAATATTAAACTCAAGGTAATATATCTGTGACTTTTGTGTTTGAAAATAGGTCTAGGTTCAGAACTTTGACATTGCAACTTGCAAATACAAATCAATCCTTCAATAAACTACATCCCATTATTGTCTCAGTAAAAAAAAAATTTGACCAGGGTAGTGTTTTCTTTCCCTTCAAATTTTATATCAACCGTATCCCTCCTATGGAGTAGGAAAACAGCTATTGAGGGCATCTGTATCCACCACAAGGACAGGCTGACAGGGACAGGCTCTTGCTGTCACTAGGGACCAAACCTTTGACCGGCTTAGCTGTTCACATGGCCACCATTCAATCTCCCTCCTGGGAGATTGAATGGTGAATGGTGAATATTTTTCTAAATGGTTATCCAGCTTTTTCATATGTAGGGAAATGCCTCCTTTCTATAAGGGTTGTAACATACAATAATTTCGGCAGACCACAACACCTTACATACAACTGAATAGGGCACCAGCTGGTGAGGAGACTCCTTGTCTTTGTTAATTTCTCTGCATCAGAGAGAGAGGCTCTGTATGTGTGCATGTCTGCCAACCGTAAACTCGTGAGTGTATGTCGTGTGTTTGTGGCCACACCCTCAGGGTAACACATGGTATCTTGGTGTGCCCAGCATATTTTTATACTTTAATAAGTTTGTCTGCATGTGTGTGTGTGTGTGTGTGTGTGTGAGTGTGTGTGTACAGTTTTTACTTGCTCAGTGTGCACATGTCACATCTACTTTTAATCATCCCTGAAATAATGAAGAAGCAACGTAGGTCTGACAGGTTTTATGTGTGTGTGACAATGACATGCAAAGAGTTCAGAGTATGTAGAAATCTCATATCTGTAAAATGACACCTGATTATGTCAGAATCTTGAATATATATTTTGATTGATTGTATCAAGTATACATTTTGGAATGCAATAGAATTCCATTATCTGTTTATAGAAATTTAAAATCTATTCGTTAAGATAAAAACTGACAGTAGAAATATAGCTTCTAACTACATCACAATCATTTTACTTATATCCAGGTCATGCACAAAACAAATTTTCAGCATTTCTGAGTTGAACTTTAATTGATTAGAATTGAATTTGTTACACCGATGACAACATTCTGTAAACAAACATTTTCACAAACCTCAGAGGAAAAGCTCAATTGTATATAAAAATGTGTTATGGTACTACAGGGCTCTTGAACACCTGGAACAGCTATCTAGAGTGCTGTCTATCTTTTTGTTTTAATTTGCCAGGCAAAATGAACCCTTCTTTCCATTTAGCAAGCCTTTTCATAACTGAAACAACTCAATATGAGATTCATATTCAATATGAGGTTCATATTTCCAAAAATCTTGACAAAGCTCTGTCTACATTTAGCTATGTTTTTGTTTTGTTTTTTTGTTTCTAAGCACTTTATGAGTTAATTTGTGTGCAAACATTAAATGTGTTTCCTGCTATAGGAGGAAAAAAAACATCTCACAAGAAAGATAAACTAACCTGTACCCTCAGAGTACCCATATTTTATGGATACTTTTCATAAACACACTTACATTTGTTCATGGTGGAAGCAATAAATGTATAAAGGATGAAAGAGGAGAGATGACAGAAGTGGGATAAAAGAAAAAGTGCAGATTACAAATTCATCACAAGACGAGGTCAGCAGGAGGAGGTTAGAAACCAGTACAAAGGGTTCTCATGGAAAAGGAAGAGATATAGAAAATAAAACATGAAATATGACATTGATATGTAAAATTTACACTTACTGCATGTACATGCACATCTAAATTGAGCATTGGAAATAATCTAGCTAATATTAATAATCTAGCTAACATTTTCAGTAAGTACACTGATTTACTGAATGATGTTTAAATCTGCAACTGTAGATGGCGATATAGGCTTTTTCACACTGGCATTCTTCTGATTAGCCTATAGCATCACTTAAAAGTCAATGGAGATGGAGTAAAAGCTGGATATGCACAGTGAGCGACGAAACAGAGAACAGCAATAAAGCCCGTTTTGCACGTACTGTAGTTTGTGTTAAACGTCTTGTTGTCATACCGCTATTATTCCCGTATCCAGAGTCTCATCACTTGGGAAGTAAGAAGTGCCAAGACAAATAATAGATCAGCTAACTTGGGATATACATGCAGAGGAATTTGATTTAAAATCTACCATTATCTGGGTAGGTTATCTCAATTAGAAGAAGGCTAGTTCGGTTCGGTTTAAGCGAGACTAAGGTATATACAAGCCTTTCAAAAGTCTGAATTAGTCAGACTAGAGCAATGATTGAGTTTTATCTTGCTCCATGTAAACCAACCAACTGACAGAATGTTAATATCCTTACCACAATATTCTTTATCTGTATTGCATTTTAGTGATAAGAGAATTCATACCTTTTCAAGTAAATAGTGTTCTGCAATTAACTTCCTACAAATTTGATACCAAAGGACATTGTTTGATCCCACCAAAGTCAAGCTGCCACATGTTTTTTTTTAAATAAGTTTTGAAAAACAAAAGTTTGAGCATCACAACTCACAACATATCCCCATGTATGCTTCACTGCTGTGAAAAAAGGGCTAGGCACTGCCAATAATTTAACTGCCATTTGCTGAATTGTTTAATTTAACTCAGCAGAACCACCTGAATAATTCCTATTAATTCAGATGAGAGCGAAAAATAAAAATGATAATTTGAAGGTCTCTCAATCCTAAAGTCTTGAAGCTCAAGATTTAAAAAAAAAAAGGTCATTTGGAACATGCAAATAGATTGTCAGCGATTAAGAGGTGCAATGCAAATAAAAAGCTTTTCCTTTATTTACAGAGGAAGCTATAACATTTTTCAACCTACTATTTTGCTTTTGCAATAATGTAAATTAAAACTGTTTTTCAATAAGTTACCTTGAACATTATCTTTTCTTTGGCTATATTCCTGACACTTCGTGTTAGAAACGAACTTCTTGGTTGAATAAAAGTAACTTTAAATCAAAACTTCCAAGGAGTTTGAATAATTTAAATTACATTTCAAGTAGATTTAAAAGAAAATAATGAGGCACATTTAAAAAACAAAGTCAAATGCTGTGATTAAATGTGTGCCGATGATTATGAGCCCCCATTTTGTGTTATGTCTGCATTTGGATGAAGGGTGCAATATATACACTGTGCTCCTGCGTAATGAAAGACTAAGTAACTTTTTCCTTTATGATCACCTTATCACCTTGGGCTCAAAGTTCAATGATCTAAACTAGGATTGTTAAGCCCCCGTTCTCAGAGCTGCCGTTTTGAAAGTTTTGGATGAATCTTTGAATCAGAGAAAAATCATTCAAATAAATTGAAAATGGGTCAGACTGCTCTGCTTTTGGAGCTGCTTCGAGTATAACCATGCCAAAGTATGAAGCTCTTCTTCAGTACAAACAGAGCAACAGCAGAATAAGTGACATGTTATTGAGCCATTACTGTAGCAATTGCATGCATAATCATCGTGTTTCTAATTTGTGACACTTAGGCCAAAGATTATGCCCTAGATGTAAACCAAATGATATACCCAAAAGTATCAGAAGCATAGGAATGTAATACTAGTGCATGATTTACTCAAGCCAGCCCTCAACATTTCTGCTGGAGAGCATCATCTCAGATCTAGAAACTGTACTCAATGCAACTCACTATCCAGGAGGTGACTGCTCAAAGAAGACTTATCTAAGCTTTGGACAGCATCTGTGACTGCACCAGACATACCGGCAGTGACTAATTTAGCCAAGCTTAACCACTGATGCAGAAAGAGCTCATGCTGTGGGATTTTACCCCGCTAAAATTTACCTGAAAAGTCGTCCACAAGCGAGTCTTACTGAAATGTTCCCCAAGTGGCGCTCGTAATTCCTGTCTTGAGTGTGGCAGTACAGTGTTGATTCAGTCTCCATTGTGCAGTTTAGCTCCATGCAAAGCGTTCAGTCCACACTAGATGACATTTTTACTATACATACATGTAGCCTTATTAAATATCAAAATGAAAAATACCGAGGATGTAATTATAATTTTTGAAAGTTGCCAGTCAAAGGTAAATTCTGACAGGATTTAACACCATCAGTCAAAATGACAAAAAAAAAGTAGCACATCCTCTGATACATAATGTATATCTCAAGCAGTTTGTTAGTCAATCATGCACTCTTTTGTGCTATTTATTTAAAGGAAATATTAAATACAGAAACTAATTAAACAGACTTATCAAAGCAAATAAAATGCTCATAACAAGATTCAAACATTGAAAGCTGAAATTAAAAGTTTGCTTTTTTAAGTTCCTCACTTCCAAACCTAATACGACCCACATGTCATGGTTTCAGGATTCTTTCCGACTTACATGCAGACTCAGAAAAATTTGACAAGGAATTTATTTTTACAATAGAGAAGTCTGGCAGGGAAACAGCCTCTCTAGGAGGAACCAGGATCTGCAAGTTGAGAGGTTAGGTTCTAGGAGGCTGAAGTTGATCGTTGATAACATTGAATGACTTACAGTATGGGGGACATTGTTGGGGCTCGAGGAGTGTGTTAAGCCTAGTTTATGCTTCTGCGTTTTGACGGAGACGGATTGACGCAACGCCATTATCCGTCAACGCAAGGGCTCTCCGTCACCTACGCAAGGACTCAAGGAGTAGAGGCCCAAATTTTAACTATCCATCTACGGAGAGCGTATGCATCTGATTGGTCAGTTTGAGCAGCAACCAGAGATCGCATCACCAGAACGGGGCTCTATAGTAGCTGTAATCAGTAGTTTACTAGCCAGGACCACGCCACAGATTAAATTAACAATTTGCAAGCATGAATAATGCTACAAATTAAGAATTTATACAGTTTATTGAAGGCTTGGAGGATCGAAAGGTCTGGGGAGAGGTACCGTCGGAGACCCGGAGGAAGACTCAGTGTGGGGGTGCGGTCTTCAGGAAAATTGTCTTTCCGAAACTGCTCAGGACCCCCCAGACTGAACCTAGAAGAGAAAGATGTTAGAAGTAGTGGCACAGAAGTGAATGAAAGCGTGGAATGCTGCGAACAGAGGAAGCTGAAGGGGGAGGGTTATGAGGGGCAGGACCCAGCAAAAAGGGAGGGCGGGTCTGCAGGACGCAGCAAAAAAGGGGGACGGGTTGGCAGGACCCAGTAAAAATGTGAGAGAATCGGAAGGACCCCGAGAGAAAGCGGTTCGGCAGGACCCAGCAAAAAGGGGAACGGGTCGGCAGGACCAGGCATAAAGGGGGGCGGGTCGGCAGGACCCAGCAAAAAGGGTAGCGGGTCGGCAGGACCCCGAGAGAAAGCGGGTCGGCAGGACCCTGAGAGAAAGTGGGTCGGCAGGACCCAGCAAAAAGTGGAGGCAGGTCGACAGGACCCGGCAAAAGGGGGAGCGGGCCGGCAGGACCCCGAGAGGGGGCGGGTCGGTAGGACCCAGCGAAAAAGGAGGCGGGTAGGCACGTCCCAGCGAAAAAGGAGGCGGGTCGGCAGAACTCAGCGAAAAAGGAGGCGGGTCGGCAGGACCGGGCAACCTAGAGGGATGGGAAGGGAGGGGTGAAAAACGAACGAGACAGACGAGAAATGAGAAGCAGACGGGGTTTATATGTGCATCGAAGCGTGATTAGGAATACGAGAGAGGCTGGAGGTTTCAGGTTTAGGGCTGATTAGGACGTGTGAAGCGCTTATGGGGCTTGTCCTTACTCCTGAACTTAAGTTAACTTTGTTAACTTAATTTAATGCAGCGTTTGCCCACTATATGCTTTATATTGACAGGATAACTTATCTAATCGGTTCCTTTGGTGATTTTGAACACAAGGAGATGTAGGAAAACCACAAAAAACGGCTGCTGTGTTTTGTTTCCATGTGTTCCATTGAGTATTCTATAATCTGCACTTCTAGCAAAAAGCTTTACAGCTTAATCAAAACTTACTTTTTGTCATTCATTGCTCCTTGAGGAAGAAATGCGTTCACAAGCCTAGGACAAAAAAGAAACAGAAGAGGCGCTGTGTGATAGCCTAGGCAGAGACGTCATGAAAACTTAGCACCCCCTGCTGTCCTGGTCGAGCAACGCTGAAAAAACAATAGAGAATGGAGTGGAAGAGCGGAGTACTATAAACAGAAAACGTCTCCATCAATACGTCTGCGTCGGAGTGCAAATTTGCATTTAGACAAGCATAAACTAGGCTTTAGATTCTGGAAGGGAGGGATTTTGCAGGCTGATGGATTCAGAAGAACTATTGCCGAGTGAGTATTTTGTTGGAGAGTGGGCAGGCTGACAAAATCCTGGACGAAGCATGATCTTATGATCCTTACCCCTATCCTTTCCACCAGACGGGTCAGCAGCATGTTATACACAGATGATAGCCACCGCTGTAGTCAATACAATCCTTTCCATCGGAGGCGAAAGCAGCACAAGTCTGCCATCACAGGAGCGTCATGTTTTGTGGAACTTTTTTAAATATATGCAGCAGTCCTATTTTCTACACGGTACGACTCTAAAACAAGTAAATTTCGACATTTTGGATAGGAGAAGACAGGAAATCAGGCAGCTTGGCATCCAGAAATTTTCAAAAATAAGAGAAACGTGCTGCTTTCCAGTTGCTTTACTACCTGTGCAGCCCGGTGGGAAGTCAGTATCTCACGGGAGGGTCTCATGTGTGTTTCATCATGGACGACGAATGGTTGATCATTGGAAGTGGAGAGGCACTCAATCCTGTATGACCCCAGTCACACTTTTTATAGACGTCAAAAAGGATAAAGAGATAAGGAGTGACGTATCTGCTGTTATTAGGTAAGATGGTGAGTTTATCCTACTTATAAATGTGAATTCCCCCCCTCACCCAAAGTCTATGTGCACCTTTTTCAGTTATGCACGCTAAAATAAATGGGCCTTGAAGTTTTAATAATTAAACTACAATGAACTTGCCAAAATAAATACTGTTTAGTGCTCTCTCTGTGACAGCTGGTTCCTTGCTGCTACGTGCCTCATACGCCCCCAGTGGAAAGGGCCATGCAGCACAATACACAAGCTAAACATGCTGCTCCTGTAACGTGCTGCTGACGGGTCCGATGGACAGCCCGGGTTTCTTTGATTGTAGAATGCAGGGTTCGAAGATGATCACAGAAGGACTCTAAAGACTGGCACAAAACTGTCAGAATCCTGCGGGGAAACACAAGGCGTGAGTGCACAAAGGTAAACTACTGAAACAACAGGTTTGTTGCTCAGTGGCTCTGGAGAAGGCTCAGTGTTACCAGGTAGGTCAGCAACCAGGTAGGTCAGCTACCAGGTGTTGAATGAGCATCTGACAGCACATTAAAAAGCCCTGGAGGTCTGATGAGCTCCAGGCGTTGCCAATCAGCATTCCTCACCTCTCCAGCGAAGATCTTCTCTGTAAAAAGATGTCTCACTCGGCACAGGAAAAACACAGTCGCTTACAGAACCTAACACCAACTGCATATTTTAAAAAAAATAAGGGCTGCTCTTTGTTTGCTCTTTAGTTTATATGCTATCAAATAAGTAACACACATTTGTAATGTTAGTCAGCAGTCGCTACCGTGTTTTAACAAAAAAAAAAAATTAGAAAACAACCATTTACCCATGTAACAGCAGAATGAATGGTCACTGAGAACGCTACTTAGTAAATCTTACTTGTTTACCAATTAGTAACTGGAATACTGTTAAGTTGGGTTTCCTTAAATCAAAGGGATTTCAGGGTTAAATGGAACACCGCATATGCACCAATGAAAATTCAATCAGAGATTAACAGCAGGTTTATATCAAGGCATCAAGCAAGTCTTGCATGTTGGCATAAGAATTCAGAATTTAAAAAATTAAACACACAGCTTTATGTAATTATATCTTTTTAAAGACGTAAAAATTTACTCAGGTTTTTTTGTGCAAATATATTTGACCAGTAAGAGCTTCCTGGGAAAATGATTGCTGCTTGGTTCAATAGGAGACAAAGGATCATGATAAAATCATTCAGAAAATGTTCTCAAGACATTTACCACACACATCCAAGATCATTGAATTATCTTTATGAATTACACCCATTTCCTACAGTGACATCCTTTTTCACATCCACAAACGCAAATGGTCTTTAGACCAATGAGGAATTTAATGGTCATGCAGATGGGGCCTGTTTCATTGTTGCTTTATGACAAATTAATGAGAGAAAATGTTCAATTCAGTTAATTGGTGGCTATTCATGGAAACTCTTAATTTGCTGTCCAAACAGTCAATAAGAGGAAATCTTTCTGCCCAAACAGCTCAAAACCAATCACAAAGACAGCAGAAGAGTAAAGATTTGTGGAAGAAATTGTTTAATTAAGGGCATGAGTGCTTTGTAACAAAAAAAGTAAGCCATCTAATGTGTTATTAAACAATTACCTCAGGCATCATAGGTGTTAACTGCACGTAGTTAAAAAAATGACTGAATATAACTGTATCAGGATCTACAGGTGGATAATCATCACAAAAATGCTAGAAAAAGAGAGCAAACAAAAGTCACTTTTAATTATGTGACATCTTCCCAGGCTAAATATCCTTTTTACAGTAATTTCAAAATTCTAGTCAAAGAAGACCCACAGACAATATTGAACTGTATTTGTCCCAAGAAATGGTCTAGTACGGTACCTCCAGGGATAAAAAATAAGTCCATCCTGGACATGAAACTAAGCAACAACGCTGAAATAAGATGAATCAAAGATTTCTTCAAAAACAAACAAAATGGTTGTGGTCCACTCTTACTTATTATCTATTTGATTTAAACAATATCTCTTGTCATACAGTATTTCACTTATATTAGGGTTTGAGCTCTGGTACCAATACTTTGTTTAAGTTTTTTAAATAGCTTAAAATGCATAAAAGGCATTTAAAGTGTATATTTTTTGTTATAAACAGTATAAATGGCTCTGTACCAATGCAATCTTTCAGGTTCAGGGCATTTTTTTTACATTTTTGTGTAAATTTGTTAAATTTGACATTCTTCGGTCTAAAAATGTCTTAGTGCTACCTCTCATGGTTATCGTGTGGTACTGGATTTTAATATTGTGATTGGCTGAGAGTGGTACATCTTTTCCATTGTCTACGTCACAGTCATGGTGTCACAGAGACACCCTTGTCTGACCCACTCGCCCTGCCTTGTGACGAGTTGAAATTGCTCATCTTGTGTGCTATAGTCTATGGTGCTACGTGTGCACACAGAAGCATACTGAGCAAAACAGAGGAAACTAAAAACCCTATATCGCACTTTGGAAGAACACACCATTGAAATGATTTAAAGCCATAAGTTATAAACTATATGTTTTAAACACACAGGGAATAAGGAAACAAAAGCTGAGGTAGTTCCCTCCGAAGCTACTTACCAACGATATTAGCGCTAGGCTCTCTGTGCTTGTTTGCTATACACTAAAAATGCTGCCGGCTTCAGGCAGGGCTGATTGAGGTCCCTGAGCCTAAGGCTCAAACTGATACGGCGTTTGGCCACTGCGCTTCATGAAACCTCTGTTTACCTATGGTGGATGGTGGAAAAGAGTCCTCATTTCTCCCTTTACCGTAGGCAGATAGAGGCTTTACGGAGCTCGGCGGTCGCGTGCAATATTCTTTCAGACCACACCCCTGCATCCCCCCTCTTGCTCATCCTCCAAACTTGGCCATGCCCCTCCGTGTCTCCTGGCCCTGCCTACTTTGGTAGAGTTTTTCAAATGTTGCCTGGGGGCAGGATGGTGCTTTTTAATGGGGTTCAGTTACTCCTTAGATATATAACAGAGTGGCTTTCCATCTTACTTCTACCCCCCAAAAAATGTTTATTCCTTTCTTCAGAAATACTTTCTTGCACTGTTTCACCATGCAGTGCTTTAGTTTCTTACTTTTTGTTCTTACTTAACAAAAAGCAACAAAAACCTGTATCTTTAATTGTTGTATATTTGTTCTCTTCAGATTAGAAAAACCACACTGCAAAGTGTGAGGTACACAGACAGATACATCTGTACTTTTCAAATCAACTGATTCCTAATTATATTTAAGGAAAAGTGTTCAAAATTATTATTATCATAATGATAATCCTAGTTAAATGTGGACCAGCATATAGTTATACTTAGTGTTGTGTTGTGCAACAAGTTCACATTTGTATGTATTGGAGTTGAAGAGGCAGAGGTTATAAGGGGTAATTTCTAATTAAGTGTATAGATGACGTGAGGTTAGGTGAAAGCAATGCGGGAGGGACAGATGGGGAAAGGATGGAGCAACAATACAGAATGAATGAAAGTAATAAAAGCCACGAGAGAAATGTGAGATGACAGAGGTGAAAGAGTACTAATATCAAAGCCAAATGTTAACCGACTTGTGTTATGCCCTCCTCTCTGCCCCACCATGACTTGCTTGACTTCCCCAGTCTTCTCTCCCCTGCTCTCCCTGCTGTTCCCTCTGTCTCTCCAAAGCATTTTTATGATCAAGAGGCTGACTCTGCAACAGACAAATCTCTACTCCCAGAGAAACCAGCCATAAGCCACAGGATTAACTGTGTGTTAGAGAGCCTGGGCCGTGTTAAAGCTCAGTGTCAGAGTGCCCGCCAGACTCAGAATGTACACAGCGTGCTAATAGTCCAAATATACGTCTGTTAGGGAGAATGACAAAAAAACTGCCTTAAAGCACAATACTAAAAAAAACTGTCTCAATTGTGTGTAGAATTTCTGTGAACATCTGACAGCAGAGAGAGAGATGACTAGAATGCTAAACTGGTAAATCACTTGGATTAATGATTAGTGCTTGCATATAAGTGAACATCATCAATTAGTGACTTATAATCAGAATCAGGGTTATTGGCTTCAACTATAATGAATCTCTGATATTCAATACCTGAGCATAAACCATGGGTAAACCACCATTTCACTGCATCCCCTATGACTAATAATTAAATTACCAGAAACTACAACGGGAATGACTAATACATTTTAGTTTAGCCAAGTTGACAGAACAGACCATTGTATTTCAATGGATTGTCAGTGAAAATAAAATGAGCTTTTTTTATCCTTTTGGGTTAATTCAGTTTAGACATGGGAAGTCTAACCTCGAGGAGAAGTGGTGACTATCGCTTACTCTGCTGATGACAACCGGTAGATCAACTGGTACTCATATCTTCCTTTGTTTTCTTCTTTGTTTTTTGTTTTTTGATTGTTTGTTTTTTTGGTGTCCGGTTCTTGAAGCTTAGGCAAACAATATAGTGGGTCTGCTCGCCATGGAATAACAGTGCCAGAGTTGCTCCACTAAACGGGAGGAGTTGGTGGAGAGAGAGAGATAGTCCCCTTGTTGCACTATTGACTTTTGAAAGTAATGGCATGACAGACCAGATCTGGTTCAGGCAGCAAATTTGACAGGTCACAACAATTATAAAGAGATAAAAAGATAGCTAGGGCTTTGAAGAACAACATATTGTGTCTACTTCATGTAACTGTATTATTACATTTGTAGTTCTATAAGTAATTAAAATAGCAGTACTCACAGATCAGGGACACAAGTACATAGAAACCAGATGGTCCAATTAATAATTACAGATAGATAGATTGGTCAGCTTCATCTTCTGCTGAAACTGCTTTTAAGATTCACACACTGTCTTTGAAACTCTGAGGGGATTGCATCTCACATATATTGATGAGACACAATCTACTGCTAAGCTACAGGTATAGAGGGGAAACGTGGCTCTCCTCCCGAGCCCGACAGCTTGAACACGACTCAGAATACATTTGAATTGAGGAGACTGAGGAAAATACAGAATGGGTGTGAGTTTTTCCCCCTCTAGTGTCGGCATGCACATGTGAGTTGGTATGTTTGGTGAGTAAAGAAGTCTCTGGAGCTATGGGGTAATTCTGACAGAAGAAAGGAGCCTAGTGGGGGCAGAGAGCGTAAGTGCAGAAACGAGCAGAAAAAAATTGCTGGAAAAAAAATTTAGATAATTGAAGACAGGACAGGTGACAAAGAACTGAACTGAAATACAGCAGTCTTTCTGAGATAAAGAATCGTTTAAGGCATAAAGTTAAACTTGATGTATTATTAAGAGCAGCATTTTCCTAACAAGACAAAAAGGGTCCATGGCAAGAGATTGTTGAAGCCTTTCATCATCTTTTCCCAAAAATAATGTGTTGGATTAATTTTACAGCACAAAGACTCTGATGAACAAAGACTACCTAATTAAAACCCTGAATAACGACAAAGGTGAACCTACTTTGAAAGTGTTACCAAGTGTTTCTGTCGAATGTGTTAAGCAAGATATGAAATTAATGGTTTTGGTCCAGAGGCTACAGCAACGTGTGAACTCATTACACCTTGCTCTTTACTTTACAGTCCACATTGCATTTTTAGAATAGAAATGAAGGTTCATACTTTGATTGGTTACCTGCCAATGGGCTGGTAGAGCAGACTAATATGCCAGCCAGAGCCAAAATGAAACAGTGCTTTTGGCTCGCTTTTAGTTTTAATCTTCCTGCTGTGTTTTAAAGCTTTAGTTTGTAAAATGTCACCATGCCCTGAACACTTATTTACATGTTTAATTACCTTTTGAAAAGTCTATATATACTTTTCAACAAGAGTCCAATCACCTGCTTAATTCACTAAGCTTTTTTAATTTAAAACTACAGGACTTTATGTTCTGGTCTTTCACTGGTGAAAAAGACACGAAGTGATCAGTGTTGGCATCTATGCCCTAAGAAGTTTAAAATAATATATTTCATGCTCAATGACATCATCATTTGCTGATTAATTTGATAAAATTAGAACTTCTTGAAATGCCAAGAAACGGCTTTTTCAGATATATATTTCACCATTATGTGATGGAATACAAACATCCATCTCCAGTGGCCATTTCCTGTCTTGCACGCTTTAATCTTTCTAGAAATCTATAGTATTTTTTTAGTATTTTTTTGCACTGTCAGCCTACACACAATCTCCCTGCACTAGAGGATCATGCAGAGATACAGTGATAAATGCTTCTCAACAGCTTTTCACGATTTCCTTTCTTCTTTCGTTTTCACCCCGGGTTTTTCTAAATCCTAAAAGTCATAAAACCTGCTTCTATTAGTGAAACATTAACTTAGAAAATTGAGTTTATTATATTTTTAGTTTCCTTCCTTCACTGCATCTTTCTCTGCAGATTCCTCAGTGAGAGCTTGGTCGCTCTACATACCACAGAAATCTCAACTGACACTGGTGCGTGCATGCATGTGCTTGTGCTCCGATCAGATATGTGTGTTTGCTAATCTTGTTTTCATTTCCAACTCATCACATATGGACACTTGGTCAGGAACACTTTGCGGTGATTCCTAAGTGTGCATAGTGTTTCTTTAAGCATTATTATTTAAAATGCAGTGCAGTCTGATATCTCTACGGGTCATCCCACACTCAGAATAGAAGTCACCGTGGTTACCTAATGTAAGATACTGCAAGCACTAGAACTGCATAGTTTGTGTTAAATTCTGTCAAATTATGTGTTTTTAGTTTTCTTAACCTAAGCAAGTATTTATCTTTTGCTCATTTTAAAACGGTCTTGGTCACTGATTCAAATGGTTTTACTAGTTTGCAGTCAACATTCTGTATATTATTTTTTTCATCAGACTGTTCTCCATCTAACTTTTCTGTTTGCTATAGATGGGGATGTTGATTTTCTTTGGTGAGGCATGCAGTAGTGTTCATGTTTTTGTTGATGTCCACCATCCATGTATCCCAGCAGAGGATAAACAGCAAGAGGAAAGAAGGTTGAACCTAGTGAACACCAATCTAGATGGAAATAGGTAGGCGAAAATGAGACAGGGCATCATTTCTTGGGGAGTCATGATGGAAGGCCCGCGGCCAATGAACATACATTTCGAGGACACTGCGAGACCTGAGAATATCCCTCCATAATCAAGTCAAATGCCTTTTCTAAAGTCTAATCAAAGTCCCGAAAGGCTATGTGGGCAACATTACCGCCATCCCTCTCCATCAACATAAATCTGAAAAAACTAATCTAAATAAAAGATTTTTACCATGAATTACCATTTTGTACTCCAGTAACAGGACTTCAATTTAGAAATCTACAATGGCCTAAATGCATCTCCAAACATCTTTGATTTAACTCAGAGCTTTTATTTATTAAGGCTGAACAACACAAGAAAAACATAAAGCAGCAATATTTTTGCTGATTACTGTGATCACAACACATGGGATCTCAATCTAAACAAATTTAAATTTGAAAAAATATATTTAATGTGTAACTATTGGAATATGATACCCTACCAAGCACATACTCATACTGTGATTCAATATAAATTGTGCATCTCTTGAATGAATACCAGTGCCTAAAGCAAAGAACAGCACTAAAAAGTGTCTGGAGTCTCAATTTCAGGCCTAGACTGAATTTAGATCATCACTGCATTATGATCTACAGCAAAATTACCCCTGTTACACAATGTCATGATATGTACTCAAAAGATTTACCAGTTATATGCTAAACATGTATAGCATAATCTAACTGCCTTCATTTAAAAATAGAAAAAAACAGTTTCACTTTTTCTTCTTACTACTTAAGAGCAAGATACTTTTTTCCACCAGCTGAGTTGCAGTGCGGAGCAACAGATGGCACTCCTTATAATTTAGTTTTGCTTTTTTGTGCATTTTCTGCAATGAGAAATATTTCCTGACAGTTGAATTTGTCATTCTTGTAAGCAAAGGCTAAATGAAGTGAAGATGATCACCAGGGCAGATGCCAAAAACCCCTCAGTATCTGATACCCCTCCCCCAAATTCTTAAATGCCTTTAAAACCATAAAAAAGTAGTTCACAGTTTGCATGTCTTTACAATGTTTGCACACTCTTTCAATTCATTTATTTCTGTTGGGATCAAAATGACTCTGTATCGAAAAACCTGTCGCCCAGTTTTCTTATTGTGCCATAGTCTTGATTAGTATGATTACAGTACATAACGTATTTCCCAATTCTGGAATCAATGCATGATTTGATCAGTGCACATCAACAAGTAGCATTTATTATTTTGCTCCATACAATGTGAGAAAATGTTCATAATCACATTCAAAGGACTTTAAACCAGTGAGACAGCCCAAGCGCTCCTTAAGCAACCAATAAAAAATGGCTACTCCAAAGAAATTTGGTAAAAGCTGGAGGATGAACTCCACCTATAATGATGAAGGCTAGAAGAGAAGAGAGTGTGTTTAACTGAATAACCTATTTAAATACTTAATAACACTCAGGGGGAAGACAAGATAGTGAGGGAAATGGAAGTTAAATTGATCTAAGATGGACATGCTGACTGCATGCAGCATTTTGTGACTGACAGTGAGGCATCGTTTTGGTGACTGATATTTAGAAATAAAATGCTGTGTAAGACTTAGGCCTCATCACTATATACAACTCACGTTCACACACACAAAGACGCAAACACTCCCGCACCCACTTAGGTATAAGCAACTCACGTTCGCTGCCACAGCCCAAGAGCTACCGCAAGAATATTTATTGACTACCGGCTCAATGGCAGTATTGAAGAGAAGGATTGAGGAGGGAGAGGAGAAAACGAGGGGGGGGGGGGGGGCTGTTGCCGCTTTTTCTCATCCTCCCTGTGAGCCACTTTCTGTTTCCCCGCATCACACCACACACACACACACCTTCACGCGACACCTCGCAGACACCCTTACACACACACCAGAACACTCAAGCGTGCGCGTAGATAAAGAAGAAGGAGCATCTTTCTCTTTCCCAAGAAAAAAAAAGTATGAATGTGCGCGTGAGGGGGGGGCATTCATGTCCTGCATGAGCAAAGCACGCGCACATACATGTATGTGCGTGTGTGTTCGTGTGTTTGAGGGGGTGTCCTCCTCCTCCTTACCTTGCGCGCGAGAAGAGAGCGAGCACAGCACAAGAGTCCAGAGAAAATAGCGCATCGCCGTCATTCCTCCGTCCGTCATCCTCTCGTTCATCCCTCTCTTCTTCGTCGTCGCCCTCTTTTTTATCATCATCCTCCTCCTCGCTGAGGGGAGAGCGAGACAGCGTTCCGTGCCGCTATTACCGAGATTATTTGCATCAATACATTTTCCGCGAGCCGAGCACGAGCCCTCTAAGCTCTCACCGGGCCGCATGCTGCTTCACATCCAGAAAACAGAGGGGGGACAGAGAGAGCGGGGGTAGTGAAAAAGAGAGAAAGAAAAACGTTTTTCTTTTCCTCCTCCTTCCAAAATATACTAGATAAATCCCTCACATCCGAAAAATTAATTCATTGAACATCCAAAGAGAGAGTGTGGGGGGCAGAGACGCAGAGCGGACAGAAGGGACGGGCGCACAGGTTGTCTCTCTAACCTGCGCTCTCGATGGCTATCGTCAGTACATATGCGCTCTCTTCAGTTCCATTGCAACACAAAAAAAGTAATTGGGAGCTTCAAATCCACACTTTCCACAGCCAGTATCCAATCTTCATTCTGAAAATTCTCAGCTGTGTCGTTTTGCAGTGTCCTGTCTTCTATGAAAAAATAAGTCAAGAACAAATTCCCTCTGGATCTTTCACCACTACAGTGTCACAAATCGATAGATATGCTTATTTTTTATTTCTTTCTTGGCCGGTTAATCCTCTTCTACCTCCTCCGTCTCTTGACTCATATGTCTGAGACCTTATGCCTTCCCCCCTCTTCCCCCGTGTCCTCTCCTCACAAACTATAGCGTAGAAAAGTCTGTCTTTACCCCCTGAAAGAAGAGAAATTCGTTTTTCTCACGGCTCCCTCACTCCATTGACTTCTTGTCAAATAAGCATCATCAGTCACTCCTTTGGGCATATCCTTACCAGACAAGGTAAAAATCAAAAGATTTGCTCTTTGCGTCGAAACAGTTCCCCTTTAGTTCTCTCTGCAGAGAAAAACCGTCTAACAAATATTTTTGTTAAAAAAAAATACAGCTTGTTGTCAAAAATCGGAGGAGAGACGCATCCTTTTCCTCTGCTCTGATTGCTCTTCCCTCCCAGCTTGGTGCGTCTCTTCCCTCTGTCCGCCGCTATACAGTGATGCTGCCTTCAAGAGCTCCACGTACTGTGAGCTCCCCGCTCCCGCACCTATTCACGTGGTCTGTTGGTCTGAAGTAGCCTATTTGTTTGAAAATTTACTTCTGCAGGGTAAGCTTTTGAAGATGGGCTATGGTTTTTAAAAATATATATAATTAAGGCGTACAAATGTAAAATGATTGTAATCTAGATTTGAAACTGTAAACTAATGTAATGCTTGTCAGAGCTCCAATTTAGGTGCAAATCTGTCTGAATCAGCTTTAAAATGAAAAGTAGAGACAAAAAAAAAAAAAATTCCAATTAAGAAAAGCAGTGAGTAGTGTTGCAATGGAAGTCCAGATTTAGGTGGAATTTGGCCACTGGGCAAGCGCCAGTGTCCTTGCTTATCTATATATGGGTTGATATGAAGTTCTCACTGTATGATAATGTGGAGTCAAATCATTACTATATAAAGGTATTATTTGAAAATGTTATACAAATAATGTACATCCTGCATGATCTAGTCTACTTGCAGAAAGTGCGTAAATAAATGATTTTTTTTTTTACAATGATATTCAGAATATACAATCAATATTAACTTAATCTACTTGTAACACTGATGGACCATCAACTTGTCCAGGGTGTGGGAACCGCCCAGTTTGCTTAAATTCAGCTCTTCAGAAACCTACAGGTGAGGTCACAGACAGTAGGCCTACTTTTTCATGCACATCTCAGTTTAGCTTTTTGGAGTAATCTGTTGAAGGGCTTTCCCCCTGTTGAGAGCCAAGTCCCAGTTCATATGTCACTCAGAAAATCGAATTATTAAATGAAGTACGTTTGACTCCCCACAATAGATGGTGACATGCGCCCCTACATGTTATCGTTATAGCAGTTAGCTTCATACTGCACACAGGCAGGCTTTTATACAGGGACAATGCAGAGTGCCACCATCTTACCCTTACCCAAATGTGATTCCTTCTAGACATCTATATACCATCTATTGGACCAACCAATATGTCACATAGAAATTTTGTTTAAATATAGAAGTTGTATGCCAAGTGTGGCTTGCCTATTCTCTTAACCCCAACCAACAGTCACCTGTGTATATATATATATATTTCGAACAGAACAGTTGTTTAGACAGCAGTAGAAACTGTCAATTATATGCCCCTTTAACAAAGAATAAATTAATTAAAAAACGGCTTGTGTAATCTAAACACAGCCATTATATATCCTTACCCAAATGTGATTCCTTTTAAACTCTGTTAAGTCCTGATATGAGCAGTTAGATAAGCTGTTTGAACAGCTATTGTTTCTGATGTATATGGGAAAAGAGCAAAATGCTATTCCCCAATATCATTGGAAACCAGCTCAGACAGGTTTACATCACACCACTCAAGTATGCTGCCTCAGCCGTCACTAAGAATACTTATATCCTTTATCCAAGTCTGATCAAATAATAGTCCTACAAATGTCTATCTACAATATCGTCTAAAAGTAGAATATCATCAAAAGGATTATCTATGTCAGTAGATTAATATTAAGCACTTGACTGGTTAGCTAGGAGTCTGCATGTCTGAACCTGAACTCAGAACTATATAAGTGCAGCCCAGAGAAATAGATCATCAATTTATTTCAGTAAATCAAATTGAAATGTGAAAATATGTTGCAAGGCACAATTATTTTGTTATGTTATAATTATTACTTACAGCACTTTGGTAGGAGTATGTTTTGCTTGAATTGCAGCAACAATGCAGAATGGTGTCGAGGTGATCTGCCTGTGATATTGTTGAGATGTTAAGAAAGCAAAAGTAGCTTCAATAGTGGCCTTCTCAAATGTGCAAACGAATTAGTACCTGGTAGCTGAAGCTGAAACTACTAAGCAACTAATCAACCATATATAACTGCTTTGGATCTAAAAAAAAAAAATAATAAAAAAATAAAACAAACATTTTAGATATAAGCCCGATGGTTAAAATTCGTTGACTTACATTTAAAATAGAAATTTACCCCCGAAGTAGCTGCTGCCGGCTCTTACCGCGCTGCATTCTGGGAAATTTTTGTCCGAAAGAAGGCATCAAGGCACGTCTGATGTATCCTTGGTTAGTTAGCTAAACGGCTAACAAACGGACGACAGATTCCTCGGTAGAACATGAACATTGGAACACGCCTTGGCGGTCCCTGATGACGTATCTCCTAGGCAACCGGGGCGGGACCAAGGCATCAAGGCGAGGTTCCTGGGCATCGAGAAACACCCATGGTCCTTAAACCAGGTGTTTGTCATTTGGGGAACATGGACTGGTGCCCTTCTTGAAAATGTAATCAGCCTCTCCATAAAGTTCATCAACTTGTTCTGATAAGACTTTGCTTCACTGGCTAAGGTTATCCTGTTGCTTGTGCACCTTTTCTGTACCACTGTTTTCCCTTCCACTCAACTATATGAATAGTTTTGGCTACAACGCTCTGAAGCCAGTTGTTTTAGAGCATTTTGTGTGTTTGTTTTTTGCAGTAAGCTATTGTGACCTAGCTGTAAGTTAGCCGTAAGTAATTGTCATTAAATAATGGACGTGAAATGTTTCCCTTGGCATTTCATAAAGCTTGGTAATGTACAAGTGTCACATTTGAATAGAATTACAGAAATAAATTGATATTGTAATTTATTGTGATGAGATTTATCTTTTTATATGCCGATTATGACCAGCCAGCTGCAAAGAGTTGCATGGATACTTCACTGTTTAAGTCCTCTCACAACAAAAACAAATACTTTGCTTTATATGATTCAGTATTTTTAATGTAGTTTGGAACACACACACAAAAACCACAATATTTAATATTATATATGAGAGAAATATGAGATGTCATGGAGTTTTAAACAAGGCTCATCACAAAGCAGCCTCACAGAAAATATGCAAATCTGATTTTGGAATATCATGATTTTCGGTCAGCTGCATTCCCTTTCCATCAAATCAGAAATAATACAATTACTCTTGCTTCTGATTCCCACATCATTTGTTTTGAATCTGAATGCTGTTTCAGTGAGATCTTCAGGCTTTTTAATATGTTTGGAGTAATGAATGTGGCTTTCCTGAATCCTTGCAGGGAGTTTGTGCACAGGCACAGCAATATCCTTGGCGGGGAAGCTGTAAAAAATGCATGTGTGAAGGTGTTAATAGGAGTACGTGAGAGTGGCTGTGATTGTATGCCTGCATATAACATGTTGATGTGTTTGTGAAAGCCTTTTCATTCTCCCTTAAAGCACTCTTCTGCCATCTACAGGCACTTTTGTTCTCCCTTTTCCTCATTTGCTTTCTTTCCATCACAAATGCAGAGTTAATCACTTTGGAACCATCCACGTACCACACTACTTGGACATTTGCAACTGTTCATCCTTCTGCATTGTGCTTATATGCATCAACATTTTTTTATTATTGCAACAAACTGTCTGCAGATTTCCCTGCCCCCTTTCAACTGTACAGTGTATGCTGCTTTTAGAAAACAATAAGCAGCATGTGAGGTTCTTGTCAAAAGAAAAATTGAGAGAAAAGAAGAGAAAGGAGAGAGAAGGAGGGATCAGATATGATTATATGAAAGTCTGAAGTACAGAATCAGGGAGGAAGGAGAAAGAAATGAACAAGAGACATGCAACGACACAAAGAGAAAAAAACAAATGAACTACAACTAAAGGGGAGAGGGAGACAAAGACAATGGTTAAGATGGAGGTGCTAGGAAAACTGGGATGTACAAGATGTAAAACATTAAGGTTAGAAAATCCTGGATGGAGAGTTGGGGAGACTGAGGGGATCGGTTGGAGCTGGTGTTAAAAAAATATATTGGAGTTTGACAGATGCCAAAGAAGGAGAGAACGACTACAAGAAGGGATAAGGAGACATGAGGAGAGAAAATGCTGCAAAGTCTTGCATGAGTAATTCACTTTTCTCAATGGTTCATTGCAGTTGCTCCAAAAAAGGAGACACACTCAACCAGCAGATGTAATATATTCCATCTTGTCCTAGAAACCCAGGAATGTGAAAAAAAAATTACATTGGCTACTTTACTCACTCTGTGCCATGTTCGGTTTTATCCTGCTTTTCTTCGAAACACACAGGTAGAAGTATCCAGTTCATTTCAATGTAGTTGACGGAACTTAACCTGTATGCATATCCTAATTTGTTATATTATATATATATATATATATATATATATATATATAGTTTGAAATTAGGCCTGAAGTGGTCATTATATTTCAAAAAGACTGCTTCCCCATCTCCATTACTGCACAATTTTTCCAAACACAGCCGTCGGTTTGTTTTTGATGATTGGACATGACTCTGCCAGTTTGTTTGGACCTGAAGCAACTGGCTGGATAAAGCTTAAATCAATCAGCAAATTTTTATCTGTTTATTATCCACTTTTGGGGTAATTGTGGATGTTACAATAGAACGTGACAAGCATTCTGATGACCAGTTTGCAGATATTATATTTAGTATTGTGTTTGACATTACTAAATTATCCTTAGCCAATACACATCAGCACCCAGAACAGCAGTAGCACACACCTAAAGCAAAGAGCAGGTTTCTTAATTTCTCTCCAATCATCAGTTTCTTTACATCTAAACAAACTCACAGAATAAGCTTAACGAGTCACTGAAGTACAGGAGCAAGAGATTTATAATATATTGACTGGACTGTGTCCCTACATCTTTTTAGAACATCTAGACAGTAATCATTATTTTAAGCTTTTTAGGTACGTATATAAATTGACTAAAGCTCATTCAGATTGGATGCAGGGCACCAGTTAACACTAGTCGGCTGATTCAAACATGAATATACATTGAGGGAAGCTGTGGCTGTCATAATAAATTACGGAGACTCTGATTCAGGCTGCAACGACAGACAGCAAATGAAAAACAAGTTTTTAAAAGTTTTATTGAAAGGTTCTAGAGTGGGGTAGTGCTGTTGTCAGGGAAGAGATCCAAGCGGAGAAAAAATACAGAGAACAGGTGAGTGGTTAATATTTCAGTGATGATTATACACTCAGCAAAAATATAAACGCAACACCTTTGTTTCTGCTCCCATTTTTCATGAGATGGACTGAAAGATCTAAAATTCATTCCAGATACACAATATTACCATTTCTCTCAAACATTGTTCACAAATCAGTCTAAATGTGTGATAATAAGCACTTCTGCTTTGCTGAGATAATCCATCCCACCTCACAGGTGTGCCACATCAAGATGCTGATCTGACATCATGATTAGTGCACAGGTGTACCTTATACTACCCACAATAAAAGGCAACCTTGGAATGTGCAGTTTTTTGCTTTATTGGGGGTCTGGGGACTCAGAACCGGTCAGTATCTGGTGTGACCACCATTTGCCTCATGCAGTGCAATACATCTTCTTCGCATAGAGTTTATCAGATTGTCAATTGTGGCCGGTGGAATGTTGGTCCACTCCTCTTCAATGGCTGTGCGAAGTTGTTGGATATTAGTGGGAACTGGTACATGCTGTCGTATACGCCGGTCAAGCAGATCCCAAACATGCTCAATGGGTGACATTTCCGGTGAGTATGCTGGCCATGCAAGAACTGGGACATTTTCAGCTTCCAAGAATTGTGTACAGATCCTTGCAACATGGGGCCATGCATTATCTTGCTGAAACATGAGGTGATGTTCATGGATGTATGGCACACCAGTGGGCCTCAGGATCTCATCATGGTATATCTGTGCATTAGACACCCAGGTTGAGTTTAGCCCTCCCCTCCCACCGCAAACAACCCACCCCCCCACCCCCGGCATTCCCCCCTCCCAGCGCAGACAATTAAGGAGAGCACCTGTGCTGGATAGTAAGTGCCCCCCCACCATCAAGAGGTCCCTGTGACCTCCGGGTCCTGGGCCGGGCCTACCCTGGCGTAGCCGGTTACCGGTGGAGCCCGTGGACTCGTCCTTGCTACCACCCAGGCCCCAGCATTGCGGCTGCTGGGTCTTCCCCTGGCACTTCCATCTGTTCCTCTCTTGGGGGGCAGTCAGCCTTTCGTTCTGTTTTGTTAATGTTCTATTGGTTGTTTTTGTTTGTTTTGTTTTTTCCACTTCTCTGCCGTCCAACAGAGGTGGAGGACTGGGATGTTTTCTTTGTTTACCTCTCTATCTTGTATCGTCAGTTCACAATCCTACCTGTCCTGTGTCTCTTCTTCATCTTCTTTCTTTCTTCATTTTTGTTATCTCAATTTAGTGTCCATAACTTCAAGAAATTAAACCCACGGTAATCATTAATAAAGATTTCTCATACACATATAGCAAGTGGAGTACTATAGAAAAGCTGTAATGCTCTGCTTGAGAAAATAAATATGTTGGGCTTGTTCTATTCAGTCTATTTCTCTGCATCCTCTACCCTCATACCAACTAACTTCATGTGCTCTTTCATCACATTTGTAGATCTTCTATTTGGTTTTCCTCTTGGCCTCTTGATTAGCTGCTCCCACCTCAGCATACTTCTGCTGATATAATCGTTGTCTCTCCTCTGAAAATGCTTAAACCATCTTAGTATGACCTCTGTGACTTTATCATTAAACATTTCACATGAGTGTTCCCTCTAAAGTACTCATTCCTGATCTTATCCATGTTGACCACTCCCAAAAAGAACCTCAATATCTTGAGCTCTGCAACCTCACGTTTAAACTCCTGTGTTATCCTCATTTGTACTGTCTCTAAATCATGCAATATTGCTGGTCTTACTACTGTCTTGTAAATATTTCCATCCAAACTTGATGATACCCTTTTATCACAAATCACATCTGACTCTTTTCTCCACCAATTCCAACTTGCTTGCACACACTCCACCTCTTTTCCGCACTCTCCTTTGCTCTCAACCATTGAACCTAAGTACTTAATGTCCTCTATGTCCTCTATCATCTTTACTTCTCCTCTTCATCCACATTTTCCACTTGTATATATCTAATTCACACACATGTATTCTGTCTTGCTGTGACTAATCTTAACTTCTCTCTTTTCCAGTACATACCTCAACCTCTCTTGTGTTTCCACTACCTGTGTACTGTTCTCACTGTGGTTCATATTGTCATCTGAAAACATCATAGTCAATGGAATCTCCTGTCTAACATATGTCAGCCTGTCCATCATTAAAAAAAAGAAGAGATTTAAAACAGATCTTTGATAGAGTCTCACCTTCACCTTGAACTGCTCTGTCACACTAGCAGCACACCTCACTGCTGTCACACAGCTCCTATACATGTCCTGCACACTTACATATTTCTCTGCCACTCCAGATCTCTATTGCAGTAACACATCTCCTCTCCTGGCCGCCTGTTATACACTTTCCCTATATCTGAGACAGTCCTGCTCTCTCTGGCCTTCCCAATCAGCATGCTTAAAGCAAGGACTGCATCTGTAATGGCATGAAATTGCACTGCTGCTAAGAAACAAATATTAGCATCCCTTGCCAAAAGGTAAAATACACATTTTAGTTAGAGGGACTTATATTTCCCTGTCCCTTGTCATAATGTATACATAAGATATAAAAAAGTCAAACTTAAAACAGGCACTGGAATAGTGACCTCACAAGAAAGACATTTTCTGCTGAATATGACATTTTTCACTGTGGAAGTTTAACTCTAAAGCTTTTCATATATCTCATGGATCATTTTAGAGACCCCAAAAGTTCAAAGAGGTCCATCCTCAAACCAGGAGGGTGAGAAGTTACTTGTGGGATATTGCAATCCTATTTGCTACAAATCTCACATAAGTGAGATGACAGATTTACTTTTTTTTCCGGTTTTCTGTGGAACATGGACGCTCAATACACTAATGAGGTAACTGATTAACGAGATTTCCAATAATGCTCCTCCATGCTGGAGGGCAGGAGGGCGGCCGCCACAGACACAATTGAGTGATTTCTGTTTTGCGGCACACATACACATGAACACAGTTGTGTTCAATATGCAATATTTGTTCATCATGAGTTGAGTGTGTAAAAGCAATCTACCTTGTGGGGTGTGTGTAGGAGAGTGTGCGATAAAACACAGACTGTGTCAATGGGTGCATGTATCTCTGTGAATAGTGGGTAGCATACTAGACGAGGGGCCATTAGTGACTTCACAACAAGCTGCCCAATGACTGTTTCCAAGCAGGCATATCCACACATACAAACTTCCATACGCTGATTAGCTTCACACATGGCAAACAGCATTGTGAGTGTTACCCGGGGTTTTTGGGATGATAGATACAGATCCCCCTGATTGAAAATAATAAATTTGGAGGAATTGAATTACTGCATATGCCCTGCAGAATATTAGTATGTGCAACATTCAGTCAGTGATATGAGGTTGTGTGGACAACCAGACATTTTGTTTAGCATGTTCACATTGGATTGAATACCAGTACTTTACTTTGTATGCTGAACACAGTACTGATAAAAACATTGCTGCGTGTCTCCCACCTACCCCACTCATTCCTCAGAGTTGACTTAAAAGATTTTGCGGTTGTCAGAGCTCCAACATGAGATCCAGGAACCTTGTATTTGAAAACAAGACACCTATGAGAAATTTTACAATATGCTATTAGCTGGTTTTACATAATTATTCTTCTGAAATTTACAATGAGAATTGTAAAACATGAATATTTGAAGGCCTAAACATGTGTGCAAATGTTCTTCTGTGAACGTGCTTGAGGGATTTTCCCTCTTTAAAGCAATCCCATCATGCAGTGTATTTAAAAAAATATATTTTTTTAAATTACTGTAGTCCTTCCAAGTAAAAAAAGATAATTTAGGGTAAAGAGGGTTTTAGGTTCTTTCTTAACATTTAAACTGAAGATGTTAAAGATCAAGCAATTGCTTCAAACAACTGCTCAACCTCCAGATCTACAGCCAAATTCATTATTGCCATTAGTCACCAGTGTTGGGGAGAATACTTTGTAAAATATATTTAGTTACAGAATTCTGAATATCTGCTTTAAAAAAAATTGTGTAACGTATTCTGTTACTTTGCTGGTTCCTGGTACGGTATTATAAATACTTGGAATAGTTCCTCTTAAAAACAGCATTAAAGTTTATTGTCACAAAATGCACTGGTAGCTACTCCCACAGGAAAACAGAGGGCATATTAATACTAAACATTAGGTACTGACTGGGAAAAAAAATAAAGTGTTAAATTATTTTTGCCACAACACTGCTACCTCTCAGTGACCAAAAACCAACCAACCCAAAAAAACCTGTTTTTTAGCAGTAATATCTCTTTACATTTAATTAGTTTTTATATTTAGTCATTTTAAATGAAGTTTGGTTGCTTTGCAGCCACAGCCAATTAGGTTATTTGTGACTTTCTGTTATAAATATGCAAAGTATTGTAAACTGACATTCATTGCACTCCAAATGGAAAGCTTTTATTCTTGTAGCCATAATGTTTGGGAAACTTATCACAACAACATATAAATAAGCTAATTTCATGTCAGATACAACCAACACTTTAACCTTGACAAAATAACTAACACAATATAGACCCTGTCAAATAATGGACAAAATAAAAACAGTGGTAGAGGATTTTGTTTTGTTTTTGTACATTGTGCGGCATCATTTTTTTTTTTTTTTGTGACTTTCACGTACTTTGAAAGGCTGGCCAGCCAGATACTTTGTTTCTAGTTTGCTGTTGAAATTGTTGTGTAGTTTCTTCAGACCCGCCAGCAAGAGTCTTATCAAAAATATAAGATTTCTCCCACCTGGATCCATCAATAACCTTTGCGAAAGTATTTTAGGTGGTAATATGAATATGCCGCTTCATTAATTGATACCAAATTACATCTACTCCAGCAATCAGTAGAGTTTGGCTGCGTACTTCGCAGTTTGACACCAGAAGCATAAGCGGTGCAACGCTATGACTAGTGTTGCCTGATTTGATCTTTTCCCCTGTTTTAACCACCATGGCTTTAGTCGGGCTTTTGTCAGGAATGCTAAAATTAAATCTAGAATCACTTGAAAAAAATGAACTGCGAGAGAGCTCCATTAAATGTATCACTTCCTTCACTGCTAGTAGGTTTATTTGGCTGCAGTTGTGGCTCCAACCCCCCCAGCTCAGGAGCTCTATGGTTTTGGCGGCATGTTGTATAGGGTTATTATTGGATAGTCTACAGAGCGCGGAGACACACATTTCCCAAAACTTATATCTTAATTTTTCAGTTGGAAAGTGGAACACACATAAGTATTCAAGTAGTATAATGACAGTAACTGTATAACAGATTACAGTTACTCATAATTAGTATTCTAAATACGTAACCCCGGTACATGCATTCTGTTACTTCCCAACACTGGTAGTCACATACATACAGAAGATTGTGAATGTCCCCATTCCAGAAAAGAATTAACTCATGAACTGAGGACTTCTTTTA
Source organism: Apricaphanius iberus (assembly GCA_028564705.1). Taxonomy (NCBI): domain Eukaryota; kingdom Metazoa; phylum Chordata; class Actinopteri; order Cyprinodontiformes; family Aphaniidae; genus Apricaphanius; species Apricaphanius iberus. The sequence continues at coordinate 749,153 of JAPXFQ010001662.1, forward strand.
TTGTCTTTTACTTGACACTAGGACACTGACAGCAACATCTTCGGGTCCTCCAGGCTGGATCTCCTGTGGGATACACTTGTTCCTGTGCTCCTTGCAGTCTCCCAATCACACTATGGGGAGATTGGAAACAAGAAAGACTGAACCTCCTGAGATCTTTACCATGTTTCCAAAACTGTTTCTATTTTTGCACCCTGGAGAAGAAGATTGTAGGGTGTCCAGGTGTTTGTAGTCAACAGATTTTATTTTATTTTATTTATTTGAGCAGTGTTCATTCTGCTCAAAAGGAGTGGGCAGAAGCAAAAGCTTATGAGCACCCGCCCCAAAACATAATACACAAAAGGAACAAAGGGAAAAATAACAAATGGAATACAATAATACAAAGTAGTGTAAAGGAACAAATGGCAGAAGGAACAAAACAACAGCCACAAGGAAACCAGAGGAAGATAAGAGTATGCACCGATCATAGTAAAAAAAGAAATCAAGGCAACTTTAGCACTCACAACTACTGTTAGCTCTTCTTATCAGAAGCACAACCACAACAACTTTCATACACCCTGTCCAGCCCAAAGATTGAAAAAAAGGCAACCTTAAATATATTTATTTCAGATTGATACCAATACCAAACATCACCAAGTCACTAGTTTTGTGTCTAATAAAGGAAGACACATTAATTTATGTTATAGTCCATGATCTTGCTACTTACCAGTTGTCATCACCATCCTCAGTACAATTATAAAAGTAGGTTTTTGTTGTTTGTTTGTTTTTTGTGTACAATATGTGATGTCAGCATGTAGACCCTACATGGTGTAGTGTGTTAAAAAGCCAGGGTGTAGGGCGCGCCAATTGAAGAGGACAGTAACTCCTCATCTACAGACCCCCCACCTAGCTGTCCTTATTTGCAGATGATGTTCCTCTGCCGTGTTGCAACAGATGCCTACAGTAGATGTAGAATTTTTATTTTTATTTGCTTGCATAACCAATGTTCTGGTATGGCTAACAGTTCTTGCATATAATATGAAATAGATTACTGAGTGAGAAACATGTTAAAAGATGATAATTTTAAAATAGTTTTTTTTCTACAATGTATACATTGATAACAACAAATAACAATAACCTTACCTTTCATGCAAAGGCCCTTTTTCATGATGACCAAGGGAGTTCTAAACATTTTCAAGCATTAAGGGAAGGTCAAGCTCCTGCTGATCACTGCTTGTGTTCAAGGACCAGAAAGGATTTAACCCTGAGTAAGCTTTTTCTTTCACTTTGGACAAGTGCGTGCATCTGGTTTCTGTGTTGTAAACTGGTTTTGAGCTGTTGTTGTAGAGATGAACGATTTGTTAATGGCATGAAAGAAATAATATTGCTAGATTTTGCTTTTATTCTTTAGACTGTCAGTATGCCCCAGAATAGGTATTTTCTATTCATACAGCTCTGTGAATAAGCCTCTTTTAAATTGCACATTTAAGTTCACCACTGATGTGGCATCTGGTTTTTAAGGGGCAAAGTGGACATTGCCTCCAGCCACCAGCTCCCATTACTTTCTAATGGTAGTGATTTGGATGCAATCTACTACACTCCGCTGTGTGCATGTGTGTAGGTGTTTTGTGTGTAATATCTAATAAAAACGTGATAGATTGTGGTGTGCAGCCATTTTGTGTGAGATGGACTAAATCTAAGTATTGCAGCCCCTGCCTCTTTGATTATGTCTCTTTGTTTCTACTTTACTCTTTCTATCTCACAAAGCACCTACAGGAAAGGAGGAATATCCTCAAATAGTTATTTATCTACATCTCCTTCTCTCTTTACCACTACCTGTTTGCTCTCTCTCAAAGCAAGACATAAACACAACTCAGCAAAATACACAACCACACAGGCAAGGTATTTTTGGGTTGTAAATCCAGCACCAACCAGACTGTCTGTTTGACACACGACATGAATAAAAATAGCTTGTGTGTGTATGTGAAGTGGGTGTGTATGTGTATTTGAAAGCAGGTAAACTGTGTACATTTTTGTGTTCAGGATGATGGGCATTAAATTTATGGCTTTCAAGTTTCATGAAGTGAACAAAAGGGTCACACAGAAAAATAACAGGGGAGAGAGCGAATATCCATTCAGCTTATTACAAAGTAGTTAGTCGTAGCTAGGTAACTGTTTCTACTTGTTTATATTGGGAATGATGACAGGGCAGTCCATTACTGATTTGAAACTTACTGAAGTAGATAAGGCTAAATACAGTTAAATTATAAAATTTGAATGACCTCTAGTGAATATTTCAGAAGCCTATCTGCAGTGTATTGAGACAAACTTTTAAGTTGAACAAATGATTTAATCCACTTGAAATCGGTTGAACACATGTAGTTTTTAAGAAAAAAACACTAATATTCTTATTTCATTATTTTTATTTACAGATACAAATATAATTTTACCTTCTTACATGTGTCTATATTTTTGTTACATTTACATGTAACTAATTTTAAAAAGTTAAAGATAATCTGAGTAAATACAAAAGCCATTGAAAATTATTATATCTATTACTAAGCTAAACTAGCTGTCTATACCAATCTGAACCAATGTGAAAAGTAATCAACCCCTAAACCTAATTCCTGGCATGAAACATTTGCAATAAGTCTTTTATGTGCCCTCTAAAATATGCCATATTTGTTTAAAGTCAGACATATTTTAGAGTTCCAGGCATAAAAGGCCTGTTTAGATCAAGTCACATCATTTCCATCAAACTCAAGTTCAAATTTGCATTGCCTCTCTCCAAAACATTTTTTTTTGTATTTGCTGGCTTACTAGTGATTATTGTACTGCTGCATAAATATAATGCTCTTAAAATTATGGTTTTCTATGTCACTTCCAGTCTGCAGGACAACTCCAAAAGCCAAAAACATGTATGTATGTGTAAGTATTTTATCTAAAAACAGTTCCTAATATATATCTCAAAAAAGCGATTTAGCAACAATTAGTATTTCTCAAAAGCTCGGTTGGTTGGGATAGCCCTTTTTCATAAACCAAAATAATTTATAAAACCACTTTTAATACTCTGTTTATCATTGAAATTTGGATTTGATCGATCTTCCAAACATTAAATGTGAACAAAAAACTCAAACTGATTAAATCTGTAAGAGGACAAACACATTTTCACAGCCAAATATTTCCGTTATCAACAATATTTATTTTTTTATCATACTAGGAACACTTTGATAATTCCCTGAATCCAGTCACTATGGCCTCCATGAAATATGCAGGACTGAGTATGGACTGAAGAAAAGTCCATCACTATAGAAAAGGTTACAGAGGTAGCTAAAAAGCTCCCCAACAACAAGGTGAAGTAGTGGAGGAAATTTAGTTTAAAATGCTGAAGGCACTGGACATTATGACACTGCCATGGTTTACATCCAACATTAATGTGCCATGTAGGACTGGGGGAAAAAAATCTGCTGGGTGTCAAACCCTGCTGGTCGTTATTCGTTACTGTATTTTTTTCTTTACATGTCCTGTCTGGCAGCATGGTAGTCAGAGCGGATGTCTTAAGACTGTTTTCCACTAAGGCCAGTACGGTCTGGAATGGGTAGCTTCAGAACCATTCTGGCATGTTTCCATTACCTTTGCCCGTTTCAAGCCGACCCTTTTTTTAAGTTGCAGGGCTGCAGTGTCAGGGAGAAAGAAGGCTGGTAGCCGGTACAGCAGCAGAGAAGCAGGGGATCTCCGAAGAGATCAGAGAGTTGGCGCAACAGTCGACTAGATCGGGCTGGAATGCTGCAGAATTGGACGACATAACTGACACGGCTACACAAGCAACAGGGGAGCTAGAGGATGAGGTGCTGGCTGCCGCTACGCAAACAGCGGGGGGTAGAGTGGAGATTTTGATAAACTAAGCCCGTCCATGTCCTCTCCCACACAACCATCCTATATTAAGCCATACTGACCTGACCCATTTGGGTCTAAAATGACCCAAGTGGAAAAGGGGTGTTAGTTTCAAAGAGAGGCACTAGAGATTTACTTTCACAATTGGAAGTTTTCCTCTAATGCTCCAATGGAAATGATATATAGAGTGGGGCAAAAAGCTATTTGGTGGCCCCCGATTATTTTAAGTAGTCCCACTTAAAAACATGAGAGGTCTGTAATTTTTATTATAGGTACACTTCAATTGTTAGAAACAAAACATTAAAAAATCAAATAAATTGTCTGATCTGTAAAGGATTAGTTTGTATAATTTTGCAAAAAAAAAGTATTTGGTCAATAACAAAAGCTAACGTAAATACATAATAATATAGTTTTGGTTGGTAGTGACATAGGTTAAATATTTCCTGTAGGTCTTCATCGGTTTTGCCCACACTGTAGCTGGTATTTTGGCCCATTTGTTTATGCAGATCTTCCATAGAGCTTCCCACCGCCCGCTCAAATGTGGTGATATGTCTTGTTAAGCTTAGTTTATAATTCTCTGTATACGTCGAAACGGATTGACACAACACAATTATTCGTCAGCACAAGGGCTCTCCATCACCTACGCAAGGATGGACGTACAGTAGTAGAGCCCAATTTTCTTACTATCTGTCTGTCAACAGAGAGGATGTGTGACTGGTCAGCTCAGTAACAGCCAGAGATCGTTTCACCGGTGTTCTATAGTCAGTGTAATCAGTAGTCAATACAGCGTTCGGGCACTACATGCTTTATATTGAAAGGATTTTTTATGTAATATATGTAATCTATGTATTCTATGCGCTGCACTTCAGTTGGGTTTGTAAGATGGCGCCAGCGTGTTTGGCACACCGTCTGTTGCTCTCTGCTTGTTTGCTGTTTTTGGCCCTCTCCTGCCTAATTCTTGCACCTGGATCTGCGCTTCTCACCTATGATCGATCCTCCCTTCTGGAGCTCCGTTTTCCAACGCATGACTCTGTGGGCTGCCACCTTTAACAATGGGAATCGCTGCACTGGCATTTCCCCTGTGTTACGTTAGAGTTGCGGATGAGCTCCTGTCACCTGCAGCTGGGAAGACGCAGATGCCATGGTGAACGCCTAGTTCGCCTTTGGGCGGCCTTGGCCTCCCTGAGGAGGAGTAATCAGAGAGATCAATGCCGCTGTACCCGGTGCTTGGTGGATACTCCTGACTGCTTTAATCGGCCCTGCGCCCACTGCCACCATGCCGTTTCTCTGGATAACCTGCTGCCTCTAAGACATCACTCTGCTGCACCTGAGATCGCTCGACCCGACGCTGAATCGCCTGGATTATATCGGTGGGCCTTGATCAATGCACGCTCAATCGGTAACAAATCCTTTATTCTTAATTCTATTTTATTATGCATGAGCTGGACTTCCTTTGCATTACTGAATCCTTGGGTGATCCCGGATGATTTATCAGCTATTGCTGAACTTCTCCCAGCTGACTGCGCCTACCTGAACACCCTGAGGCCTGCGGGCCGGGGTGGGGGATTGTTGACTTTTTTTAACTCGTCTATCTCCTGCTAACCCATCACCGGATCATGGGTTTTGCCCAGCTTTGAACTTTCTGCTTTTAAATTTGGCCATTCGTCTCCAATATCGCGCAAGGTGGTGTACCGTCCCCCAATGCTGAATAAGGATTTTATCTTTCAGTTTTGGGGCTTTTTAGCTGATATCTTACTGAGATATGATAAGGTTATCATTGTAGGTTATTTTAATACTCATGTGTGTTGTCCTGAGAAGCCTCTTGTGTTCTAGTTTTCTCCTTTATTGGACTCTTTTGGTTTTAATCCGCTGGCGGCCGCTCCTATTCATGAACAAACTCACATCCTTGACCTGGTTTTATCTCATGACGTGGAAATCAAGGAACTTTATGTACATAATGCTGCATGTTTATCTGACCATCAGCCTGTTTTGTTTGCCACTGTTGTGCCTCGACTTGGTCCGACTATGCATGAGATTCCGCGTCACTCACAGCTTTTAAGTTCATCTACGGCCGCGTTATTTTCATCTTGCTTCATTGATCTTTCCTCCTCTCCTGTGAACTCTGATGACCCTGATGAGCTGCTGCACTCCTTCCAGTCTCTCTGCCTCTCTATTTTGGAGCAATTTGCACCTTTCAGTCTGCGGCGCTGTATGAGCAGAGCTGAACCCTGGCTTAATTCAGACACTCGTTCTGCTAGACGAGTGTGTAAGAACTTTGAACAGAGATGTAGGAAGGACAGGGATCCGGCTTATTTGATTTTATTAAAGAAGTCTTGGAGTGTTTAAGATGGCTTGGAAAAATTATTTTTCTAACATTATCAGTAATCATTCTGCTAGTCAACAAATATTATTTTTTGCACTAAATACATTTCTTTCCACTGAGCCTTCTCTTTCTGATGCTTCAGATAATCTTTTCTCTCAGTTTCTCTCAGAGCCCTGATCTCACCCTCGCTGGATGTTTCTCAGGATGTGACTCCCCACAGATTTCATTGGATCACTTCGAGCCTATTTCCCTCTGTTGCTGACTGATCTGGTGGCGGGGCTGAAGCCCCCTGGTTCTCCCACTGATGTGATGCCCCCACGTCTTCTTAAAGGGGTTTTTCCTGTGGTTGGCCATCCCATCCTAAAAAATTTGAATCGGAGTTTAACCTCTGGAGTCGTTCCCCATGCTTTCAAACAAGCAGTGGTCCAACCAGTTCTGAAGAAAGCTGGTTTGGACTCTACCACCCTAGGAAACTTCCACCCTATATTGAAGCTTCCGTTTTTATGTAAGCTCCTTGAGAAAGTTGTTTTCACTCAGTTGTCTTAATACCCTAGACCCCCTGGAATCTGGGTTCCGTCCCTGCCATAGTACTGAGACTGCCCTTCTTAGAGTTCTTAATGATGTTCTGCGGTCCACAGATTCTGGGTCACATGTTCTACTGGTGCTGCTGGATCTCATGGCTGCATTTGACACTGTAGACCATAGTATACTTCTGTCCCGACTGAACCAGGTAGTAGGCATTCAGGGAACTGCCCTGAACTGGTTCAGATCATATCTTAGTGACAGAAGTTTCGGTGTGAGGCTGTGGGATTTTCCCTTTGAAGCCTCTTCTCTGCCCTGCAGTGTTCCCCGGAGATCTATTTTAGGATTTTAATCTTTACATCCTTCCTCTGGCAGCTACTTTTAGGCAACATGGTGTGTCTTACCATTTGTATGCCGACGACTCCCAATTTTATGTTTTATTAAAACCCACAAAGTCAGTGCAACCGGCTGTGGACTGTGTAAATGAAGTGAAGGCATGGCTCTGTAATAACTTTTTACATCTGAACGCGTCCAAGTTGGAGGCTCTTTTATTTGTCCTTTGTTCTCCCACTGCAGTTAGCCCTGTCCTACCACCCTGTTTTGCCGGCTTGGTGAAGCCAATCATCACTAACCTTTGGTTGGTTTTGGACCCAAAGCTTCGGATGGACTCTCACATTAGCCAGGTGGTTGTATCCTGCATTTTCCAGCTTCGCCGGCTATCAAAGATGAAGTCCATCGTGAACAGACGCAATCTGCACACAATGATCCACGCATTTATGATCTCTCGCTTGGATTATGCAAATGCCCCTTCTTATGGAACCACCTCTTCCTTGGTTGCGTGCCTCCAGCTGGTGCAGAATGCGGCTGTCCTGTGCGCCAACTATTTCAGAGACAGAGGATTAAGAAGGCATCAGGTCCTGATGGAGTGTCTCCGTCCTGTCTGAAAGTCTGTGCTGACCAGCTGGCTCCCATCTTCACTCAGATCTTCAATTACTCCCTGGAGCTGTGTGGGGTCCCCTCCTGCCTCAAACGCTCCACCATCATTCCAGTTCCCAAGAAGTCCTCTGTCACAGGATTAAATGACTACAGACCAGTCGCCCTGACATCAGTGGTCATGAAATCCTTTGAGCGACTGGTGCTGTCCCACCTGAAGGACATCACGGATCCCCTGCTAGATCCCCTGCAGTTCGCCTATAGAGCAAACAGGTCAGTGGATGACGCAGTCAACATGGCTCTCCACTACATCCTGCACCACCTAGACTCTGCAGGTACCTACGCTCGGGTCCTGTTTGTGGACTTCAGCTCTGTATTCAACACCATCGTCCCAGATCTCCTCCACCAAAAACTGTCCCAGCTCACCGTACCTCCCTCCACCTGCCAATGGATTACCAGTTTCCTGACTGACAGGAGGCAGCAGGTGAAACTGGGTAACTTCACATCCAGCACCCGGTCCATCAGCATCGGCGCCCCCCAGGGATGTGTTCTCTCCCCACTGCTTTTCTGCCTTTACACCACTGATTGCACTTCAAGGGATCCTTCTGTGAAGCTCCTGAAGTTTGCAGATGACACCAACGTCATTGGACTCATCCGTGACGGCGACGAGTCTGCGTACAGAAGGGAAGTGGAACAGCTGGTCCTCTGGTGCAGTCAGAACCACCTGGAGCTAGGTGAGCGTTTGGGATGAGCTGCTGAGTTCTCACGAGAGCTGTGCGTAAGTAAACATGGCGGCATACTGGTAAAATAAACAAACAATGTCAGGTAAAATAAGGCAATAATTTTGAACCAAACGCAGCTTCTGTCCGTTTAAACTAACCATAAATTATTTCTTTCATCTAATCAACCTGGACGAGGAAACATTGGATTCGCTGGAGTGCTACCTAGACGAGTGCTTTGAAAACATCGTTATGGGTAAGTCACGGAAACCTACTTCGGATGCACCGATAAGTACTCCATCTCAGCAGTACTGAGGCCAGCACTTCCACCAACTCGCCAGAAAGAAGCTACGCTGACGTCCTGGACTCAATAGATAATAAGATAACCAGCCTGGACACCCGTCTCGTGCTGGTTGAGGTTCTACACAAAGATTTTCAGGCTCTGAGGGAATCTCTGGAATTCAGCCAACAACAGGTAGCTTCGCTCGCTACAGAAAATCAAACATTGAAAGAAGACGTTAAAAGACTCACCGAGGGGATGACGCAGCTGTCTGGACAAAATAAATAATTCAAGGAATCGATCCTAGACATCCAGGCCCGATCTATGAGAGATAATCTTGTCTTTTCTGGGATACCAGAGCAGGCTGAGGAAGACGCTGAAACAACCGTCCGACAGTTCATCCAACATCAGCTGAAACTGCCAAGCGACATGGTTAAAAACATAACCTTCCATCGGGTTCACCGGCTCGGAGGTAAGAAACCCAACAACACCCGCCCGCGACCAATTGTTGCCAAATTTGAACACTTTAAACAGAAAGAACAGGTCAAAGGACGTGGGAGAGAGCTGCGGGGGACGAATTACAGCGTCAATGATCAATTTCCGAAAGAAATCCTGGACAGAAGACGCGTGTTATTTCCAATTAGAAAGAAACATATTAGTGAGGGTTGTAAGGCTACAGTTACGGTAGATAAACTGTATGTTAACGGTCAGCTGTTTAGGGACCCTCAGGTTACTCCATGGCTTTATTAGTCATATTTAAAAGAGTATAGATAGAAGTTGTTTTATCAGACAACTATAGTTTAAAGAAGCACAGCTCAGCAGGTTGTTTATATTTGTAAATGTGGGTAGGGGTAGGGCTGTGCACTAGGTTGACTGCTTTCTTTTTTCTTTTTTTTTTCACATTCGTGTCACCAAATCTCTTTATGACTTTTCTTCCTTTTTCTTTCACACACACAGACTTTTATCATGGCATATTCATGTTTTTCCATCATGCTATCATTCTTTACACACCTGTATGGTATGTTATTTCCCTCGCTTTATCTCTGCTTCTGTATTTTCAATAAGGCAACTCCATAGATAAACCAAGACTACACCTATATTCATCCTTGGCTATAGTAAATGTCTAATGTTCATCTTAGCCCAATGAATCCTGTAAAATTTCTAACATGGAATATTCACGGATCTAGTTCCAGAGAAAAAATAATTAAGATTTTCAACCATCTTAAAATATTGAAGGCAGATGTCGTCTTACTACAGGAGACTCATAAATCAAGCTCAACTACTAATGATTTAAAAACACCGGAGTATCCTAATATATTTTCTTCATGCTATAACTCTAGACAACGAGGAGTAGCAATATTAATAAATAAAAATACTAATTTTAAAGTAATAGACACAGTTACAGATCCAGAGGGTAGATTTATAATATTAAAACTATTTATACATAACCGAAAGTTATGTATAGTTAATGTATATGGTCCAAATGTTGACGATCCCTCATTCTTTCATACTTCTTCTCGGTTTTGGCTAATCACATGGATTTCTCACTTGTTCTTGGGGGAGATTTCAACTTTGGATTAAATTAAGAAATAGACAGGCTCAGTACAGCAGGGACTCAGCGCAGCTGGCAATCCATAGATATAGTTAAACAGTACATGAGCGATTATGGACTTTGCGATGCATGGCGATCACTTCATCCCAACGACAGAAAATACACGTTTTACTCAAATGTCCATCATTCTTATTCTAGATTGGACTATTTCTTAGTCAGCAGCTCACTGTTGAATGACATTTCAGACACTGAGATACATCCTATAGTTATCAGCGATCACGCTCCTGTTTCTTTAAATATAGCAAATAGAAAAGCAACCCTTCAATATAAAAATTGGAGATTTAATACATCACTACTTAAGGATAGAGAATCTATTAAATACATTGAAAAAGAATGGGCTTCATACATGGAATTTAATGATCTCCCTGGTATGTCGCCATCCACTCTCTGGGAGGCAGGGAAAGCTGTTATTAGAGGTAAAATAATTTCATTCTCATCAAATAAAAAGATAACAGAAAATAAACATGTTCAGGAATTAGAAGAAACTATCAAATCATTAGAAGCTTCCCTGGATAAAGAGAGCTTAAGCAAAATACGGAAAGCAAAATTAGAATTAAATTAAATTATTAATAAACGGACGCAGTTCTTAATCCAAAGACTTCGAATAGAAAACTTTGAACATAGTAATAAATCAGGTAGCTTCTTAGCTAATCAGTTAAAAATAAATAAAGAAAAAACAACTATATCTGCAATCAAAGACAAAATTGGGAATATAATTTATGATCCTGAAAGAATAAACAACACATTCAAAGAGTTTTATGAGACTTTATACACACCGGAGATAAACCCATCAAATAATGAAATTGAACAATTTCTGGATAAAATAACTCTTCCTAAACTTTCAGACAGTCAAGCAAAGGCCCTGGATTCACCGCTAACAGTGACTGAACTCCAGGAGGCCCTCCAATCCATGCCTAATAATAAAGCTCCAGGCCCAGATGGATTTCCAGGAGAGTTCTATAAAGAATTCTGGAATATTCTGGCACCAACATTTTACAAAATGTTACAGGAAACAAATGAAAATGGTCGATTACCACCAAACATGAACTCTGCCTACATCAATGTTCTATTAAAACCAGCAAAAGACCCTATGTCTCCTACCAGTTATCGTCCCATTTCTCTTATCAATGTCGATCTTAAAATAATTTGCAAAGCTCTTGCAAGAAGGATTGAGAAAATAACACATCTAATAATCCATCCTGATCAAACAGGTTTTATAAAAGGTAGGCTCTCTTCGCAAATTCACGTAGATTAATAGATTTAATAGAATATTCCTACTGTAAAAACGTCCAAACCAATATATTATCTTTAGATGCAGAAAAACCTAACTGGAAATTTTTATTTGCAACGTTACATAAATTTGGGTTCAGTAATTATTTTGTAAACTGGTTAAAAATATTATACAGCTCACCAACAGCATGTATTAGATCTAATAATCAAACATCATCAAGGTTTTTTCCTTCAGAGAGGTACCAGGCAGGGATGTCCACTTTCTCCCTCCCTCTTTGCTATTTTTATTGAACCATTAGCAGCAGCAATCAGTTAAAATAATAATGTTAAAGGTATACAATGCAACAAAATAGAACATAAAATTAGTCTGTATGCAGATGATGTACTACTCTTTCTACAGCATTCACAAACTTCCTTCTCTCAGGTAATTGAGTTGATAAAATCTTATTCAAGAGTTTCAGACTATTCCATAAATTGGTTAAAATCTACAGTCCTTCCAATCAACTGTTCTTTCCAGGTTCCCGTTGCTGTGCAACTCCGGCCGGGAAATATTACATATCTAGGTAGCCTTATCTCACCAAGACTGGCAGACTTATCAAAGCTAAACTATGTCCCACTTTTAAAAAAAGTGGAAGATGATCTGGCAAGATGGAAATCCCTTCCTATATCACTTATTGGAAGGGTAGCTACAATAAAAATTATGGTTTTGCCTAGAATCAATTATTTATTCTCAATGATCCCAAGCAAACCATCACCTGATTGGTTTAGATCTCTGGACTCTTCTGTCTCTAAATTTCTTTGGAAAGATAAACCCCCACATATCAGCTTAAAAACACTGCAGAAGTTCAAAGATAAAGGAGGTCTAGACCTACCAAACTTTCGTCATTATTTCTTAGCCAACAGGCTCCAGTACACATCAAGATGGGTAAAACACAGTTATATCGATGAGTGCTGGGTAGATGTTGAACAAACACTATGCAATAAGATAAAACTTTCAGATCCACCTTTTATTAGCTCAAATATAAAACAAAATGAATGTTTTAAAAGTATTAATATCAGCTCCTCTCTGACAGTTTGGTGGGAATTTCTTAAAATGACAGAGACCTTACTAGTCCCATGCAGGCGTACACCCATCTGGAACAACCCGGATATCTTACAAAAAAAATGCATGATCAACTTTCCAAACTGGAGTTGTAAAGGAATTGAATACCTGGAGCATATGTTTGATGGAACAGACTTTATCCCATTTAATACATTGGTTACACAATATGGAATTAACAAGAATAAATTCTTAGAATATCAACAAATTAAATCAATTATAAAAAATAAAGTTAGGCTCAATACAGTTCATTTACAAATTCCAGGAAACGTTTTAGACTTTATTAATCTTAACCCTCCCAAACTGCTGTCTAAAATATACAAAATCGCTATACTCTTGAACTGGAAAAATAAAAATACTCTGAATATTAATCAATATAGAGATCTCCTTCTGGATTACATTGGTCTAGAAAAGGCTTCTGCCTCCACATCTGATCAATCTTTCTGGTCTCCCTTGATCAGCTCCATCACCTAGTGGGGTCGGGCCCTTGGGTTCGCGTCTCTGCTGGTGCGGTTTCTTTTCTTCACCTTCTTCCTTTCTTCCTTCTTTTCTCAGTTTCGTGTCCATGACTTCAGGAAATTGAACCCTCAGTAATTACTAATAAAGATTATTTAATACATATACATCAAGTGGAGTGTTACAGCAAATATGTAATACTCTGCTTGGGAAAGTAAATCTGTTGGGCTTTTACTTGGTACTCAGACACCAATTCTGAGTGGCAAACTGCTAGACAGGACACGTAAAAAAAAACTAAAAATAAACTAAAAAAAGAACCACCTGGAGCTAAACCCGCCCAAAACTGTGGAGATGACAGTGGACTTCAGGAAGAGACCCCCATCAACATCTCCTCTCATAATCACCAACAGGTCCGTCCCCACAGTGGAGTCTTTCAGGTTCCTATGATCCACCATCACACGGGACCTGAAGTGGACCTCCCACATAGATTCTATAAGGAAGAAGGCCCAGCAAAGGCTGTGCTTTCTGCGTCAGCTCAGAAAGTTCAACCATCCTCAGGAGCTGCTGACCATCTTTTACATAGCAATAGTCCAGTCTGTCCTGACCTCATCCATCTCTGTCTGGTTCGGATCCGCCACCAGGTAAGACAGGGACAGACTGCAGAGAACAGTCAGGTCCTCAGAGAGGATCATTGGTAATGATCTTCCCTCCATTCAGGACCTATTCCGGGCCAGGGTCAGGAAGCGGGCAAGAAAAATCACCACTGACCCCTCACACTCCGGCCACAACCTGTTTTGGCTCCTCCCCTCAGGCCGGCGTTACAGAGCACTGTATGCCAAAACCACCCGACACAAGAACAGTTTCTTCCCCCAGGCTGTCGCTCTGATGAACTCTGAATAGTCACAGAGTGTGAGTCCATTCACATGAACAATAAACTATAACTCTGCACTGCTGTTTATACTCACTGTACAATAACCCTGGTTTGGTGTATATATTATCCTTTATTATTTATTTGTATTTATTTTTATTTCCTTTTTTATTTCACTTATTTAAGTTCTGTACTGGAGAGAAAAGTTGCCCGAGTCAAATTCCTTGTATGTGTCATACTTGGCCATTAAAGCTGATTCTGATTCTGATTCTGGTAGGGAATTGCTTTGTAACATTGAAAAACTAAAGGAGAACAGGAACGTATGACTATACACGAAAAACATCTTCATCAACACATCTGGTTCTGGGTGCAAACTTGCTGACAGAGAAGTATAAACTAGGCTTTATACAGTGCATTTAAACTATAGGGGTGGGATGAGGGGAGAAAATACCTTCCCCGGGAGTCAGCTCCCACACTGACTCAAATGGGCACCCCCGGTTCACCAAGATCCATAAATAATAAATTTATATATGGTTTTCTTCTTGAAACCTCTCCACTGCATTATTACAAAATTTGTCCTTTGGCACAAATGTAGTGAAGGGAATAAAAAAAACCAATATGAGACTGAGGTTTTGGGAGGCGCGCATGTAATTTTTGCTAATGAAATAAAATCTGAAGAAGGCGGCAAGATCAAACTGAAGTACTGATCCTTCAGTTTGATCTTGCCGCCTTCTTCAGATTTTGATGACCAACTCTCCTCTTTTCCGAGGACATTTCCACTTTTCACATTCTTTTTACAGATCAAGGAATATTTTTCTTAGCACATAAAGAAGGAACACATTGAATATGTTGAAATCAAAAGTATTTTTAACAAAACAGAGTATTTGTTGAAGTGTTTCAGGAATTAGTCAAGTGTCCTCTTTTTTAGGAAGTCAAAATATGGTCACCCTAAGGATGAGGTTAGTCTGACCTACTATTGAAGACTCAAGTAACTAGAAATCATTTTGGTAATGCCCTTCATCATGCAGAAAGACTGTTAGCAGAGAGACAGACATATCAACAACAACCAAACTACTCAAAATTGCTTTTGTGGGGATTATGATGACAGTATACTTCTTCAAGACTACATTTTGAACACAAACAGATACACATACAAACTGAAAGCAATTTAACCTTTGCTATCTCTGCCAGCAATAATATAGCAATGACAGCTGCACAGGCTGCAGAGTCAACAGGGTTTTGGGGCATCACAGATGGTTTGATCATTGCACAAGATGGTCTAGTATTCACTTGACTTTGGCTGGAATTACTTATTATACAATCTGAGGCTGTATTTGACATACCAACATTGAAACAGGAAAGTATTACTGTGAAAAACTATGCAATTCAGTAGAAAGCAGGCACCTCTAACACGATGGCTAAAAAATAGAACCCTGCACAAATGAATGATGGAGGGATTCAGACACAGACATCACTTGATCTATTCAAAACATGACCCTCTATGGTTGCCATTTTTCGAATAAGAATTTATATTAGCAGATAAGGTGTAACTGATGTAATTACTGTGGAGTTATACAGTACAAAGCATGCTTCTTAATTCTATTCAAAAGCTTAAAGCTGTACAGAATAATGACCTGTAAGACGGTTCTATCAAATTATATTTTGTGTTTTGATAAAATGGCCATATCAGACTTCATTTAAAAGGTATTCAATATGTTTTTGGTGCTGAAATTGAACACTGTCAATATTATTCAGTCTAATTATAATTGTTTTTTAAGGTTGGCTAAGTAAATTTCAAATATATTTTGTATTTTAACAACTTTGTTGTGCAAACCCAAACAATTGACTTAGTTCCCACAATTTATGAGGTTGAAAAAAAGAGAGAGGATTGATCACCACTATGGAGTTCACATTTCAGCCTGATCAATAATCAAAAGGATACTTTTTGTTAAGCAAACTTACTGCTCAGAGATATTCCAAATTTTTTAGACCTGATTATTAAAAAGATTAAATAGATTCCAGTATGTCCCTTTGTGAGTAAAAATTATATGAATGGTTATTTGAAGACACCACCGCTGATCAAATAATTTGCCTCTGATTTAAAATTGCAGCTAATGATACGGAACCTAGACAAATTTAAGACTGGTTTATTTATTTATTTCTTCCAGGAAAAGATTATTTGTGAAGGAACAAATTACCTTCATCAATCAAGTATTCATACTGCATACTACAAAAACCTATTTTACCTCCATATTTAATGTTGTTATTTACAGCTTATGATTTCATCTTTAAGCATTACCCTGGGTCCAGACTATACATCTGGATAGTATTTTAATAATTATAATATATATATACATATATGAATTGTAAGAGTTTTCATTTACACTGAACATTTTGGACAAAAATAAATGAATACACACCCCTTCATATACTAAAGGCTGTTCTATCCATCCAATATCTATGCTGCTTATCCTTGAAGGATCTCACAGGTGGGGTCATTGGGCTAGAAGCAGGGTACACCCTGCAAAGGTCGCCAGTCCATTGCAGTACTAAAGACTATGTTATCAGATAAAATGAATGAGACAACATATTTCTGTTATTCCTATTTAGTCACTTTTCAAACATTTATGTTTGCTTTTCATCCTAATATCCTAATAACAACAGAAACAACATAAAATGACCTTAATTAAAAGTGTACAAATTTCTTGGTTCTTTTTCCCCTCTGCCCCTTTAACTTCAGACACAGTTTGAAGTATTTCGCAGTGGTTGCGGACGAGGCACTTCATTTAATCAGGGCAAAAAAAAACAACCTAAACATCTTTCTTGATTAAAAGCTTTTAGGTCCTTTGAATTTTTTTATTTTTTTTTGCATGTACTACACATATCAGCTCTACCCAGAAAATCCCAATGATACTGAGGTCAGGCAACTAGAATGACTCCCAAATCTTCTCAAGTTCCCAAGTTCTTCTCTGTTGATGCTTGTAATAGGACATCTTGGCCTTGTGTCTTGAATCTTGGTATGAGGTACCTTTCAAGCTGATAAGGTCAATTTTATATTATATGAAATATACTGCTGTCTACTGGTCAGTTTTGACCAGCCTCCCTTGTGCCTTCGTAGCTCACTGTTACAACCTGTCTAGGGACATACAGACCATAACATGACGGTGATCCATCCTTGAAAAGACTCCAAAAAGCCAGAGCCAAGTAGACAGAAAAGTAAACAGATGTTTATTGCTATTATGAAGTAGACTCAGGCTCAAAGGGAAAGTCTTCTTTTTTAATCTTTTTTGATTTTACCTGAATCATATTTTTGTAAATATTACATTCATTACCCACCAAGATAAGTTTGGAGCTTGGAGCCCTTCATGATGAGTTTTATATCAATTTGCGATCAACACATAGCCATATAATAGGAGTTAATGTGGGCAGGAGTTTACCACCTGTAATAAGGCATTATCTGCCCTGAAACACCTTCATTTAGCCATGTTATATTATGGATAGTTAGCGATATATCCCTGTGAGTTCAGCCGCTCCCATTACAGCTGTAGTCTGCACAGGTTGAAGAAAGGGAGCCTGTAGAAGCTGAAGTTAGTGCAATTGTTACTTTGGTTAGTGCAATTTGGAAAGCGTAAACGCGAACCATGTTTATGTCTGCAGTAGCAAGTCCTGTCTAACCAACTGCCATAGAGCAGAGAGTGACAGTCCTGCTCAGACTACAACTTGGATGGAGCACAGTAGTGAGGTAATTGTAATCACGCGATAGTGTGGTTGTAATTTTGGCTCTACATCACCCCTGAATGAAAGGGTAGTGGTGCTAATGTTAAAAAACAAAACATTGTTTGAATGACGGTTTTTTGGGGCAGATAATGCCTTATTAGAGGCGACAAACTCCTGCCCCCATTGACTCCCATTATATAGATCTCATGATCGCTGATCATGACTGGATATAAACTCCTCCTGAAGGGCTCCAAATATCTCCAAACTTGTCTGTGAGTAAATTAACGTAATATTTTCTAAAAATGAGGTCCACGTTGAAAAAAAATCGAACTTTTCCTTTAAGGTTGGGTCAATATTCTGAAGGTGAAAAAGGGAAATTCTTGAAAATTTTTAAAAATAGGATTTGAATATCATGTCTTGGTCAGAATTAGCACCAAGGTTATTGACATTATTCCTGGAAAGGATATTATTGCCATCCAGATGAAGTGATTGACAGTGAACATTTTTTTTTGTGTTTTTTTTCATGGAGGTGATGGTGGGCTCCCACTTGAGGTCCTGGGTAGTGGTTGTACCCAGGAAGCAGATGAGTCCACAGTGGTGATGGGGGTGTAAGTCAGGAAGATGGGGGTGGGATGGAGCTGTGTGCTTCCTAAAGTCCATAAAAATCTCCACTGTCTGGTGTTGAGCACCAGGCTGGTGTGGCCGCACCAGGACACCAGATTTTCAGCCTCCATCCTGCGGGCAGGCTCATCTCCGTCCAAGATGAGTCCAATAACGGTGGTGCTTGACAGACTGGTGGATGGAGGTGCAGTAGTGGTGTAGGTTCCCAGGGAGGGATGCGACAGGATGAAGCGAAGAGCAGTTTTGACGGCATCATCTACAGACCTGTTGACTCTGTAGGCAAACTGCAAGGGGTCCACGAGGGAGGCTGTAAGGGTCTTGGAGTAGGGGAGAACCAGGTGCTCAAATGACTTCATGACCACAGATGTCAGAGCCACAGGTTTGTTTTGATTCCAGTGATCCCTAGCTTATTGGGGACAGCAAATATGGTGGAGGTCTTGAAGCAGGCATGCACATGACATGGCTCCAATGAGGAATTGAAACTGCTGGAAAACGCTGGGGCCAACTAATCTGCACAGTGTCAGACATAGGAGTTTTAAAAACTGTATTCTTAGAACCATCCTCTAAGAATTTATTTCTTATAACTACCCTTTTCAGGGGAACCTTTTTAGATTCAGTTTGCACAGAAGTCAGGGAGCTTGATAGGGACTGATGTGATGAAACTGCCTGTTTAAAAAAGTATGGTTTAATTTTAGTTAAATTTGTAGTTAATTTTTCTAACTTTAGGTTTTTTTTTATGGCAAGCTCATAAGAAGCAAAATCTAGCAAGAAGTGAAGCTTATCAGTTCTCCTAGCACCTACATCATATGAGTTCATGAAAAGACCCTGCCTCATAGTAGGAGCTAAAATAATTGTAGAAACTCAGGGCCATGGTCCCTACTTCTTATCTGTTTGAATGCACAAAAAAATGGCCTGGTTCCAGAATAAGTTACAGAAACTACAAAAGATTCCCACAGTCTGAAAGCGACTGAGGGGCCCTTTACATGACAAGGTTTTCCAGCAAAACAAAGGTTTTACAGAGTGGTAAAAATATTGAAAATGCTGGGTGTGTCAGGTTACTGAACTATCTGAACCCAGTACTCAACCAACAAGGCAAAGGAAGGTTAGATCTTTTATTCAAACAATGATGAACCAAGGGATCCTGAAAAGAGGGCGCCTCTGGTCTCCGATTCCAGCTTCCGGGGAGGACAGCAGCCTATGTTCAATAGCCAGGATCACTTCTTCAACATGAAGAGCCAGAGGAAAGGGATTAATCCACAGTAGAACAAAAACTTAACTCTAGGGCAGTGAGGAATTCAACTAAGGGTCCCGGAACTCTCAGGGGGAAACACGAACAAAAAATCCCACAGATCAAAACAGCATGGTCAAAAAACTGTCCAGGGCAAAACACAGGGAGTCCATACTAGAGAAAGGTCCAAGAAAAACCAACAGGCCAGGCCAGGGGCAGATCCTCTGGTAAAAAGTCAGCACAGTGGAGGAGGAAAAATTGCTACTCACAGAACCAGCAAGTTAAGGGCAAAAACAGTGGTTGCATAAACCTTGGCTTGGCTTGGCTTGGCTTGGCTTGGCTTGGCTTGGCTTGGCTTGGCTTGGCTTGGCAGCTGTGGCAGGAGGCAACAGACAATCTTGCACTGGCTCAGAGTGTGAGGGGCATCTAAATAGAGACCTAGCAGGTGGAAGCAATCAGGGCAGCAATGGGGAAATGGGGTGTGGCCAGAGGGGGAAAGACAACAGGATGATCAGACAGGAAGATCTGTGACAGGGTGATTCGTTGTCATGTAAAAACAAGGCTGGGGTCTTACGGAAATGATGACGTCACTGCCAGTTGCTCACTGGCAGGAAACACAGCCTCTGGGCTTGGGGCTTTTAGAGCTTTCTGGTTCTCAAATGTCTTCCTCACATCTGCTTCATGAATTTGAAGGGCTGTGGTAGAAGAAGGTGATTTTAGGGTCCTCATAAGTGCGGGATTAGGAGTGGGTTGCTGCGGGTTAAGTGTTTGGCAGTGGTGATGGCTCTGTGGTGAGGGGAGTGGGGGGATGAGTTTCAAAAGTCTCTCTATTATTGGAACTGTTGGAGGTGTAAAGGCTGCTTGATGGCTGCTTGATGGCTCATCAAAAGTTGTTTAAGGCCAAGACCAAGTCATCAGATGAGTG
This sequence comes from Apricaphanius iberus, assembly GCA_028564705.1. Taxonomy (NCBI): domain Eukaryota; kingdom Metazoa; phylum Chordata; class Actinopteri; order Cyprinodontiformes; family Aphaniidae; genus Apricaphanius; species Apricaphanius iberus. The sequence continues at coordinate 769,556 of JAPXFQ010001662.1, forward strand.
GTGGGTTTTAGACTTGTAGTTGGTAATCTTCATATAATTTTTCCACACAGAGGCCGAGTCGTTCTCTGAGATCTGCTGCTACATATTCTTAGTGAGCTGGTCTTTAGCAATGTCCACTTCTCTTCTAAACATGTACTTGATGTCTCTGTAGCAGTCCCTGTCTCCACTTCTGAATTCACACTTTGATAGCCACAGCTGTCAGTCTTTAGGACTAAACCCGAGTTTGCAATCGTTATAAGCTCACTCTGGTACGTGATGGCACAATGCTGTCCTCGCAGAAATAGATATAGGAAGTGACTGTCCATGAACTCATTCAAGCTATTAGAAGCAGCCCTTATTGTGTCCTAGTCTGTAGATTCCAAACAAGTACAAGCTCCTCCACAGCCTCTCTGCTTCATGGTATTTTAGTCCTCACAACAGGTTTGAAGAGCTTCAGCCTCTGTCTGTATGGGGGGATCAGATGGATCATCATGTGATCACAGAGTCCGAGTCCAGTGCAGGGCACTGAGTGATAAAACCCACTTATCGTGCTGTAACAGTGATCCAGGTTCATTTCCTCTCTGGTTGGGCATTTAATATACAAGTCTGGTGGGATATAAACAGCGGCCAGAATGAATGAAGCAAACTCCTACAGAGAATAAATCGGTTTGCAGTGAATGAAAAGATATTCCAGAGAGGTAGAACAGTGCTGCGCAGTCAATGACCCATTTGTACACCAGCCACTATTGATGTAGAAGCAGATGCTGCCATCTGTAGTCTTACCAGAGAGAGTCTGCACGGAGCAGATGAAAACCCTCCAGTTGAGCTGTGGCACACAGTCCATTATGTCCTCATAGAGCCACGACTCCATAAAACGTACGATACAAGATGAGTAAAAGTCTCTGTTCATGCTTCTCATCAGAGCCAGATCATCTATTTGGTTCCAAAGTGAGCATACATTGGAGAGGAATATCCCAGGTAGAGCACTGCGTAATCGGCGTCTCCTCAGACGAGCACACCAGTTCGCTTTCTTCACCTTCAGTGTCTCACTTTCCTGACAAGAGTCTGTAATAAATCCACCGCAGATGTGACAAAATATTGGAAATAAATCCACAAGTGTTGTAATCGTGTAGATGAAAAGCTCTTCTCTGGTATAAGAACACCAAGAAGAGTGTCTAGACACACAAATTATGAACAAAAACAAAACAGAAATAGCAGATTGAAGTACAAGGGCATCTATTCATGGCTCCATCTTGGAAAAATATGAAGGATGGAACTCCTCTGCAATTAATTGAACTCCTCTACAAAGGACTTATACAAGGTGTGGGGTTCAGGGAAATTTCTGACTATTCCTCCAGGACAGCATTTCTGAAACTGATGCTGAACAAGAAGACCTGGCTCACAGCCTCTGCTCTAGCTCATCCCAAAGATACTCCATTATCTTGAGTTTAAGTCCCATTAAGACCAGTCAGTGTTCTCCACAACATATTTCCTGTCTTCATGGACTTTTCTCCTAATGTGCAGACAGAACGGAAGAAGCTGTTTACAAGCTGTTACCACAAAGTCACAAGCAGATCCACCATATCTGGTAAGCTGAAGCATTAATATTCTATTTTCACTGGAACTAAGGTGCCACACCCAATTCCCTGAAAAGTAGTCTCAAACAATAATCCTCACTGGACTAAACATACACTTCAGTTATGCAAGTACAAATCTCCTTGCAACTTCAAAACCCAGGCTAATCCATTGAACTGCCAGATAGAGCCATGTTTCATCCCATCAGAGAGCATGTCTCCATCATTCTGAAATGTAGTTGTGGCATGCATCACTATTTTTAATTGCACTTGGCAATATACTTTGGAAACAGCTGCTTGGCCATTTAAAGCAATTAAATGACAGTTGACTTTGGAAAATTTGGTTGAGAAAAAATTTTATGAACAGAATTATTGTACAGTACATGTTGAGCACAGCAGATAGTAAGACAATAGCACCAGTCTTTGCTTTGTAAAATGTTAACTACTAAAAAGAACTTTGGAAGTAATTAATTATTGGTAGTATTTCGAGAATGAAGAGCCTCTTGGACTCAAATACTCATAAGCCTTTTGCTTCTTTGCTTTAATGTCCTTGAAGGAGTCACGCAGCAGCTTTGGAAATCAAAACTCAACAAAAGAATCAACATTGTTGAGTGGGTTTATTTTATACCTATGGTTGTGCACATGCTGTCTAATAGTTCACTTGAATTTCTTAAACCAAATGAGAGACAGAATTTAGACAAAAGCAGCAGAATATCCGATTTTATGGAACTTGGTAGCATTCATTCTTTAAAGATGATTTCTGTGATAAGCCCACATTAACAGGCACAGAATATGTAAGAACACAATCATGTCAAGATTTTCTCTGACTAAAATAGTTTTTTGAACAACTTAAGATTTGAAAAGCTTTTAAATCAGAAAACAAACTTTATGGCAACAATCGATCTTGTCAAAAGACTTTAACAGTTAACTTTGGCCTGCCGTTACGAAGTTCTGGAAAATACTAAACAGTGGTGATGCATTTGTGTTCTTTTAGTAGTTGGAGCTGATTAGTTTGCAAGCTTCTACATAGTCATCCACTTTTTTCATGTTCTTAGAGGGTAAAGATCATGATGTTTCCTGGCCTTATCCAAAATGAAAAAACTGATATCTGAGACCTTTTATTATTATTTTTTGTTAAAACATTATAGTATGCTGCACAATAGAGATAATCAGAGCATTCCTATATTATTGGAATGTGTAAAAAGTTTTGTCCTTTGGATGAACCCCACACACATACATCAATTGCACTGTCAGCAATACATAGGATCTATGGATTATTTTATTTTGAAAACAATGAGTTACGGTAGGCTGCACGGTGGCGCAGTGGTTAGCGCTGTTGCCTTGCAGCAAGAAGGTCGTGGGTTCGTATCCCGGCCCAGGGTCTTTCTGCATGGAGTTTGCATGTTCTCCCCGTGTATGCGTGGGTTCTCTTCTGGTACTCCGGCTTCCTCCCACAGTCCAAAAACATGCATGATAGGTGAATTGATCACTCTAAATTGTCCCTAGGAATGAATGTGAGTGTGAATGGTTGTCTGTCTCTCTGTGTTGGCCCTGCAACAGACTGGCGTCCTGTTCAGAGTGTACCCTGCCTAACGCCTGATAATTGCTGGGATAGGCTCCAGCTGCCCCGTGACCCTGAATTGGATAAGCGGTTAAGAAGATGGATGGATGGATGGATGAGTTACGGTATTTAAAAAAATAATTAGCAGGAGTAATAAGAGATACTTAGCAGAATTATTTCCTGCCATGCTTTTTACAGTGACTATAAACATAAATTATGTGACTTCATAAATATTTACCCCCTACAAATCAATATTTAGTAGACACACCTTTGGCTGGAATTACAGCATGTAGTCTGTGTGGATAATTGTCAATCAGACCTGCATTTCTTTGACCCTGAAGTTTTACTCCATTCTTTGCAAAACTGTTGAAGCTCTGTTAGGTTACAAGGGAATCAGTTGTGAATTGCCCTTTACAAGTGCTGTCCTGCCACACATTTTCTACTAGATTCAGGTCTGGGCTTTCATTCGAGCAATGCTTTGGGTCATTGTCTTGCTAGAAAATTCATTTTTTCAGAAGCCGTAGTTCTGTTGCAGGTGGAAAAAAATGTCTCAAGGAGTACCTATATTTTTTTTGAATTAATTTTACCTTTTGTTGGGTCTGGCCCCGAATATATTAAAACGATATAAAAGGGGATTCTATGATTATGACTTGAGTGCCAGCATTCCCCGGGCTTTACCAGCTGCCGTTATCAGAGCGGAACGTTGCTCTGGAAGGAAACTTCTCCAGCCAGATTAAGGCGCCACACCTTGGTCAAGCGAGAGCTGCTGCTCTTTCAACCCTGAAGGGCCGGTTGATAAGTCCCTCCGCATCCAGTGGTCCAAACACCACTGGATCAGCCCCATCGTGGTCTCCTTTCAACCTGACTTGACAGCTGGGGGTGCGGGAGGAGCACCACGAAATTTACAACCACCGGCAGGAAGCTGCTTCGGTCTCTCTAGTTGCTGGCATTTCCAAGTCGTGATCAAGGAGAGGAACTCCCCGAATCCTCTCAGTGTCTCCTAAAACCTGTTCACTGATAGCAAAACCTCATCCGGGCTCTGGTCGGCTGCCAGGTTCTCTGGGTTTTTTTTTCATCTACGCAAAAGGATTAACTTTTCCCTTCTTCTATTTTACTTCACGTTTTTCCGTCACCCTCGAAAAGGACTAACATTTTTCTTCTGCAATCAACCATTATTACGGACTTTCAAGCAAGAGTGTTCCATTTGTTATTAAGATCTGGGTTTGAGCAAAGATCTAGAATATTTCTATGCATGCATGCTTCTTTGAACATTTTGTTAATTGGTGTTGTGTTGAAGTTGCTGTGTTTCTTTCATTGGTAAGTAAGCAGTGTGTTGATTTAATTATATCTCTGTGTTAAGCTACAAACCGGAGAATTTCCAAGAGACGGGCTTCACCCTTTGTTAACCCATAAATCATTAATCCTCTTTGTAAACTAAGATAGTGATAAGAAACATGTGGTCTCTCTGACCACGCGGTCTAAATTGCCCTGATCAATAAACCCCCCCACCATTCTTGCATTCGCTCGCCCACTTGTGTACACGAGTGCGTTATGGCGTAAGCACGTTCAGGAAATTCCTCGGGTGACGTGGTCATTGTTATTTCCTGTGATCCACCATTTTGGTAGTAGTGTACATGTACTCAAGTAACTCCCTGCTTATTTTATTGGATGTGTGTCAATTCTGTGGTTAAAGGGCTCACCTTTCAGATAGACTGATTTCTGGTTCACTAATTAAAATTTATTTATATAAATCCAAATTTATATGAAGTTGGTGCTGCGTTATGATCAATATATTTTCATAAATCATTAATTTCCTAGGTTGCTATAAGCAACCCAGGATTTACAACCAGATAACATAGAATTTTCCCCAACACTTTTATCTTTACAAGCCTTCCAGGGTCTGCTGCCGTGAAACATCCCTACAGCATGCTGCTACTACCACTATGCTTAGCAGTGGGAATTGTGAACTTGTATTGGTGTACACTGTTTGGTCTCTGCCAAACATAACAACTTGTCTAATTGGCCAAAAAACTCAATTTTGTTCTACTTGACCATGAAGGCAAAGCAAGACAATATTATTTGTATAGCACACTTATAGCACAAGGCAATTCCAGGTTATTTACATGATACGGTGGTAAAGAAACCAAACATACCATTTGATTAAAAACAACAATTTAGTTAAAGCATTAAAAGAAAATTTATGTAAAAGTATGAGGATTGGGACATCTAGCTGCTAATTGCCTCAATGCATTAATTGGGGATTTGAATGGGTTCAACATCACCTGGTGAGATTGAGATATAAAGTTGAGATATAAAGTTTAGTGTCATCGGCATAGTTGTGGTAGTTAACATTATTGGTGGTTATAATTTAGCTTAATGGGAAAAATATGAGGGGCCCTAGGATGGAGCCCTGGGGGACCCCGCATGTGATTTCTTTTTCTTGTGATGAGAATTGGCAAAGAAGTTCCTGTTCTTGAGGTAGGCTTTGAACCAGTCGAGTACTGTACCAGAGAGTCCAACCCAGCTCTCTAGATGTTCCAGTAATACATCATGATCAACTGTGTCAAACGCCGCACTGAGGACTAATAGTTCCAGTACTGTGGTTGTACCACAGTGAGTATTTAAATGGATGTCATTGAAAACTTTGACGAGGGCAGTCTTGGTGCTGTGGTGCCTACGAAAACAAGACTGATAAACATCAAAGCGGTTGTTCATTGTTAGGAAGTTGTTTAACAGTTGGAACACAGCTTTTTCAATAATTTTACCAATAAATGGTAGATTAGAGATTGGTCTATAGTTTTGCATCAACGGGCTTTCTAGGTACTTCTTTTTTACTATTGGTTTGATTACTGCTTTTTTAAGGCTCGGGGGAAGACACCTGATAGGAGGGATGAGTTAAATATTTTGATCAGATCTGCCTTGATGGCTGAGAGGACGTTTTTAAGAAAAGCTGTTGGTAAAATTTTGAAACAGCAGTTGGCAGAGCTTAGTTTGTCAATAATTTCATCAAAGCACTCAATTGATGTATTGTTTGGAAATCAGTCATTTTCTCAGCATGGGTGTTAAGTGGGCTTAACGTTGGTATGGGGGTTGAAACTGATGTACTAATTGACCTTCTGATGTTCAATTAGTACATCAGTTGGTGCTGCCTCTTTTTCCCATATGCTCTTCCAGTACCTTTCAGTTTTTTTAGCCTTGGTGGGTCTACTCTGCTGCTATTGCCCTGCCACTAAGCGTACACTTTTGCTGGTTGTGTAGCAAACAGCCAGTTTATTCGTCTGGCTTTATTGTCTTTCGTGTACCTCTTTAGGCGATAGGCCAAGGCTTGGAGTCTTTGTTTGGCAGTTTTAAGGGCTTCAGGTATGGACATCTGGCTGTACCTCTTCGGTATTGGTCGTTTCATTGTACCTCTCTGAGCCTCCGTCAACTGGCTTATTTCTCTCCGAGCTACGTTGATGTTAGCTTCTGTTGCAGATATTAAATAAAAAATATAATATTTGGCTATTTATAGTCAAAGATTGCTTATGGCAGTAAATAAAATGTATAATTTATGGAAAATCCTTATTATTCGGGGCACCACCTTTATCAGGAATTATTTTAAATAGCCAAATTTCTATATCAGTCTCATAATTCTGAAGGAATGAATTCTTTAGAGTCTACTGGTGATAGACCTTGCAATATGTGTTTGTTGAACAAGAAATGACAACTTTTACTTTCCAAACACAATATTTATGTACACAAAGAAATAAGACATCTAAACACTCAAAAGTAATAAAGAACACACTGATTAAAATAAATGTATAGTTAAATTAAGGGAACACAGAAGATGAATAATGTGATAAATTGAGAAACTCTGAATTCTGATTTATGCTTTCGCATGCAGATCAGACCCAGGATTCGATTTGCAGACGCTAGAGGGAAAGGATGCATTAGTTTCCCGAATTATAAGAGAAATCCAAACATTCTTTGGATAAATAAATGTTTGTTAAAATTATCTGGATAAGAGTAATTTAATATTTGTATGATTACTTAGTTCATGGATTGATCACAACAGTAAACAATCTAATTCCCATATTTTGATAAGTAAGGAGAGTTCAAACACGGTTAATAAGATTAGTTTCTGTTCTAAAACAATCTACTTTTAAACCCGATTTCTGTTTGAACCATTACTAGCGATCTTTGTTTATGAAACGCCGGCTTAGACAGACTCGTGGGCTTGTTTAGCTTTAGCTCTCTGCAACGCACGTGGGGCGTTTAGAGTGGTCAAATACGTTTATTAAACATTAAACAAAAAGGAAAAACTCCTGTCTGATTGAGTAGCTCAAGTCGCAGGATTTAAATACAACTTTGTCGGGGAAAAGTCTTTTAATAACACTGAATAACATTTTTGACCGAAAGGCCTCTATTACCCAAAGATGGCAGATGAAAACAATACAACACCACAGAAAGGGAAAAACATCTAAAATGACTTATCCTAACTAATTTGCTTCTGCCCAAACAGACCTTTGAACAATTAAGTCTCCGAGTTGCTGTGTGTCGATGAGGGAAGGGGGGGCTGAGGCGACGTTATGGCTCCGATCTGGTTAGCAGCAGTAAAGTTCCTGGCTTGCAACTCCGTCCAGCTGCTTCTGGATCCGGCTGCTATGTGATCGCCCCCCGGCATCCACCTTTTACAGTACCTTTAGGAAGCTTTCCATTGTCAATTCTTATCTGCTCTGTGGCAGCAGATGAATGCAGCTTCTGCTGATTCTGGCCTGGCATATGTGGCTTCCACCCGTTCCGTCTTGCAGCCTGTTGGAGGCCTGAAACTGAAAAAGGTAGCGTCTGGCTCTGGGACAAATGTCTTTGTTTGTCAATGTTTAAGATTCACCTGGAGTGGTCTTTGGGTTCCTTTGGAGCAAGTTTCTGACAGAACCTTGTGTCTCCCTCTGCCCGCGAAGGAAGATTGTTGTTTTTGGTTCCCTCTGAAAGAGCTGGCCAATGCCCATCGTGAAAGAGAGCAAGCTGAAGGAAGTGGGCTGTATTTATAGGGCAGGTTAGCGCCACCTGATGGCTGTGTGTGACCCAACACTTCCAACCGTCTTTTGCATAGTGGGTATTGATTCTCATGGTTGCTCTTATAGCCAAGCATCTCTTAAATCACTGCTGCTGAATTGTATATCAGTTTGAAATGTGCTTTATTAAGAAGTGGTTTATCGAAAAATAAGCTTTCATTAAATATAGCAAAGAGAAAGCGTATGTTGTTTGCTACTGCTAATAATAAAATGAGTTTTAGGTTTGAAATAGATGGATGTGAAATTGAGGAAGTGACAGAAAATAATTTCCTTGAAATAATAGACAAAAAATTAAGCAGGAAATCCGTAAATTAAACATGTATATAATAAAGTTGCAAGGATCATTTATGTTATGAACAACTCTTGATAATATTTGGATTATAAATCAATTCATGCCCTTAATTATTTATCATTTTTTCTCTATTTTATTGATTTAATGGAGGTGTGCATAAGAATTTATTACCAAATAAATTACTAATGTTTATAAAAACAGATAACATATATAACTTTAGACATAAACTTAATTTTAGGCATACATATTTTAGAATTGCATTAAAGTCATTTTGTATTTTTGTTATGGGTGTAAAAGTGTGGTACATGTTAAGTGAGAACCTTACGCAAAATCCAACATTGCATAAGTTTAACAATACGTATGAAAATGATGCTAATGGATTATGGAAGAGAAAGAAAATCCTTGATTGGAGTTTCATTTTATCGTAAATCGTCTATTTGTTGTGAGTGAACTGGATGGTAGAGCTCTAATGGGACCTTAAAAGTTGGGGCCCACCCGAGCCCGAAAAGTATATTTTCATTGACAGCTCATTAAAGCCCAAACCCGATTATAGCCCAATATTTTTCCGCTAGACAAAAACTGAAACCGGACAACATGACCAGCAGGTTTTCATTTTACTGGACAAATGTTTAAAATTCTGGTCAAATAGGCCTTTTATCTGAAGCTTAAAATGATAAATTAATAAGAATAATTTTAAGGCATGTTCATTTATAATCTTCTTTTTAGTCTGCAGCTAAATTAAGTTTTAACTACTTGCTTATTTTGCGTAAAAGTCTGTCTGACCTGCATGCATTTCTGTGTGTGCTCTTGACCACTTGCTCTAGATTTCAGGAGGTTTTATCTGACTTCTGGGCATCAGGGAGCTGCCATATAAATGCAGGAGACTACTACAACTTGAAACTTGGGATTATAGTTTATTTACAGTTCCGCATTTTCCATGATAGTGCAGCGCAGCAGTCGGAGCATGTTATCTGTTTTGATCTGAGAGGAGTGGGTCTTTCACATTATGACGCATGCTGTGTCCCTGCAGAGTCTTGACAGGTAGATTCGGAATAATGTTAGTGTCCCACTGCAGCGCTTTATTATAAATTATCGCGATAATGAGATAATCAACTGACCACTAAAGCCCAAGCACGACCCAAGCCCTTGGACAATAATAGAAAGTAAGCCCGAACCCGGCTGTCGGGCTCAGGCAAAGATATCCAGCTCTACTGGGAGGTGTGAAGATTGAGAAAAAGTAGGGAATACGCAAAGTGTGTGAACTATATGCCTGTGTGATTGAGAATTAAAAGAGGTTATAAAAAATAGCTATGGATCACAGAAAGTTTGATTTTGATTGACTGGGAAATTTGACTTGAGGGCATTGTCTAAAATGGGAGGGATCACATTAGCAAGTACAGCCGCATTCTCTTCCCATTTAACATATTCTATATATGTAATTTTTTTAATTGCGTATATTACAAATTGTTTATTGTTTAACATATTTAATAAATCATAATAAAATCTGAAATATAAACTAATCAAAAACTTATTTTTTTTTATTTTGTAAATCAAAGCTTTTTAATGGTACAGATTGCATTCTTGGTCCACTAACTACTTTACTCCTACTTTCTTTCTCATTGGGATTATGGATTGAAAACTAATTTCAATTAGATCAACAAATAAGGTCTGTTGTGAGGAATGTTTTTTTTCTTTTGTTGTTTTTTAAAATTACTTTTAAACAGTAATCCATATTCTTATCATGTTTCAGCTTGATTACTGTAATTCCCTGTATTTTGGTCTACAATAATCACCTCTTCACCATTTACAGCTCACTCAAAACTATAGATTTTATATAGATGGACAAAGCCTCTGTGGCATCACCTAGGTTTCTGAAGAGCAGAACTGAAGCCAACTGGGTGGTTCCCACCATCACCATCTTGGCTGCATCACGCATCTCGTCATGCCCAGAAAATGCAAAAAGTGGGCAAAAAGCTGGAGCTGAAAGTGGGGCTATGAGGGTGGGGATGAATGATTGTCACTCTGAGCTGATAAAGCTATGAGCTAACTGAGTTAACCAAAGCTAATGGAGGTTAGTAGGTGCTTTTAGCCAGAAAACCATAGTTGAGCAACTCTCCTATCCCACTGCGTTCTAGGCAGATTCAATAATTTTATCAAATAAAAGCATGTAACATTGTTGGTCTATAACGTTCACAAAAATGATGTGAATCTTTACTAAAACAAGTTTTAATAATCAATATATAAAGCAGAAATGTGATAATTTTAAACCCCTTTTTTAACAAAGCAGCTTTATCTTAAAAGCACCTCAGAAAATAAATCTACTCATGGAAAGAAATGGAGCAGAGACTTAGTGGATATAGCGAACCATATTTGTCCAATAAGTGCACGATTAATGTCCAAACACAAGTAAACAATGCATAAGCAACTGATTAGCAATTTCAGAGAGCCATACTAGCCTAAATTGTTAAAGTGACTCTAAGGCTGTGGCATTCATAATTTAAAGCCTAAATTTCATCGAAATAGCTGAGTCATAAAAAAATTCAGCCCCCTCGGAGATGTGATGATGGAAACCTGACCTATTAAACCTAAAATGTTTTTATATATAAATAGGGCTGTAAACATGTTTATTTCTGCTTTGAAGGTGGCCTTTTTAACATGGGAATCAATGGGAACTTGCTCCTTTCTACAGCCAACCCCAAGCGGACAAGGGAGAAACTGCATTTTTTGTTATTTCCAGGTAGGCATCACATTGTGCCCCTTGCTCAAAATGCAGCAGCTCGTTAGTTGACTGGCGGTAGACAGAATGAGCATACTGCTTTGCACTGGAAGCACATTAATAAAGCCCTTAAATGGCCTAACTCCTCCTTATTTGTATGAGCTACTGAACCATCATAAGCCAGAAAGGAATTTATTTAGCATTTATTTAACCCTCAACTGTAGCCCCTGACATAGCCATACTCACTTCTAATCAGAATGTGAGTCTGATACTGCTCCATTGGGCTGTGACGATCGGGCATGTTTTAACCGAACCAGGGAAAAAATGCCTCTGCACTCTATTGGTTAGAACTATAACCAATTGGAGCAACAGAAGTGTGTGACATTGCTGTTCCTCTCTTAAAATTCCTCTTTTAAAATGAATGCACTGTCGATATCTTCTAGAACAGAATCGATGGCAGAATATACACATCACAGTTCTCCAGCGGCAGCCATTGTTATTGTAAACAAATTCAACTCAGGCTTTTTTTGGTGACGTGGTTAATTACGTTACTGTTGTTCACCTGTCAGTCATCGTAAGCCCAATTTGATTGGTCCGAACAGATCTTGTTTGGGCATAATAGCTCCTCAATGGAGGAATGCCAGACCGAACTTCCAGACTATGTGTTGGGCGGGACTAAGTTCGGCTGGCACCCAGGCTACCTCAACTGTACATGCAACAACAAAACACGTGAGGGCTAGAGTGACAATATTTTTCGAAGTGGATGCTGGCCTGACCGGAGTCGGACTTGCTCAATGTTATATGGCAGCTTCACTTGCTGGATGGCTTGTCTCAGTGAGAGCCTAGCCTGGATAAAAATCACAGTCTGATCATTACACGTATAATGGTTTATTGTAAGATAACATCCGGATTTAGATATGCAAGATACGGACAAGATTACAAGGAAATAGGATAAAGACAACAGGGAACCAGCCTCCATCCTTTTTTTATTATAATACATATTGTACATACTAAAATATTTTATTTCGATATTTACTTTTGATTTGTAATTTTTTTTAATGTTCTACTTTAAGTTCTGAAATAAAGTTTTAGTATTTACTTTTCACTCTGGTGTGTTTTTTTAGCCTTCTCGCTCTTTTTTTCAGGATGATGGGGAGGGGCTTTTTGCTTCTTAAAGTCCACACTGATCTCCACTGTGTTCTCGGCATTCAGCACCAGGTTGTTGTGGCTGCACCAGGACACCAGACATCCAGCATCCATCCTGTAAGTAGACTCAACCGTCAGTGATGAGTCCAATAACAGTGGTGTCATCTGCAAACTTAATAAGCTTGACAGGCTGGTGGTTGGAGGTGCAACAGGTAGTTTACAGGGAGAAGAGCAAAATAGTAAGAATACAGCCATGAGGGGAGCCGGTGCACTCCCTCTTCAGGAAGTAAAGAGATCGGGAACAACAGAGTGGGAACAATAAACAGAATGAGAAGTAACGAGTGAGACACAATCAAACAGTGCAGTACTTACAAAATATTTTCTGTGCTTCAGCATTGTTGTTGACCATTTCTTTGGTCATTTTGCATACCCTGCTTTTATTCCATCTGGCACCGACTTTAGCATTTGTTCACTATCTGTGTGACTATAGTCCAATGAAAGAATGTCAGCTCAAAATAGTACAAGTCACTAGCTAGTGTTGCAGAGTGGAAGGCATTTCATTCAATAATTACATTTTCTGAGTGACATGTAAACTGGGACACAATTCTTAACTCTGGCTAAGTCATCAGTTCGATTACAACCAAAAGCTCAGTTTAAATGTGCATGTAAACATACTGACTGAGAGTGGCAGGAGACACAACATCTGAGCCAAGGGCTTCCTGTGGATTCAGGCTCTCAAACTGCTTCCTCACATCTTATCCATGAATATGAAAGGTTGTGATAGAAGAATGCGATGTGAGATTCTCATAGTTGTTGGGTGGGGAGGAAGATGCCATGGGCAAAGTCCTTGATGGTGGTGATGGCTCTGTGGTGGAGGGAGCGGTAGAGGTGGAGTGATGTGTGTCTATAGTGACTGTATTTTCAGAACTGGTAGAGATGTAAGGGGTGCTTGATGGCTCATTAAAGCGGCATTACAAGTTGTTTACTCCTTTGGCCAAGAGCAAGTCATCCGTGGAATAGAGGGGTTCATGCTTCTATTTGGTAATCTTTCCTAAAACTTTTCCACACAGAGGCCGGGTCATTCTCTAGCTGTTTTCAGATAGACATTCTGGAATATTCCATCCGGTCTTTAACCGGAGTCGTCTTTTCAAATACAGCACTTTTTACTGGGACATTGCCTTTTGGCCGCTTTCACACGGCAAGAAATGTACAGGAGGATCCTGATGAATGTTTACGGAGTAAAGACTGCAGTGCACCTACATATGTTATTTCTCCAAAGTCAGTTTTGGGGCGATGAAAAAGCAGAACTCCTCACAGTGCTCGTCTTTTGTGTGCAATTCTGCACACATAAGCTTAACCGACGAAGCTGTGCAGTCACAGCTTTCCCTGTCCCACCCCCTCCAGCTTTTCTGGAATTTTACCTGATAATCTGAACGCAAACGCCCTACCATGACAAATATGTTCTTGTTCCTAGGTCTTTAGGTTCTCCGGACAAAATCCAGAAATTTGCTTTCAGACTCAAAAGTAAAACAGACAAAGTCTGGAAAATTACTGTTTTTCATGGCCTGTTTGAAAATGGTTTCTGAGATCTGCTTGATGGCACAATGATGTCCTCACAGAAGCGCATAGAGGAGGTGACAGAGTCCATGAACTCATCCAAGCTGTTAGAAGCAGCCCTCATTGTTTCCCAGTCTGTATATTCTAAAAAGATTCTAACTGTGAAGCTCCTACACAGCCTTGTTGCTCCACAGTTTTGAAGTCCTCACAACAGGTTTGGAGACCATTGACAAAAAACAAGCAAACAAAAATGAATTTCCTCACTTTTCGTACCAAGTGTGGATTTCATTTTTAAAATCTTAATCATTTAAATAAATTGCGCTTTTAATTATAGTCTAAGCAATGATGCAGCTGCATGCTGCTGTATGCTGAAATGTTGAAAGCGGGGATCTAAAATTAGGATTGTCTCTGTTACTGGCTGTCAAACTGAAAAGAGGTGGCTTCATTTTAAAATGTAAGACAGGGTACAAGATGGGTAATGATTATTAATAATCTGGCAGAAGCGCCTCCACAGCACCAGCTGGCTGGTTAAACTAGTACCCTTCTGAAAAGACTCCAGAGGAAATCTGTTAAACAAGCAGGCTTACACCTATTAATACATAGTAAAGGGCAAGGGTTGGCACACCAGAGAAATGGTAATTGACTATGTTGCTCTCGACGGACTGCTTCTCAAGAGTCAACCTTTACCTTGACGTTTGAGAATCCTGAAATGTTTAGAAAATTGTATTACCGCTTGAGTTAAAGTGCTGAGAATTAAAATGTTTTCTACCCAAGCAATGTTAATAATTTACAAATTTCTGGTCACTCGAGTTATTTATGTCCATTACTCTACAAAAGTATCAGGTCTCAAATCAACTGGTTTTTGGCATAAAATCTTGAGGTTTTACTTTGCCTTGAAAAAGACATACTGTATACAAAGGCATTTGAAAAAAAATCATTTGGGAAAAAATTTAAAAAGTAATTAACTTAATTTGTGTGGTACCAAAACCTAGGGATATCAGCAAGCTACACAGACTTAATGGAGACAAAATAAATAAGGTGGTGTGGGTAAATGTTTGTCAGAAAATGTATTGGCAAGAGTGCATATGCAAGTAATTCCTCCTAAATCGTAAAGAATTCATACAACCCGTGACAAATCAAATCTCACTTTTTAGATATTACTTTCATCCATTTTTGTTAAGGTGTTTTGTAACGTCTCAGAATACCACAGTGGACGGTAGTAATTCCAACACTAACCCTTCAGAAATTGATGGTCTGGTTCAAAGTATTACTTCCTCACTGTTTGGCACTAGACAGTGTAGCAATGATTACCTTCGTAAAACGAAGGTAATCAGCCATAGGAGGTTGGCTCCCTGGTTTATTGCAGAGTAGCGTATTTTAAAGTAGAATACTAGGAAACTGGAGAGAAAAGTGCACTCTACACACTTAAATGATTCCTTTCTAACCTGGAAAAATAGTGTACTACTTTATAAAAACGCCCTTCGACAAGCTAGAACAGCATGTTTCTCATCATGAATAGAGGTAAATAAAAACAATCCTAGGTTTCTTTTTAGTACAGTTGCCAAACTTACACAGAGTCATAGCTCTGTTGAGCCAACTATTCCCCCTTCTCTCAGTAGTGATGACTTTATGGAATTCTTCATAAATAAAATAAATTATATTAAAAATACAATCATTGGCATTCTCCAAAACATGATTAACTCTATTTCAGTAAGGGAGGCGGTGTCAGAGAGAACTGTAGAGCCATGTTCGTGTCTGTACCGTTTTGATTCTGTTGAACTTTCGCAGTTGTCACAAGTGTTGGCTTCATCCAAACCCTCAACTTGTATGTTAGACCCAGTACCAACCAAGCTATTTAAGGAAGTTTTCTTTCTGGTTACTGGCCCTATTCTAGACATGATGAATGTATCTTTAATAAATGGATATGTGCCTCAGGAATTTAAAGTTGCTGTAATTAAACCTTTACTCAAGAAACCCTCCCTAGATCAAGATGACTTAGCTAACTACAGACCTATATCTAACCTTCCTTTCTTGTCCAAAATTCTTGAGAAAATAGTTGCTAATCAAGTATGTGAGCATCTAAACAGCAACAACCTGTTTGAAGACTTTCAGTCAGATTTTAGGGCTCATCATAGCACTGAAACAGCACTGGCGAACATTACTAATGATATTCTAATGGCCTCAGATAATGGATTTGTGACTGTTCTCGTCTTGTTAGATCTCAGTGCTGCTTTTGACACAGTCGATCATAATATTCTCTCAGAAAGTCTTGAACATGTTGTAGGGATCAAGGGAACAGCACTAGGCTGGTTTAAATCATATCTGTCTGACAGATTCCAGTTTATTCATGTCAATGATAAATCTTCTTCACACTCAAGGGTTACTTGTGGAGTACCACAGGGTTCTGTGCTTGGACCGATTCTCTTTACTATATATATATATATATATATATATATATATGCTTTCAAATTATCCTGAGCTATTTTTTTAGTTATACTGCTATAGGTTTAGACTGTTGGAGGACAGACTGACACCTTTTCTTTTCTCTTCTACTTTTCTCTTCTACCACTCTCCAGATATATCTTTTCTGCTGTCATTGCGATTGTTAACCCAGCTTTCAATATTTTTCTCCCCATAGAAGCTCCACGTGGTCTGGTACCCTGCTCAACTACAATTACCCCTCCTGGATGGGGAACATCGGTCCACATGATGCTCAAAGTCACTGAGCATCCTCCATGCTGTCTCTTCTCTGTCTTCTCAGACCCCCAGACGGTGGCAGATGAACGCTTGTACTGAGCCAGGTTCTGCCGGAGGGATTGCTGAGGAATAGCTGTGGTTGGAGTCTGCATGATCTGGGCACAACCTCACGTCGATGACTCATCGCAATGTGCTTGGATTCCTTACATGGAAAACTGTTAACTGATTGGAATGTTTGTATAAATGTATTGATATGACTTTTGTTGTACAGTGCCTTGAGATGATATTTGTTATGAATTGGCGCTATATAACTAAAAGTGAATTGAATTAACTGGATTTCATTTAGTTTCTGAGGTCCTCCAGCTAATAAAACCCATAGTTCTGTTTGCAAAAGATTTTGTCAATCACATAGTACCAATAAGAAATTACTTTGTACAACACAACTATTCTAAATAGACTTTGTTTTAGGTTCAAGTCAGAACAGCTTGGTGGCTAATCAAAAACTGTGATAATATGATATTTAAAGCAGTATGGTTACTTTGGAAGAGTAAGTTTTCCAAGCTGCAATTTCTTTAAAAAATTTTAGATGTTCTATGAAGAAATTTACTGGCAGGTGAATTTTGGGCAAAAGAATTTGAAGTCATCTTACAGAAAACAAATAAGTTTCTGTAAATAATGAACCATGAACAGGTGGTATCCACTATAAATCTAAACTATCAGAAACAACAAAATCTTTAAATATATCACTGTGTAATCCAAGTAGATTTGGACTGCTTTATGTAAATGGTAACATATTTTTTTCAAGACAGTCAATTATGCACTTGATCAAAAGCATTCTTTTTTTGTTTTACATGTGTTTTTTCCCATTCTTCCTCATTTGAAACATTATTTTAATGCTTTATTGGTAGAAGAAAAAAGCCTGATCCTGGTAGAATAAGTCATTCAGATACAAAGGGAAGCATTTATATAAAATAAATGATCTGCAAATTATAGCTGTAAAGAGATGTGACAGTGTGAGTCTGATAGAATTCTGATAGAATTCAAAAATGAAGAAATCTTGCATAATCTGTTTTACATTGCTTGTTTTCCTGCTTTACTGGGTTCTTAGTCATAGTGTTATGACTGATTGTCATATTTAAAGATTAGAACGAGGTGTCAGACTGAGATGGTCCATGATGGATGGAGTTCAGAATAAAATCTGTACTTCAAACAACAGACAGCATCACATCTTGATTATTTTATTTTTTTATCAGAAAGACGGATGGCTAAAATATGAAGACGATGCAGCCAGGAGAGATAAATCCTGCCGCTTGACAAAACTAGAGATTTCAATACTCTTTAATACAAGTGAAGACTGAGAGCACATGTTTTAGAGAGCAGGACATGTTTTATTTACCGGTTTTATAAGCAACAGATAATATGCAGGGGGAAAAAATTGGGGGCAATATTATCCAGAAATTTAGCATCTGCTAAACTTTTAGAGGCAATGCAAAACAATTTGCTGTATAATATTTACCAATAAGAGCCCCGATTTAAAAAGATAATAGTATTGCATGTCCAATACTGACATTACTTGTCTAGAAGAAACCAGAATATGCCATCAAATATTTAAAGGGCCTATATCATGCTATTTTACTGCTTTAACTTCGGGAATAGACATATATATGATAGAATGTTACCATTGATTTTATATAGTATTAATTTGTCCTGTAATTTAACTTGTATCATGGAGTTAATGTTGAACCAGGGAGAAAAACGGCTCGTTTTGCAATGATACCACCTCTTGCCCCTCCCCCCTAACAAAAAAAGTGGTTCCACCAATTAATAACCTTTGCAATACATATATAGAAAATACATCATGTTTATCAAATATGCATGACCAATAAAAAGTATATGTGGTATATGTTGCTGGTTGCGCTGCACAACCAAATACCTGCTGTTGCAGCACCGGGTTAAATGTGAGTTTGAGGGGAGGGAAAGACTCACCTCTGGAAGACCAACAAACCTAAGACGTTTTCTGCCTCATCAGTTTTTTCCTAGATGCAAATAATTGGGTAAGGTTTGTGGTGTTATTCTGCATAGGGTTTAAACTTTTATTATTCAGAAGGTAAGAGTCTGTTTATATAGTTTGTATGGTTGTAAAAAATGGGTCTGTCAGTATTGTTTATGGGGGTAAGCTTTAAAGTCATAAAACTCTGGGGTGAGTTTTATTGCAAGCTGAAAAAACAGGATGTCTGTAGATTTAGTGTGTTGCCATAAAACCATAAAACTCAGAATGAGCTTTTAAGAAAAGACGTCTCACCCATATGACTGTATAATTTTCTGACAGCCAATAATGGCTAAGACACTGTATGGAAATGTTCTGATTGGAGGGAGTAGAAACGCCTAGAGGCCCGGTTTTCTATAAAGCTGTGAAATGAAGATCATTTAATTGTCAGATTTCTTTAAATCTGGACCACAGGGGAACTACGGGGGCAACTTCCTCTGTAAAACTGCAATTTGTTAATCTGTTCAAAATAAATGTTAAACTGGAAATTGGCTCCATTTTGTCTCTGCTTGAACATGCATTGAATTAATTATGATAATTATTTAATTCAACAGGTTACATGACATCAATATTCGGCTTAAGGTTGAGTTTCCGGTGTGTGAAAGATTATAGGGACAGGTTCACTCTTTTTTGCATTTTTTAAATTAAAATATATTAACTGTGCAGGGTACGTGTGTTTAAAAACTTCAAATTAAGTTAACTTTGTTTTGAAATTTGTGAAAGTATATTGAATTTTCACTTTCATCAGAGGCTCTTGTTTTAAAAGGGTAATAAATGCTGTTGTGATGTTAAAGGGAAATTATATATGTATTGGATGAATAGTTTTGTTTACATGTTGCATGTCCTTGGGGTAAGTAATCATGTGTGCAAAAGTCTCTAAGATTGCCAGCCTTGTGATTTTAACATTTGAAAATAAAGAAATGAGGCTGTACTATTCATACATTTGTCTTTAATCACATAGATGCGTTTTGGCATTGGGTCTTCCTCAATGGATCCTGAGGGCCCCACACAATGTCTTGCTTGTGGCCACTGGGGGAACTTGGGACGCTTCTGCACAGAGCATCAAAGTTTGTTGTATTTATAACTGGATACACAATAAAATGATGGCATGCTGGGAGAGCGTGTGATGCTTCAGGCAATGTTCTGTTGTAGTTGACTATGTTTACCCTTTTATGGATTCTATGTATTCCCAGACATAGTTATTTTTTAGAAGGATAATGAGTCTTGCCAGGAGTTAACTTGGCCTGTAAAATATCCAGATCTTATTGCAATTGAGCACCTGTGAAATGTACTGGACAAACAAATCCAATCTACAGAGTCTCCATTTAAAAAAATTCCATGATATACTGCAGTACACGGTCTGTAACTTCAGTCCTCAAGGGTTGGTGTTCTGTAATTTTTAGATGTGTCTCTAATTCAATTCAACTGAGTCAAATAATCAGGTCATTATCAAGACTCTGGAGAACTTGATTGCATACTGAGGAGGCAATTTAACTATTTGATTTAGTTTTGTTGGACCAGGGAAACATCTAAATGTAGCAGGACACTAACCTTCGAAGATACAGATCCTTCATGTAAAGGATTAGCTGCTAACATCCTAATGGCAGCCAGGGTTCACCCGCTTGGTTGGGAAACCAAAACACTATTAGGCAAATTATCATAATGTTTAGCCTGTTTGGTGTAAACGGCTATTTACTCTGCATAATTCTATTGTTAATTATCTGTTGCATTTTAAAATTTTCCTTCTGATTACACTATTGAGTACATAGTAGGGGTACCTACAGGGTGAGCACAGAGCACAGTCTTTGCCAGTTTTCCAAGGATTGATCTGTTATAAGGCACAGGACCTGACCCTGAATTTTCCAACAAAGCCTTTCCAATCAGCGTGATTGTGAAATATTAAATAAGAATTCCATCTTACATTTTTGATGTCCTATGTTTTTTTTAAACTCACATTACCCATCAAACTCTTTCTGAGTTTGAAGATGTAGGAAATCTAAATTATCTTTATTCATATTTCCTGTATCCTTCTGTTTGGTTCTGAATAAAACATTGCCGGAGTCCCATCTCGCACTCAGGATTTGTGTTAGTGTGACTCCATTCAGTTAGATGCATGTGTATGTGTGGTTTAACGGGTGTGTACATGAGCATCCTTGGGGTACCAATCTATTGGAATTCATTGCTCCAGGCTGCATGTCCTCTACTTGTTCTCCCACACAAACACACCCTCACATACAAACAGGACAGCAGCGTCTTCTGAACGTGACCAAGCATATCAGCTATTATATGAAGCCAGGGGACCTCTGTCTGTCGCAAGCTATTACGTGTTCAGCATTGCATCTACATTTAACCAGAAGAATGACATTTAAAAATGTTATTTCAGTTTTGTGTAGTTTTTCTTTACATTAAAAGCTTATTTTTGTCTATAAAAGCTTATGCACTTTTCCCAGCAGGTTAAAGACTGATTTGGTCAGCTATTTATAAAGTATTAATCAATGCAGATAGTCTTCTTGGTATAAAACAGTTTAAAACACAAATCTCATGGCTTTTAATCATTTGTATGCGTGCCAGTGGAAACTAAATCAGGGTCCCTGTTCTTTCAAGTTATTTAATTCACTGAAATCATCTGTAATTCTTTGCTTATTTTACCACATGATTATTTCCTGTTTAAAGCACTCAGAAGTACTCAGTTATGTGTTATACAAAAGTCCTGCAAGGTATATCTCACCACTTGACAGGGGTCTACGTAATGCTCCAGGCAGTTTTACAAGGGGGTTAACTTCTTAAATAATTCAAAGTAGCATGGCATACATTTGACAGCAACGGGGAAAATTTGATCCATTCCTCGAGCAAAAACCTTGGCAGTTTGTTCCACTGATGGTAGACAAGTTGATTTTATTTTTTTTTGTATTGGCAGATAGACTGTTGGGTAGCAAGTACTGTGTCTTTGCAACTAGTCTGCAGTGATGCTGGCCGAAGATTGCTAACATGCATGTTGTGCATACACATACATTGCTCAGGCTATATTTATAGAGGTCAGAGTCAACAGATGTTTTAAACTCTATGTTAAATAAGAATTTTGTTATTTTATCTATTGCTAGATTTTCTAAACCAGAATAATTTTTGCCCAAACTTTTACTGCAGTTTTTGGTTTTGTTGTACAAGATCAGATCATGGACTTTTAGGTACACAGCTTTCATTAACTCTTTTCATATATTAAAGGCAAAATGGATCAAAATATCAAATAGAATGCTACATTCAGCAGTAAAATAAGTATCTGTTGGTGTAGTTTGATTATATTTTTGCTAATGGTGATTCATTATCACTGAGCAGAGGCTACATTACACTTTGTCTGAAAGAACGAGAAAAAGCAACACCAAATAGCTTGAGAAACAAAAAGTATATCATTTTTAGTTTAAGTGAAGAAAATATAATGATTTTTGGTTTGATGTTTTGGAAATATTCATGTTTTAATCAGTAAGTATATTAAGGATTTTCTCTGGCTTCAGGTCTTTGTTTTTGTTGCACACCATGTAATGAGTACCAGAATGCTTCAATAGCTGCCTTCTGCTCTTCTATATTGTTTGGTCTTATATCTTTCATCTTTCTCTTGGTAATGCCATATAGATTCTCTATGTCAGGGTTCTGCAACTCCAGTCCTTGAGGTCCGGTGTCCTGGAACTTTTGGAAGTGTCCTAAGTCCAACACTCCTGAATCAAATTGAATTTGAATTTATTTATTTAAAAGGGACAATGTGCATTAATGTACATATGTAACTGCATATGAAAATACACAAGGTTATAGCCACAGCTAATTGCTTATTCACCTCCTCAGTATGCAGTCAAGTTCTCCAGAGTCCTGCTATGGACCTGCTTATTTGACTCAGGTTTATTGAAGCAGAGACACACCTAAAAGCCTCTGGAAACCAGATTCGAGGACAAGGGTTGCAGACCCCTGCTCTATGGAGTTCAAATCAGGTGAGTTTGCAGACCAATAGAGCAAAATAATCCCATGGTCATTTGACTAGGGTTTGGTACCATTGGCAGTGTGGGCAGGTGACAAGTCCTGCTGGAAAATGAAGTCAGCATCTCCATAAAGCTCATATGTGGATGGAAGCATGAAAAAAATGTTTAAAAAATCCCTGGTAG
The DNA here is from genome assembly GCA_028564705.1 of Apricaphanius iberus. Classification (NCBI taxonomy): domain Eukaryota; kingdom Metazoa; phylum Chordata; class Actinopteri; order Cyprinodontiformes; family Aphaniidae; genus Apricaphanius; species Apricaphanius iberus. The sequence continues at coordinate 792,327 of JAPXFQ010001662.1, forward strand.
ATGTCTGTGTTGATTTTGGAAATAATAGTGGACCAACACCAACAGATGAAATGAGTCCCCAAATGAACATAGACTTTGGAAACTACACACTAGATTTTAAGCATGTTGAATTGGGTACTTCTTTATTCTTCCACCAGATTCTGAGACCTTGGTTTCCAAATGAGAGAATAAATGCTTGTATTGGGAAATAGGACTTTGGACCTCATCAGAGCAACACACAAGTTCTTTTTTTTTTAGCCCTGGTAAGACGCTTCTGATGTTGTTTATTGTTGTTGTGGATTTTGAGGAGTTATCGTTTTCTGGTCAATAGGAATTTGGAACAATTATACAGAAAACCTAATACTGGGATGCTTGTTAATGAAACTCAAATGATCAGTGATAAGCTTCTTAATCTATATGTAGCCAGGTGGTAAATTATTAATATAATCTCTCACTGTGGCATAAGAAAAATACCCTCTTTCTGAGCTGTTAGTAAATTGTCGATTTATTGTTTATATTGTTCTGTAATTTTGTGGTTTGTCAATTATCTTAATATTTTTTAATATTATCTATTTTTTTCTTTATCAAGCCACGTTCCAGTTCATACTGGGATAAAAATAACTTTGTTGCCATTAATATCTGCCATGACTGATGAAGAGCAGAACTTGATGCAACTTGGTTGGCTGTTAAAAGTTGCCATTGATGAATAAATTGTTGCCAAAGAACCCCAGTTATTGTGTTCTGTGAGGTAACTAATTTCCCGGGCTACATATATAAGAAATAATATTTATTATACCAGACTATCAGTCTTTATCTGAAGAATGAGTTCTTTCACCGATGCATTAATATACACAACACTGAACGAAGCACAGAGTTTTTATCCAAAATTTAAAGGAGAGGTGGCACGTTATTCTCAGGGATACAGAGCAATTCTGTGGTACAGTACAACTATAATATTGCCCTAAATAAATCTGTAAGTTCAATAAGTGACATATACTACCTATTTGAAATATAGCACTCATAACATGTCCTGACAGAATGCCTTAAAATTAGATGCATGTCACTTTAAGAGCCTCGGACGTTCCCCCTTCCATGCGCTACATTGGGGAATCCATAAACACCGGCCCCTCGCTGCGTGTGCAAGCCTGTTCCCCGCGTCTGTCCAAGCATCGCCCGCGACGTCACCAATCACAATGCAGAGCTGTCCATCTGTCTGCGGTTAGTAAAAATGTATAATATGCGAGCGGTGTAGGACGTGCTGTGATGTATTACCAGGCTGGGGTCATGTTTACACCTCCATAGAGACTGTCTAGGTGAGGAAGCTGTTAGTGGCTCTCTTTTTGGTGGAGAGAGTGGGGCCTTTTGCAGCCACAACAGCTCTTAAGAGCCACCAAAAAAACTCTTAAGAGCTTTCCTCTAAATTGTTTAACCTCTTTATAATTATTTTTTTATTCATGTGCCTGCATAGAAAACAGCTGGTGCCATGTAGCTCAGGGTGATAAGCCATGGTGTTTATCAGTATTTCTTCCATGTTGTGCTGATGGTGTGACTTTGTGTCAGGCACAGCTACAGTACTGTTGCATATTCAGTTTGCCGTTTTTTTTGTTTGTTTTTTGTTTCACAAGAAGGCATTGCACAATTGCTGGGAGGTGAGAGCGTAGCTGGGAGAGCTCACAGGAATTCAGAGCTCAACATGGCGGCTGCGAGAGTTTTAAAAGATTACGCAAACATACATAAAGTAACCCAAAAAAGATTTTAGTGATGTTTTAAAGATGGTAATGACATAAGAATGTGATGAAAAGCTTTTTTTACATGCCCCCCCCCCCCCCCTTATGGAATTTATTAACAAACTGGTCACTACAATCGCAAAGTAAATTAAATCTAGTCGAAATTTAGCTATGCTACTTATCCTAAATGATTAATCTATTCTACAGGATAAATGAACACAGAATTCCAGAATCAAAACAAACTGATGTCACAGGAAGACTCAATCTCACGTTCTTATGTAGTAACATGTGCCAAATTGAATAGGGAAAGAGCCACAGGAAGACTTTTTAACACCCAGGTGTGATTTATCAAAACGCAGACGAACATCTTCAGGAGACAAAGGGAGCAATGTGGCTTTAACTAGCTAGCCTTAGCTTAGCTTGATAGCTGGACAAAAGAGTTATCAAAAGCTGGCTGTCGCTTCTTTGTCTCTCTAAAATGACCGCATGGCACAGAACGCTCAGGGTGATCAACAATCACACCCAAACACAAACAAACACACTGCTTCTGCTTACAAATAAAAGAAAAATGTGTGATTAATATTTAACACAATCAGCCAGTTCTGGCATAAAACACATAAAAGTCAATCTAAATAAAAGAACATTGCTCCACCAAGGAATTAAGAAAATTGGAAAGTTTCCACTTTTGATGTCTTCTTCAGTCCACAGAAGATAGAAAACCCCAGGGTAGAGTTAGGATGATTCCTCTTGGACCAGCCAGCAGAATCAAAGGGAGAACGGGAATGCCAGCAGCAGAGACTGAATTTCCCGCCTTCAAGAGTGAAGCTTAGTGGAATAGTTCCTTTTCCCTCCTTAGAGCTGCTCTGAGCTTTTTTGGAGAGAGCGAGCCAGCGATTCAGCTGGGCCTTATATTAGTTCGGCAGTGTCATCCAAGATGGTTGCCAGCGAACTAGGCTGTTGACTCACTGCAAGGGATGCTGGGAGACTGACAACATTTAATATATATCGGACAAACCAAACATTCTTCAGGAGCATATTGACAAGAGAAATACGATATTCAATGAACCTGTAGGGAGGAATCACAAAATGTACAAACTGACATGTTTGTTTTCATGACTCAAAAACAGCGACAGCAACAGACACAGTTAAATCTTTAGTGAATGGTTTATTTGAAAAGGTTTTAAGAGAACCAGGAAGTAAGCGCCAGGAACCGGGGACATGGATCTGAGGAAAGGTAAGTTGACCATTAGTGTTCTGTTTAGAAGTGGATGACATGATGATATTGTTGAACTTACGGTTGGTAGTTTGATCTTGAATCTTGGAGGAGAGGTAAGTAGGAATTTATAGGTTGTCGGTCTCTGTGGATAGATAGTGATTGTTGTTTGTTGAAGGAGCTATAGTTGGTGGAGGACTGGAGCAGTAATCCAGCGAAGGTGAGGATGATGAGTAAAATAACCAGAATGTCAGGATCTGTCCTTGTCTTCCTTGTGATTGTCTCTCTGCGTTGTTAATGATCCCAGGTGTGTTCCAATTATTCCCCAGTGTATTTATGTTTCCCTGTGCCTTTACGTCTCTGCTAGGTTCATTGTTGTCATCTCCGTCTACTGATGCATCTACTGTGTCGAAGTCATTGTCTGCTTCGTCTCCCCCGTTGTCCTATCGTGCTGTCCTGAGCCTGTGTTTGGACATTATTTAAGATGAGCCATCATCGCTCTAACCATCACTCTGTGCCTGGGTCCTCCTTCTGCAAAATAAATTTGATTTGATTCATCCACCAAATCATGACAGTACGAACCAGCTGCCTGGACCCAGCAGAGCAGAAAAAGGAACCACGTATGATGACCGTTCTTTAGTGGTTTGCCAGGCAGCTAAAAACTCATCCCCAGCAACTGACTCATCTATTTATGGATTTCTGTTGCCAAAATTTGGTGAGCAGCTCCTCCGCTACTCAAGCCCCCAGCCGCCCATGGATTGCTCCTACCCCTCTCCTGGAGGGTCCACTGGGCATCACATTTGTTTTCCCGAGGGCTTCTAAGCAACGGGATCTTCCCAGCTTATGATCTGCTTCTACTCCTCTCCAGAAGGGCTCGGTGAACACTTTCCTAGGTCCCAAGAAGCCTGACGAACGCCAGGTTTTCTCACGCTCACGAGCCGCTCCTAATAATCTCCAGGTGGCCTCGGTGAGCATCCTCCCTGGTTCCCATACACCTGCTTCGGGCAAACTCACCCAAGACATCCAGCCTCCTCCTCCAGCTCCGCGGAGAAAACAGCCCTCAGTCAGCGCTACCCACAAACAGCCGTTTTTCCGGGATCCGCTTCAGCAGCCTAGCCGGCGCGACCAAGTCCTGGTCCCCGCGCCTAGGCATCCTGAAGTCCCGGTCCCAGCGCCCCAGCGTTTTCAAGTACCTGTTCTCCATCCTCTGTAGCTGGGCCTCAGTATTCTCCAGCACCTGTTCCTGCGCTTAGGTGATCTCTAACCCTGGTCTCAGAGCCCGCCCGGCTGCAACATCTCCACTGTTGTTCCAGGTGGAGGAGAATGGGGCGGACTTTCTTTTCCAGCCAGCCCCCTTCAGAGAAAATTTATGCTGGCCCATCTGGTCAAGAAATAGCTGTTTTAACAACAGCTCTGCTGGCAGCTAAAGCACGTTGCTCTTCGGTCTTCTGCAAAAAAGGATTTTGAATTGGCAGAAACTGGTCCTGTGCTCCCAGTGAGTGTTCCTGTGCTCCATATGTAACGATATAATTCTAATATGTACTGTAAATGAGGCATCAAGTTTAAGTTTCAGTGACACTGAATTAATTCTCAATGTTTTTAATGAAATATCTTACATTTTCCCATGCAGGCCCCATGTTGATAAGACAAACATTAGTGTATGAAATAAACCTCATATATTACCACTGAAATAAAGGAAATACGATTTTAATTTTCAGCTTAACATGTCATAACAGTGACATATTTGGAGAAAGGATACTTCGGCTGAGAATAATTTTACCAGGGGCTTTGAGTGCCAAAGTGTGTTTGTACAAATTTGGTTGATAGTTGACAAGGCAATGAAGAATACATTTTATAGTGAAATTTAATCTGTAACTCTTTATTATCAGGTAGTCCACAGAATACAGTTAAAAGTCTTCAGTTAGTCCAAAATGCTGCTGCAAGGGTTCTAATGAATAAAAGAAGAAGAGATCACATTTCCCCTGTTTTAGCTTCTCTTCACTGGCTCCCAGTAAAATCTAGAATATAATTCAAGATCCTCCTTCTGACATATAAAGCTCTTAATAATCAAGCTCCATCATACATAAGAGACCTGTTTGTTCCATATGTTCCTAACAGAGCCCTTCGCTCTCAGACTGCAGGTCTACTGGTAGTTCCTAGGATTTCTAAAAGTAGAATGGGTGGCATATCTTTCAGTTATCAGGCTCCCCTCCTATGGAACCAGCTCCCAGGATTGGTTCGTGAAGCAGACAACTTGTCTATCTTTAAAACTAGGCTTAAAACCTTCCTATTTGACAAAGCTTACAGTTAGCGACAGGTTAATAGGTAGTTAGAGACAGGTTAGACAGGTAGCAAGGAAGAGACAGGTTAATGTTAGTAGTCAGATAGTGTCAAAAGCTAGGAAGAGATAGGAAGAGGTAGAGTAGCTAGGTAGAGATAGATTAATGTAAGCCAGGTAGAGGGTGTTAGTAGCTAGATCTCCTAGTAGCTAGGAGACAGGTTAATGTTAGCAGCTATGCTGCTTTAGGCTAGGCTGTTGGAGGATATTATTCATAGACTGTAAAATAGAAAAGACAGCGCCTCCTCACTCCTCCCCGTTTACGACACACCTTCATGGGGGAATTCATTGCGGATCCACAGACTCCTCCTCCCCAGCTCTGACGAAGCATGTTCCTAAAAAGGGCATAAGGGTGGGATCTTCACTGTAGAATCTGACCTCGCGGGGCGTGTATGGGCATGTAGTTCGGTCGTAATCGCGCCCATTCTGCTCCCTTGTCTTTAGCTCTGATGCTAAACTTGGCTCGGCCCCCTCATTAATTATGCAAGATTTCAAAAAATTATCTTACGAAAACCAGCCTGGTGCCCAGGTTTTTTATGAGCACAGCATTATCTCAGGAGAAATATGTAGCCATAGAAAGTTAAAAAAAAATGGGAACCAGGCATTAAAGTTGTTTTTAACATGTCTAAAGTCCAATGCTTTTCAATGGGGGCCTAGCAGCCAAATGGAGGTACTACAGCAATGGAGGAGCAATGGCGGCCTCCATGGTATGCGGTCACAAAGCAGAGCGGCCAGCGGCCATTGATATTATTAGAGTGAGTTCCTACTTTCTCTCCTACTTCTCCCCAACTGCATGATGTGCTGTCAATTCAAGCGCTAACCTGTTTTCTCTTAGTCTCTTCCTACAGTAGGTGCTCCTGACCCGCCCTGCTTGACGACCCTGACTAAAATGGCATTCCAGTGGAGGAACGCTCTCCACATCCTGCTACCAATTTCTGCTTCTTCATCAGCTCTGTTGCTCTTTCTGTGTCTCTGTTGCCTTCTCCAAACCCCAGACGGTCTCGGCACATGACCGCTTATGCTGAGCCTGGTTCTGCTGAAGGTTTCTTCCTGTTAAAAGGGAGTTTTTCCTCTCCACTGTCGCTTCATGCTTGCTCAGTGTGAGGGATTGCTGAGAAGTCACAACGCAATCTTCTGTGTAATTCCTAGTTTAAACATTGTATTGTAATAACTTTTCTTGTTAAGTGCATTGAGATGACATCTGTTATAATAAATAACAGATGTCATATAAATAAACTGAATTGAATTAATCTGGATTGGTAAAATTTCAGGTCAAGTAGAATGCATGTTTGTACACAACATTTTTCCCCTTTTTCCTTTCTCCACCAAAGTGAATTATTTCAGAGAAACTTTTTCCATTTATTTGCTGCAGTTTGTGTTAGTTATGTTAAGGTGCCTGCTGTCTGACTCTCAAAATCATCTTTGAGCACAAACCGAGTCTAGGAAACACTACAGTAACAGTTTTTGTGGCCAGCTTGGACTAGCAGCATTACAGGTAAGTAGGGAATGGCAAATCACCCTGGTAATGAGTGAAACCCCCTCCCCCACATAACAAGCCGTAAGTTCAGTTCAGTGGAGGACCTTCAGTCATGATTCATTTTAGGGAAGATGACCAAAGTGCCCATCAAGCTAACCTTAAAACGCCACTTCAGAACAAAAGCAGGAGCCTCATTAGATGATGCCAACCAGGGCGCCGTTCACCCATGATTTTCTTTAATTCTAGAGTTTCATGCATTCTAGAGTATTACTAAATTTTATTTTAGTATTTAAAAAGAAGGGAACTGGATATATAGCAAAATATAGTGTACAAATATTCATAACTAGACCTGTATTCCCATTTTTATTAGAATTAGTACACCCAACCATTCTAGTGGTCCATCTGTTCATATACTTGTATCATCATCATCCTTTATTTATAAAGCACATTTAAACAGCGACCAAAGTGCTGTACAAGACAATAAAATACTTAAGAATATACAGCAGCATAAAACAGCTAAAACAAGTAAAAATGGTAAAAACAAAAAGACAAGATGTCACAGGGGTTAAACCGACTCAGCCGAGAAGGCCTGGGAATAAAAATATGTCTTAAGACGAACTTTACAAATGGGGAGGGATTGGGCGAGTCGGACCGTTAGGGGGAGTTGGTTCCACAGCTTAGGAGCACAAACTCAAAAAGCCCGTTCCCCACGGGCCTTGTAGCGGGTAGGAGGAACAAGCAGAAGGTGCTGTTCAGATGACCTCAAGGTTCGCGCCGGAAGGTAAGGGCTTAAAAGCTGTGCCAAATAAGAGGGGGCAATTTTGTGCATTTATTTATAGACTAGCAGGAGAATTTTAAACTTAATGCGAAATCTCACTGGAAGCCAGTGTAAATTAGCCAAGACAGGGGTGATGTGCTGCCGCCGTTCTGTGCCTGTCAGAAACCTAGCGGCGGCGTTTTGTACCAGTTGGAGCCGCACCACTGAAGAGGAGGGAACACCATATAAGAGAGCGTTAGCATAGTCCAGACGAGACATTACAAAAGCATGGACAACTGACTGGAGATCTTTTTTATTCAGGACTGATATTAGCTTGTATATTCACCTATTAATCCTTTTATACTCTATCAGTTCATAAACATGTACATACTTTCCCTAACCGTTTGTATGTCAATTTTTCCCTTTGTCTCCATCTATTTCTTTATATTTCCATCTTAAAATCTGATCACTGTAGAAATATCTGTCATAAATTTATGACTTAAATTAACTGTATACTTTAAAAATAGACTGTTAGGATTCAGTCTTTGTGTAAATGGGTGTGTTTGTGCCCCCCCCCAAAAAAACAACTTTCATTTAACAACTGCTTAACATTGATGCTTTAATATTTGTTTGATCTCCAATAGTAACTGACCTCAGCTTTTTAAATGCTTCACTAGCAAGGACCATGCTACAGATTCAGAATTTAACGGTTTATTGAAGCCATGGAGGAATGAATGGTCTGGGGAGAAGTGCTGTTGGAGACCCAGAGCAAGACTCAGTGTGGAGGTGCAGTCTTCAGGAAATTGTCTTTCCGAGCCTGCTCAAGACCCCCTAGACAGAACCCGAAAGAAAGATGTTAGAAGACATGGTACAGGAGTGAACTGGAGCGCAGAACGGGGTGGCTGGACATTATGGATGCTGCAAAGAAGAGGAAGGGTAAAAGGGGTGGGTCGGCAGGATCCTGAGAGGATGCGGGTCGGCAGGACCCAGAGATGAGGCGGGTCAGTAGGACCCAGAGGGGCAACAGAGGGGTGAGGCAGGCATGGGGTATATGTGTATCGGGGCTTGATTAGAGGTGTGAAGGAGGCCCCAGGTGCGGAGTGAGTTAGGACTGAATAGGAAATAGAAAGCGGGTTTGGGGCTTGGTCCTGCTCCTGAACATAAGTTAACCTGTTAACTCCATTTTATCTAATGTTAAATTTTACGGTAATCACAACAGCGAAATTTGTTCTTGTTAGATTCAGACTTATATAATAATATGGATGCTTACAGAAATAAGAATGATAATAACTCTCCCCACTTGCAATTTGATGCTTTTGGTAATCTGCCAAAGAAAAATTATATTTTATATAAGCATCACATTTAAAAAAAAGCCCCCTGATAAGGCTTTCGTGAAGAAAGGAGTGCATCTCTGAAGCTGATTAAATAATCTCTTTATCAAAGTATCAAAGCTTATATTACCAGATAACGGACTTAATGTCCCAATCTCAAATAAACTACAGTGGTTTATGAGTTACTCTCCACTTAGAACCCTATGGCCTAGGATACCTCGGATTCACCGAGACGGCTCTTTTAAAGATTTTTATTTTTTTAGATTAAACTATGATGCTAAAAAGTTAATAGTGTTACATATTTTCTGGATCTAAGCAGATACAGTAGAACACATTATTATTTAAACTCATTTTAAATAGTTTGGCCTCTCTGGTGCTGTTCATAAATAGCTCACATCATATCTTACAGACATGACTTTTATGGTAAGTTTGGATACCTGCTAATCTAAGGTCTACAAGATCACATGTGGTTTGCACCTGAGGTTCAATTTTAAGCGCTTTTTAGAGCTTTTTGACCTGTATATGCTCCCTCTTGGCAATGACATCAGAAGACATGGAGTTAATTTTCACATGTCTTCTGATGACACACGGCCAATGGATGCACTTTTTAACTGCATTTTAGAAATCAAATCCTGGATGGCAGAAAACTTTCTTTAGCTATACCAGGACAAAGCTGAAGTTTTAATTATTGATCCTGATGCTCAGAGAGAGAAACTTTTACCAAAACTACGATCACTGTCTTTTAATCCATCTCTACAAGTGAAGAACCTGGGCATTTTTTTTTACTCTGAGCTGACGTTTATCCCACACATCAAAAACATTACTAAAATAGGTTTTTACCACCTAAAGAACATTGCCAGAGTCCGCCCCATTCTCTCTTCGGCCAATACGAAAAACCTAATGCATGCTTTTATCACCAGTAGAATAGATTACTGTGATGCCCTGCTTTCCGGTCTTCCCAAAAAAGAGTACCTCAACTTTACAGCTTTTACAAAACTTTTCAGCACATGTCCTGACAAAGACCAGGAGGCACATTACACCATTCGAAAAATCACTGCATTGACTTTCTATATGTTTTAGGATCAATTTTAAGGTTCTTTAATCTTTTTTAAGTGTCTTTATGGCCTTGGGCCTTCTTATCTTGCAAAAATCCTTTTACCATATGAACCTACGTGGCCTCTGCACTCGTCTGGCAGCCGTCTCCTTGTCATCCCTAAAGTCAGGACACGCACTCATGGTGAGGCGTCTTTTCATTATTATGGCCCTGACCCCTGGAACAGGCTGCTGGAGGACCTCAAGGCTGCACAGAACGCTAATGTTTTTAGGAGCAGACTCAAGACTCGCCTTTTTAGCATAACTTTTAACTGATTATTATTTATTAATGATTAATTAATAAATTGATTATATTATTAATTAATTATAATTTATTAATCTCTGCTTAAGCTACTGCCCCCACGACCCAACCCTGGATAAGCGGAAGAAGATGGATGGATGGATATTTATTAATATCTGTTTAATTGTTCTGCATGTATTATTTAAATGAATTTTTAGTTTAGCTTTTAGCTGACTAATATTTATTAGTTATTGCTCATCTGTTTTGCATTTTCTTTGATCATATCTTATTGCTTTACACTTAATAATTAAATTGCTGTGAGTCTTAACATTTTTATCAGTATTTCACTACTTAATCTCATTATCTACTTTTTATTTTAATAATTTAACTTCTTATTTTAATCATCCTTCCAGTGTTTTCTCTGTGGGTGCCCTCTGCCTCAGGAGCAGTGGCCTGCTGTGGCTGCCTGGGTGCTCTGCAGGTAGTGATTGGGTGGAGGTGGGGGTCTCAGCCTTCCTTCCGCCAGGTGCCCTGGGTCAGTGCCTTAGCTGCAGCTGCTGATATGCTGCTGCCAATGAAGATGTCTCCTATGATGATGTTTCCTTGCTCATCTGTTCTCAGCCCGTTGTTGCTTTTGTTTACTGTTACTTTTAAGTATGTACCTGATTGGGAGATGGGTTGGGGTCGGGGGTATACTGTAGTTGTGATAATAATTTTTTGTGGGGGTTTGGGAAGGGGGTTTGTGGGGTCATTTTAATCTGTAAAGCACTATGAGAAGCTATGCATTTTGAAAAGCGCTTTATGAATAAAGTTTGATTGACTGATTGATTGATTGACAACACTGTTAGAATGAAATGCTTGTACAAAGTGTTAAGGGCCCTACTGAGCTACAAGTCCAGCACAAAGTTCCACATGGATATTTCAGAGGCTTTATATGGCTGCAGAATGGATCAAACTGGTTTGGTCAAAATACATTTCATGTAATTTGAATTCAAATGGGCAACACTCTTGGGAAGTGTTCACACCAGCCCTGTGTAGTCCAGTTTATTTACACTCCAAATCATTTGCCCAGAAAGTCTGATTTGTTTGGGGAGGTGTGAATGTGAAGTTGAACTTTGAGTACCTAAGAGATTACTCTGGTTCAACTAAAAACCTAAGTCTAAGGCTTGGTTGAAATGAACTCTGGTACAGTTCAAATTAATTTATGAAATAAATATATTCAAGTCTGCAAAAGAGTTTTGTAATTCTATATACCAGCATCTAGCACAGATATCTAATAGGATTAACTTTTACAGAAGTTCATTGGGAACTAGATGGGAACCTTTAGCACTGAGATATTTCTCCAAGAAACTCCCAGAAGTTAGATTTTGTGCAGAGGGATCAAAAAGTTAGCAACAGGGTTTTCCAATAAATCCTGAAATAAAGGCAATATTTTTTATAGGTCTTTAATTAGCCAAGGCTCCTGGATCAAGAGTAGATTTATTCATTAAAAATGTATTAAGGTATCCTCAAAAGCTTCTGGTACCTAGCCAGTCTTTCATTAATTTTCAAGCATTTGTTAGAATCCTTTCATCTCTGATTAAGACCCCTTTTTTTCGTTATTCGGTTTCTGATGTTCAGAGAGTGGTGGATTGTCTGCCAAAGGCAAAACAATGTATGATTAAAGTAAAGTATATTCCAATTTCATACTAATTTCAGCATATGTGATTGATCATTATACCATTTAATGCATGATGTGGGTTTTTTAAACTGCTGGCTGAAACAATAAGAAACTGGAGCATAGAAATGTCTCATAACAGTCCCCTTTGAAAGTATTCATACTTCATGAATATTTCCTTATTTAGTCAACCACAAACTTTAATGTTTGTTAAAATGTTATCAGAAAGCAGTGCATATTTTTTCAAGGGGCAGAAGGGATACATGCACTTGGTTTTAACTTTAATCACACTCTTTAACCAAGGATAAAAAGAGTAAATACTTAGTAGAACCATCTTTCGCTATCATTAAAGGTGCAGGGGTAGGGATGGTATCGTTTAGGTTTTATCCAATACCGGTGGAAAACCGGTATTTTTAAAATGATGCCAGTGCTTAAACAGTGCTCGTAACGGTGCTTAAAGAATGTAAAACAGGCAAACTATGTCCAAACCCCCTTTTTAAGAATTTTAATAGGGCTGTCAAAAGATTAAATATTTTTGATCTAATTAATGACAAGGTAGCTATAAATTAATCCCCATTCCTAAATATGATTTTTTTTTTTTACTACAAATTTCAGTGTAAATAAAGGACAAATCCGGATGCCGTTGCTCTTTTTTAAAATTAAATACAGGAGAAATAGATGGAATTTTTGTTTTGAACTCCACAATGACATTCATAATGTATGTGGGTCTCATATGAAAAATAATAATAAATACAAGTAGAACTAACCAAAATATATGTATATTTATACTATATTTATACTCAACATTTGGATATCACCATTCTGTGTTAAACATCACACAAATAAATTGTCACTATTTAAGTAAACAGTCAGCAGATTTTCCGGTTCATCACATCAGGAAATGAATGCTCTTATTGCGAAGATGATCATAGCTACGTCCGCTAATGAGTTAGCACTAATTCAAGTCCGAAAACATCACTTTAATGTAGTAATGCGCATTTTTTACGTAGCGGTAACTCACTATGAAATGTACTGAAGCTATACAGTGAACCGACATGCATAGATCAACATAAATACGGTGCATTTATGCTCTGCACTGTACACAGCAAGCTGATATCCCAAGCAGGCAGAAGATTCCCACAGACAACTTATGAACTTATAATCATACCAACCCAATACGGAAATAATATACTAATGTCATTTTGGCACACACTGGTGCTGCATAACAATCCGCAGTTTGGCAGGTTAGGAAGGAGAACTGATGTATTGCGGGCTGAATTATAAACAGGTCGGTATTTTCTTTTATGCGTTAATTGCGTTAATAAAAAAGTTTAGCTAATTCTAGGAATTAATCGACTTGCGTTATTGCTTTACTTTTGACAGGCCTAATTTTAGCAGTTTTTTTGGAAAAAGATAGCCATGCTTACCTTTTCTGGTAATATAAGGCATTGCTCTTGGCTGATTGCATGCCCAGAAACCATAGAATCCATAGACATCTCAGGGGGGGAAAAAAATAACCGAAATAAGGCAACAAAATGTGCATTTCTTTTTGGTCTGGTTACTACCATTTATGTGAGAATTCTTGCATTCTGGCACCGGATATTGATACCCATCCCTAGGCAGGGATTTTACACATGTAAAGACTGAATGTTTTTCTCATTCATCTTCGAAAATATATAAAATAAAACTCAGTGAGAATTAGATAGAGCTTTTGTAAAACTCATTTTTCAGTCAGACTTTAAATGGGTCACTAGCATGTTGCTTGCAGGTGTAGCTTTCCCTCAATCTTTAGTCTTATGCCAGCATACACCAAATGATTTTTAAAGTCTCATACTAAAGGCTGGTAGTCTTTATAAATCTTGCTGAAGTCTCGCCGCGCTCCCGTTGTCTTGATCCTAATGTAAGGTGATAATCTGCAGTTGGCGACCCAATTTAATCCAAAGAATGTTTTGTTTTCTGCATTGCTTATTGGTTTAGAGGTAAACCATTGGTGCTAAACTATTAAACTAATTACAATTAGTGAAACTAATTCAGCTTTATTCCAGCATCTGCAGATCAAGCCTGGGTTCTAATCTAATCAGAATTCATCGTTCCTGCTTTTATTACATATTCATCTTCTTGTGTTCTTTTATTTTAACTTTTGAAGTAGAAACAATCTTAAATTTGTACCAGGCTTTCACAACAGTCATAAATACCAAGCTGTGTTAATAGGAGGAACTGATAAATTGCAGCAGTTGTGTTGAAAATGAAGAACGATAGTTTAGGGCAAGATCCCTATAAAAGTGGGGTGTTTGTAAATCATTTTGGGTGAGAACCAGAGTGGGGGAAGTATATGATACTTTTGCACACAATGAATGTTTATGTACTGGGAGTGACAATGTCATGTTATTCTTTTTTTCTTTGTGTTCAATAAAAAGAGATCAGCCCTGTTTAGTCAGCGCACATTTGGTGAGCCCGTCCTGCAGGTGTGTTGCATAACAAACAGATCTGGTTGTTTTTGTTGTCTTTTCTGCTTTTTTTCTGGAATATAAATCACTCTTTCGACCCTGCTGAGGACCGCTGGATCCTCAACCGTGAACAGAGCTTATTGACAGTTTTGGAGTTAATCCACAATAGAGGAACACTTTAATATAGAATTTACACTCCAGCAATTTTCATTTCCTTTAATCAGTAGTGTGTTCTTCTCTAGCTTGATGATCAAATTGTTTTTATTATTTTTCTTTTTTATAAATAAATCTTGTATTGTTGGAAAGTAACTGTCATTTTTTCTTCAACACACACACATTGCAAGGTTTATGGTCAAATAAACTGTGAAGAGTTAATTCCTTCATTATTATGAGACTGACATGGACATTTGGCTGTTAAAATAGTTCCTGATAACAGGTGGTGCCACAAATAATAATTTTCCATAAATTATTAATCTTATTGACTGCCACAAGCAGTCATATGACTATTAATAGCCAAATAGTTATATTTTTGGTAATAACACCATTAATAAAAAACTTCTCTGTCAATATGTCTGCATCTGCGTACAAATTTGCTGTTGAAGTATAAATTAGGCTTTAAGGTCCAACGTTACAAAGTAATGGAGAGTGAAAAGACGTGAAGAAGCATGTGTAAGCTCTTTTTTTTTCTTTTTGTGTCTATTCTATGTCTTCTCAAACCCCCAGAGGCTCATGGCAGATGACCACTTGTACTGAGACAGGTTTTGCTGGAGGTATCTTCCTGTTTAAGGATAGTTTTTCCTCTCCACTGTCGCTACATGCTTGGTCAGAATGAGGGAATGCTGAGCAATTGCTGTGGTGGGAGTCTGCATGAACGGGGCACAACCTCACATCGATAACTCATTGCAATCTGCTGCGATTCCTTACATGGAAAACTTAACTGATTGGAATGTTTGTATAATTTTATTTAAATGACTTTTCTTCTAAATTGCCTTGAGATAAAATCTGTTGTGAATTGTTACCATATAAATAAAAGTAGATTGAATTGGTTGGAACGGGTGGAGAAAGTCAGTTCTAATATGTGATAAAAGGGTTTCAGCAAAAATGAAGGGAAAGGTGTACAAGACAGTAGTGACACCAGGGTTGCTGTACAGTCTAGAGACAGTACCAATAAGGAAAAGGCAGGAAGCAGAACTGGAGGTTGGAGAACTCAAGATGTTGAGATTCTCTTTGGGAGTGACAAGAATGGATAGGATCAGGAATGAGTACATCAGACGGACAGCACATGTAAGATGTTTTGGGGATAAAGTTAGAGAGGTGAGACTGAGATGGTTTGGAGATGTTCAGAGGAGACATGTCAATTATATTGGTAGAAGGATGCTGAGGATCTACCTAACAGACAGGAGGTGCACAGGAAGACCAAAGATGAGATTTATAGATTCGGTGAAGGACATGAAATTAGTTGTTGTTAGGGCAGAGGATAGGACTAAACGGAGACACGATTCGCTGTGGCAACCCCTGAGGGAAAAGCCGAAAGAGAAAGAAGACTTTTCCATCAACACCAGATTTGTCAAGAGAATAAATAATTCCCTTTCTGTCAATAGATTCTTCCACCTAAGCTGTGGATTGCTCCAGATCAACTATGGAATACCACAGAAAAAGTTTACTAGGAAAAACATATGTCTGCAAGCCTCCATTATTTTTTTTTCATAATTGTTAAATCTCACACAAAATTTTTGTGCTAAAAAAAACAAAAAAAACAGCTATACATTCCTTTATACATTGGTTATCCTCTCTGGACAATAGGGGGCTGGTACACCCTACACATGTCTTTTTTTAGAAACATTCACAAAAACAATAAGACTATAGTTGTCCTTCAGGAATAATAAGCCAGAAGTGTTATCTTATTAAAATCCTAAAGAATTTGAACATATTTTTCTATGGCTTAGATAAGTTTGATTAAACTATTTCAGCTTATGTAATGTGAACAAGTGTTTTATGGAGATACAGAGTTACAGAGAATACCATTTCTTTGACCACTCCTTTTGTGATGCAGTTCAGGAGTTTTTTGACTGATACTTGGTTCATATGCTGCTTTAAGCTTACAAATTGTTTCCTGCCCTCATCTCCATCTTTAAAGCTGTCCGTCTCTGTCTGTGTGCATGTCTTTCCTCATTATATTCAGTCAGTTAACGAAATTGTAGATCAGGGACATCTGCTCCCCCTGCAGCCAGATCGAGATAAACAGAGACAAACGGAGATAAAGTGGAAAACTCAGAAAGATTAAGGTCAGAACAAGTCTGCAGCAAGTGTGAAAGTAACGTAAAAGTAGGAAAACAGCAGGTCAAATCATGAGGAAAAAAGGAAATACAACAGCAAAGTAAAAAAAAAAGTCTAGATTTAAAAGAGGGAGAAATGAGCATTGTAAATTAATGGACCCTTTAGCAGCTGTCTATTACTGTATATTCATCACTTTGGTTTACAGATGTCTTATGTTAAGGTATGAATGAGCTGCCAGCTTTTCAAAAATAAATGACAATCTGTGGCACAACAAAACTGAGAGTGAAGCTGAAACAATTCTTATTTTCTGCCAGACAAACACAAATAGTCTCAGTAACATGGACACTGATTCCTGAAACCCTTGTATATTGCTAAAAGTTTACATTAGCAGTCTGTCGCGTGTTGGCTCTGAGTGAACAAAGCATGTCTGCACACCTTACTCCAGGAACACACTGTTCTCAACTCAGCAGACAATAATTCACCACGGGGAACATTATCTCTTTAAATCAGTGTTATATTGCACACTGTGACCATGTGAATTAAAACAAGTTACCTCCCTTGATTTTCAGTACAAAATAAATGTCAATACATTGAAAACACAATATTTCCACTCCTGCACCTGAAGATAGAGAAAACACAGAATTAGTGTGCACAAATGCAGGTTTTTCAAGCTTGTTTTCAAGTTTTTTTTAAAAAGTGGCATTCATCAGAACAGAACTTCCTTTCCTTTTATTTTCCTAATAAAATCCCGAACCACAAACAAAATTAAGGTCACCTAATTGATTAGCTATCCCTGACTAGCAGTAATCCAGATGTTTTGTAAAGGTTTCAGAGGTGTGCAAGAGAACATTAGGAAACAAAAAAAATATTAAAGAACAGAGCAGAATGGTCAGGGAAAAAGGTGTACAGATTTTTAAGGAACATTAAAGTTGTGTGTCTGAGTTTTCAGCGATCACTCACACTGAGCATGCATGTAGCAACAACAGAACGAAAAGCTCAATTTTGACAAAGAAACTTCCAGAAGAACCTGGATAAAGCCTACTTCTCCATCTGTTGAGGTGCAGAGACATACAGTGGCATTATCCTTCGACACAAGGGCTCTCCGACAGGCCCGCAAGGACGGACAGAGTAGACTCCAATCTGTTGAATGCAACAGAGAGCTCACACTTGTAATTGGTCAGCCTAACATCATCCCCAGATCATTTTACCAGAACAGTGCTCTATAGTCGGTGTAAGTTGTACGTAATGCAGTTTTGGGCACTAGATCCTATTGCAAACCCAGTTTATCTAATATGGTCTTTTGACGATTTTGATCATCTGGGTCCTCATTTATCAAACACTCGTAGATAATTTGGCCAACCGCTTGAGCATTTATTCTGATAAATCCCACTTTTGTCAACTAGTTAACTAGTGAGCCATGTTTGTGGACACTAGTTAAGAAGTGAAAGCAAAAATGTCCACTAGTTAACTAGTGAACACATTTTGTCCAATTTTATCCTTTGTCCAAACTAGTTAACTGGCGATGTTATATATATATATATATATATATATATATATATATATATATATATACACAAGTAAACTAGTTCCAGCCTAAATTCACACTAGTCAGCTAGTGGCACAGAATTCTAATCAGGAGGCGGAGAATTAATCAAATTGAGGCTTTCTATTGGCTCCTATGTCCAAGTAAAATATGACAACCAATCACATTGCAATATTTCACAAAATCCCACCCAGAAAATTTGCATGTAGCACACAAGTTAAGCAGGCAGGCAGCTACCAGCAGGTGCGTCTCATCTAGTCCACCAAGGACCAGCTCAAAGGGGAGACGGATACTGCATGCTGACACCAGATTGTTTTCTCTGCTATGAGTGATTATTATCCTTTTGGATTATTGAAGCGCCAACATCGTCAGCCATTCCTAATGTAAACAATCCAGGGCACCAACCTATTCCTGAGTTCATCTAGTCTAGTTCACCAGTAAGCCCTGCACCATTCACTAATCCGCCGTCTGCCCAACAGCTACTAACCTTTTCTATCTCACTGCCACAGCTTTCCCCTTTCATTCCCGTTCGAGTTCCCTTCATTCTTAGTTCCCAAGATTCTTAGTTATTCATTAAACTTCTCATTTTACTGCTTTTACCGATTGTCTCAATAAACACGTCTTTGAATAATATAAGAAAGTGTAAAAAATGCAGTTCTTGATGAGCAAATCTAACTTGTCTGACATAATGTTAGATTGAGGTTACCTTATTAGGAGTCATAAGGTCAAAATGTCCCCACAAAGAGGAAATCTTCCTCTTCCTAGCTGACTCCATTATATCTCTCTTATCACTCTCCTAAATCTTCATTCTGTTTCTATACTCACAAAACTATCTCCAAACTATATAAACTCTAACTATACTATCCAAACTATCAAAACCCTGTCCAAAGTCCAAACTGACCGCAACTCTCCTACACAAACCCACATTTTGAAAGGAGCCTTGGTGGTTCATATTGGTGTCAAATCACTCAGCAAATGCTGAACCACTTACCGCACCAGTCACGTGGTACACCCGGGCAGCAGGGCTTCAGACTTAATCGTTTTCTACTCCTCCTCTAAATGAAGCCGGCTTCGATAGGCGTTTTGTGGAAATGCCCCTCCATTACTCGACACATGCTTCGTAGCCTCTGCACACATCGTAACATCACTACTGACATATCAAAAAAAGTATTACAATGAAAAAGTCTCTGTCCATATATATGCGTGTGGGTACAAACTTGCTGGCAGAGAAGCGTAAACTAGGCTTCAGTGTGAAGAGCCATCTGCCATGACTAACTGAGTGTTTGACAAATTAATTGGAGAAGCAGCCAGAAGTCTACAGCAGGCCCGGAATGGGTAATCAGGAGAATATGGACAATTCTTGGTGGGCTGATTGATTTAGGGGTCCCAAGGGCCTGTGTCTATGGCAAGTCTTACTGGTGTGCAACTATTAGGCAAATATGAGTTACTTGAGTATTTCTGAACTAGTTTGGTTAAAGTTCAAACTACACTCAACAAAAATATAAATGCAACACCTTTGTTTCTGCTCCCATTTTTCATGAGATCTAAAATTCATTCCAGATACACCATATTACCATTTCTCTCAAACATTGTTCACAAATCAGTCTAAATGTGTGATAGTGAGCACTTCTGCTTTGCTGAGACAATCCATCCCACCTCACAGGTGTGCCACATCAAGATACTGATCTGACATCATGATTAGTGGACAGGTGTACCTTATACTGCCCACAATAAAAGGCCACCCTGGAATGTGCAGTTTTTTGCTTTATTGGGGGTCTGGGGACTCAGAACCGGTCAGTATCTGGTGTGACTACCATTTGCCACATGCAATGCAACACATCTTCGCATAGAGTTTATCAGATTGTCAATTGTGGCCTGTGGAATGTTGGTCCACTCCTCTTCAATGGCTGTGCAAAGTTGTTGGATATTAGTGGGAACTGGTACACGCTGTCGTATACGCCAGTTAAGCACATCCCTAACATGCTCAATGGGTGACATGTCCGGTGAGTATGCTGACCATGCAGGAACTGGGACATTTTGTTTCAGCAGCTGTCTGAGTGGCTGGTCTCAGACGATGTTGGAGGTGAACCTGCTGGATGTGGAGGTCCTGGGCTGGTGTGGTTACACGTGGTCTGCGGTTGTGAGGCCGGTTGGATGTAATGCCATTTTCTCTGAAACGCCTTTGGAGACGGCTAATGGTGTTGAAATGAACATTCAATGCACGAGCAACAGATCTGGTTGACATTCCTGCTGTCAGCATGTCAATTGCACGCTCCCTCAATGCTTGTGGCATCTGTGGCATTTTGCTGTGAGAGAAAATTGCACATTCCAGGGTGGCCTTTTATTGTCGGCAGTATAAGGTACACCTGTCCACTAATCATGATGTCAGATCAGCATCTTGATGTGGCACACCTGTGAGGTGGGATGGATTATCTCAGCAAAGCAGAAGTGCTCACTATCACACATTTAGACTGATTTGTGAACAATGTTTGAGAGAAATGGTAATATTGTGTATCTGGAATGAATTTTAGATCTTTAAGTCCATCTCATGAAAAATGGGAGCAGACACAAAGGTGTTGCGTTTATATTTTTGTTGAGTGTAGTAGGGGAAATGTTTAACTACTTCTGTGTAGTCACATACTAGTTGGCATACACAACAGTTAATTTCAAGGATGTGGAGTTTTCACAGAAATGGCCTGCCATACTGGGCCTCTTCTGCCTGCACTGGCAGCTTGTTCCAATGTGTTTTTCCCCCAGCGCACCTTGACGTAACACATCAGTGCACTCAGTCAGGGCTTCTTAAAAGTATTTAAAAATCCCAAGGGTGAAACAGAGAAGGCAACAATTAAAAAAAAAGCTTTTGCATCCACTACTAAATATGCAAAAATGGGCAACTTTTTCACTAAAACAAACTTATGGTTTGTGACAACAAATGAGAAAGAATAAACAGGTTAAAAACAACAGGTAAACAAATAAACAGGACCTCCTTTTCCATTTGATGTGTAAGTGAAGCATAATGTCAGTGAAGCATACTGTAACTGGAAAAAATTGTCTTGTAGCTCGTCAGAGTAAAAAGGAAAACTTAGCACAAAGCAATAGCCCAAAAGTTCAGGGTAGGACGGACAAGTGAATATTATCAGTGTTAAAGGGCCTATATCATGCAAAATCAAGTTTTTGGAGTTTTCAACCATCTGGTAGTGCAATCTTCTCACAACGTATATCACCAGAGTGGTTTTTATCTTAATTCATACATTTCTGAGTAATCCTACTCTCTGAACAGCTGCACCGACCTCTCCTGGAAAATGACTGATTTGTAACATAGTGACGTTTCAATCATCGATATGTTACCACTATGAAGTGCTACAGGTGTTCGCAGCGTCCATGCAGAGATTTCCCAGAGCACAGCTTACCTCTGGTAAAGTTGCAAACACACCCTCACCCTTCCCTCTGTGAGAGCGCCCGTTCAGCTGCATGGTTTACAGGACGTTTTTCTACATTCCTAAAGAACAGCAGCTGGATCACTTCCAAAAACGCCTGATGGATTGGACAGAGAATTTAGGAAGCTGTATGCTAATTTGTCTTAGTCATTTATCAAGCAGCTTATGTGATCTTATAACAGCATTGTTGTTAATTAATTGATCTGTAGCATCTCAGAATGTTCAGTAAACTGGTGCAAAAAACACCCATGGCTTTCTTATATAGTGGGGTGGAGGGGCAGGATTATATAGAAATAGGGCATCTTACTTCTTACGATGTAAAAATTTAATTTCAGGACAAATTACTACTCTATAACATCAACTTTAACATTTTGTAACATATATGTCTATCTCAGATGTTGAAAGCTGTAAAATAGCATGATATACTGCCTTTAGTATAATGAAGAGCATGGTGTAGACCTGCTCCATGTGAAAAGTGCCCTATAGCTGGGTATGTGATATTTTGCTCCCACAGTTACTGTCACAGAATACAGCTGCAGGCTTTCCAGAACATCTCTGTGAGGTATTGTATTCTTAATCCCATATTATTATGCAATGTATTCAATAATAATTATTGTGTGTGCTCACAAAGGAGAATGATGCTGAGTCTATTAGCCACAGTGTAAGAAGGAAGGAACCAGATTAAAAAGTTTGATAGCAGGACATATGGTGTGGGAGAACAGAGCAGGTGTCTGACAGACAAAGGAACTGTATTTGCGGTGTGATGTAAACCAGGAGGAGTCCCATTCTTAGATCCATGCAGTCTTTCTATGCTTATCTGAAGTGCGTCAACAGCAGACTGTAACTATTGTGTGTGTGTGTGTGTGTGTGTGTGTGTGAACCTGTTATAAAAGGCTGTGGTCCACTCTGGTTGGTTTGCATTCTGAAGAGGTTACTCTTAGGTGCATCCCTCTGCAGAGGTGGGATTTTTGGCTAAATCAATATATCAGGATGCGAGAGGACTTTTTTGCTCTCCGAAAGAAATAACGAACACGCTGGAAAAGTGGACTTAAAACGGTAACAATATATGCCATATTTAGGCGCCTGTTCCATTAAGGAGCAGGTTTCAACTAGAAGTTACCGAAGTCAGGAATTTTACAACAGGTGCCAGTTAAAATCCTGCTGGTGATGGTCAGGGGGTTCTGTCAGCATCTTTGTCGGGCAGCTTTGCAGCTGTCACTGTGCCCAAGAGCAGCTGTGACTATAATGTAGTAGCGTATGACCGTGTGAATGGGTGAATGACTGATGTTAGGTATGCCCAGGAAACATAAAAATAATAAATACTAAGTGGAATCCGTCTCCCAGCATCCCTTGCACCGGGCCAGCCACCATACTCCTCCATGCTTTTCCAGACTCCGCCATCTCCTTCAAGCTTCTCCACGAGCATGCTCTGAGTGATCGACAGAGCCTTTGATCTGTTTTCCCCCCCAGTGCATCTGTGGTGAGCTGAGCTCAGTAAATCTTTTCCCTGGATCTAGGACAATTTCCCTCCAGCACCCAGCCTCTGACTACGGACTCAAAGTAGGAACTACTTATCTTTTCTTTAATCTGGGTTGGAGCCTAGTTCTTTATTTAGATTATAAGGTGTTTGGTTTTGGCAAAGCCGGCTGTTTGTGTTAAAGTTACTCTGTTTTATTTTGATTTGTAAGAAAAAACAGCGTGTTCATTTTGTTTTGTTGCTATGTTGATTCCCAACTGTTAGAATCCAGTGAGCTTTGTGTGGTGCGGTCACCCCAGAAAGAGTAGAGAAGCGGCATCAGTTGTATGAGATCTTTACTTAGCTGTAAAGCCAACTAGTTTTTTTTCCTGCATCCGAATACCCATATTACTACTTTGTAACAGGCGAAAAGCAGTAAGCGAGCGATGTAGTAGATCCGAATCTCTTGTATGGATTGGCGTAGTAGGCATAAAGTTCC
Organism: Apricaphanius iberus; assembly: GCA_028564705.1. Classification (NCBI taxonomy): domain Eukaryota; kingdom Metazoa; phylum Chordata; class Actinopteri; order Cyprinodontiformes; family Aphaniidae; genus Apricaphanius; species Apricaphanius iberus. Next base: position 815,798 of record JAPXFQ010001662.1, read on the forward strand.
TGGATGTGTACTACCCCCACAGTAAAATCTGCTGGATGCTCCGCTATCCCACAATGCAGCGGAAGCCCCAAAACCGTAGAAGAAGATCGATGCCGGCTACCAAGGACGAGACCATAGGTGACGTAACATAATGTAAACATCCTGGTAAGATGGTGGAGCCGTATGACCGATTACATGCTTACTGCTCGTTCATTTGCTATGCAGTATACACTACATCAACAAGCAAGTGAAAGCTACTATGTAGCATGTAGTACATACACGCGCCTACCTGGAGTTCACACCTAAGTGAGAATAGCTCCAGCTCTGTCCCCCCTCACCCTCACACACGCTTACTACGTAAGCACGTTAGGTCGACCTTCCGGTGGCGTGGTTGTTTCCGTAGTCCGCCATTTTTGTAGTATGATATTGGTTTTTGTATTCCTTAATACATTGTGCAAAATAATTCACCTTTCAGATTGACTGATAGTCTGGCTTAATATTGTGTCATACGTGTAGTAAGAAACTGGTGCCCCATTTTCACTCAGTTCTTTCAAGAATAATTTGAGTTACATTAACAATTATCCCGGTGTTAGGCTACTGGTGTAGTTGTGTTAAATGATATACCTACTTTAAAGGTATTCTGGTTGGTTTAAAATGACAGTGTATAGTTTTTGCAGTACATCTTTGAAAATAGCTATTAAAATATTATGTAATAATAAATATGTAAAGCACATTAATTGCAAAATATTGGCGATATTGTAAAATATGTATAATATAAAAATAACTTTTAAAATACATTTTTACCTCTTCGGTAGTTCCAAGCGATGAAAAAAAGACTGATGTGGTAGTCATGTTGCTGCAAATAGATAATTCTCAGGGAATTTAGCGTTTTAAAACAGCACTAGTTGGACCTCCATTGTTGAGTTTCTTACTCGAAGACAGATACCACATGCTTGTGATATTTTAAGTATGCACTGCCCCCTACAGGCCGAAAATTACACACTGTGCCTTTAAGGAATTTATTTATTTATTTCAGTCTTTAAAGGATACATATTATTAAAAAAAATCACTTTTCCTGGGATTTGGGGTGTTATTGTGCGACTCTGGTGCATATACATGCATACAAATATGGAAAAAAAAACATCCATGCTATTTTTAATTGATCCTGCATTCAGTCTCTGATTGAGCTGTTCAAAATCTGTACGGCTTTCTATGTCACAAGCCGGAATATTGAAATATCCACACCTCCTTGGAGTGCTGTCTCCATCTCCTCAGAGCGCTGTCTCCACCCACCAGGTAAAGCAGTAAACAACAGGTACCATTCAGATTAGTAAACAGTATGTTGAAGCTCCACGCAAAATGCTCAGTTTTTGGCTGGTCCAAAGAGCTCAAAACACTTCATCAGGTCCCAGTCGAAGAGGACAGAGACATGAGTTGAATTTTATTGTTTAAGGTAAGATGCTGGTGGTAAGAGCGGGAAAGGCAAGAGATTTGCTGCTGAACTGAGCTGCTGAAAACCTGGAAGAAGACGGGAAATCTGTTGCCGAACAGCTGCTCAAAACCGGGAAGAAGACGGGAGAGCTTAAGGGGAAATAATTGTAATTTTGTTTTTACATTTGAGGGGAAGGGACGGGAATGTGGGGGTCATTTTAATCTGTAAAACTGCATTTGTTTTTGTATGAAAAGTGCTTTATAAATAAAGTTTGATTTGATTTCGGGGGGGGTCTCATGAAAACAAATACCAAATGCAGTGGACACGGCTAATAACTCTATAGTACTGCTACTAAACAACAAAAACAACACAGCATTTCAACTACTTTGTTTTTAAATAATGAATTGCAATATGCAAAAAATATAATTGAACTGTGATTGCTGTATCCATTCTCTCACCACCTTTTGATTGCCCTTCTCCTGTCCAGGTTCCCCCTTGGATGGTCTCTGCTCCTCTTTCATCCAGTCTCCTCCTTTCTTCTTCTCTGCTCCTCGTTCTCTTTTTCTCTCCTCTCTTTAGTCTCTACAGGTGGGATTTACTGCAACATATGAGTCTATAGTACACAAGAATAGGTTAGTATTTATGTTAAATACAGCAATACAAGAGCAAGAGGTTCACTTCACTCACAAGATTTAACACTCTTTTGTCCAGTCTCCTTCTGTCTTCTTCTCTGTTCCTCCTGGTACACACCAGATGTGATGGGCCGCAGACCTCCGTGGCTGGCTAGCGCAGTGAAGCGATCGTTTCATTGTCTGGTCTGTTTTTTCTGCGAGCAATCCACGTCAATTGTGAAAATAAATGCAATCATTTAAAACAAAATATTCATATTCGTTAATCTAAACAGACTATAGAAATGATAGGGACTCGCATTAGGAAACAGGAAGAGAAAATATACTTACTAAATGTGAAGAGTAGATAAATATGTGTATTTCGACAGTGTATCTACTCTTGACTCTCTACTAACACAAAAAACTCTCTCTGGCTGTGTGTGTGTGTCTCGACAACGGATAAAGTAAAGAAGTGTAGAAACTTCCTGGTAACAGACAAATGGCAAAATCATTTGATTAAGTTATTGACTTAACCAAAATAGAAAAAATAGTTTAAAAAAAACAGATGAGTAGAAGCGCTTTTTGACTGCTGAGGAGAAATACGTGTCTGGTGTGAAAAGGTGTAGCAGTGGATAGAGCATGATTTTTCTCAGTGCACCGTACATACAGACGTGGAAAAAATTGTTGGTACCCTTCATTAAATCAAAGAAAAACTCATAATGGTCACAGAAATAACCTTAATCTGACAAAAGTAATAATAAATAAAATAGTCAGACATTGCTTTTCATCCATGCTTCAACGGAATTATTTAAAAAATAAATGCATGAAACAGGCCTGGACAAAAATGATGGTACCCACAACTTAATATTTGGTTGCACAACCTTTTGAGGCAATCCCTGCAATCAAATGATTCCTATAACTGTCAATGAGACTTCTGCACCTCTCAGCAGGTATTTTGGCCCACTCCTCATGAGCAAACTGTTCTAATTGTTTCCGGTTTGAAGTGCGCCTTTTCCAGACAACACGTTTCAGCTCCTTCCAAAGATGCTCAATAGGATTGAGATCAGGGCTCATAGAAGGCCAGTGTTTCCCCCCTAGCCCTTCTTGGGTGTTTTTAGCTGTGTGTTTTGGGTCATTTTCCTGTTGTAAGACCCGTGACCTGCGACTGAGACCATGCTTTCTGACACTGGCCAGCACATTTCTCTCTAGAATCCCCTGATAGTCTTGAGATTTCATTGTACCCTGCACAGATTCAAGACACCCTGTGTCAGATGCAGCAAATCAGCCCCAGAACATAACCGAGCCTCCCCCATGTTTCACAGTAGGGACCCTGTTCTTTTCTAGATATGCTTCATTTTTCCGTCTGTGAACATAGAGCTGATGTGCCTTGACAAAAAGTTAAGTTTTTGTCTCATGTGTCCACAGGACATTCTCCCAGAAGCTTTGTGGCTCGTCAGCATGTAGTTTGGCATACTCCAGTCTGTTTCTTTTAATGATTTGTCCTCTGGCTCAAACAGCGAAGGATGTTCCGATCTGACACTGATGTTCCTTGAGCATAAAGTTCAGCTTGGATCTATTTTGAAGTCTTTCTAGGCTCTTTTGTTACCATTTGGATTATCCGTCTCTTTGATCTGTCATCAATTTTCCTCCTGCAGCCACGTCCAGGGAGGTTGGCTACAGTCCCATGGATCGTACATTACTGAATGACATGTGCAGCTGTAGTCACAGAAACATCTAGCTGCTTGGAGATGGTCTTATAGCCTTTACAGTTAACATGCTTGTCTATGATTTTCTTTCTCATCTCCTGATACAACTCTTTCCTTTGCTTCCTCTGGTTTATATTGAGTGTGGTACACACCACGTCACCAAACAACACAGTGACTACCTGGAGTCCTATATATAGGCCCACTGAGTGATTACAGGATTGTAGACACCTAGGATGCTGATTAGTGGACATACCTTGGATTAACATGTCCCTTTGGTCACATTATTTTCATTCTTTTCTAGGGGTACCATCATTTTTGTCCAGGCCTGTTTCATGCATTTATTTTTTAAATAATTCTGTTGAAGCATGGATGAAAAGCAATGTCTGACTTTCATTGGTCAACATTTATATAATTTTTATTTATTATTACTTTTGTCAGATTAAAGTTATTTCTGTGACCATTATGAGTTTTTCTTTTATTTAATGAAGGGTACCAACAATTTTGTCCACGTCTGTATATATATATATATATATATATTTATATATATATATATATATATATATATATATTAATCAGGAAGGGTGTTGGGGGTCAAATGGGGGGTTAAGCCTGTTTTTGAAAAGGGTCTTGAGAGCCCCCAAGACCCTCCCCGGCCTCAAGTCATTGTCCTCAGGCCCTGAATCAAGTCAAGTAAATATAGGCAAGTCAGAGTCAAGTATCAAATCATGTTGAATTTCAAGACATTTCAAGTCATTTTGTTTAAACAATGAGGCAATTTAATTTTCAATTCAAATTATAAACCATGTGTATTTTTATGAAGTTTTTTTTGTTTAAATACCTGATGAAACAAGTGCAATTGAACTTATAAAATATAGAAAACGTTTTTTACTGAAGTTGAACCTTCATGTTGTACAGTTTAATCTAATTTAGCTAATATGAATGGTATTCCTTTCAATTATAATTTCAAAGTCACTGCTAAGGATTAAAGAGATTTTACAAGAGTTTTAGAATTTAAAGAGTCACATCTATCTAGCTAAAGAGCAACTCACCCCTTTCCAGAGTCTTAATTGACTTACATTTTCGGTTTGGAAAATGCAGAAAAAACAAGGTCTTGCCTACTGTATAGGGCAGATAGCGGGTTAGGATGACTTCATTTTCCAAATCTAGATCTATAAATTGGCTGTTTTGCAGTTCTCGCACACATGCATACACAGAGACAGTCTCCGCTTGTTAAGACAGGATCAGCACCACGGGATGATTAAAATTATTTGAAAGTGCATAATTTTTAAAATAATAGATGTTTAAATCTTTAATCATTGGGTAAAATATCAAGTCTTTTCAAGTAAATAGGTTCAAGTCCAAGTCAAGTCCCAAGTCATTGGTTTGTAAGTCCAAGACAATTCAAAGTTTTAAAAAAAATGTCAAGTCAAGTCTCAAGTCACAAACTGAATGACTCGAGTCCAAGTCATGTGACTCAAGTCCAGACCATTGTCTCATATCATATTCTTCATTTTTTTCCTTTGGTTTATCCAAGGTTTTATGACTTAAGTAGGTGCCTAGTTCATGGTAGGCTAAATCAGGTTGAATTAAAGCCTAGTTCATGCTTCTCCGTTTTGAAGGAGACGGATTGACGCATCGCCATTATCCGTAAATACAAGGGCTATCCGTCACCTACACACGGACGCACGGAGTAGAGGCCAAATTTTTAACTGTGTGAACGGATAGCGTATGCATCTGATTGGTCAGTTTCAATAACAGCCAGAGATCGCTTTAATCAGTAGTCAATACTGTGTTTTGTTTCCATGCGTTTCTAGAGTATTCAATGAGCTGCACTTCTAATAAAAATAAGCTTACCGTGTTTTTCAGATTATAAGTCGCAGTTTTTTTTTCATAGTTTGGCCGGGGGTGCGACTTATACTCAGGAGCGACTTATGTGTGAAATTATTAACATATTAAAAAAAATGAAGGAAAGGCAGAGTTCGATCGTCAATCAAATTCAGGGATTGTGAGGAGGGGAGTTCAAAAAGTGTCCAGCACAGTCTTAGAACGAAGGAACAGATTCTCTCTTTACAAAGTCTGTAAAGATCTGTAGCGGCAGAGAGCCCAGCTGGCAGCTGTGCGAGGATATTTCAACCAGCTCGCATCGGTGCTGCGGCTTCTTCTGTTTGTCTAGGCGTCCAGTGAGCTGCAGGAGGAGCCGCGGTCGGTTGAGTGAGTGGTTTTTCACCCTGCTGGGATGGATTTTATCAAATAAATTTCCCCAAGAAATTCGACTTATACTCCAGTGCGACTTATATATATTTTTTTCCTTCTTTATTATACATTTTCGGCTGGCGCGACTTATACTCCGGAGCGACTTATAATCCGAAAAATACGGTAATCAAAACTTAGATTCTAATGTTTGTTGCTCCCTGAGGAAGAAATGCGTTCACAAGCCTAGAAAAACAGAAATTAAACGATGCTGTGATAGTAGGCAGAGCCGGCATGAAAAGTTAGCCCACCCCCCCCTGCTGTCCTGGTCGAGCAACACTGAAAAAACAATCAAAGTGGAGTGGAAAAGCGGAGTACTATAAACGAAAAATGTGTCCTTTAATTCGATTGGCGTCTGAGAGCAAATTTGCGGTCGGAGAAGCGTAAATTAGGCTCCGTCTCAGTGCCCCTTAGCAAAAACCCACTTTAACTACATTACTGTCCACTACATGTATAACCCTAACATTAAGAAGGAGAGGTTTTTGACTCCCCAAAAATCCGACATTAAAATGTAAAGCAGTATATGATTTGTTTTACATACGCTTACAGCTTATTGCTTACTATATTCTTTTATCTCTTTTTTAGACTTACATTTTTGTAAACTTTTTGAAAAAAAAATCACTATTCACAGCCGTGGGTGCTAAATTGCAAAATGCTCAGATAATTATTATTTCCCAGAAAAATATCTTTTCAAGTCCCAACTCAGAGTTTTTTAAACCAGGACCAAAGCTTTGAATCACCAAGGTTTACTTAAGATTACAATTGCAGTCAGAAAGAATGTAAAGATATGATTCTGAAATTAAAATGGTTTGCTTTTCATCAAATGTTTTTTTTTTTTTTTTGCTAGTTAACTAGATATTGAAGCAAACTGAAATATATGGACTTACAAGACAAGAGCATGCTTTTTCAGTGAGGACTACTATCATCATAACACAGGTCTCGAGGTAAGAATAGATTAGAGTAAGAATAAATTAATTAAAATGCAACCAGGGCCATCAGGTCAGATGTAGCCCCTAGTATTGGGTAAAGGGATTTCAGACTCAACTCAAGAATTTGTCAAGTGCTTGGTTGAAGAGCCAGGAAATCTTTTCTATGGGATGTGCGTTAAAAAAACATGTAAATTGCACATAAGGCAGCGTTCTTTGCCAAATCTCACTCGGAGGACTAAGTTAAAACAGTTGGAGGTAGACATACAAGTTGCAGAAGTGGACATGGCAGATAGCTATGTTGCATCCAGAAAAGCACTGCAAAACCTCTTTGGAGGGTTTTTAGTATGTCTGATAATGTTGTAGCAGACTGATCATGAAATAATTTTTAAGACTTAGATATGTGTCTAGTTAAGGTGTGTAAACTGGGATTCCCTTCATGTCTGCAAGTTTGAATGAGTTTGTAACCTCATGAGAGGGAGATACCGGAGGAGACAAGGGAATGGCAGGTTGCCAGCATCCGTGTTTGACATAATGAGACACTGACAGGTCTCAAGGTCTGCCAATGAAAGCGCCTGCTCCTCCTACTCACCACACACACATACACTCACACACATATGCACACACCTCCCCATACACACACTCACAAACTGAACCACACAAGGTCTGCCAACTCACATCTGTAAAACTTTTCATGGCCAGAGGCTATTATTGGGGGTTTAGGGTGTGGAGATGAGTGAGGGGGATAGTTGGGGATGAGAGAAGGAAGGAAAGAGCACACTCTACTAGAAACGGACAGCTGAGTGTGTATTCTCACAGGAAAAACTCTAATAAGGCTTTAAGGGTGGAACTAAATGGCCGAGGGGAGTTTACTTTGATAGACAAATTGATGGATTTAAAGGAAGCAGAAAGATAGGAAAAAATGCAATACATTTTGGAAACTAAGAAATTTGTTCTCCTAAAACTTATCTTTATGAATCTTTTTACACCATAGCTTTAAGAAATAGAAAGTAACTACTCATTTTAATGGGATGGGCATATTTTGCAATTCTGTAAAAGGAAAACGTATCATGGGGAAATTATACTGTAACGATTTAACAGAGTCATAAAATCAGTTTAGCCGGAGAGAAATGTTGTTTCAGTACTGAAACCCATACAAAAATTAGATTATGTAAACAGCATTTGCAATGTTTTTCTAGTAAGCAAGCCACAAGAAAGATCCTTAAATCTTCTTGGTGTTACTCCTCCAACTGGTATTTGAACAGGGACTGGCTTGAGTACTCGGTAGAAAGGGTTGCTGCATTATGTTAAGCCTGCAGAAAATTAAAATCTGTATCATCCGACTCAACCTTCTCCAGTAAGGGATTTAATGACTGGAAACATGCAACTGAAACAGGCAAGGGATTAAATAAGCATGCAGCTTCAAAAGAACATTTAGCCTGCAAAATAATGTGGAGAGATTCAGAAAAACGTAAAAAGACAGGGAAAGAGATTTCCACTCTCTTAATTCTAGAGCAACTGGCTCGCAACAGATACTACATGTCAGCCATAATTGATGTAGTGGAGTTTTTAGAGGTGAATCAGCTGCCGTTACGAGGAGATAATGCTGGTTTTGCCAGTGTGCTAGATGACAGTGGCTCCATGGGGTTGTTCTTGTCTCTTTTTGAGTACTCCATGCGCAAAGATCCAGAACTGACCAGGATTACAAAAACATTCCCACAGAATGCACAATATACCAGCCCACAGACACAGAACGAGATTTGAAATGATGAGCAAACTTGTGACAGAGGAGACCGTGAGACAAGTCGGGGATAGTTGGTATTCAATTAAAGTTGAAGGCACACGGGATCATATAGGCCAAGAAAATATATCCATAGTTGTGCGTTTTGTTGATAAAAACTATACTGCGTCTGAGCGCCTCTTGGCCATGGCTACATCCATGAAAGGTGATGCAGGGGCTCTGACAAGTGTAATCATTGATGAGCTCAACAGCGCCGGACTGAGCACCGAAAAAATCCTAAAGCAGGTTTACGATGGCGCATCACTTATGTCTGGCAGGCATGGTGGTGTGCAGAAATTGCTCCAAAACAAACTGGATCGTAACATACCATACATCCACTGTTTTAATCACCAACTTCATCTGGCTGTGGTTCATGCCATGTCCAGTGAAGCAGCTGTCCAGGATTTTTTTTGAGTATGCAACATGCTGTATAACTTCATCAGGAAGCTAACCGTCACCATGCTGTACAAACCCGAGACCCTGAAACGTCTCTTGGACAAGAGATGGACAGGCCACTTGGCAACGGTCAAATTTGTGGCGAAATTACTGACTGAGGTAGAGAACACAAGAGGCCTCGGAGTGGAGGTGCGCGTCGGGGCCAAAGGCCTGCTCCATGCAATTACGTAGCGCAGTTTTCTTTTCATTGCGCACCTTGTTATGAAGCTGTTGTCTCTTTTCGAGTAAACGAACAGACTACCGCAAGCTGAAGATATGGACTTGTTCACTGAGGTGACACTTGTGAACAGCGCGTCCGACTGTGTGAAGAAACTGCGCACAGCAAATTAATTTTCTGCACTGTGGGATCTCTCCGCTCCTCCAGCCAATGGCATTGAGGCTGTGTCGGTGACCGGCCCTGGTCCAAGCAAGAGTGGACAACACAGTTAACAAAAACCTCAGTGAATTTTCAATTGAAGGAACAGTTGGACAGCCACAGAGTGAAATAGGTGAAAAGACTGAGTTCAATAGGCTATTTTACAGTGATATTGATGCAGTGCAAGGAGAGATGGATGCACGTTTTGGTGAGTGCCGTAGCGAGCTCATTGGCTCACCGACCACTTTGAACCCAGAGACAGAGGATAATTTCCTGGACCCATCTAAGGTAACCCCGCTACTGAAATTAATTGGAGCTGATGTTGAATCGGAATATACTCTGGCTTGTGAGTTTCTGGTGAAGAAAATGGCTGATACCCCGGTTCCCCTGAAGACGGAAAATGGACAAAGGCCAACATTCTTAGTACATTCAACTGCGCACTCCAACCAATGCCGACTGTTGTTAGAGCATACAAGCTGGCCCTAACCTTAGGAGCATCAACAGCAGTATATGAAAACTCTTTTTCCACGCTAAAAAGCGTGTTCTCTGAGCATCAATGCAGCATGCTCCATAAATGCATGGCCCAGCTTATTCACCTCGCTTTTAAAAACGATCTCACGCACAAGTTCAAGTCTGAGTGGAAGGATGGACTGATGAGGAGGTTCAGGCTGGAGAAATGCCACCTCTCGCTGTACTGACTGGAGAAAGGACTGCACTCCCCATCTCAAAGTAAGTTCAAAGGGCAAAGTGTGTATGTGCGTTCGTGCTGCGCTTCATGTAAATGCTCTCTTTTGACTGTTTTGAAACGCACCCGCCTCGGTGCTATTTCAGCTTGAGAGATTCTTCTGATGTTGCCGCATCTGTTTTATGGATATTGATAACATTTCTTCTTTCATGTATTCTATTATTTTATATTATGAAAACTGATGTAGGCTGTCGCTGGACGTGCTGATGGTTATGTTTAACATGTATTGGTGCTGCGCAAATAAACGATTATGGGTAATAATAATTGTGCCCCCCCATGCATTTTATATGCGCCCCTTAAGACTAAGGTCTGGCGACGGATCTGCACCCGGGCCAGATGAAAGTGGTCAATAAAACTGAAGATCATTGACAAAGCAGTGATAGGTAACATTATGCTTCCTAAAAATAGAACCTAATGGGATCATATATAACGAAAATAATACAGGACCCAAAATGGAGCCCTGGGGTACACCGCATGTCACAGGTGCCGATGCTGAATTAAAAGGGCCCAGATCAACAGAAAAAGTCCTACCCTGTAGATAGGATCTAAACCACTGGAGAACAGTACCACTGAGACCAACACACAACTCCAAATGCAAGATGTTGTGGTCAACATTTTCAAAAGCTGCTGATAAATCCAACAGTCTCAAAGCAGCCAAACTGTCTGAATCGACAATTAAAAAAAGATCGTTAAAAACTCGTAAGAGAGCACTTTCAGTGCAATGACGGGGTTTAAAACCTGATTGGAATTTTTCAGTAATATTATAAAGAGACAAGTACTCCTGAAGCTGGACATGAACAACTTTTTCCAGGACCTTGGAGAGAAAAAATTACGCTTAGAGAATTAAAAAACAAGCAATTGGGAGGAAGAAGCTCAGGAAGAGGTAAACAATCCCCACTCTGAAGCCATGGCTCAGTCAGAAACATATCTTACTGGTGTGTTTAAAAAAGTCATTCGATATTTTTTGTTTTTTTTTACTAACGATCTGGTGTTCAGGAGAGCCATCGCAAAGGTGGAATTGTCATTTAAAGCTTGTTTGCAAGGCAGATAGCAGAGGTTGGAGAAATGCACATCGCTTAGAGTGATGAGTTACAAACAGCTGATTTAGCAATCCATAGTTTCCAGGAATAATAAAATGAATCCAACGAGGAGAAGTGCTGAGTTTATGCAAGGATCCACCAGTGGAAAGTTGATAGGCTCTAAGTCTTATGAGCAGCCCAGAGCGTTTCCTCGTTTCCTGGGGGTCCTCTTCCGGGGAGGGCAGGGAATGAGACATGGCAGTGTAGGCATTGCAAAAGTGACAGGTGGGGGAGAAAAGTCAGAAGACTGTCCTCGTGTTGCATGTCTATTCCAAAATAGATCATAAGACACATTAATCCTAAAAAGTGACTAGCAATCATAGACAAGAAGAATTGAGACATCCCAAAACAATAAAAATTGTAAAACTAATATACAAATTAAAAACGGACAAGATACTGGAGGATGTGTCAACGTACAGACTTCAGGCGCCGCCATCTTCCACTATGGTTATGATAAATAAAAACAATAATTTTTAAAAGCACTTGAAATTGCCAAACAAAGACTCCAGGCCTTGGCAAGCCACCTAAAGAGCTAAACGAAAGACAATGAAGCCAGACGAATAAAAAGGCTGTTTGCAACCCAACCAGCATAGGTGTACGCTCAGTGGGTGAGGCGACCCACCAATGCTGGAAACTGAAAGATACTGGAAGAGCATATGGGAAAAGGAGGCAGCACATAACATCAGTGCTCAATGGCTCGCCACAGCAATCTCCCTGAGCAGAATCCAGTTACCATCACAGTGGCAGACATCCAAGAAAGATTATCAGGCATGAAAAACTGGACAGCACCAGGTTCTGACATGATCCATGCCTACTGGCTAAAGAAACTCACATCGATCCTGATCCAGAAGGATCCCACCAAAGGTACAGTCCCATCCAACTATCTTCCACAACATGGAAGCTCACCACAACATGGAAGCTCATGTCAGGCATCATCGTGGCTAAGATAAGAAGGCCCATGGATCAGTACATCAGCAAAGCACTGCAGAGCATTGGTATAGATACCAGAGGTGCTAAACACCAGCTCCTGGTTGACAGAATAGTTGCCTAAGATAGCAAATCCCGAAAGACCAACCTGTGCACTGCCTGGATTGATTACAAGAAAGCCTATGATTCGATTCCCCACACAGAGATCAACGAATGCTTGAAACTGTACAACATCAACAGGATTGTTAGAGCATTCATTGCACACTTGATGAGATTGTGGAGAACAACCCTTGAGGCCAATGGCAAGCCACTTGCACAAGTGTCCATCTAATGTAGCATATAACAAGGTGATGCTCTGTCCCCACTGCTACTCTGCATAGGTCTGAACCCCCTAAGCCAAATAATCAACAAGACTGGCTATGGATACCGCCTTAAGAATGGGGCTATGATTAGCCACCTCCTCTACATGGATGACATCAAGCTAAGAGTGAACGTGACATTGATTCCCTGATTGACTCCGCCAGGATCTACAACAATGACATCGGGAGGCAACGAGTAAGGCAAGTCCTAAGAAGCCATCTCAATGGAAAGATCAATTCCAAGGCAATAAACAGCTACACACTGCCAGTGATCAGATAGCACAGATGTTAATACACAAAACTCCTCACCATTCATGACGGGTTCTATCCCAAATCCAGCACCCTGACCCTGTACACAAGCCATAAGATAGGAGGCAGAGGACTGAGGAGTGTGAAAGCCACTATACAAGATAAAATATTGACGCTCCATAAGTACATCAAGGACAAGGCTTCAATGGATGATGTACTTAGTGAATGCCTGAAACAATGGCAAGATGAGGAGTTGCTGCGGGAGCATCCATCATGGCAGGACAAGCCCCTACATGGGATGTACCACTGGAACATAACTGAAGTGGCTGATCTCAAGAAATCCTACCAATGGCTAGAGAGGACTGCCCTACAGGACACCAAAGAGACATCCTGGCCGCACCGAAGCAGGCTCTGAGCACCAGAGTGATAGAGGCCCAGATCTACAACACCAGACAAGCCCAAGGTGTAGGCTGTGCAAAAAATCATCTGAGGGAAAGCATACAGTACATGGAATGCCATAACCAATTGGCTGACATAGTATACAGAACTATATGTGCAGTTTATGGGCTGGATACCCCAAGGTCAAAGTGGGCAACACCTCCAAAAGTGGTGGAGAATGGCCGAGTAAAGATCCTGTGGGACTTCCAGATACAGACAAACAGGATGGTAATGGCGAACCAACCGGACATTTTGGTTGTTGATAAAAAGCAGAGGAAAGCCGTTATGGTGGATGTGGCAATTCCAAGTGATGGTAACATCAAGAGGAAGGAACATGAGAAATACCAGAGAGAGGAGCCAGAGAAGACTTGGAAGGTAAAGGTGACAGTAGTACCTGTGGTAATCAGAGGACTCAGGGCAGTGACCCCCAAACTGGAGGATTGGCTTCAGCAGATCCCTGGAAGAACCTCAGAAATATCAGTCCAGAAATGTGCAGTACTTGGAACAGCAAAGATACTGCGCAGGACCCTCAAGTTCCCAGGTCTCTGGTAGAGGACCCGAGCTTGTAATGGATGGGAAAAGCCGCCCACGGTGGGCGAGAGGGGAATTTATATACATGTAATTGGCATCGTTAGTTGTTCCAAGTGCAGTACGCGAAGATACTGCACAGGACCCAAGCTTGGAATGGATGGAAAAACCGCCCGTAGTGGGTGAGAGGGGAATTCTTTTTTTTTTTTATGGAGAGAGAGACAGCATGATTAACACTTGTAGTGCTGTAGGCTGAAAAAAAGGACAGTAATAAACTTTCATAGGTTTCCAGCTGACAAAATACACCAATGTTTAATAGTTTAACAGACATGCTGAGAGATTACGTGGATTATCCATCCAGATCCTGGGAGCCAAAGTCTCATAAGGTATTTTGATCTTTAAATCCAATATAAAATAACCCACCAGTGTGCAAAGCTATGTCTACTGCTAGCATATTTGGCATTACACACTAAGAAGTATTTGAGATTGACAGAAACTCGTATGATGATGAAACTGATTTTTATAAATCTTGTAAAGCAATGTGGATGTGTACCAAAACCATGTTGATAGTAGGTTATTTATGCCCAGGTCAGCCATTTAATGTTCCAGATAGTCCTGCTTACACTCCATCTTCTGCTTCACACCACTGGTTAAACTGCCAAAGAGGTGGCAGTATGCACAGCATAATGTGTTATACCCACACACACAAACACGCCTTTTCACTTTCACTTTTTAATCTTCATTTTAAACTTATTCATATATGACTAGTGGTTGCTACCTATCAGTTACTTTTCCTGTATATCCTTTATCGGAATCAGAATCAGCTTTAATGGCCAAGTATGACACAAACAAGGAATTTGACTCCGGCAGCTTTTCTGACTAGTATAGACTTAAATAAGTGGAATAAAAATTAGATACAATAAATAAATAATAATAAAGGATAATATACACACCTAACCGGGGTTATGTACAGTGAGTATATACAGCAGTGCAGAGTTATAGTTTATTGTTCATGTGAATGGACTCACACTCTGTGACTACACAGAGTTCATCAGAGCGACAGCCTGGGGGAAAAAACTGTTCTTGTGTCGGGTGGTTTTGGCGTACAGCGCTCTGTAATGCCGGCCTGAGGGGAGGAGCCTAAGCAGGTTGTGGCCAGGGTGAGAGGAGTCTGTGGTGATTTTGCTGGCCCGCTCCCTCACCCTGGACTGGTACAGGTCCTGATTCGAGGGAAGATCATTACCAATGATCCTCTCTGCAGACCTGACTGTTCTCTGCAGTCTGTCCTTGTCTTGCCTGGGGGCGGATCCGAACCAGACAGAGATTGATGAGGTCAGGACAGACTGGACTATTGCTGTGTAGAAGATGGTCAGAGGATCCTAAGGCAGGTTGAACTTTCTGAGCTGACGCAGAAAGTACAGCCTCTGCTGGGCCCTCTTCCTTATACAGTCAATGTGGGAGGTCCACTTCAGATCCCGTGTGATGGTGTATCCTAGGAACCAGAAAAGCTCCACTGTGGGGACTGACCTGTTCAGGATTATGAGAGGAGATGTTGATGGGGGTATCTTCCTGAAGTCCACTGTCATTTCCACAGTCTTGAGCGGGTTTAGCTCCAGGTGGTTCTGACTGCACCAGAGGACTAGCTGTTCCACTTCCCCTCTGACTTTAGACTCATCGCCGTCACGGATGAGTCCAATGATGGTGGTGTCATCTGCAAACTTAAGGAGTTTCACAGAAGGGTCCCTTGACGTGCAGTCGGTGGTGTAAAGGGAGAAGAGCAGTGGGGAGAGAACACATCCCTGGGGGGCGCCAGTGCTGATTGATCGGTTGCTGGATATGAAGTTACCCAGTTTCACCTGCTGCCTCCTGTCAGTCAGGAATCTAGTAATCCACTGGCAGGTGGAGGGAGGCACGGTGAGCTGGGACAGTTTTTAATGGAGGAGCTCTGGGACGATGGTGTTAAACGCAGAGTTGAAGTCCACAAACAGGACCCGAGCGTAAGTCCCTGCAGAGTCTAGGTGGTGCAGGATGTAGTGGAGAGCCATGTTGACTGCATCATCCACTGACCTGTTATGTCTTTTATCTAAAATGTTCCCTTAAATTATTGGCAAAGGACCTTAACAAGTACATTCTTTCATAGCACTCAGAAACTGATTAGTTTGAAATACCCTTGAGGCATAACATATTTTATTATGGTTAATGTCTTGAGTATATTCCAATTAACAGTTAATGAGGATCTTGATTAACATTACTAATTAATCACCACCACAAACGACTACATTTTCGTATGCTGTACATCATATGACCCCACTGTTTCTAGGATGGTAAGTAAAAAAAAAAAAAATGAACAATTGCATTTTGATAATATATTATTGTATGTAATCTCACAGCATGTGACCTTGCTAAATGAAAAAGCCACAGTATTTTTGGTCAAAGTGGAGTCTGTCTAGAAATAAAGGATGTCTCGGCCATTTCATGAGCCCTGGGGTAATGATCAATGTTATTATTGTTATTAGATGGGGAGCGTAAAAAATGGAAAAGAAATGCTGACGGTCAGAGGCAGACTTACCATTAGGCAAAGGTAGTCAATTGCCTTGGGCCCCAAACACTTTAAGGGCCCCAAGATGAATACTAAAAGAAGATGTTTAAGATATGCGTGTAACGGACGCAGTGTCCCCTGCTCTTTCTGTGTTGATGCCTTTGTCTCCCGCACGTTTTTTAGCTGCCACTGCCATTCAATACTGTATGTGGTAACATATTTTTATGAGCTGTCTTTAAGCGCAATTTAAATGCACACACCTTAATGCAGCCATCAGGTAAACAAACAGGTGCTGCAGAGCAGAGTACCTTATTAATCAAACTAGCCAGACACCGCAAAAAGCAACAATTTTTGCATATATTTGTACGTTTTTAAGACTTGTAAGTTGAATTATGCTGTTACACGCAGGTAATATTGGCTAAATGATAACAAGTCAATACAAGCCATCATATAATTTTAAGCTAGTTTACAATACTAATGTTACTTATATAACATTCCTAGCAAGTTAGCTCATGCTTGGAATAAACCCAGTCCTCTTTCATTTCAGTGCAGAACTTGTGTTCACTATTGCTTTCACATATTTGAACAAAATCTTTTTTGCCCCAATAGAAAGATCTTTCATAAGTCAGGGAGGAGGCATAGGACCAGCAGCCAGCAGTAGGAAATATGATGCAGGGTCTTCGGGTAAAGAGAGAAAGAGATCAATTGTTTTGAGAAACCATCCAGAGGACAGGGTTTTCACTGATATTTCAAAATTACTTTCATTCATACTCCAAAATATGTTTTTGTCTGTACTTTCTTAGGTAACACAGGATTGATGTGGGAGGAGAAACTCTAAAATTTAGACTATCGTGCAAAAAAAAAAAAAAAATTTTTCAGTAATTCAACTTAAAAGGTAAAACTCATTTACAACATAGTCTCAAGCCATGAAAGTAAGATATGTCAAGTCGTTATTTGTTATAGTGTTGATGATTATAGCTTACAGCTTATAAAAACTCCAAATTCAAAATCTCAGTAAATTTAAATATTACATGAAATTATTAAAACAATAGGCAATGCAAGGAAAGGCATTTTTTTGTATAACACACTTTCAACACAAGGCAATTCAAGGTGCTTTACATGACTAAAATTAGAACACAGAAAAGGGAGCATAAATCACTTTGAAGATTAAAATACAAGAGAACATTTACATTAAAAACATACTCAGGACAATAGTTTGTATGAAAATTAAAAACCATGCATCTTGTTCCACTTATCCGGGTCAGGTCGTGGGGGCAGTAGCTTAAGCAGAGAGACCTAGACTTCCCTCTCCCTGGTCACTTGGGCCAGCTCCTCGGGAGGAATCCCGAGGCGCTCCCTGGCAAGCCGGGAGACATAGTCCCTCCAGCGGGTCATGGGTCTTCCTATGGGCCTCCTCCCGGTGGGACGTGCTCGGAACAACTCACCACGGAGGCGTCCAGGAGGCATGAGACCAGATGCCCGAGCCACCTCAACTGGCTCCTCTAAATGTGGAATATTAGCGGCTCTACTCTGAGCCCCCTTCGGATGACCAAGATGCTCACCATATATCTAAGGGAGAAACCATCCACCCTGGGGAAGAAACCCATTTCAGCTGTCTGTATCCGTGATCTCGTTCTTTCGGTCACCACCCAAAGTTCGTGACCATAGATGAGGGTAGGAACGTAGATCAACCGGTACAGTGCTCGCATAACTGCAGACGCCTTACCAATCCGTCTATTGATCTCCGGCTGCAATTTTTCCTGATTTGTGAACAAGAACCCAAGATAGGTAAACTCCTCCACTTGAGGAAGGACTCCATCCCCGACCCGAAGAAGGCTCCCTACACTTTTCCGGCTCAAGACCATGGTCTTAGATTTGGAGGTGCTGATCATCATCCCAGCCACTTCACACTCAGCTGCGAACCGGTCCAGTAAAAGCTGTAGATCACATTCCAATGAAGCCAATAAGACCACATCGTCTGCGAAAAGCAGAGACCTGATCCTGAGACCACCAAAACGGATCCCCTCAACACCTTGGCTGTGCCTAGAAATCCTGTCCATAAAGGTTATGAACAGGATTGGTGTACAAAGGGCAACCTTGGCGGAGGTAGGGATCGTTGGCGAGCGCCTGGTGGCTGGGCCTTTTCCCATGGGGCCCGGCCAGGCTTAGCCTGAAGAGGCAACATGACCCCCCTTCCCATGAGCTCACCACCTGCGGGAGGGATCATAAGGGTCAGGTGCAATGCAAGATGGCCAGTGACCAAAGGCAGGGACCTTGGCGTTGCGATCCTCGGCTGCAGAAGCTGGCTCTGTGGACTTGGAACGTCACCTCTCTGGTGGGGAAGGAACCGCTTATGGTGTGCGAGGTTCTGACCAGACATTGTCGGCCTTGCCTTGACGCATGGCTCTGGCTTTGGAACCCGTCTCCTCGAGAAGGGTTAGACTATCTTCCACTCTGAAGTTAGTCCTGTTGAGAGGCCCCGAGCTGGGGTGGGCATACTTGTTGTCCCCCATCTCGGCATCTGTATGTTGGGGTTTACCCTGGTGAATGAGAGGGTAGCTTCCCTCCGCCTACGGGTGGGGGGACGGGTCCTGACTATTGTTTGTGTTTATGCACCAAACAGTAATCAGATTACCCACACTTCTTGGAGTCCTTGGAGAGGGTGCTGAAGAGTGCTCCTTCTGGCGACTCCCTCATTCTGCTAGGAGACTTCAACGCTCACGTGGGCAATGACAGTTAGACTTGGAGAGGCGTGGTTGGTCGGAATGCCCCCCCTGAACCATAAGGGTGTTCATGTGTGCTGAAAATAAAAAACAAGCAAGTAAAAAGCAATAATAGGATTAGTTAATAATAAGTGAATCTAAATAGGTAAGTTTTAATTTTAGACTTAAAAGAGTTCAGTGTCTCTGCAGCTTTGCATTCTCCTGGTAGTTTGTTCCAGATGTGAGGAGCATTGAAACTAAAAGCTGCTTCTCCGTGTCTGGTGCTGGTTCTAGGGACAATCAGTAAACTACAGCTGGAGGACCTGAGTGATCTGGATGGTTTGTACTGTGATAGCAGATCATTAATGTACTATGGTGCTAACCCATTCAATGATTTATAGACTAATAAAAGCACTTTGAAGTCTATTTTCTGAGCTACAGGGAACCAATAATTTCAAATGCTCACTAGACAGATAAGTGCCTGATTGTCAGACAAATCTAGGGGAATTGCTTAGCGTTTTGGTTTCAGCAGAACCTGCTTAAATCCTTCTGATTTCTTATGTTTGTAGCCATGATTATTTAATTATATAAAGTGTGTTTTAGCTGTTAGTAGGAAGGCCTATGCTCTCTGTAATTAGGTGATTGTCGAATATTCAGTTTCAATAGAAAATACCTTTTGTTTGTTCATAGTTAAACTATGAACAAATCATTAATAATTTTGTGTTTTTCACATTTTTCACTCTGATTCAGTTACCTGTTGACATGGATTAAATTATTAAATATTCATCAGTCTGCAAGTTACTGAACAGAACTTTCCCTCTTAGTTAACTTAACCCTTTATGTTATTTAGCTACATGAAGAATGTTGAATAATTGTGGAACTGTAGTCCTTTTCCAACCCATCATTTGAATGCCAATACTGGACTTTGAAGGTAAATTGATTGTATGGCTAGGCGATATGAGCTAAAATTAATATCAAGCTATATTGAGCATTTCACTTCGATATGATAAGTGGACAATAACAATGACAAGCGGTGTATCAACAACAACAATTCAGCTGGGTTAATATCTGTTCCGCCTGAGCGGGGCCTGAGCAGGACCTTGGCAGACGGAGCTGTTGAGTTAGAAACGCTCTGGTTCGGCTTCAGCTCTGTTGTTGCAGTAACAAACATACCTGCTCCACGTTAAAGTCTGAGTATCCAATAACACCTTAAAAAGGTACTTTATTTGTCACTAGTAGCATTTTTCTGAAAAAGTTGGTAGATGAGTCTAAGGCTGCATCCGAATACTTCTATGCCTACTATTAGTAGTTGGTCAATTTTTGGTATACCATCCAGGCCTTATTGATTGGTATATCAGCTCAATATTTTCTATATTGAGCTATTTTATATCTATCAATATCTGTCTATCAATATCAATATTTACTCCAGCTGTCACTACTTGCAGGCCAAGTGAAATGGCATGGCAGATCTGCTGAACCTGTCACCTTGAATTGTCTTGTTGCTGAAAGTGTGCGATACGAATAAATTAGCATTGTCTCAAACATAGCTACCTGTACACACTGTTGCAGAAATAAATATGATTGTATATGGAAAATACATTTATTAAACGGTTAAATGCATTTTCATTCAGATGCAGTTCCACACATGTAAATTCTTGACATTAGGGCTGTGTAAAGACTGAACCAGTGAAAAAGTTACACATACGACTTTTTTCCTAACTTAAACTTGAAAAAGGTTCAAAACAACAGCTGCAGAGGGCCTCATGTCTGTGTTTGCTTTGGGCCCACAAACTGCTAAATCTGCCACTGCTGACAGTGCAGATACATATTATATGTGAACTGTCAAAAAATATAACCATATACTGCAGCCCATTTAGCCAGAATGTTTACATCTGACACGTACCATTGTACACCTGTTAAATTAGAGGGCTGTTTCACAGTAAAGAAAATGATTGTATTTGAATCTCTCAAATTTAAAATCTAAATTACTCAGACGAATTTTAACTCACCCTTTTAAAAACTGAGCTGATATTTTTGTTGGGCAGGGGTTAGATTGAGACAAATATACCAACCGCATTGTTACAGCGGGTAAACACTGGACCGAACACTAAATTACTGATTACAGATTAAAAAAAACAGTTTGTGATTTGTGTACCTTTAAATCCAGAGAGGAAATTTTCAGTTTTTCCAAATACATATTTAAAGTCTCATTGTGTTTTCATGAACCCTAATGCTATGTATTTTCTCACTGGCTGATGGTATTGTTAAATGCCTACAACTGACATGTTTCTACTATAGCAAATGAGGTGAGGAAGTGACAGGGCCTGATTGAAATATGTAATTTTAGTTAGCAGCTCTTTCCCCCTCTGTCTCATTACTGTGCTTAGTCACAGGACTCAAGGCAAAGCTAATTTATTAAATGGGCAGGAGCACTGATAAACTAAAACATATTTTCTTTTTATGACATACCGCATTTACCGGCATAGGCAAAATGACGCCAGTAACAGTCATACATTTCAGTATTGGTCAATTTTTAGTACACCACCCAGCCCTAATCGATTGGTATATCAGCCAAATATTTCTATATTGAGCTATTTAATATCTATCAATATCTGTCTATCCATATCAATATTTTCTCCAGCTGTCACTACTTGCAAATAATCTAGTCTGAAAAATACCCACCTGAAATAGATGTCTTTCCACATGTCTGGATGTAGTGACCTGTTTTCCTCGCTATGTTTCCTTTAGTTTTCCAAAACGAATATGTAGAAAAGCAAAAATTTATCTTGTATATTTTTTACATTTCGTACAATTGGTTTTCCTACTCTGGTTCTTTTTTTTGTCCCTCTTCTGTTTTTCCATCAGTCGGATGTTGGACCAGAAAACCAATATTTTTTTAATTTTATTTTGATGGAATTTCTCCTCTCTATTATTAGTCACAACCTTTTGTGAGCACTGTACTGCTTTATAATAAATTAAATTAATTTAACTGGACCATGCGAAATTGGATTTGCAATGGACTGGTGTGCATTTTAGTCTTGTATTGTGCCCTAAGATGATTTCTGTGGTGAATTTCTTCAACACAAATAAACTCAATTAAATGAAATTATAAGTGGACCTTAGAGTGGGAATTATTTGCACGTGCCTCTCTATGTAAAGGCCTTCCTTTCACCTATCATGCCTAGGAAGCACTATCTAAATGTCATTCTGGCCCCTGCAGGGCTTAGCTTCCTGGTACTGAAGGATTATGGGAAAAATGTCAGGGAGGTGCTGACAAGAGCAAATGGGAGCAAAACAGTAAGAAGCAGAGACAAGAGACGAGGAGGCAAATAAAGAGCCAGACATCGGAAATTGGGATTTTGTATATACGGATGAATGTCAGGAATTAATCAGAATCATTTGTAAAGTGCACACAGGCACATAAATACTGACACACTCGTGACGCATTATACCCCATGGTGAAATGACTCATAGTAGGTTCCTTCTGTATCGTATCTGTGCCTAGGTCCCTATGTGTGTGGGGGGAGGACAAGGTATTGGAGTTTTCTCTCGTATATACAGATTGTCTATTATATTTTGCATTCTGTGATAGACACACATTTACTTAATCAGCTCTATAGTGTCCGATTATATTAGTAAGTGAACAGAAAACAACTAAAGCAAAGACAATTTAATGAAGAGAAAAGAGCCAGCTTAAGACAGATACAATTACTACTGAACATTCAAAGAACATGACAACCCCTTCAGAAACTGCAATTACCTGGAAGGCATATTAACACCTTGCTTTGATTTACACTGTCACAACAAGACCAGTTTTGTACTTACACTAAACCTTGGGTGGCTTGCTAAAGGCTTATATAAATAAAAGCACTCCTTAAGATAGTTGATTTGTGATTGAAATAGTGTTACCAAAGAAAAAGCCATCTTATCGTGAATTACAGCAACGAGATGGTGGTTTACTCTGGCCTCGGATGGGTTATAAATTAAAAGAGCTTGAATGCACAAGAAAACCCAAACCCTGAGGAAAAAGGGACCATGTTCAAAGCTGCTACAAAGACAAATTGAGGAACAAGAACAAAATGAGGAGGCAGATGGAAAAGAAATATGCCAGGGTGTGAATTTTAGCAAAGCATCCACAGTAGCCAGGACAATTGGTGAGTCTTCTGCTGGTGAGGAACATTGTCAAACAGGACTTCAGCCAGGGCTAACGTGTTGTGATACTGATCAGATCCACTTGGAGAAAGAAAAAAACATATGTCTATCTTATAAAGAAAAAGGACTGACAAAGAGACACATAAGTAACAAACAAAGCTACTGTATATCTGGAAGGCTGCAGTGCAGCATTTTGCACTGTGGCTTATTTGGATCTTGGATATAGCCATTCTGTGCAAAATTAACATGTTCTCAGCATTTGTTTGATTTTGGTTATCCCTGGGGTTACTCCGACTTAAAACAAGTCAAAAGAAAGAAACAAAAACGGATCATATCTGGGGTGGTTATCACACTGTTTACCTTTGTATAAATGTATAGTATAAATTTATAATGTGAATATCTCACCAGAGTAAGGAAACAAATTCCTTTTCATTGCATTTTGATATATGACTGAAACCAAGTAAATTAAAATGCTGCATAAAAAGATAACGTTTTTTACCCCTCACAGGCTGACATTAAGTCATACATTTTTCTTCCTGTTTTAAGTCTGGTAGGAATACAAATGTAAGACAGAAAATTCCTACATGTATGTTTTTATTTCTTTCATTAGATTCAGAGTTTTAGTCTAATATTACTATGTTTTTAAATAATTTCTGAAAGCCCAAATTAAAATGACTGCACCTTGGCTAATTCACATCGGAATTAAATCAAGGCTACACCTTAAATGTATTGCTTACTTGTCGACATAAAAAAATAAATTTGTAAATTATATATAAATTTTTTTCCCATTTTACATTTGTGTAAAAGCTACAGCTTAAATACATCTTAGTTTCTGGGTCTTATAATGCATGAAAACCTTGAAAGGTTATGAGTACCTTTGCAGTTATATATGTATGTTTGTGTGTGTTCTAGTTATAAACTTTTAAAAAATAAATTTTCTATATGTTTTAATTAACAAAATGATGAGGCATACTGCTTTTGTACTTCCACAACTGCATTTACAAAGATCCCTGTTGAAAAACACGGTACAGGTCAATGGTAATTCAGCTAAACCCATCATTGCAGCCATTAGTCAATGGTTTTCAGTAATTTAAACTGTAGTTCCTCCCACTACTACAGCAGCTGGCATTAATTGCATTAGGCCTTTTGTGCTTGCTGTTCTGAGGTGACCCCATTTCTCTTGAAATACCTCGACCTGTGAAAAAGTTAAACACAATTGTACTAACCATGTGAGTAATTAATAATTAACTAATATACTTACTAAAATAGTTTAATTTCAGCACATGCCATTTGTGTATAGTGTTTTTAATTACTGACTGTAGCACTGCAACTTCTTCATCTGCTCTGTACAAAGTGATGTAGTTTAGTTTGAGATAAGAATAATTCTGCAAATGACAAATAGACCAGATGGGGACTCGGCTTTTGGCTTAAAACATTTACAAAATGGGGACATTTTGGCTTTTTTCTTCTTCTTTTTTTAGCAACTGGGACACTTGAAATTATAGATATGAAAATGTTTAATTTCATTATGAATATTCAGATTGTATTTTAGTTTAGGTTCAGGTTTGGTGAAGGAAAGAAAATGCTTTTTATTTTATCTTCAAAAAAATTCTAGGTTATTCTTTCTCTGGCAAGTACCCTTTCTTTGTTATGTTAACCAGGTTTTTGGGGGCATAAAGAGTAAATAAAAATGTCTAGGGAAGAACTTGAAAGTGTTTCCCCCCTGCCGTAACAGTATAGAAAGATGAAAGTTGAGAAATTCACCAGCTGACAGGACTTTCCATTTCAGACGACAACAACATAGGAAGATAACCCCCTTTTGGAAAGTTGGGCAAATTATTTTGGGCAGAAGTGGTTATAAAGCCTGCTCAGCCCACAACTTATTGAATCATTGCACTATAAGCAGGGCTTTAATTTGGTTCAAGTCAATTCTGTTTATTTATATAACACCAATTTACAACACTTGTCATCTCAAAGCACTTTACAAGTTATTTTAAGTCAATACATTCAATACATACATTCAAATTTATGTTACATATCATTGTTGCAAGTTCTTCTCATTACCAGTTGGCATCATTACCAGTTTTAGTTATTTTAAAAGTCTTTTTATTTGATGAAATTAATAATGAATTGCTTTACTTATTTTATTCAAATCTGCTTGATAAAATAACTTTAAATAAGCATGATCAAAATTCATACTGTGCAACTAAACAACTGGATTAATAATTTCTAAAAGTGAAATGTAAAAGCTTCTTTTTTAACAAGCACAACAAGCCAAACCCTGGAGCAGCGTCTCTCAATAGGGCGAGGTCCAGCCTGTGAACCCCGTATCTCCCTGAAGCCGCAAATTTTTAACCTTATCCATGTTTTTATACTCCTCAGTATTGTTTATTTGTTTCTTAGGAAGTCCAGGTCAGTTTAAGAAGGGAGGCTGAACATGTTGGGATTCCAATGTATGCTGGTGGAGACGTATCGCGTCATTTCCTGTTTTGTGACTAACTCGTTTGTAGCAAGTCGGTGTTTCTCTCTCTCTTGAACTGATCTAACTTTCTCTGTCAATAAGTTTTTTCTGAGTTGCTTAACACACAAACACATTAAAACGTTAATTTTCTTCACGGTTTAGGACTCTTTAAGCGTTTTACTGGGTTAATTACTTTGTTCTTAGGTAAGGTAAGGTACCGCTTGGTTAGCTTAGCTTTACGGCTAGCATGGCTTCGGCAGCTTTCTCTCTTGTCCCTCCATCTCTCTCTACACCTCCTCCTCTTTCCTGCTCTCTCTGTCAGATGTTTAGTTACTCCTCCGCCTCATTTAGTGAAGTTGGTAGGTGTAATAAGTGCAGCATTTTTGTAGCTTTGGAGGCGAGGGTTTCTGAGCTAGAGGCCCGGCTCCGCGCTGTAGAACAGCCAGGCCCAGCAGTAGCTAGCGCGGAGTCAACTAGGACAGGACCTAGCCGTCCTTCAACAGCTCCCGTGCAGCCGGGACCTCAGGCGAGCTGGGTGACTGTTCGTAGGATTGATAGGGTTATCTCTAGTTCCCCAAAGCCGTGACAACCCAGAGTCCAGCTCAGGGAACCCAGAGTCGAGCTCAGGGAAACCAGAGTCCAGATCAGGGAACCCAGAGTCCAGGTCAAGGAACTGCCACCCACCCACCCACCCACTACCCTATAGAGATAGTTTCCCGTCCACTACCCAAAACTAATGAATTAAAAGTTAATGCTACTAGAGCAAAGTATAAAAATCTCATAAAGATAAATAAAACTCGGACTGAACATAAAAACAAATAAATTAAATGTGGTTTACTAAACATAAGATCTCTCCCCTCAAAAACACAAACTTAGTAAATGACTTAATTTGTGAAAATAATATTGATTTGTTTTGTCTTGCAGAGACATGGTTGCAGGAAGAGGACCATGTCACAATAAATGAGTCAACTCCCCCTAGCTACTTTAACTTTAGTGTCCCTCAAAGTACTGGCCGAGGAGGTGGAGTAGCAACTATCTTTCATTTCGATTTACTAATTAATCTCCAAAAAAATAATAGTTACAGTTCCTTTGAGCATCTAGTTTTTAGCTTTCCTCATACACATAACAAAGCAGTAAAGCCACTTTTGTTTGTGGTCTTATATCGTCCACCAGGACCTTATTCTCAATTTTTAGATCAGATTTCAGATTTTCTATCTGACTTAGTTTTAAACACTGATAAAGTCATTATAGTCGGAGACTTCAATATTCATGTTGATAATGAAAGTGATAGTCTAAATACAGCTTTTAACACTATCCTAGACTCAATAGGCTTTACTCAAAATGTGCAGGGACCAACACATTCTTGTCACCACACTTTAGATCTTGTGCTGACTTATGGCATTGACTGTGAAGAAATAACAGTCTTTCCACATAACCCTATCCTGTCTGATCATTTCCTTATCACTTTTAAACTTACTCTAATGGATCATATCAAACCTGAAAGAAAACTTCATTATACCAGAACGTTATCAGACAACGCTGTAGCAAATTTTAAAGAAGCTCTTCCAACTTTAATTTCCTCAGTTTATAAATGCAGAACAGAAAACAGTGATTTAACTCGTGACCCCTCACAACTTGACATTTTAGTTCATAGCGTTAATTCCTCCCTGCGTCGGGCAATAGACAAAGTTGCCCCCTTGAAAAGGAAGGTGGCTAGCCATAGAAGATTAACTCCCTGGTTTAATTTAGAGCTACGTACCCTAAAGCAGAATGTTAGAAAACTAGAGAGAAAATGGCGCTCCACGCATTTACATGATTCCTTTTTAATATGGAAAAATAGTTTATTGCTATATAAAAAGAGCCTTCACACAGCTAGAACAGCATATTATTCATC
The DNA here is from genome assembly GCA_028564705.1 of Apricaphanius iberus. NCBI lineage: Eukaryota > Metazoa > Chordata > Actinopteri > Cyprinodontiformes > Aphaniidae > Apricaphanius > Apricaphanius iberus. The sequence goes on from JAPXFQ010001662.1 coordinate 843,363, forward strand.
TTTAATCGAGGAGAATAAAAATAATCCTAGGTTTCTTTTTAATACAGTTGCCAAACTCACACAGGATCATAGCTCTATCGAGCCAACCATTCCCCAAGCTCTAAGCAGTGACGACTTCATGCAATTCTTTATAAATAAAATAGACTCCATAAAGAATAAGATAATTGGGAACCTTCCCAATATGCTTGCTTCCTCCTTAGTTAATGAGGCAGCCTCAAAAATGGTGGAACCTAATATATGCTTAAACTGCTTTAATGCAGCCGAACTTTGTGATGTACTAAAATTATTAGCTTCATCTAAACCTTCAACTTGCGTTTTAGACCCAATCCCAACTAAACTCTTAAAAGAAGTTTTCCCTCTGATCGCTGCTCCAATTTTAAATATAATGAATCTATCCTTAGTCAATGGATATGTACCACAGGAGTTTAAGATTGCTGTAATTAAACCTCTACTTAAGAAACCCTCTCTTGATCAAAACGACTTAATTAACTATAGACCGATATCTAATCTTCCCTTCTTATCTAAAATTCTTGAGAAAATAGTTGCACACCAGATATGTGAGCATTTAAACAATAATGAGCTGTTTGAGAAGTTTCAGTCAGGCTTTAGAGCTCATCACAGCACTGAAACAGCTCTGGTGAAGGTTACTAATGATATTCTCATAGCCTCAGACAATGGACTGGTGACCATTCTGGTCCTGTTAGATCTCAGTGCTGCCTTTGACACTGTTGACCACAATATTCTCATAGAAAGGCTTCAAAGTGTCGGTATAATAGGAACAGCACTAGGTTGGTTTAAATCTTATTTGTCTAACAGATTTCAGTTTGTTCAGGTAAACAATAGATCTTCCTCAACCTCAATAGTTACTTGCGGAGTACCACAGGGTTCAGTGCTTGGGCCGATTCTCTTTACTATATATATGCTTCCTATTGGTAAAATAATTAGGCAGCATGGGATAAAATTCCATAGTTACGCAGATGATACACAGCTATATCTATCCATAAATCCTGATGAATCCAATCAGTTAGGTAGACTACAGGCATGTCTGGAAGACATAAAAACTTGGATGACTCTAAACTTCTTGCTTCTAAATTCTGATAAAACAGAAGTTGTCGTCTTTGGACCAGAAGCTCTGAAAAAGAAACTACTTAGTCAGCCCCTTCACCTGGACGGCATTAAATTAGCCTCCAGTAATAAAGCAAAAAACCTCGGTGTCATTTTTGACCAAGATATGTCATTTAGAACTCACATTAAAGAAGTCTGTAGGATTTCCTTTTTTCACCTTAGGAATATTGCAAAAATTAGAACCATCCTGTCCAGGAATGATGCTGAAAAACTAGTCCATGCCTTTGTTACTTCAAGGCTGGATTACTGTAACTGTCTATTATCAGGTAGTCCACAGAATACAATTAAAAGTCTTCAGTTAGTTCAAAATGCTGCTGCTAGGATTCTGATGAATATTAAAAGAAGAGATCACATTTCCCCTGTTTTAGCTTCTCTTCACTGGCTCCCAGTAAAATCTAGAATAGAATTCAAGATCCTCCTTCTGACATATAAAGCCCTTAATAATCTAGCTCCATCATACATAAGAGACCTGATTGTTCCATATGTTCCTAACAGAGACCTTCGCTCTCAGACTGCAGGTTTACTGGTAGTTCCTAGGATTTCTAAAAGTAGAATGGGTGGCAGATCTTTCAGCTATCAGGCTCCCCTCCTATGGAACCGGCTCCCAGGGTTGGTTCGTGAAGCAGACAATTTGTCTATCTTTAAAACTAGGCTAAAAACTTTCCTCTTTGACAAAGCTTACAGTTAGAGATATGTTTATAGGTAGTTAGAGTCAGGTCAGACAGGTAGATAGGAAGAGACAGGTTAATGTTAGTAGTCAGGCAGAGTGTCAAAAGTTAGGAAGAGATAGGAAGAGGTAGAGTAGCTAGGTAGAGATAGATTAATGTAAGCCAGGTAAAGATCCGGAGCCGGTCGCGGCTTACCGCCGCGGAAGAAATGCGCCCCACAGGGGCCAGCCAGCGCCGGAGAGAGGTCCCTCAAGGGGATCCTCCCGCACAGTGCGGCCGCCCATTACCTGCCGGGTTGAATCCCCCGGGCAGACTGTGCGGACCCCACCCGTTTATCTCTTAAACGTTTCTCGCCCTCTTCAACTCTGTCCTCTCAGTTCTGTCTATTTTTCCTTAAGATAGTTGTCGACTATCGGTCTCGTGCCGGTATTTAGCCTTAGATGGAGTTTACCACCCACTTTGGGCTGCATTCTCAAACAACCCGACTCCGAGAAGACCCCGGCATGACGGGGGGCGTTACCGGCCCTACACCGTCCACGGGTCAGGAGGACTCAGACAGAGTGTTGGTAGCCAGGTCTCCTAGTAGCTAGGAGACAGGTTAATGTTAGTAGCTATGCTGCTTTAGGCTAGGCTGTTGGAGGACATTATTAGGGTCTGTTCCTACTTTCTCTCCTACTTCTCCCCAACTGCATGATGTGCTGTCAATTCAAGCACTAACCTGTTTTCTATTATAGTAGGTGCTCCGGATTAGCCCTGCTTGACGACCCTGACTAAGATGGCATTGCAGTGACGGAAAATTCTCCACGTCCTGCAACAAACTTGTGCATCAGTTCTATTGCTCTTTCTGTGTCTCTGTTATGTATTCTCCAAGCCACAGACGGTCGCGGCAGATAACCGCTTGTGCTGAGCCTGGTTCTGCCGGAGGTTTCTTCCTGTTAAAAGGGAGTTTTTCCTTCCCACTGTCGCTGCATGCTTGCTCAGTATGAGGGATTGCTGAGAATTCCACGACGCAATCTTCTGTGGTTCTGTAATTTCTACACTAAACATTGTATTGTAATAACTCTTTTTTTAAAGTGCCTTGAGATGACATCTGTTGTGAAATGGCGCTATATAAATAAACTGAATTGAATTGAAAATTGAAATTGGTCTGAGAGAGGTTTTCATATTGTAATAAAAGCTGCAGTCCACTGGAGTTCAGTGTGCACTTTGGGATTATTCTCTGGGACTGCAGCTGCCTGCAGGTGAGATCGGCCAAAATTGGATAATTGTGTCTGTTTCTTATTTGCTCTCTTTCGACAAAAATTATGAATACGTTCGGAAGGTGGATTTGCAAGTAGAGATTAAAAGCCACATTTTGGTGCCTGTTCCTTTAAAGGCAGGCTTTGATGAAGGAGTAAAAATTCTTCCTTTCAACAGGGGCCCCTTGGAAAAATGTAAAAAAAATAGCCTGTATTTGTACAGTGCTTTACTTAGTCCCTACGGACCCCAAAGTGCTTTACACTACATTCAGTCATCCTCCTATTCATACAAACATTCACACACTGGCGATGGCAAGCTGCGTTGTAGCCACAGCTGCCCTGGGGCGTACTGACAGGGGTGAGGCTGCAGGACACTGGCACCACCGTGCCCGCTGCAACCACCACCAGGGAGACATTTGGAACCGCTGCTCGAACCGGCAACCTTACAATTGGAAGATGAACTGACAACTCCTGAGAGACGATTGCCCTCACCACAGCTGAGCTAAAGCTGGAGAAGAAACACACAAAAAAGCATGAAAAATCAGCCTCTCTATAGCAGCCATCTCAGTTTAGCAATTAGCGCTGTGTGATGCACCACACCTGCATACGAAGAGTGGAGAGAGGGCGAAAAGGGCGATGAAGTCATCCTATGAAGCTGTAAGCAGGATTTTTGTTAAATTTATGACTGAACAACAAAAAGCAATAGAATGCGCCCTCAGAGTTTCATGGATTTGGGGGAACAATTAGTCCTTCTTCAATACATAAATAATAAGTGTTTCATTTTATTTGAGTATTAGTTTGAATTTATTACTTAAAACAGCAACAATAATACGTAATTTCCATTGATTGAAACAGACAAGTTTTAGTTAGGTGAATTTCAATTAGGCGTGTTTATTAGATAGAAAACTTTAAGATGGTGCATAATTAAATTGAAATTACCTGTAAAGTGTATTGAGATTACATGTGTTATAAATTGGAGCTATATAAATAAACTGAATTTAAATTTAAATTAAAAGAAGTCCGCTGACACAAACTCAAATCACTGCTTCCGTTCCTGCTGATTTCTCAGCTTAGTCTGTTTTTTCCAGGTATCAGACAGGCAACAATATAACATTACCATAATACAGCACTGAAAGGTGCAGTCTCAGCTTTCAGAATCCATTTGAATTTTGTTGATGGCGCAAACGGTAAAAAACTTACAGTAATTGAAAGTCTGGAGGTCACTTTGTGTTGGCACCGACACATCTTTTGTAAAAGGGTAGTATGCTTATTAGTCCCCTGAAAAAGATCAAAACCTGGACATTTTCATCCAATAAATCCCCCCGTACAGCACATGAAAAGTGGACATACTTGGAACGAGGACCGTTGATCAACCTTTAGGGCGTTACTAGACCTTATTCATTGGGACACGTGCCTTCGTAAAAGTCTCTAGTGCCCCAGTAAAATTATAGCGCTGCTCTCACTGGAAACGGCATTCATGAGCGCATCTCCGTGCCTGCATAACTCAAGCATGTCACTTACCAGCCAAAAAGAAAGGGGTCACAATAGCCAATCAGGAAAAATAGCACCTTTGTATCCTGCAAAAGTTTTTTTTTTACCCACACAGTACATGGTGGAAACCCCGCTGGAGCTCGTCACATCACTTTGAGCACAGAGTAAATCGTCTCCTGTTTTAATGTTACAACAAATTCATAACTTATTTGACAGAAAAAATGACAAGTTGATTGCTGTTAGAGAATGTTGCCAACATAATTAGCATCTGTTTTTCAATGCTTAGCATCATTGTGGCCCAAATTTAGCAGTTTATTTAAGTTTACCAGCCTGTGCTTTCTCCCTCACACACACACTCACATCATGCATAGGCTGCTTGCACACATGGGGATAATTAATAACGATTTATACAAATACTGCAGAGAGAGTCCTGTAAAAGTAGCCTATACTGTTTGTGAAGCTGTCCTGCTGTAAAACTAAACATAGCCTTCTGATAAAATATTCAGAGATGGATATCAGAAAATTATTCCTGAAAAGAAGCAGAAGCAGAGGAACAGAGAGGAGAGATGAGGAGGACAAGGGAGGTATGATAGTTGCTCACGTTAACAGTAACATAAACATTTATGCTGGTAATAGCCTGAGATGTGATCAATGGTTTGATGGCAAATTTAAATAAGTATGGTGCATTTGCAGATGTAGCCTATATTAATCTACACAGAGTCAGAGTGTCTTATAGATGATAATTTGCCTATAATGTAGCCTATAATAATCTACACAGAGTCAGAGTAGCCTATAGCTGATAAATTGCCTATAATGTAGCCTAAGATAGAACATTGTTTGTTTGTTATTTTGCTTTCCTGAACTACTTGTTTTAAACTTGGACTGAGGTTTGGGTAGTAAAGAATTTAACTCTTTATAATATTAAACGGTTGCAGTAACAGGATGTTGTTTGTAAATCTTTGATATGTGCATGTGCAAATACATATCATTATATTGTACACATGAATCTATCCTTGTATCTTTACCAGTGGTTTAATATCACCTACAGTATGACAGTGACAATAATGATTTTGAAGCTTGTACCAGTAGGCTAGTGTAACCGTACCAGACCTGGTACTGATAGGTTCAGTTCCCACTCTCTCTTTATGACAGTACTCTGCGTTGTGTTTAATGAGTCTTGAGATGAAGAAATAGTTGTGCCGACGGCAGCTTTTATTCTGTACAAACATAAGAATGCTGTACAAACACAAGAATGCTGGTCAGATACAGTTAGCTTGCCGTCGGGTCTCACAGCACACTCAAACCTCTCCATCTCAATACAAACAACCAGAAAACGCATAAAATATAAAATTACCTGTACAAACACATGAGTGCTGGTCAAATACAGTTAGCTTGCCGTCGGGTCTCACAGCACACTATTATGGAGTAAAAAGACTTGATGTCAGAACAGGTTAGCACACTTAGCCACCATGCTTTTACCAGCAACCAGGCACTTCACATTAGCAAAAACAACTACTGTAATGCTTCAGAAATAGAATTATGATGCCCCTGCTGCCTTCTGCAAACCCAGATGGTCTCGGCAGATGACCGCTTATGCTGAGCCTGGTTCTGCTGGAGGTTTCTTCCCGTTAAAAGGGAGTTTTTCCTCTCCACTGTCGCTTCATGCTTGCTCAGTGTGAGGTATTGCTTAAAAGTCACGACGCAATCTTCTGTGGTTCTCTAATTCCTAAATTAAACATTTTATCGTAATAACTTCTTGTAAAGTGCCTTGAGATTACATCTGTTGTGAAATGGCGCTATATAAATAAACTGAATTGAATTGAATTGATATACTGGACTCGTGTTATTACTAAATAGCTTTTATGACTTAAGATATCTTCTAACATACAGAGCGCTGCTGGAACCCGACCTACCTCAAACATCTCTGTCTCAATACTAACAACCAGCAAGCGCAGCCAGCAACGTAAGCACGTCAGTGTAACCAGGGAGACACACCGCCTGCAGCGCCGCACATACTCCACCACATCTCTGTGCAGTCCGAGCCAGTAGAACCTCTGCCTTGCAAGGTACAGCGTCCGCTGTTGGCCCTGGTGTCCTGCGTCGTCATGGACGCCTTTCAGGACTCTCAGTTGCATCGACGTCAGTACCACATACAGGTATGTTTTGTTTTTTGTAATCCTGCTCTTCGCCACATGGTACAGTATGCCGTCTCAGACTTGTCCCAATCCTTAAGAAGTCTTTTGACCTCCAGTGGTTCCTTGGCTCATTTTCTCCGAGAAGGTCTCTGTCCTCTCTGCACATAGTAGAGAAGTCTACACAGCACGTTGTCAGCGCCTTGCATCTCCAGCAGCTCCTCACGAGAGATCACTGACAGTCTGGAACAATCTGCTGACTGCACAGTTTATGGAAAGTGAGGCAAAAGAAGTGCATGCTGACACAGCCTTGGCTCCTGCTGCTCACATACTTGGAAAACAGAAGAGACTTCCTCCGCAGCCAGAGATCCAGTCACTACAGCAGCTGCGCCCTCTGATGTCGCTGGTTTTCATTCCTCCATGACCTTGTCTCCAGGATGGGCTGAACAACGGAAGGCTTCCTGCACCCTGTATGCACACACTGCCGCTGCTTCTGCCAGGAGATATCTGTAAGGCACCCTAATCAGCCTCCGAGACATTGTACTGTGAACAAATGGTTCTCGGCTGAGGGCACAATGTTTTGAGGACCAGGGATGTAACTGATGCCAAAGCAGAAAGGCGGCAGCTTTGCGATCACCGTTGTGCACAGGCGTCCAGACGTGGCTTAGACAGGATGCACGTTAGAGGAAATATTATCCGTCCAAACCGTGAAGGGATGTCCTCTCAGCCAATGGTGGAATTTATCGCTCACAGCCCACTTTAGCATGACAAAACTCCTACCGGTGCGCTGGATATTTAGACAGTGTGTGACTGAGGGACTTACTTGCAAAAGCAATCGGTCTGGCAGTCAAACCCCCTTCTGGAACTTGCGATAGTACAGCCCCAAGACCATTTGTTGACACATCCACAGACACTTGTCCACTTCTCAGCACTGCCACTGTCCTGCCCACCATCACTGACTTTGGACCCCCTCTTGCGCTGGTTGGTTCGGTCATGACAGTGCTGCCAGCGGCCATGTTGCTCGCCCCTTCCAGTTGACACCACATCAGATGTTCCGTGAGTGGCTCCAGCGTAACAGCTTTCTTTGTTTTGACAGTCCCTACTCTGTGGGACAGTTCCTCAGCATGCTTCTCCACACCAGCCAAGACACTGAAGAGCTTTTCCTCTCGGCCACTTTTGTCTGCTTGGGCAGAGAGACACTCAGTCAGCCCATTCCACTTTGTTTTCAACTGGTGAACTAAATGACGTAGTATGTTACTCCCCAAAATGTTATCTAGAATTCTGCACCCATAGATTTCCACTTCTAGCTCACATACACCAGCTGGAACAATCTTGGAACCACCGCAGCCCACTAGTACAACATCAGTGGGGCTCAACACGTTTTCAGGTAGCACATTACAGTCACAAAAACTGCAGAGCTTAATGTACACATCATGGAACCACTATCTATCATGGCTCTCGCTGGTAATCTACCCCCCAACATTACAGTCTCATAAAACAGTTCAACCTTTGTGTGTTTTGGAGAGCCGGTCTTCGTCCCAAATCTCTCTCCTCACATACGGTCCGGTCAGACTGATTCCAAATCCTCTTCACTCTCAGTGCACATTGGGGGATCAACTTTCGGCCCAACACTATCCCCCTCTTAATGTCAGCCATACCCTGCCTTTAAGTGTTTGTTTTCAATAAAAGACATACTAAACATGGAATGTATAATTTTTTTGTGACTTATCATTACTCAATTTTGACAGATTTTTATGATGGGACCTTCTAGCATTACATATTTTTGTTTTATAAGTTGCCTTAGGACACAACTGGGACACAACAAACTGACATATTTTCTGTTGCGCACATTTCTGAACCAGTTGTGGAACATGTATATAATAGCCTACAGAAGAACCTTGCTAGTGTAGCAGAATGGTGTGTTAATACTTAAGAGAGCAATGCCAACTTGGACCTTTTGGCCAAAGGAAATTTTGAGCAACAGGCACACAGGTAAGTAGCACTAATGAGGCAGAGACATAGTTCCCAATAAATACAAATCAGTTTATTAGATTTCAGTTAAAAGTCAGTCCTAAAAAGGGAAGGTTTTTAAATGAACAGAAGGAAAGACAACTAATTTAAACAAATTTTACTTTACAAAACTAATCTTGTACATAACTAATTTAAAGACTGCAGCAGGAAGTGAAGTTAACAAAAAAGGGAGGGGAAATGGCTCACGAGACAAAACACTGCAAGACAACTAAGAAATAATATCACACCGACACATGCATGGACATATACTCCAATGTGAAAAGAAACCCAAGACCGCCAGCAAAAGGAGCCACACAGGAGGACCCTTTACCACCTGCTGTTCAGCCTGAAAAACACACAACACAAGATTAACCAACAAAACCCTAATGATGGAAAAAAAGACAAGAAACCCATGCCCAATGTCTATTTAAAGTGGGGGCAGATACCCCCTTTCCTTATCCCGCTGCCAGCACACACACTGGCATGACTACCCTTAGAATCAGAGTCCAGCAGCCGCAGAACCCTACACACGGCAAGGCACACGTCACAGGACCCGCAATAGATGTGGGTAACAATAAAAGGTCTAAATAAGAGAGAAAGCAGCGCATCCCACAAGACTTATATATATATATATATATATATATAGGCATTCAGGGCAGTATAACCCACTCCTGACATACAAAGCGTCCTGACAAGTGTCACTTTAAAGTGTTTTAAGTGACACTTAAGTGACTACTACATGGTTTTAATCAGATGTGACAGTAGGAAAACCTAACAATATAGTAGTCCAATCAGGACCCCAAACTAAAATCCTCCAATCAGTAGGAAAGCTTGTAAATAACATAACGTACAGGCAGACATGACCAGCACACCAGGTATGCTGAGAGAAGCAACCTGGAAGTGGTGCCGCACAGCAGACCGAAAGGAGAGGTTGATGAAAATCCTCTACACCTGCTACACTAGTCAATCTTCAGTACCTTAGCTTGCCTCTTTACTAGAACAAGGAAAGTACAGCACATCATTCCACTTATAAAGTCATTACACTGGCTACTGTAGCTCACCTTAGAATCAGAACAGCTGTTTAAGAGCTGAGTAAGAGAATTGAACCTTTCTAAATGGCTCAGCATTAATAAGAAATTTTTCTGTTACAGTCATATGCAGTGATGCCGTTAATTGGATACTTAGTAGTTATTCCTATGACAACTTTTTCAGTAACGACTTTTCTAGCGTGTTACTATTTCCATACGAGTAATCAGATTGAAGTTACTTGTTCAAGCCACTGTGAGTTACTATTTTTATAATTTTCTTAAACAAAAATATGTATTTCATACATGGGGGCAAAAACATAAGGAAAACAAGCAACAATAGCGGTAAATATGGTCCTACATACCTTCAACAGCACTGCTGCCATCTTTTTCTGTTGTAATCCGAAACAGCTGATTATTTCTTTTTATGGTTGGCATGTTTGTTTAGGCCCGAGTCTGATTTCTGTACTCTGTAGGCCTAATCTTCCCCCTAGAGGAACTCTCCAGTAGTACATGCAGTGAGCAAGCAAGTACGTCCCCAATACAGAGTTTGTTGCTGTCAACATTAAATGAGGTTAAAAAGCAAGTATGTTTCCTTAATGTCAAAATGCACTTCTGATAAAGTGAGCACCGGTTATTGTTTCTATGTTGAGGCAGTGGGGAGTGTTATTGGCAGCTGCTGAAGAAGTCAATCATAAAGTAACTTGTAAAGTAACGTAGTTAATTTTGAAATAAATTAATCAGTAAAGTAACTAAGTTACTTTTGGAAGGAGTAATCAGTAGTTAGTAATCAGATTACTATTTTAAAGTAACTGTGGCAACACTAGTCATATGTTATGTGTCTCTAATGTCATGTTTTATGCTTTTATTGTTGCATTTATTTTATCTCCAAATGATGTAAAACACATTGAATTGCATTGCTGTTGAAACTGTGCTCTACAAGCAAAGTTGCCTTGTACTGCCTTACGGAGCCCCCAGATATAGCCTGCTGTTGTATCGGTAAATGGTTTGCCTCATCTTGCTCTGAATGCTCCTTTTGGAAGTCAAACATTTGCATCCTCTCCTTTGAAGTATTTCATGTTTGGGCAATGTGAAATCTTATTTGTGTCCGTTGTTTATTTCAGCCTCACAATATATAAATAAAACATCTATCCGACTACTGCCACTATCACTGAAGTGTGATACTTTTGTCTATAAAGATTTCAATCAGTTATATGTTTTGAACACAATTTTGAAAAAATTGCCCAAAAGCAAAATATCCATTAGGAGTTCACAACTCATAAATAACTTACCAAGCAGTTTCAACTGTCCTAGAGTCCTAAAGCTTAAACTGTATGTTGTAATAGCATGCATCCAAAGTGCATGTTAGTGTGTTGATCGCTCCTGTATCTGTTTCTTTGTGTGTTCCATTGTTTCAAAGTGGTGGGCCATCTATCACCAGTAGGCTCAAACAGAGAGCCTGACTCACACTCAAGAACACCCTAATTCTTCTAAAAACACCCCTTGCCACCATTCTTTCCTCCTCACTTTTTCTGTTTGTGGGTTTCTCTGCATCACTTTCTTGTTTTCTTACCCCTTTCTCTTCCTCCCTAGGATTTAAGGAACACACTTCAACGGATGAAAATCTCCCAAGCATGGCTGAAGTAATACCTCCGATATACACACACACACATGCAGGTCAGTCTTTCAGTAAGTATATTGTACCGACTTAGCTTTTGGATGTGAGTGTGTGTGTTTATATGTGTGTATAGTTATCATTCTGTAAGATGAGCCAAGTGTGAGACAAGAGCCTCTTTAAGTTTTTCAGTGTAGAACGGGTATTGTATAAGTTACTGCAGCACAATGTGTTGTGCTAGCTAAACAATATTTAGATGCAACATGTCATCAAAATGTAACACCACCTACATTGTACAAAATATAACCTCAGCATTTTTGTTTTTTTCTACCAATTTTTATGAGCTGAACTCAAAGCTCTGACATATTTTCTATATGCACAAAAGACCAGTTTCTCTAAAATATTGTTCAAAAATCTGTCTAAATCGATGTTAGTGATTTCTTCTCTTTTGTCAAGATAACCCAACCAACCTTACAGGTGTGGCATATCAAAGTGATGATTAGACAGCATGAGTATTGCACAGCTGTACCTTAGACTGGCCACGATAAAAGACCACTCTGAAATGTGCAGTTTTGCTTTACTGGGTGAGTCTTTGGGACAGAAAACCAGCAAGTATGTGGTGTGGCCATCATTTCCCTCATGCAATGCAAAACATCACCGTAACATAGAGTTAAATGTTGGTCGAATTCCACAATAGCTGTGCTATTTCCTGAATATTGGCAGGGACTGGAACATGCTGTTGTATAAACTGACATAGAGCATTCTAAACATTCTCAATGGGTAACATGTCTGGTTAGTATGGTTGCTATACAAGAACTGGGATTTTTTTTAGCTTCAAGGAATTTTATACAGATCCTTGCAACATGGGGCCATGCGTTATTATTCTTAGGTAATAGTCTTAAACGAATGGGACAAAAATGGGCCTCATGATCTTGTCACGTTATCCTTGTGCATTCAAAATACCATCAATAATATTCCCATGTTTTTGTTTTCCATAACAAATACCTGTCAATACCATAACTCCATCACCACCATGGGCCACTCACCCACATGATGCTATACATGCTCTCTGCCATGTGCCCTTGACAGTGAAAATCGGGATTTATGCCTCTCCAAAGTGCCATACACCACTGAGTGTGAGCATCTGCCCACTCAAGTCATTTAGGATGATGAACTGCTGTCAGGTCCAGACCCTGTGGGGATGAGGAACATGCAGATGAGCTTCCTTGAGTTTGTGCAGAAGTTCTTTGGTTATGCAAACCAGCTGTTGCAGCAGCTGTTTGGGTGCTTGGTCTCAGATTGCCATGGATGTGAACATGCTGGATGTGCAGGTCCTGGGCTTGCGTGGTTATATGTGGTCTGCTGGTTTGAGGCCACTTGGATGCATTGCCAAATTATCTGAAATATCTCTGAAAATTAATGCCTTTGGAGACGGCCTATGGTATAGAAATTAATTTTCATTTCAAGGGCAACAGTTCTCATAAACATCCATGCACTCAGCATGCCAATTGTAAAATCCCTCAAAAGTTGCAACATCTGTGGCATTGTGCTCTGAGATCAAACTGCACATTACAGAATGATAACTATATCACCTTACAGATTAAATGAGAAGGGATTGGACTCATGCACAAAGCTAAAAGGAATGCAAGGATCTTCCCAGAAGATGGAAAAAGTGGAGGAAAAGGACTGAAGATCGTGAATTTTTATCTAAACAGAGATAAGGAGAACAGGACACGAGTCATTCATTTTTCAGTTCACATATTAATAGTTCTCTCAAGAAACATGTGGGAGTCAACCCCAGCTGTCAAGCTGAAAAACAAAAGATAAAAGGTAACCTCTGGAAAGAGTGATAAGACACTGGAAAGCCAGTGATGAAACCTTAAAGATTCTGTTTATGAATGCAATGCAGGTATTCACCGGTGGAGTTTGCAAAATCAATGATGGGCTTTGCTGGTTAGCATTTCAAAGTATTAGATTTAAATGGGACAATGACGTGGGTGCCATATAAATAAAATAAATACATAGCATGCTGATAGGCACATACGACTCTCATCTTCCCAGAAGGTTGCTGGGGTCATATTTAGTTTTTTAAGGTTTGAGACATCCTACCTAGCTGATTTAGAATTTGCATTCTTAGTTGTTTTTTTAAAAACCCTTATATTTGACTCAACAACAACGAAAAACAATAAAGCACCCTTCATAACTATTAAAGAGTCCTCATGAAAGATGTGTAGGACATGAGCTACAGAATGCATGGTTGTTATTGAGACTTTGGTAACCCAAGATGCCAGTTCTTTCTTCTGTTACCATCACCTTTATTTTGCTTGTTGGCAAAATAATTGTGGGTTTGTCACTGCATCTTATTTGACAATGTTCCAAATGTTTTACATTTTTTATTTACTGCTCTTATTGTAGTTATGGGCAAGTTTACGCAAGTAGATATTTTTTTCTAGGGATTTCTGACTCATACAGAGCAACAGACATCTCAGCGTAAGTCAGAAATCCCTGATTTATACATGGGATGTTCTCTTGTTGATCCTAATATTTAGAGTGGTAAAATAAATTGTGTATAAGCCCAAACTTAAAACCAAAAATGATAGACCATTCCAAGGAATGGTCTATCCAAAGAAAAGGGTGGGGGGAGTTTTAAGTTCTATCATCTAGCTATATTGCAGTACCAACACTGTTGCATGTAAATATGAAGAACAAAAGAATTATGTTTCGTTCTTGTCTTTTGTTCTCATATACAGTATCAGCACTACAGGTGATGACTTTAATTATTTTTGCTTATCATATCAATGAAATATAAAGCTGCAAGTTGGGCTTTTTTCACCATATGTATATTGTATATCCATCCTTCATTTTTTTTTTCATTGAGTTTGTAAGAGGCAGTGGAGCTGAATAAGTGTAAATATGCATATGTTATCAAATGTAAGAATAAATCCTAGTGTGTGTGTTCAAGAGGATCCTGAATAGAGATGCTTAAGCACATATGGGCTTACAGAAATTAAAAATGAGAGCAGACCTTGTGCTAATAGACATCCTGGGTGATTGGATATGAAGTGGACACTCTTGTGCACCCACTCAGGATGACTGGGGAAGGTTTAAGATTCAGGAACTCATATCAAATGCAAAAGGCCCACAAAGACATGTGTAGCCAAAACCAGATAAGAGAGTGATGATACACAAATGCACTATGTAATGGTAAAACCTATAATTGCAAACAATTCCGCCAGAGACCTTCCACCAGACTTCTATGATAATTTCTTTTTAACGTTATCTCCGAAAGTGTTGTGTAACAGAAGACTCACACCTAATATATCTTATCTTAATTTCTGTTGAGACTGTGAAGAAGGCAGCTGAAAATACAACACTGAAATGCTTGAGATTCTCTTTTTGGTGCTTGGAGATATATTGCCGCAGATCGGGGCAGAGTTTTAGGGTGGCTACTTGGACTTGAGCCCCGGATATTTTCTGAGCAGCCCCGAATCTTGATTTTACTTTTGAAAGAGGAAAATTGCAATAAATAAGTTGCAGTAGCAGAGTTCACCAGAGGGGCAGCAGCAACGTACTGTAATGTAGCCTTTTTATAGCTGCTCTGCATGAAGCCCCTGAAGAAGGAATGCTTCATCAGCAGCTGCTCAGCCTCCTGTGGGTACTACTGTACTATTTTTTTTAACCCGCTAATTAAATAACTGCGTTGTCTTTAAATGGAAACATTTGAACGCAGCAACAGCTGCTCTGTCCCACACTGGCACCTCCCTTTTGTATGCCCCCCTCACTTACACATCCGATTCACATAACTTCCCGACTCCCACCACAAACATGGAGGACATAAAGAAAACGATTGAAAATGGCAAATTCAAGAGCATGAAAAAACCAAGGGAAAAGCTCAGTTCTAGAGTAAGTTTAATCTTATTACAACCCTTCAAGCTGAGCCAATTGTGTTTGTTCAGTGTGCTGTATGCAAAGCTGTCATATGACAGCAAAAAAAACAAGTTAATCACATATCCAGAGACAATTTGAAAGGTCAAGTGGAGGATCATACAGAGCCCCTATTTTAACCCGTTATTTTATGTTACATAAACATTCGTTTATTCACAGAAAATTAGAATGCTGTTGTTTTTTTTTACTACAGAGCGTCAGAATTTTCAGAGTGGCAGATTCAATTCACGAACGCACCCAATAAATATAGTGTTCGATCAAGAATATTCAGGCTTGATAGGGTTTTGGCCTGAGAATTCTGAAAACCTGTCAGACCAGGCCGCGCTGGCACTCCAGCCACTCGGGCCAGGGCCGGGCTCGGGCCCAGATAATAGGCCTGTGCAGGACACTACTACTGGGTGTAAAACAGCTGCGGCCAGGGGAAGACTGTTGCTGATTTGGATATCGGGGAAGTTTTTAGATAAAAAGTACAGATTGACTACAGCAATTGTGATTAAACAGATCATGATTCAGGTCTGTGAATCCTATTTTAAAAGTGTTGGCTTGTTAGATGTCAATGTACTTTATGTTTTGGTACAGAAAATGAATGTTACCAAGTTAATGTTACATATCTGGTAACATGGGAAGAATATAAAAATACTTAGATAATAATCATGAAAAATAAGTAAATATTAGAAAGGCAGATGGTCTTTGGAAAAGAGTAAAGTAGTGTGACAGTAAGTGAATAACGCTAGTCCAAGCATTGTGTTGGGTCTGACCCAGAATATATGAAAGTATATCAAAGGGCCCTATGATTATGGATGACTCTAGCATTCCCAAAACGCTAGTCTCCTGCCGTTTCACCCAGAGCAGGCCGAGGAGAAATGGTTTGCACCCTGGATGATCAAAAACCACCTCCCTTTCGCTCTGATATCACTTGGAGAAGGCTGGCGCTGATGAATCCCTAAACGTCGGTTGGCCGCAGGAGTAAGCTGCCAGCCAATCCTGAACTTTCCAGTCTCTGACTGGACGAGGGACCGCTAAACGGGGACAGAGCGGTCCCCCCCATTGAAAAAGAGACCCGCAGCTACCTGCTTTCTCTCGCTGGTTTGATCTTCGGACTAAAAGGAGATCCCCGCTCTCTAGCCGCTATATCGAAGCGTAAAGTCATCCGCAGACTTTTGTAAAGAGAGAATCTGTTCCTTGTTCTAACGGTGCATCCACACCAAAAGCGTCAAAACGCGCCACACACCCCCAGCTGGATGCTTGAACATTTGCACCTCGAAGCGTGTCCACAGCAAAGTTGGATAAACGACGTGGTGGAGATTTGCAATTGCCTCCAATCAACCATGCGATGCATGTTAAAATTGTACTGTGCAATAAAAAAAAATTCCTCAAAAAAGCGAGGCTATGAAGGATGAACCACGTTATAGCGTATAGTTTGATTGACGATCGAACTCTGCCTTTCCTTCATTTGTCTACCTGCGCACATCCAAGGATCTCCCATCCACCCCCGTTTTTCTCTCTCCCTTTTTTTTTCCACGTTGCGTGTTTTTTTCTGCCCTGAAAGGAGTTTTACTTTTCCGCAGTAAACAACCGAACAGACTCAAGTAAGACCAATCCAATCTCATTTAACTTTGGGGGGCGCCAACTAGATATGCTTTGTTTTTATTATTATCAATATTTTGTATACATGCATGTTTCCGTAAACGTTTCATCAAGTGTTTCTGTATTTAGACTATTTGTGTTTTCTTTTTAATGGGTAAACTGCGTTTTGATTGCACGATTGTGTTGAAATAGTTATTTATTTGTAGACAAGCAGTGTTTGGATTGATTGAATGTTACTGCCATTTGAGCTTCGCCCTGAACAGCTGATCGGAGGGTTTGCCTGAGTGGCAGGTGAGCACTGAATGCCGTTTATGTTAATCCTTTTGCTCAACCTATTCATGTTTCTTTGTTAGCCGAAGGCTAGCTCTTTTGATAAGTGCCATGCACTCTTTGTTTAAGAAAACCACGAGGCGTCTTGCCAAGATTGTAAAATAAGTCATAAAACTTCCGCCCAGTTTCGGCGTTCGCCTGACTGCAGACGTACCTCGCATCTACGTATTCGTGCGTGATTCGATGTACGTACGTTCAGAAACCCCCTTGACATGGTCTCTGACGTCCCCGCTGTCTGCCATCTTGTTTACGTGGCGTTAGCCCCTAGCCAAACCGGATTAGCTGGTTTGGAGTTTGATGTTTTACTTTTGGTGTGGTGATTAGTAATAAATTGGTTAAACTGAATCAAACATCTGTTTCTTTTATTGAGTGTGTGTTTGAATCATTGCAAATAATTAATTCCTTCAGACAAGGTAAACTTTGGTAAAATCACTGATAAGTTAACTAGCTACCAGCGTTGTCTGATAGCCAGATATAGATAGATACTTTATTTATCTATATCACACACATTATATATATATATATATATATATATATATATACACTACCGTTCAAAAGTTTGGGGTCACATTGAAATGTCCTTATTTTTGAAGGAAAAGCACTGTGCTTTTCAATGAAGATAACTTTAAACTAGTCTTAACTTTAAAGAAACACACGCTATACATTGCTAATGTGGTAAATGACTATTCTAGCTGCAAATGTCTGGTTTTTGGTGCAATATCTACATAGGTGTATAGAGGCCCATTTCCAGCAACTATCACTCCAGTGTTCTAATGGTACAATGTGTTTGCTCATTGGCTCAGAAGGCTAATTGATGATTAGAAAACCCTTGTGCAATCATGTTCACACATCTGAAAACAGTTTAGCTCGGTACAGAAGCTACAAAACTGACCTTCCTTTGAGCAGATTGAGTTTCTGGAGCATCACATTTGTGGGGTCAATTAAACGCTCAAAATGGCCAGAAAAAGAGAACTTTCATCTGAAACTCGACAGTCTATTCTTGTTCTTAGAAATGAAGGCTATTCCATGCGAGAAATTGCTAAGAAATTGAAGATTTCCTACAACGGTGTGTACTACTCCCTTCAGAGGACAGCACAAACAGGCTCTAACCAGAGTAGAAAAAGAAGTGGGAGGCCGCGTTGCACAACTGAGCAAGAAGATAAGTACATTAGAGTCTCTAGTTTGAGAAACAGACGCCTCACAGGTCCCCAACTGGCATCTTCATTAAATAGTACCCGCAAAACACCAGTGTCAACATCTACAGTGAAGAGGCGGCTGCGGGATTCTGGGCTTCAGGGCAGAGTGGCAAAGAAAAAGCCATATCTGAGACTGGCCAATAAAAGAAAAAGATTAAGATGGGCAAAAGAACACAGACATTGGACAGAGGAAGACTGGA
Source organism: Apricaphanius iberus (assembly GCA_028564705.1). Classification (NCBI taxonomy): domain Eukaryota; kingdom Metazoa; phylum Chordata; class Actinopteri; order Cyprinodontiformes; family Aphaniidae; genus Apricaphanius; species Apricaphanius iberus. Next base: position 861,925 of record JAPXFQ010001662.1, read on the forward strand.
AAAAAGTGCTGTGGACGGATGAATCCAAGTTTGAGGTGTTTGGATCACAAAGAAGAACGTTTGTGAGACGCAGAACAACTGAAAAGATGCTGGAAGAATGCCTGACGCCATCTGTTAAGCATGGTGGAGGTAATGTGATGGTCTGGGGTTGCTTTGGTGCTGGTAAGGTGGGAGATTTGTACAGGGTAAAAGGGATTCTGAATAAGGAAGGCTATCACTCCATTTTGCAACGCCATGCCATACCCAGTGGACAGCGCTTGATTGGAGCCAATTTCATCCTACAACAGGACAATGACCCAAAACACACCTCGAAATTGTGCAAGAACTATTTAGAGAAGAAGCAGGCAGCTGGTATTCTATCGGTAATGGAGTGGCCAGCGCAGTCACCAGATTTGAACCCCGTTGAGCTGTTGTGGGAGCAGCTTGACCGTATGGTACGCAAGAAGTGCCCATCCAACCAATCCAAATTGTGGGAGCTGCTTCTAGAAGCGTGGGGTGCAATTTCTCCAGATTACCTCAACAAATTAACAGCTAGAATGCCAAAGGTCTGCAATGCTGTAATTGCTGCAAATGGAGGATTCTTTGATGAAAGCAAAGTTTGATGTAAAAACAATCTTATTTCAAATAAAAATCATTATTTCTAACCTTGTCAATGTCTTGACTCTATTTTTTATTCATTTCACAACGTATGGTGGTGAATAAGTGTGACTTTTCATGGAAAACACAAAATTTTTTGGGTGACCCCAAACTTTTGAACGGTAGTGTATATATATACTCGTTTGTTGTCTGTTTTAGGAAAGACTGACAGGTGACTCGTCAATAATCTGAAGAAACAATTAAATTAATAATTTATGAATTATTAATTTAATATTCCTAAAATAACCATATAGACCTTTTCTATCCATTTTAACTTATCATTACCATACAATTGAGAGTATGCTATAAAATATAAATTTGCCTATATTGCACTTTTTCATCTGTTTGGCTAATGGGGCTCAGAGAATTCAGCCAGAAAAATGTTTTACTGTTTAGTTTTAAACTATTAAAGAGTAGTGTCTATAGTATCGTTTATATTTTACATACCATTTATTATATATTTATTCATGTAAATACTCAATCTGAATGAGTTGGAAAATCTACATTGTACCAACAAACATCAAGGTGATGAATACATGTCTTTTTTATCTCTGCAATGAAAAAGACCACTGATTGTGTATGTATATATAAACAATCAAATTAAATGTGAAATCCTCACCAAAATTTGTGTCCTCAAATCTTGGGATTGCTACAGAGGATGGTATTATAAGTTTTTGGACTTTTGCCTGGGGCATGGGATGTTGTTCTGAAGGCTGAATCTGTGCTTTGCTGCCAGGACAAAGGGATTAAAGCCCCACTTCAGCCGAAGTCTTGAAATCAGCGAACATTTCTGAAATTAAAGTGATCAGAAGTCGTACCAGCCACTCCCTGACCTGTAATCTTCAGCAGGAGAACATACTGCAGCATATGAGTCGTTTTTGTACTGGTGGTTGGCACTGCACCAGGCTCTTTAGATTGCATCTGATCAGCTCCACCAACCACAGATGTGCCCTATATTATCAAATTCAGTTTGTATTAGTTACAGTTTTAGTCTTCGTTAAACAAGTTGTGTACCAGGGCAAGACAAAAAAAAAAGAAAAAAGAACAAATGTATAACAAAAAATCAGAAAATTATTATGCTTTTAAAAAAAATGTACCGACATGGGCCAGATTAACAGCCATAGTGTAGATATCAGGCAAGTATAAAAGATATATGGTAGAGTAACGTTTAAAGTTCTTTAAACACAACAGCACCTGTGGATTAAAAAGCCAAAAGATTAATGCAGGTTCTAGAGTTCTATAAAAAACACTGAGTGGCGACACAACAAAAAAAAAGCCAAGCTATCTTAAGTACTATGATGGTTTTGATAATTTTGCACATTTGTGCTTTCTTTCAACCTTTGCTGACATGACGCTAGGCGAACTACAACAACACAGGCGTCTGACTGACATGTTGGGATAATGAAGTACAGCCAGTAAAAACCACCAACAACCAGAAACTAGAGAGATTATTTGTCCATCAAAACAGCGGATACACATACAACCTACACCAGCTACACAGCTCCCATTGCTATTGTTTATAGCACAGTTGCTGTGTTAGCTTGCCTTTTAGCCACCATAGCTCACCTGTTATGAAACATTTTGCTGCAGACTTTTTAATCATCGTTTCAATCGCTTCTTCTGACAGCTTGTAATCCACGAGGTCCAGTCTTTTATTTCCTTGAAAGGGAGCGAGTCGATGGGATTGTATCCAACTTTCCTGTTCTGTTATTTTGATCAAAGCGATTTGTGCAACCAAAAAGGTACAACACAGATGATCACATCTGTTTCTGGTGACAACGTGAAGACAGGAGCGACATAGGAACAATTCTTCTAGATATTATGAGACACATTGTAAAATGGAAAACTAAGCACATTTTCTCAATAAATTCAGTTTGTTTTAGTTAGTTTTGTGAACACTAATTATAGTTTTAGTTCATTTTCGTTTTGTTTCAAATTCTTGTTTTTATTTTTATTTCAGTTAACATTGACCTCTAGTTTTCTTTATTTCTTTATTTTTCGTCACTATATTGCTATCTAAACCAGTATGTTTTTCCCCCCAAAATGCTAAACATTTCCGCTGTTTTGGTGTTCAAATAGTTTTAGATGTATCTGCAGAAGTCAGAAGTCTTAGGTTAATTTTCTACTCATTTTTTATTTTTATTTATGAAGAACGAAAGGTTTTCTCCTTTCACACTGCCCATGAAATTAAAAAATCAGTACACACACACAAACACACGCACACACACAAGGGCAATTTAGAGAGACCAACGAACTTAACAGTGAATGTTTTTGTACCGTAAGATGAAGCCGGAATATCTGGAAGGAACCCACACATGCACAGGGAGAACATTCAAACTCCATGAAGAAAGACCCAAAGTCGGGATTTGAATCCGTGCCTTCGTGCTGCAAGGCAACAGTGCTACAAACTCTGCCACCCCCGTGCACTGTACTGCCAACGTGAATAAACCATCACATAAATAGTTTCAGTTTCACAAAAGCGTTCAGGATATTGCTATCTGCTTTCAGGGTGACTTTGCTTGGACAACCAGTCCTGGACATGGATTGTTGTTTTAAATGTCTATCACATGAGAGAACTCTACATACAGTGAAATGGCTGATTTTACATTATTTTGAGACCCGTTTAAACCCCTTACTGGTGTTGTTTGACACGCTCAGAGTTGTTTCAAATAATTACCTCTCTAGTATTACTATGAAATGTAAACTTTTAAGCTGCAAGAGGGATTTTCAGCCTAAAAGCACTTAAATCGTACAGCTTTAGTCGTCATTATGATGCACATTGCTTGCTAATGTTGCATCAATGTCATCAGATAGTATCCCAAATATAACTTGTTTTAAATGCAGGACAAACAGCAACTAAGGTTTTGTAGGTCTGTGTGTGGGTGTGCGATGGCCATTTTTAGAAACATAAAGGCAAAATTAGGATTGTGAGAATAAGTCAAATTAACACAAAAAGTAAAGAAAAATAAATAAATGAAACATATGAAGAGAGTTATATCATCCTAGTACTGGCTTGAGATTTCTCTTAGTTTTTTGTCTGTTTTTTCTTACACTCAGCAGACAACCCACCTCTGCCTCCACAAGACTGGCAGGTAGAAATATAATTGGTTGGTCAATCTGTCTTGCCATACACCTCAGCCCGTTAATGTATATAATTGGTTTGTGTGTGTGTGTATATATATATATATGAATGAGAGAGAGAGAGTCATTGTTATCATGCACTGTTGTGGACCATGAAAGCCACATCTCTGTAAAGTCACAACAATACGCTTCAGTGTTTGGATTCAGCCAGGCCTGCACAGTGGGATTGTGTGCGCATGTATCATTTTAAACAAAGTGTGCAGAAATGTCTCAAAGGAAGTTTTTCCAGAGACTGTGTGTGTGTAGGTACATGTGTATGTTTAAAGCTATTGTTGTGCTTCTCCTCACAGCTGAAGCCAATTAACTTCACCACTCGGCAGGTGATATAACACACAAACACACTGGGGTGTGTGTTTACTTATACAAAGTAATATGAGGAGAAAAAGTTACTACCGCACACAATCATTGACAGTTTTGGAGCGAATAAGCTCTTTATTAGATAGCAGTTATTAAGGTGAGAAGAGAACATTTCACAGTTTAGGGTGAAAAAGAAATGGCAGGATAATCAGTTGCTAGGTTACAGTGAGTGGTTTGTCGACATATTTGAACAATTAGTTTCTAGGCATCTCTTAAGTAGAGAAGCATAAGATGGGAAAGTATTTTTCTACATGTCTTCACATCCTTCAGTAAGAACTAATTGCTGTGCCAAATAACATTTAAATGAGGACAAAAGTAAATACAAATCAAATATGTTCTGCATGAAGATCAGTTTCTAATGTTCACACTGAGCATCAAAATGGTGGTGAATGGGAACTGATCTGATTTAGTATGGCATGGTTGTTTGTGCAGGACATACTAGTCCAGGTCAGAAGCCAGAGAAGTATAATCATTCTGGTTTGAGATTACGCAAAACTTACAGTAGCAAAATGATCCGCAAAACAACCAAGCATGCAGAAAACCATATCTAAAATCATCACATGGGCTATAGCAGTATACGACCATAGTGGATGACTACATAAACCCCAACTGGTCTCCTGCCCTGTGCTGTGAAATATATGTAGATGGTTCAAAACATGTTGGTACATCTGGTTGGAGAAGTCTTGATTTTTGCTGAAACATTAATTTGGTAGGTTAAGAGGTTAGTATAAACAACATGGAAGCATTGGTTTATCATAGATTGCATCAGCATTTCAGATGGCCAGTAGTAGTGTAATGGTGGTTCAGTGAGGATGGGGGGATGTTTAAATACAGTGGCAGATTTTCATTAAAGGTATAGTTGGTAATCCTGTCCAGATACACTTCTTTTTATACTGTGTAAAATGTTCATTCCATCCTGAGAGTAACCAATACCTAATGTGGTCAGAAAAAGGATTGAAAAAAACAGACCTCTTTGGCAGCTGCAGGCCTGTAAAAAGTTTGACCAATCCCCGCTATTCGGTCCGACCGTAAAGAGCCAATCAGATACGTTCTTGTCTCGTGCCTGCGGTCCCCACTCTGTCCCTCCTTCCTCCCTGCGTGCACTCATCACGTGTCACCGTTGCCGGAAATATTCAGCTCATTTCTCTCAGCAGAGACACCGAAGGGACGATTTTGCTGCAGAATGGCAGAAAAAATGCCATAAAAAAATTACCAATTCCAGCTTTGCTGGTAACTGCTCGCCCTGCAAAACAGCCTAGGAAAAGAAAGTCTGCGGCAGATAAGGCTGCAACGAAAAATTTTTTAGATAAAGCAAGAGGACACACTCGTGTAAACATCGGTGGCTCATTTGAACGTTGGAGACAGCTAAGGGAGCTGAAAGGCTGAAAGAGTGATGCAGAGTTTAGGACTTTCTACTGGAAAGGTAATTGTTTGTTTTGCGTCGGGGGGATTTGTTATTTCCATGAAATATGTAATGTTAGGCAATGTAGCTACTTTTGTAGCTGGTAGTAGCCCAATGCTAACATTAGCTTCTCTGTCGTTGTAAGCCAGTTACATTACAGGTCGTTGGTAAATAATGCTTATATAACAGACAGTACATGACATTTTGAACATATTGCACAGCCATAGACGCAAATGTCTTCATTATAACTGTGATAAAACGTCGTTGATATATTGTTTATGAATGGGAAAATTGTGGTGATGTGGCATATTTGTGCTTTGTTAGCTATGAGAAGGATCCATCGACTTCCACTCCGTCGAAACCCGGATTGATGACACTCCCTCCCCCACCAGTTTTAACTGTTGTTTCTGAGTCTCTGTCAGACCGGTGAGTTTTACTTGATGCTGCTATGAACATGGCTTGGACCACCGTTGTCTGTGGAGGGATATATCGATTTTTAAACATTTATATTTTAGGGATGCACCGGATATATTTGTCTGAATATTACAAAAAAAAGCGGGCCCAATAAATAGGTGTGTTTTGATAATGCACCCTTGATTAATCAAAAAAAGTTTTATGTTGATGCTGACAATATTATATAATTTTGTAACTTTCACAGAGATGATGACTTGTCAGTAGCTGGTGTTCAGGAGTTAAACATTAGCTGCCCAGAGGAGACAGCTCTCCAGCATTTGGATACAAGGTATGTTATGTTAGCAAGATTTATTAGTCGCATTATTTCCAAAATGAAATTTAGAGTAAATTTGTGGATTTTGCATTATTTTAGTGATATGTGGTACTGTAATACTTCCTCCCTTTGTGTGTGTTTTTCTGTCTTCTTAACAGTGATGTGGATGCAGATGAATTTAATGACATTCGAAACTCCATGTCAGTTGCTTTTTGGAGAAAAGAGATTATTTTACTTTACTGCTTATGTGAAATTGTTTTTGTTGTGTGAATTATCATATTATTTTCTCTAATTTTCTTTGTTTTTCTATAGCATTGACTGGGAAGATGAAGACGACACCTGGAATCCCGATATGGACACACAGTCTTTGTCATCATTAGAAGAAGATTCCACAAGACAAGTGGACTCAGATGATGATGACAGTGAATATGCAGATTTTAGGCCTCGTATTTGTGTTAGGTAGGTTCAACACCCTCTGGCTCCATTTACAGTCATGTTATTGTGTTTTTGTTTTTCTTTCTCATGGCTACTGTTATTACCACAGGACTGGCGGTGCTCTGAAGACTCCAATTTGCTTGGAATCACTGAAAGAAATCAGCATGGAGCACACTGTGCATGATGCTCCAGACAATGCTCCAGATCAAACTATGCCAACACTCCCAGAAGCAGAAAAAACATGGTTGAGGATGACATTATTGGCCATCCTGCATCCATTGCTTATCGTGACAGCCTGAAGCAGCTTTCCCGAGTATCTCCCTGTCAGCATGTGTCCTGCAAAAGACCCAAAAAAGAGGGCTGAGTGCCAGGCACCTGGACCATTCGATATCAATATCAGGTCCAGGGGAACAGCTGCTGTCATTGAATGGGTGAGTCTTTAATTAGCATTAAAGATTATTACATATTTTGGGACTGTTTCTACTCTGAAACACCAACCATATTTTCTGGATCAATTTGAACATACACAAATGAAAAAGCTTTTAACATAAGTTCTGTTGGACGGAGGATGTTTAATGTATGTGTATTAGTTATCGCAGTCACTGTAATGTGCTGTGTTTGCAGAAGTGGCCTTCCCAGCCTATCTTAAAATATGGAATGCTAGTTGGAGACTTCATGCTCTCCAGTAATATCCTGCTGTCGGGGAACAACTATGCCAAGATCTCCTTACTGTTCAAGTTTATGAACATGGGGACTGTGGAAAGGTCAACATTCTTTAGGATCCAGGACTCCTACTGTGTGGACACTATAAAAGAGGCCAGTTGTAGCCCTGGGTGAGTTTTTTCACATGCACACACACACACAAACAAGCAAATATGCATAATTCATAATATGCACCATATAATCTGAATGTATTGATTCCCAAGAGATGCTATTGGCAAGGCAGATACATGGTGATACAGAAAAAAAACAATAAAAAAAACGTTGAGTGAAACATGAAACAATAGTATAAAGTATGTTACGTATTATTACAATTTCTCTAATTCTGTTTTAATTAATTTTCATAGGAGATGCTCGCATGGACAGTCCTGGATTCTGTGCACAATATTGCACATATACTGCCATGGACAATGGATCCAAAAAGATAGTGTTCTTGGTCAACATCGACGAGCGTAAGACCATGCGGAATTCTGTCATGGAGAAGCAGGGCTTCATGCGAGCATTTGAGACACTTTGTGAAGATGTCAACATTGAAGAATTCTGCACGGATGCTCATTCACAGATATCAGCCCTCTTCAGTAAGTTTATTACTGTATTTTGCTTTAGAAAATTTTTTCAGCAATCCAACTCTGCATAGAGCCCCATGCCACGATCATCACATTATTATGACTGGACAATGACTTTCTTTATTACTTAGCATATTAACTCAATGTCTTTTTCATCCTACAGACAATAAAAGGGAAATATAAAGACTGTGGCGTCCGACACACCCTGGACATGTGGCATGGGTCCAAAAGTTTGGGGAAAAGAATTCATGCATTAAGTTCATGATCACTCTGTAGATAGATATAGGTGGAAAGAAAAGTCATCTAAATCAATTCTCTTCTCATAAACCTATTTGACATCTCAAAAATGTATTTGTGCTACAATGTCAAGGCAGGACAGCAAACGGGGTGCACCAACCTTCAGATGTGGAGTAAGGATATCTGCAACCACTTCTGGTATTGCTGCAAGACTGCATATATATATGAAGATTTTTTCGGAAGTATAATCAAAATTCATCTGTCTGTGTCAGCCTATATTGCTGAGTAGTTATTGGGCAAATTTAACTTCTACTCTTATTGACCACATCCTTCACAACACGAGTAATTTTTGTTTTCCATAGGACAAGTGTGCTGGAATACTTCACCATGTGACTGGAGAACATGCATGGGCCCTTGGTGCCTGTCAGCATGGTCCCTTGGTGGAGGACAGAGAGAAGGAATGGATACAGAAGGGTTCTGTGGCACACCAGAGACTGACAGAAGTGGTTCTTGATGCACGCTGGCTAAAGAACATACACAAATATTTACAATTTAGGTATGTCAGCATAGGTCTATGTTCAACTTATTGTTTTCACCTATGAAAAAATGTCTCTGTACTTCAGAACGGTCCTGCTATGTCTTCATTGGTATTACTAGAGTATGAAGGAATTTTGTCTTTTATTTGTGCTCTCAGGTCAACTGCAGATTTGGAGTCCTTCCACAACCACATTCTAATGTACGCTAGCAAACACTTCTGCTTTTCACCGCCCGTATACGCTGCTCGAGTCATGCTGGCTGGCCTGGACTACAACCACCACGTTGACCGGCCAGCCAAGAGAAGGGCTAATGGCTTTATTAAGTATGTTTCATTTTAAGTTGAAAAACAAAATACTTTACATTGTAAGGTAAAATGAATGTATCACTAAGCTCATATTTTTTCTGATTGCAGATACGGCAAGGTGTACAGTAAAAAGTCCAGGAAGTGGAGCCTTTACACACTAAAGGTGGAGAAGTGCGATTCTGCGGTGCAGGTTGTCTGCTACTGGGGGTTTGCCACGGACAGCAAGAAAGAGGCCCGATGATCCCCATCAACATGGCGTTCTGTCAGGTGTCCCTGCCCCATCAACACAGGATATTTTGCAGAGTCAACTCAGCAGGGGGCTAGGTGAGTTTTCTTACACCACTTACAAAACTGACATACATGTTTGTTACTGTGTAAAATGGAAACAAAGTTGTAAGTGTTGTCATTCAATGTGTCTTTGAGATGCAGTAATTATCAGATGTTTAATTGAGATATTCTTCCTAAAGGTAAATCACTGCCAAAAGAATAGATCACCATAGCAGACAACGAAACCACATGCAAAGCCTGACCTGTCATCCATCCCTGGACACGCCAGATTTTTGATGACACTCAGAAGCAACAAAAATACAGACACTTGTGTAAAATAGTTTTTCTTATAGGTCTCTTTTTTGTTGAATAAAATAAAATGTGTTATACCCCTTTCATTGTCACTATTCATTTAGCATGCAAGGAGGTAAGAAAGGAAATATCTTGTTTATGCTGAAATGGTAAAGGAAAGGCATTTATCTTTTTAAAGTATTTATTTAAAACTGACAAAATCTTTTACAAAAAATTAGACCGTACAAACTGTAAACCTCACTGCAAATTTCACAGAAACAACATGTAAAGCAGTTCACAGTATAAAAAGCAGGGGCCAAGACTCAGTGCTATTTATTTTACTGTACTTACACCCTACTAGGGATGATACCTGTATAATGTCCATGTAGATCACGGTAGCGTTCTCTGATTTTAAAAACACAGCAACTAGGAATTACTACTCTGTGACCGGCTCCCAATGCTCCATATTGCCACACAACACATTGCCTGTATGCTGCATAACGGAATTGTTTATTGCTCTCCCCTGGGTCTGGAAGATCCTCCACAGCCCGGACATCATTCCAGATCCTTCGCAAGACCCCGTCCTGCAAAACGTACAATTCCATGTGGGGCAGCATGGAAATGCAGGAGATGTGTTGTTGCCCACAGCACTTTCTTTCTACATCTGTGGGCATCTCTCTGCAGTTTTGGCACACACACCAAGTGGGTTGACCCGGAGCTGGAGGGCCTGGTGGAGGAGCATCTCCTGTTGTTGACATATGGAGGAAATCAAACATGAGGCTTTGGTCCCTTGTCAGGCTGATCTGCAACAACTGATGCGATTCTTCCAAGCTCAATGTATGAATTCTGGCCTGTAAAACAACAGTTCATAAAGAAGATTAGACTTGTATTTCTTAACAGTTTTACTGTCCTCTAGGATGAATTTTGTGTCCAAAGTAATGGCAGGTAATCATTTATAGTTATTGGTGATATTGAGCTCCATAAAATATGAAATAAGAAAAAAAAGTATATTATAGATAGGCTACCTGCTCATCTACAATTCTTTGAGCTTGCAGATTCTCCACTCGCAGAATATCCTGATGTCCCAATTGTTCTCCAGTCGCAGTCCGGCTTGCTCCCCGTCCTCTACCTCGACTTCCTCGGCATCTACCCCCTCTAACACGACCTCCTCTTGCTCGAGCACAACGTCTGGTCTGTCCCCTTTGACCTGAAGACGTGCTCGGCTGCGGACTGTATGTTGGATCAGAGCCAATGCTCTCGTCGTGGAAGCTCTGACAACTAAAATAACGAAGATATATAAAAACACAAAATTCACGTTTGCCAGTGATGCTAAGAGAATAAAACGTTACATTGTTAAAATGTAATTTAGAAGATGCTATTATCCAAAGACACATACATTTGTGAGTTCATACAACACCAAACGTGTAACATTAGCTTGAAAGCTCAGAGAAAAGTTACCAAGACTAGCCATGCTTTTTTTTAAATTCATTGTAATAATAATATAGTTTACTTACAGGTGAATGAGACATGAAGTAGTTTGGTTGATGTCCAAAATATCCTGAAATACTCTGGTTTCCTGTTACCTGCAGCTGGCTCCGACTGTAGATGCGCGTTCACGTTTATGGGGCCGTTGCTTTGGAGGGGGTACTCAAGGGGGGAGGGGTGGAGCTTAGAGAATGTGCTACTTCAAATTCTTGCTAGCTCTCCAACATTACCAACCATACCTTTAAAGATATCTCAAGGAAATTTCAATCGAACGCAACTGGACTTGGTAATTTGTCTTGGAAGACGTTTCACCTCTTATCCAAGAGGCTTCATCAGTTCATGCTCGCCGCTGGAAATTAACCTGCAAATTAATGCTGGATATGGATCTGAGACTATGTTACTGGTGACACGGAAGGAACAAGAACCTGGCAGCTCTATGCTCACTCGGTCTGGTCTCATTCAGAAGCCTCAAAACAAAATTATTCCATCACCAAGGTGAGGAACAGGAAGGACAGCACACTCAAACAATAATGAAAACTGGCCAGCTCTAAAAAGACATTCCTCCACTGCTCCGAGGAGGAATGAACATTACAAATTCCACCACTCCCCTTCGAATTCCCCTGAACAACAGATTTGTACCTCTCAGCTCCCTGACTCATGACGGACCTCCTTCAGGTTCCAAGGTTACAACGAGGAATCCACCCACAATAAACCACAACAAATTGAGGAAGCCCCGAACAAATGTTTTCATTTTTCACGAGGGTTCAATAAATGCCATTTAAAATTTCTATAGGCAAAACACTAATTTTGTCAGATGTCCCCAACATACAATGAAAGAAATCAATGAAAATATTTTGACGATTATAAATCAAAACCCAAAACCACAAAAGCTTGTTTTACACAAAGCAAAAGACAATCAGAGATATTGAAACAGGACATTTCTGGCTGAGTGGATAAATTATGGGGGCTGGACATTTCAATATACCTCTCCAGGCCTGTCCCAACAGGATTTGACAAGGAATTATCAAGGCTGCGTATACTGCACAAATTCTTAAAAAAACAACTGTGCTGATTAATCAATGAGATTTAGAAACAATTTTAAAATATTATGGAGAGCAAAACACCTTTTCCCACAAAACCAGCTTTATCTGAACAAAAGTGGAGAATCTGTTCAGCTATCTAAATCAAACAGCACTGAATGTCCCCAAACAAAGACAAACCGCTCTAAACAATCCACCACTAACAGCTCCAAACATTGCCCCACCAGCTCAAGGACGAAGGAGTACAGAGAAAAAAACACACTTGACTCTTAACCAGCAGAGACAGCCACGATCAGAGATTTACAAGCAGAGAAAACTCCACCAGGACAAAAAGTATTCATACCAGCACTCAAAACTGTAAGCACAGCAGGATCAAGCAGAGACATACAGTATTTGCCCCATTCACCTTGCTCACCCCATTCACCTGTCTCTACACCATTTGAGTCCCCCTTTAAGACCTCAAAAATTAGAGCACGAATCGTGATTGGGACACAACTAACCCCAAAACTTGGAATAAATCAACTACTTGGGACTGATACCCTGCCAATCTCCAAACAGGTAATAACAGAGAAAGTAAGTTTTTCTCTGTTTATTTTGGTTTATTGTTGTTTGTAAATGCCAGAAAGTGGGTTTCAATGCTTTGATTATATAGTTAAAAGTAAGGTTAAGCATATTTGTTAAAGCTTACACATATAAGAATTGTGTTTAATCTGCTATGATGATTTCTTGTAATTAAGAGTCCTTGTTTGCACCGCTATGGACTTTTGAATTATTGTGCAATCACCATCAAACATAACTAGGACCTCCTTTGGGAAAGATCAGTGCGACTGGTTAGTTAATATAGCTGATCTCCGATAATAATAATAATAATAATAATGCATTTTATTGAAAAGCGCCTTTCAAGAAACTCAAGGACAGTGTACATTAAAATTTCATATAAAAGCACAACAAAACACCAAACTATAACAATGAAACAATAAAATTAACAGATGGATCACAGGGTATTTTTGTTAGGGAAAGCTGACCTGAACAGAAAGGTTTTGAGTCTGGTTTTACAAAGTGAAAGAGAGTGGACGTTACGGAGGTGGTAGAGTGTTCCACAGCCGGGGAGCCGAGCGGCTGAAGGCTTGGTTCCCCATAGTGACCAGGCGGGCTGGAGGGACGGAAAGCCGGAGGGAGGAAGAGGACCGGAGAGCGAGAAGGAGTATGGATGTGAAGTAGATCAGTGAGGTAAGAAGGAGCCAGGTTATGAAGGGCTTTAAAAGTGTAAAGGAGTAGTTTGAAGGTGATCCCGAAGGATTCAGGGAGCCAGTGTAACTGAGAACGGGAGTGTTGTGGTGGAAGGATGAAGTCCTGGTGATGATCCTGGCAGTGGAGTGCTGGACTAGTTGAAGTTTTTTGACAGTTTTATTGGGGAGACCAGAGAGGAGTGCATTACAATAATCAAGACGTGAAGTGACCAGACTGTGAACCAGGATCGAAGTGGAGTAGACAGTGAGGGAGGGTCGAAGGCGATTAATGTTACGTAGATGAAAGTAGGCAGACCGAGTAATGCTATTGATATGAGATTGAAAGGATAGTGAACTATCGAGGATGACACCCAGGCTCTTTACCTGAGGGGAAGGAGAGAAAGAAGAGGAATCAATGGAGAGAGTGAAATTTTAAGTTTTGGAAAGGGTGGATTTGGAGCCTATAACTAGAATTTTAGTTTTGTCACTTAAGTTTGAGAAAGTTCTGAGTGAACCAGGTTTTTATTTCAGAGAGACAGGAAAAAAAGAGACAGGGGTGGAAGAGAAGAGTTTGGTTTGCTGGAAAGATAGAGCTGGGTGTCATCCGCGAAACAATGAAAATCAATGTTAAACTTACGGAAAATATTGCCAAGTGGGAGAAGGTAGGTGATGATGAGGAGGGGACCGAGAACAGAGCCTTGTGGAACACCTGATGAAATGAATGAAGGCTGAGACGTAAAAGTTTTGAGTTGAATGAACTGAGTGCGGCCAGAGAAGTAAGAGTGAAACCAGCAGAGGGGGGTAGAGGTGATGCCCAGGGAGGAGAGTCTGTGCAGGAGGATGGAGTGAGAAATCTGTATATAGTAATATAGTAATAGTGTCAAAGGCCACACTCAGGTCCAGGAGAATGAGAATGGTGACTAGTCCAGAATCAGCTGCCAGGAGGAGGTCATTTGTGATTTTTAACAGAGTCGTTTCAGTGCTGTGAAGGGGGCGGAAACCAGATTGAAAAGGCTCGAAGAGATTGTTTTGACTGAGATGATGATGAAGTTGGGACTTTGGAGATGAAGGCGAGGTAAGAAATAGGGCGGAGGTTATTATAGGTGTTAGGATCTGAACCAGGTTTTTTTAGGATTGGTTTAACAGCAGCAGTTTTGAAAAGTGTAGGTACATTACCAGATGATAATGAGGAGTGAATGACGGCATAAATGAGTGGAAGAAGAGAGGGGAGGAAGGATTTAACCAGAGAAGATGGTAGGGGATCAAGCTAACAAGTGGCTGGTTAGGAATTTTGTTTGAGGAGGGAAATTTCACTGGGGTCAGGTAGCTGAAAGGAGGAAAATGTATGAGAAACAGAAAAAGAGTCAGAAGGATTTGGAGCAGAAGTGGAAGAATGGAGATGCTGATGAATATCTAAAATCTTCTGGTTAAAGAAAGACAGAAAAGAATTGCAGAATAGAAATGAGGTTGGTAGACTGTGACGGGGTTGGAAATTATTATTCAGTAAATAAAAGAGTTTTGGAATTTCCCTTGTTCACATTGATGAGTTCTGTGAAATAATTATTTTTAGTTAGAGAAACCAAATCTTTGTATTGTAAAACATGCATCTTGTACATTTCTTCATAAGAGGGAGAGCCAATTATTTTTCAAAGCCGCTCTAACTGACGGCATTTGGTTTTCATCCTATGGAGTTCAGGAGTGAACCACGGAGAAGATTTGTAAAAGATACAGACCGGGTTTTGACAGGTGCAAAAAAGTTAAGAGCTTCTAAAAGGTTGTGACTATAAAAAGAAACCAGTTGATCGGGGTCTGAAAGATCGAGTGAAGGAATATGCTCTAAATGGGAGGAAAGCACGTCCACATTTATATTTTTAATATTACGGAAGGAAATGCAATGAGTGGGTTTAATCTCAAATAAAGAGAGGGGGATGTTGAAGGACACAAGAAAATGATCGGTCATAACTGCAGAACAGTTAGTGGGGGTTAACCCAGAGCAGCAGACCAAGTCCAAGGTGTGTCCTTTGGTGTGGGTGGGAAACTGAATAAACTGATTGAACCAGAGACTGTCCAGGCATGAACAGAAGTCTCTGGTGAGGGGAAGATGGTTGTTATCAAAATGTATGTTAAAATCGGCCATGACGACAACATTGGGTGAGAGAGATGACAGGTAAGTCACCAGGGATCCAAATTGATCCAGAAAGTCAGTGTTCGGTGTTGGGGGTCGGCAGGGTTCAGGTAGTGTAAAGGCAGTGTACTCGATGGAGCTGAATGAGGGAAGCGAGACCGGGAAGAGTTTCCACTTCTCACAATAGATCACCGCCACACCCCTCCTCGACCAGAGCAACGGGATTGACAGATGTAAACTAAGCCGGGAGGGGTGGAGTCATTTAGTGACGAGAAATCATTTGGATGTTGCCAGGTTTCTGTTACAAAGAGAAAGTCAAACTTACGGTCCAAAATTAAATTGCGGATCAGCTGACCCTTGTTTAAGAGAGAGCGGATGATTAGTCCAAAGTTGAGTCTAGCAGAGTTTTGCCGTGCGGCGGCGCCGGCCGCATCCACCGACCTGGGGAAGCTGGAAAGCACTAGATGGTCCACAGAACGGTAGGTATGACGAGGCGGGCGGCGAGTGGTGGATGTGAAGAGGCAGATGGGTCTCAACGATTCCTCCTGGTATTGTCGCCGGCTGCCGCGGTGGATGTACCGCCAACGTAGGGGGAGTGGGAGCTGATAGTCCGCGCTGACGTGCAGGAATGGCGGCGATGCCGTAGGCCGACAGCGGAGACAGAGAAGCTCCAAGGCAGTATACTGGATAAGCCCAGCCGCGGGGCGGTAGAGGAGCCAGAGGAAAATCCAAGTCAGAGCTGACCAGGACTGAAGACTGCAACAGGTGAGTCTGTGCCAGGTGCTGAGGCTTGCTGGTCCAGCAACACGATCAGCAATTGTCCATAGGGGTCTAGCGAGGGAATTTCTCAATTTCACAGTCCGGTGAGCAGCGGCAACAATCATGCCAGCGTCCACTCATACCTGAAGTATCAGAGCACAGGTAGCAACAGGCGGCCTCATCAGCTACGATCACTACAGAATGTGAAAATATTGGCCCGGTTTTGAGATAGGGATTGGGACATGTCTTTATTCCATTAGTTATAACAAATAAATCTTGATGAAATCATTAACCAGTCAAGCTCCTCCTTTTGCACCCTTGATGTTTAACTTACAGCTTTTTTAAATAAAGTTTTCACTGTCATTAAGTCTTATCTGATCCAATAGTTAACTCATCTCTCCTGTTAGGTGTCTTCCCCCAGGCTTTAAAAACAGCAATCACCAAGCCACTATTACATTCACATTAATACAGACTGTGATAGACTCACAGTGCTGGTTCTGTTGAACCTCAGTGCAGAGTTTGACAGTGTTGATCATAAAATACTACTAGAATGACTGGAGAGCTGGGTCGGACTCTCTGGTACAGTCCTTGGCTGGTTTGAGTCCTACCTGATGAACAGGGACTTCTTTGTTTTTTTGTAGGAAACTTTTCATCAAAACAAACAGAAATTATGATATCACAAAAGGACCTTGGGAAACTGGTCACTATGTTCATCTTTAGTCAGATTGATTACTGCAACAGCGTCCTCACAGGTCTACCTACAAAGTCACTCAGACAGCTGCAGCTGATCCAGAACATTGCTGCTCGCATCCCTACTAGAACGAGAAAAGTAGAACACATCAACCCAGTTCTAAAGTCCTTACACTGGCTCCCTGTAGCTCAGAGAATAGACTTTAAAATGCATTTACTGGTTATGGTTTAGCTCCAAAGTATGTTGAAGACCTGTTGTCACTCAAGTCCTCCGACACATTCCTAGGATTAGAACCAAACATGGAGAAGTAGCTTTCAGTTTCTATGCTCCACCAATGGAGTTAACATGTTAACTTAGGTTCAGGAACGGGACCACGCATCAACTCTCATCGTATGCAAAAATCAACATTAAATAATTCACGTGGCTTTCCAGATATCTCGCACCTCACTAATCAATCAGTGATCTATATAAGCCAGGCTCGCTTCACGTTCAACGTCTGTCACGTTCGTTCACACGTTCGCCAGACTCTCACACTTTTTGTGCTTGCTTGCGTTCACATAAATCTATTTACCTGTGCATTCGCTCATCTCATCAATGGATATCCTAACTGTCTCCGTCGATATATCCGAATCGGATGCGGAACTGGTCCCTGGCGAACCCGCTGTCTACGGGCCATTCCCTCCATCAGTTACCCGCCAGGTCTCCCGACGTGTCTGGGTTTCATCAGTCCAGCGGGATCCTGGTCCAACCTCATCGGCTGCATCATCTCCATCACAGCCCTCTCAGGAGCTCTTTTCCCCGCCGTCAGCTCCAGCTTCTCGCAGCCGGCACTCAAGCCAGCATCCTCCTCCCTCTTCTCCCTTCCCGTCTCGGAACTTTTCACTACGTTTTGAAGCATCACCGCAGCGTTCTCATGCCGCCGCTACCAACCGTACAGATCAGGCTCCACGCTCGTCTCCTACCCGCCCTCCCCGGGATGCCTAACTCCGCTTCGGGGATTCCCATCGAGCCTGGCGTCCTCCTGCTGCTGCCTCCGGCTGCCCTGATATGTCCAGCTGGACCGTGTCCTAGAAAGAGGCATCCATTTCAGCCGTTCAGCTAATAAATCTTGCCTTTTCAGGCTTCTTTTTCCATCTCCTCCTCAGCTCCCTCTTTTTCAGATTTTTCATCTTATTAGGCCAGTTTCTTTTCAACCTTAACAAAGGCAGAGTATACCTCCCTCAAGCTCTCATTTCTCAATTCCTTCTTTTACCCTTTCCTTAAGCTCTGTTCCATTCCCCCCTTCTATTTCTGCTCCTCCCTCCATTTCCTTTGCTGTGCCAAGCGCTTCAGCTGCCCAGCAGGTCGTTCCGGCATTTTTAAGTCAACCTTCTACCTGCTCGTCTTCTCATCTTCCCCATTCCAACCCCACCTTAAACCCCCCAATTCCTCACACATTTAAATATGGTTCCAAATATTCTTTGTCCACAGCTATTCCCACCTCCGGCCCCCTTCCACTATTCATCGCCCTTATCCGGTTTCTCCAGCTCTCCGCCAGCAGAAACTCAACGGTAATTATATAGATTTTGCCCAGCTGCTTCAGCCTTCTCTAGGCCTCTCCGGTCAGCCTAGAGAACCTCAGACTAGCATGGGGCCCATGCTGTTGGGCTTTACCCACAGCCCCAGCTCCAAGGACCGGTGGTCAGAGCCTCGATGACTACCTCTAAATCGTGCTCGACATGGGTATCCGGTTCGGGGGCACGGGATTCTATTAATATCACACTCTGTTTTCTTCTCAGGTGGCGGCTCGGCTCACTCAATTCAATCACGGGACATATTGGGACGTTCTAGACGCCGAGCTGTATTGCTGAGTCTTCGCAGCCTGTGTGTCCTTGTCCTGCAGTTTATGCGGTGCTCCTTCCCACCCTGCCACCGCCTGTACCTTCATTGCTCCACCACGTCCTTGGGTCTCCAACGCCCGCAGCTCAGCGGCCCCCGACCGCCTGTCTGTTGTTGCCCCCCCCCCCACCTCCGGTCATACCAAAACCTCTTTCAACCAAGCCCAGGTCTACCAAACCTGAAACGGTGGACTCTCTCCTACTCAAGGAGGTTCTTCACCTGCTCGATGACTTTTTAGTCATCACCCCCGCTTCATCACCGCCTCGTATGGGACTCCGTGCCCTTACGAGGCTTTCTCTGACATTGACGTTCCTCTTTCAGAGGAGATGACGGTGGGCCCTCTTACCCCACAGGAATTCTTAGGTATCACCTTCAATTCAACCTCCTTTCAGGCTTCATTGCCACTCGAAAAGGTCCATTGGATCTCCCTCATCCTCTCAAATTTAATTCTAGCAGATTCATGCTCCAAGCAACGGCTTTTGTCACTTCTTGGTCACCTTAACTACGCCGTTTGCATTATTCCCCAGGGCTGGTCCTTCATATCTCACCTAGGAGACACGGATTCTACCAATATCACACACTGTTTTCTTCTCAGGCGGCGGCTCTACTCCAAACTCTGTCCGACACTCACCCTACCAGATGCAGCGAAGCTTGTCCATGCCTTTGTCTCCTCCAGGTTGGACTACTGTAATGCACTCCTCATCGGGATCTCTGGCAGGAGTATCCAGAGACTCCGGTACATACAGAACAGTGCTGCCAGGATCCTGATGAGGGTGCACAAGTATAATCACATCACCCCTATTCTGAAATCCCTACACTGGCTCCCTGTCCAACTCAGAATTGAGTATAAGGTTCCCCTCCTCACTCACCAGTGCATGTGTGGACATGCCCCCCTTTACCTACAGGAACTCCTCACCCCCCAGACCTCCTCACGCACCCGCTCTGCAACCTCACACAGCCTCCAAACCCCAGAACCAAGCTCTGCAGCATGGATGATAGGGCCTTTGCTTCTGCTGCCCCCAGGCTGTGGAACGCCCTCCCTTACCATCTGAGGGCCCCACAGACTACAGATGTTTTTTAAAAAACTTGAAAACATACCTTTTTTAAAAAGCATACAACTGAACTGTTTAACTTTATTTTATTTTTTTAAACTTAATTTTAACTCTCGATTCTGTAGAACTTTGAGATTATTTGAAATATAAAGTGCATTACAAATAAAATGTATTATTATTATTATTACCTCCTTTCCACTGCTGCAAGCGTACCATCGCTTCACGACCAGCTCATCATCGATTAGCCATATCGTATGGAATTACAGCTTTGGCGCGACTTTCTGTCTACTTGGAACGGTATTTCTTTCTTCTACAATGATTTCATCTCCCTTCCAGATGATATCCAACTCTACACCGATGCCGCACCTTCCATTGGTTTTGGCGGCTATTATGGTGGGAGGTGGTTCGCATCAAACTAAAAGCGAGTTCGACTCCACGCGGCTTCAATCTGACTCACCTTCCTCAGCTCTCCATAAGCTCTCTCCCATAATTGTAGCTGCCCTTCTTTGCAGTCACCAATGGTCTAAAAAGTCTATTCTCATCCACTCTGATAACTCTGTCGTAGTAGATATCATAAATAAAAATCGATCTCGTTCTCATGCCATTAAGCAGTTTATCCGCGGACTCACTCTCGTTTCAGCCCAGCATCAGTTTCTGCTTCGCACAGCTCACGTTCCAGGTCACAAAGACATTATTGCTGACTCTCTCTCTCTCGCTTTCTTTTTAGAAATTCAGAACCTTGGCTCCTGCAGCGGATCGCAATCCAACTCCGGTCCCACCATTTTCAGCCACCATCCACAACTGACTCCACAACTTTTACACCTCTCCATCGCATCCCAGAATTCAATTCTCAACAGTCTCGCTCCTGGTACTCTCTCGTCTTACCTAACTGCCTGGAATGCCTTCAAGGCCTTTCAAGGATCATACGGTTTATATTTTCCCTCACTCAATCCCATGTCTATCTGCCAGTTCGTCACTCACTCTCACTCCGTTCAAAAATCCGTACAGCCACCATCCAAACCTATCTTTCCGGTATCAATTTCTTTATTAAGTTAGCAACCGGTAGTCCTTGTCCAGCCCTAAATCAAAGCAACGTGACTATGTTACTGAAAGGTCTAAGAAGGCAAGAACCAGCCGTAGCTATTCAACGTTTGACTCTTACGTCCGACCTCCTTAGTCGTTTTATTTCCACATTTCGCTCTGGCTATTTAACTCCATTTAAATGGTAAATGGACTGAACTTATATAGCGCTTTTCTAGTCTTACTGACCACTCAAAGCGCTTTACATTGAAGCCACATTCACCCATTCACACTCGCATTCATACACCGACACCCAACATGGCTCGGTAGGACAATGTATGGACTCAACGTTAGAGTCTATGTTTCTGCTCGCATACTTTGGTTTTTTGCGTTGCTCAGAGTTCGCCCCGACTTCATCTAGATTTGATCATTCCATTCATCCCTGTCTCTCTGATATCACCATTCATAACCAGGACACTCTTATCTACACCCTTCACAGAAGCAAAACCGACCAGCTTGGTTCATCCTGCCTTATCTACCTTTTCCACCTCAATTCGGACCTCAGCTCTTATGAGCCCATCTCCAACTACGTTCGTTCCCGACTAACCAGTAACGCTTTACCATCCAACCCACTTTTCATCACAGAATCTGGCAGAAGGTTTTGGTTTACTGGTCATTTACGTCAATTTCTTATACAGTCAGGTATCTCCCCGGAACATTATTCAGTCCACTCCTTTTGCATAGGAGCAGCTACCTCTGCCGCCCGGTCGGGGATTTCAGACGATCTAATTCAGATTTTAGGCCGTTAGTCTTCACCTACTTACCGATCCTATATTCGTAATAACTTGCCTGACCTGCGTCGTGTGCACTTGCTCCTCTGTTAAATTCGTAAGACCATCTTTGGGGGTCCTGAGCAGGCACAGGAAAGACAAACTCCTGAAGACTGAACCCCCACACTGAGTCTACCTCCTGACCTCACCGGCTCGTCTCCCCAGACTTCCATTCTTGCTGTTCATTCAATAAACCTGTAAACACAATCTATGATGTGTGGTCCTTGCTAGTGAAATGGAGTTAACATGTTAACTTAGGTTCAGGAGCGGGACCATGCATCAACTCTCATTGTATGCAGCAATCAACATTAATTCAATTCACCTGGCTTTCCAGATATCTTGTACCTCACTAATCAATCAGCAATCTTTATAAGCCAGGCTCGCTTAACGTTCAACATCTGTCACGTTCGTTCACACCCCTCCCTACCCGACCAAATCCGTGGTCTAACCTCGATGTACTTTACTGCTCCATACCCTTAAGTTCCGTCCCCTTGAACCCACATTTCCACCCATCGACCCTCATCCCTTCAACCCTTATCCCTCCGAGTAGTGCCCCGACTTAGTAATTTTGTTCTAAATGTATCCCGGAAATTATTGGTCTCACGGGACACAATTACTTCTTATTGTGGTTCTTAGTGTGCAGTTAATTTTATTTTATTTTTTAGAAACCATGAAATGAAACTGCCAGGCTGCTCACAGACATCAATACTCAGAACAGGGATGGTCGTCAAAATTCCCACAAAAACAAAAAAAACTGTTGTCCCAGATATAATAAAAGAAATACGGCAGGGGGCTCTGGCTATACAAGGAAAATAAAAGAAATTACTTTAAATTAACCCTCATTTAAATCCAGTGTAAATGTTACATGGATTATTATATAAACACTTACATTGCAAAGCAAAATCTCAGCTCACACAGGAGGCTGGAGCACACAAATCTGGGCGTTTCACTACTCGCACAAAGAAAATAAAAGAAAATAAATTATGTAACAATCCTTTAAATTCGGTGGAAACATTAAATGGATTTTCTAATGAACAGTTACATTTCAGTGATATATCTAAATTCACACAATATATGGGAGTACACAAATCTCAGCTTTTCTCTACAAGCCGCAGCAGCTCCCCCGGGCCACCCATGCAGGTCTTCTACACTATCCGTTACAGAAACAAACCATCTTGTTAAAATACTGACTGCTTAACATTTAAATGTGAACAGGGTGAATTATTTTAACAAGTTATATAGATATTGACCAAGTTCTCTTTCGGAATGGTGCCTTACAACATCAGATTTCACCTGTACACACCCAAGCACGGCAAAACCGGAACTCATAGAATCACTGTGCTTGCCAACTCAGAACATGGGATAAACCAGGGTAAACCTTAAGTGTTGCCCCCTGCTGGCCAAGACGTATAACCGCAGGTGATAAACATTAACATTTCCTGAGTTCAAAACAACCAGCTAAACAAGATAAACAAAATTGTCCCATAAGATTTCGACTATAACACAAAGGAAGCAGCATACTAAGCCTCTTGTAACACTTTAAAGATAATATTTATGGTACAGTGGGAAATATTATTTTACCACCCGGCTACATAAATAACATTTTTTGTAAATTGTTGTCTTTGACATGTATTAATAGTTATTTATAGCCAAACCAAACATATTGTTTCACAACACCAGCGGCTGTGAAATAATTGAAGACGCAGTATAAAGTAAAGAAAACTTTGGGTTTCAGAGGGTGAGGGGCAAGAAGACCCGAAAATAGACTTGACACTTGACCATTCTTGACACCCTCCAGAAGGTGGTTAGATCACAAAACCTTTAATCAAAATTACCTTAAATTAAAGGAAAAGGTTTTAAAAAAAAGGGCACAAAAAAGCAACAGCAACATCCACAGCCTTCTGAGGATTGTAAAGGAATGGCATTATGGGCTACAACTTTTTCATTCCTTCGGTTGAGCTCCTCTTGAGCCAGAAATAAATTCATTTTACCTGCATTTCTTTTGGAAATCAAGATCGCAAATGCTGGCGGAGAGGTACTGAGGCACATAATCTACATTGCATGACATAAAATGTAAGGGTTTTGTAGACAGTGATAATTTGTAGAGCCATATTACCAGCTTGTGTCAATTTGTAGTATTTGGTCAAGTCCAAAGTCAGTTCAGCCATCTCATTTTTGTTTCTAAAGCAAATAATACCATCCTCTGCTAACCCTCTTAATGAAGATATTGATTACCTTTTATAGTAGGACTTGGCACCTGCCCACACTGCTACAATTACAAACACTTGCTTTCATAACCATGTTGTCACCGTGGTTGATTGTCCAGCAAACAGGTTCAACCTAAATTCTCACAGAGAATTTACGAAGTATTGTCAAGAGGAACACAAAATACACCAAAACCCTTCAAAGGAGAAAAACTAAAGGACAATAATATGGCAATATTTCCCTCTTTAACAAAAGATCACTTAAATATTGTCCCAGATTAATGCAGTAATTAATACAAATAAGAGTCTCACCTAGTCCTGAGAGCATATACTGTACAGGCATGGTGATACTATGTTTCAGTTGACCCACAATTCTATGTTAAAAAGAAGTGTAAGCTTTGAGTTATGAGTTAAAATATGTGAAAATATGTGACTTTTCAATTAAAGTTTCTTTTACTGAGGTGCATCTGTTAGAGTTTTTATAAATATAAACTAAAGTAAATAATTTGTCTCAATAGAATGTGTAAATACTTTTT
The DNA here is from genome assembly GCA_028564705.1 of Apricaphanius iberus. NCBI lineage: Eukaryota > Metazoa > Chordata > Actinopteri > Cyprinodontiformes > Aphaniidae > Apricaphanius > Apricaphanius iberus. Next base: position 886,394 of record JAPXFQ010001662.1, read on the forward strand.
TATTTTAATTTCTTGTTATTTATATTTTTACCATTTGTTATTGTTTATTGATTAAGGTGTTTTATTTATTTCTGCATAAGATAATTTTCACTTTTCATAGTCTACCATTTCTGAAAGTCCATCACTCACCCTAAGATTCAGTGTCTGAACGGCTTAGAACCACCATCTAAATTAGTGTCAAAACGTCAAGAACGGACAGAAGAAAATGTGAACCTGTTGCCATTTCACAGGTTGTTCCTGTGTTTTAATTGTCGACATTTTTTCTCCTCTTTCTACATTTGTTTGTTGATGAAACTCAGCATTTAAACCTGAACGTCACAAAAACCAAACAGAAAAATAACAAAGCCTATTTAAAAGCTATTGCAACTGGCCTAAATAGTAAAATCAAATACAGGATGATGGATCAACATGAAAAAAATCACCACAACCAGACAAGGTTGAGAATGGTATCTAGGATACTTCTGGGCTATATAGAAGAACACAGGTGACAAAATTGGGCATCAATTTTAATACAAACAACCTGGGAATTACTATGTATGATGAAAAAGAAAAATCGATTAAACTCCGGCAGATATTCTCCTGATTTTCTATAAGTGGGGTGGATAATATGTAGCCAAATCAGTGCAGTTAACAAAAAATACTATTGCTCAAAGGCACTTTTATAATTATTTTTGTATTTTATTTTTGTTTCCAATGTGTATACGATCCACCTTTGTAGTTTTAAGTCATAAATCAAAGTCTGTCATTTCTTGTAGCACATAAGTTAGAGGAATCTGACCAAAAAGCATGATATATGTACTGTATTCAGAAGGTGATAATCTACTGGGGAAATGGAAAGGTGGGGGATGAGAAGAAGGAACATTCATTAATGCATGCATTCTCATGTGAGTGGGGGAGGGGGCGGTTTCGATGTGTCTGGGAAAAAAGGGATAGAGGATGAGACTGTGCGTAAAAGACACATTTCTGTGACCTTCTGCCTTCCAAAGCACCATCTGACTAAGAAATGAGGAAGGATGGAGGGATGATGAGAGAATAGAGGAGACTGCTAATGAGAGGGAAATTGATGAAAAGAGACAGGAAGATGAAAAGAATGTGTTTAGCTGTAAGCGTTGAATATGATTTCTGTTTTTGTTTTTAAGGTATCACTATCAGTTGTCTTTTAATTTAGCTGATGTACACAGCTACAACAAATGGAGCTCTGGAACAATATTTCAAAATCAAAATGTTGATTTTTTTTTGTTTGAAGATAAGCTTAGGTATTACCAGGTATTACAACATATAGCGGTAGCTGAAATATTGTCAATGTATCACCCTCCAAATCTAAGATGTGCCTAAGCTGCCGGCTTCTTTTTCCATGGGGACCGCACTAATTATGATCCCACAACGTCTGTATACATTCAAGCTTCATTAACCACAAGCTCCTAAGAAGGTTACTATGGTAACCACGCTGAAATTGTTCTTTTGTAACTTGACCACATGGCAGTAATATTTCATCCCAGGTGCAAATAGTCAATGCAAATACTTCAACGACTTAAAAGGCAATTAACTGTCTCACTAAAAATTGTCACTTCAATTGCAAGCACCATGAAATAATAAATTGAGTTGACTGCTTTTTTGGTACTCATTGGTGAGGAATAATGCATGGAACGATCGTAAGGTTGAAGCTCCTCTGAGAAGTATTGGTATTCAGGAAGAATCAGAATTGTAAAAAAATGTATGATTTAAATGCATTTCGACTTGAAGATAATTTTAGAGATATATGGAATCAATACGTGGCATACATAAGTCGCCACAAAATAATGGTCCCTTAAGTCCTGATTTTCTCAGAAAGCACCCTTCATTCTTAATAAAAATATGTGTGAAAAGCCTTAGAATAAAATTTGTTTTGTACTGCTATCAAATGAAAGTGCTAAAAAATATCTATTAATCTTACCGCACTATTCCCCACATCACAAAATAATTGTTTTGAACAAAAGCGCTCCAATTACTGACACCCGTAACATATCCTGTAACATGAATGCAACCCCCAGATTTACAGCGTTCACTGTTGAAGTTACTCTAAAAAAATATTAGCAATTAATTACATGCTGTTACTGTGATTTTACAAATACAACCTGACAGAGATGACTTATCCACTCATAAAAATTGGAAAGACATTCATGCCTGTCCATATTTAGTCAGAGCCTGGGAAGTCGGACTGGGTGGGTAAAGGGTACCGAGTACCTAGGCCCCGAGGCGGGGGGGTCCCTCAGAAGTCAGTTTTTTATATATACATATATATGCACTAACATTTGTATAGTATTTATGTACAAATAAAAAGGTCCTATCCAAAATTAAACATGTAGTTAGGCACTGGTTTGGTATAAAAAACAAAAGTCATTTGAATGCTGTGGAGGGCCCCACCAGCCCTCTCGAATCAGTGTAAATGTATGAGGAAAAGGTATGACCTGCAGGTGATTCTGCTGCAGTGAATCAGTTGACGAGACAGGAGCTGGAGTGAGCCGTGGAAGGAACTAGGCAGACAGGGGAAAAGTATTTCCTTAAGAAAGGAAAACCAGGGGCTCAAAAATTAAAAGAAAACAAAATTAAAGAGAGAAAGGAAAATAAGAACAAGCAGTTGTTCACGCAGTTGTTTGATAAGAAAGGTAAGCTCAAAATGCATAATCAGTGTTGGGCAAGTTACAAAGAAATTGTAATATATTTCACATTACTAGTTACAATGTCAAAAATGTAATATGTTTGCATTACATATTACTGTCTTAAAAATTAATAGAGTTAAACTACTTTAAGTTACTTTTGGCAATATATCTTAAATGTCTAACACAAGTTCTAACCACCGTAATCGTTATCAATGTACATTTTACACAAGTGTCACACCACAAATACTTTTAAAAATTTTAACACTATTTTATTCAAAATTAGTAAGTGTAACTTGAGTTACTGTAATTGTAACTAGTTATAAATGTGGATATTTTGTAAGTAATACATTACATTACTCAGTTACTAAAAATAGTAATCTATTCCTGTAACTCATTACTCTTGTAATACATTACTCCCAACACTGTGCATAATCAAGTATTTACATTATTTTAACATAAATGTCTACTCCAGGTAGAATAGCATACATTTATGTCCAAACTCTGTGTGAATAATATAGCCATACTAGTATCACACACTACATAGCGAGTAAACAATGTTTCTGGGTAAATACTATGGAGTGAGAAGCCGATGGAAGCGGAGCTGGGAGCTCAACACACTGCTGCTCCAGGCAGCTGCGCTCGTCTCCTCTTCTGCTGCACTTCTCCACAGAGTCAGTCATTTCCCACCCGTGTCAAAATCTAACCCCCCTGAAATCAAAAATAGTTAGCGTCTATTTTACCACATTATTATGCAAATTAGCTCTGGCACACTCTTACATTAAGTACAGGATTGTTTTCAGTTTAATGTACATCTTAATGATTGAAAATGACTTATTTTAAAATGTAACTCTAAGACTGAATGTCTAGTTAGGCGGTTAGTTTACCCCTGTAATTCTATAGTCAACAGATAGTAAGCAGACCAATATAATCATCAATTAAGTTGTACTTATCCTACACTTTAAAAAAAAGGTATCGTGACATTAAAGGATATTTTGGCAACCATTTGAAGCAATATATTTCAGTTTCAGACCCCACAGCAGCGGGTCCCAGATCAGGGCCAGGTAAAAGCAGCGACAGTGAGACAAGGTTAGCTTTTAGCATAATTGTCTGTTTTAACACATTATATATAGTTTAAAGTTTAAAAGTGTACAGTAACACTGTACACATTTTGTTTATTTCCTCTTTTAGTCGAGGCAGAAATCGAGGATAAGGTGGATATCCATATAAGGAATGAGAGGGAAGGTGTAGAATGTGACAAAGGTAGTTGGGAGCAGGAGGACATAGCTGAAGAGGAAAGAGAAGATAATAATAAACTGGGGGATACTGATGAGGGATTGTCAGAGGACCCAGGATTATGGCCAACAACACTTAAGGTACGTTCAGACCGGCCAGCTTCTCCAGGCAGCAAAATGCTCAAATGGCTGTTATGGGAAAAATATATTAAGGAATCTATATTAAGAATGATCTGTTCTGTGTATTCTTACATACTGAGATAACTAAGTGCTATTTCTTCATGATATAGTGATAGTCTGATTGTGTGACACTGAATAATATTAGTTTAGGTCAAATTAACTGATATTAGGATTCCTACTCCTGTATTGCCATGGAAACGACTCTCGGAGCACTGAATGTCCTGACTTGTCCTAAGATTGAGACTGTCCTATCAAACCGAGATGCCTGAGAGTCTGGAGCCTTCACCATGGAGAAATGTTTTCTGATATGGTAGAGACAATAGCAAGGTTGTCTGAATCTATAAAGTGGTCAATCAATTGGTGGAAGGCAGGATTCAGCTGTTGCGAACACTGTAATACTGTTCCTCCTTGTTTGTACAAACAAGTCCCATTAAACGTCCATGAAATGAAGGAATCTTTCTCACCTTCTTTATTTAAAATGTTTATTCCGACTACATTTTTTTGTGCCCTCAACATGGGTTTCAGTGGAATGGGGGACCTTGATCAGGTCAGATCAAACAGTCAAGTGGCCGAGACCCCGGAGAATTAGCCTTCTGGCCCTCAGACCTCATTAGGTTTGTGAGCAGGAGGGGGCTTGATCTGCTGATGGAAGTCGACCCCGTCTGGAATTGTAGAACCTTCATCACGGGTGAGTTGATTCCTTCCATGATCCATCCATCCATTTTCTGAACCGCTTAATCCTTAACGGGGAGCTGAACGCTGTGAAAGACTTCTATCTGAAACAATGTTCCGTGGGGCAGAACTAAAGTTGGTTTGTACGTTTTCAGTCCGTGCCTGGTTTGTAATGGACTTATCTGTGATTATGTCAGGAGCGCTTTAAAGTAAGTGATAAAACATGCTAAAAACATGCTAGAAATTGCAAAGAATCATGTGTGAAGTTGCCTGTTTAGCAATCGGTCTTCTGCCTTTTCTGTAATTTTTTAGCATTCTGATTTTGGGTCTTATTAAGCAATGATTGCCATTAGCGCTGATGCTAATACGCTAATGCTGTACTGTAGCTCTAATGGAGAGCCAGTTGAGTTTCTGTCTGAACCGCATCTAGACACTTTTGTGCCTAGGTTTGGAGGGCACATTGTTCAAAGACTGGCTATGATGAGCTTGTCAAGACTATCAGTAATAAGCCTGTCGGGTTGCTGCCTTCGGGAATAGAGACTTTGAGATGTCTCTCAGAAATGTTGATTTCCTCTAGCTAAATAAGTAGTAGAGATATTTTTTTCTGATAAATTGATGTGTGCTGCTGCCCTCGTGAAGAGGCATCCAGAATCGCCAAGTTGTTTCTCTGGCTAAAGAAGTAGCAGAGATGAAGTGTCCAGTTTTGAATAATGATGTTGGAAGCTAGCGGCACCTCAAAATGACAGATGCCTTTGGACGCTGAGGCGTCCTTCGGAGTTCACAGACATTATCTGCTGTAGTGATGTGTCGTTCGTGAACGATTCGTTCAAAATGAACTAATCTTTTATACGACCCGAGAGTAACGAGTCCTCTCAGTGAGCGATTCGTTCATTGTCATGCAGTACCTTCTCTTGCCACATGTCAGCAGCTGCATGAGCTCAGTCAGCAGCAAGACAGGAAACAGAAATGATTCGTTCATGACTCACTCAGCTGCTGCGTCCGTTTTCAGGTCCCAGTTCTTTTGTCATGTGACAGCCAGACCGCTCAGGCTGTGTGTGGCGAGCAGCAAGTACTACAGTTCGCTCACGATTCGTTCATATACGGATAGTGACGGATCATTCTTACTCATTCGTCACGTGAAAACTGTGGCTCAGCTTGCTACGGGCTGTGGAGCGGACTGAGAGATGAACAAGGAAATGAATGATGTCTGATATCTAATGTTCCTTTATTTGTCATTCGACACCCGATATATATTATTTATTCATTAAATCATAATTATTTAGTGGACTTCAATTCTTGTAGATGTTTTATTGTGTGTATAATTTAAAATGTTTTAGTAAATAAATACTTTCGAAAATTATATCAGCATATTGATTAAATAATAAATATATAATGATGATAATAACAACAAACATAATCAATAATAGTAGTAATAATAATAATAATAATAATAATAATAATAATAATAATAATAATGTAAAAATTTTTACACAATAAACGCACCATGTAAACATAGGGAACTTATTAATTATTCCTTTTTGTTTTAATTGTATCACTAATTGTCAAAATTAGTTTACACTCACTCTTCCTCTACCCAGCTGTAATGTGACCGACAGTTCGGACTGAACGGATCTCCTCGTTAATCGTTCACAGCTCAGGCTGTAGAGCTGTAATGTGACCAACAGTTCGGACTGAACGGATCTTCTCGTTCATCGTTCACAGCTCATGGTGTACTGTGTGTGGAGTAGTAGATTCGTTCTTTGTCACGTGACACCTACCTAGTCACTGTCGCGTTGTTAAACAATGATGGCAGCGTGGACACAAATAACTTTATTGTGGTGTGTATATGCTTTCCTAGGTTTTCGAATTGCTTGTGGCATTTTGTTTTTTCTTGTCAGGTGAAACAAAACATGCTGCCTTCTGTATTTTAGTGGAGAATTGAGCGGTGAGCCGGGAAGGAGGAGGGGTGAATGAGTCATGCAGCTCGTTTGAGCTGTGAGCCTGGAGTGAGCGATTTATTCACGCTAGCAATTCAGCACCAGACATTGCAAGCTAGCTTCGGTTAGCTATCGGAAAGGAAGGGGTGAGTAACTCAATGTGCTGTTAGCATGTTAGCAGAGCTATACTACTGTGAACTAATGAGCTATTCTCCTGATGTGAGTTTTGTACTCAGGGTTTTTTTTCCAGTCCAGAGCAGAAATGTTTTTTTACTGGGTGTTTTCCCCCCCGCACATTTAATTATAAACTATAAATATTTCTATTAATGAAATTAGTTGCTAAGAGTAACAGGAATGAGTCGGTAAATGGGTCACTTGGGGTTGTGAATTATGATTCGTTGGAGAACCGCTGCCTTGTTTACTACGACGCCCACAAGAGGGAAACAGCGCCACCTGCTGTTAAAATGAACTAAATGATTTGTTCAAGATTCGTTCAATTTAATGTTCGAGAGTAAATGATCCGAGTCTGTAAAAAGAGTCCGTCTTCCCATCACTAATCTGCTGCCTGGGGAACATTTATTGATAAGCGCTCTGTTGTGTCACGTTGAGAGGCTTAAAGGTGCACCGATGCGCTTATTGATGAAGCGCTGAATCGCTGTGTTGTTGAGACAACACTTGTCTGTCTTTTCAGCAATGAAGAAGCTGAAGGAACAGATTTTACAGAGGTTACTGCTGACTTTCAAATATAGGGTTGAAGTAAGGTCAGTTTCAGCAATTGATCTACTGGCTGGGGAGAGGACCCCCACCATTAGAGTTTTTATTTTATTTATCAATAGTTTACACTGATCAGAGAGAGCAATGGAAGAAAATGGTTCATGAAATTGATGGGCTCAAGTGTCTCGCCACTTTTGTTTTTGTTTCAGGGAATCTAATGAGGTTGCTACCCACTCAGGTAAAAGAAAAAAAAAAGGAAAAATTATTGACTTAGCCTTGGTAAAACACATCAAACTGTTGCTAATTTAACTTGAAGCACATGATTTTGGTTAATTTAAGGCAAGATGCTTCAATCTGTCATGATAGTAGGTTTTGATGACTCAGAAGGCAGCTTCAAACCCAGAAAACCAGACCAGCAACAAGTATTATAAAATTATGTTTATTTTCAAAAATGTTTAACAGAAAAGAGGATTCTGGGGAGAGTTCTCTGGAGGATGAAAACCAGGAATGGAGGAACTGTAGGGGAAGAAGCGAGATATTTATGAAGAGTGGATGGAAGACAGACGGACCAGCAGGGGCGACACAGCAGAGGCTAACCAGGGGTGAATCCAGAGAAGCAGGTAAGTGGTTTCCAGGTAATCCTTCCGGAGGAGTAACTGGACCTGGATCAGTAAGGGAACCCGGGTAAGTACATACAATCATATAAATCTTAAAGCAGGGAAGCTCTTCAACTAAGTTGGCTGGGTTTTACCATGCTTGCAGCGAGAACAATCTGGCGTCAGTCTGCAGCTCCTGTCCCTCTTTTATGCTGGAGAGTAATGAGTCCTGATGAGCTGCACCTGCCACCAATCAGCCACGCCCCCCTGCAGAGAAGGTAGGAGAAGGAACAAAACACAGGACCCCAACACAATCGTAAGTAACAAATTAATGAAATTGCCTGGAATTGTTTGTTTTTTAAACCGGCGATTTTGACAGCACAGCAATCCCCTGCACAGTGGCCCTGTGAGTTACACTTGTGACAACCAAATAAATACATTTTTCTATTTTAATTTTTTTTTTTTTTTTTTTTAGGGATTAAACTGAACCAGAATCTAATCAAACTGGTTCTTAATATCGGATGTTGTATTTCTCCAGGCTGAAGTGACCAGTTGATCAACAGGGTCGGATGCAGGAGAGTAGAGAAGGCAGGACAAAAGTATTGACAAGTGGCTTTGAAGGTTATTTGTGCATATCCTTTGTTTGATGGTAGATTAGATTATAGCTTAATGAAAGCGTCAGAGAATAGAATTCGATCCGAAAGTGTTTTAATGTTGCGTTGTTTTTTTGTGTGTTTTTTTTTTGGGAAAAAGGAAAATAACAGAGACACTGACCACTAGCCACTATTTATTTTTGGGTTTTCAAACAGTAGTGATAAGAGGTAATAATCACGTAAATGGCTAATCAATAAAAAGCTCTGGAAAAAACTAATGGAAATGGGTAAAAGGTAATATCAAATTTGAGTTATTGTAATTGATCAAATGGCCCCAAAGCAAGCATTTATTACTTAGCAATCCAGTTGCAACACTGCTAGTCCAGCATCCATACATCCAACTGTATCTCAAAAGTCTCACTCACAGTGGCTGACCACACAAAACTGAAAAGTTGGAACACTGGGTTTTAGAAGCTAATAGCTGTGGATCTATTAAAAGTAAAAGTGGCATACTCAGATATGAGTAATATGCAACTGATCAGGTTAAATGTATGACTATTTACAGAATGTGCATCTGTGTTTTTAGGTTTAATACAGGTGCTTTGTAGTTTGCAAGAGCAATTTTGAACATTTGCATTATTTTATGCTGTGACTGAGTGTGTTTATAGTCGGGTGACAATATTTGGTTTATTTTTTGAAGAAACCAAACATAATAAAAGCATGAAAAGTAAAATCAGCAATAGTATGGAAATCAAAAACACAAAACATGAATATCAATAAAAGAAAACATTCAGCATTTGATTAAAAACAGAAAAAAAATGTAAGAAAGAAAACAAGAAAACAAAGAAAATGTACCAGTCACGATACCATTTTTAAAATTATACTAAACAAAAATTAAACATAATCTGACATAAAATTCTGAGAAAACACATTCTGATGTTACAAGTAAAAAGGAGCACTCAGACAGTAAAAATGTGCATACTCTAGTCTTTAAGTTTCATATTCATTCCCCTTTGTTAATTTATAGATAAACTCTCATCATCTACCGTATCAATATAGTTTTTGTCCCCATGTGATAAACTGGATCTATGTCATTTCTTCACACAAAAAGCCCTTATGCCAGCTTTATCAGCTATGTTCGTCCATAAAGCTACACTTGCGCTTCAACTTCTTGAAAACAGCCACAGCTCAACTAGGAGTGGAGGATAGCAGCACCGCATTGCCCGCTGTATGATCTGTCTACACTAAAGCCTTGATATTATGTAAACAGCCAATTACTGTGCATCACAGCCCACTGTGTGATCCATCTATGAACGGATCAGATATTCCAGGAGGAAGCTGCTTGAAACACTTTCATATTGTATGCATTGCAGTAGTCAATTTAAACATGCTTAGTGCTCCCCATAAACTATTAAAAAACCCAGACATTTTTATAAATCTATGACATCCCCAAGGACACAAAACACATGCTGAATGAAGGTGCTACAGGCAGAATAACCTCCCGTTCAAAAGACCAGCAGCTCTATCATCCAATCAGTGATGCCTAAAGCTACGTTCAGACCACCCTCTGGTGCCAGGCAGAAAAATGCTGAAACGCCAGCACGTTGCTGCTAGCAGCGGCTTGCACTATGGCGATTGGATAGTGCCACGGATTACCTGCCTAAGGAGACTATCGTGTAACATGTACGTTTCATTCGTACACACCAACGCCTGGATTGCGTCCCCGCCTCCAACCAATGCCTGGATAATAATCCTTTGAAACTGCGCAAATATGTGTCATATTTTGTCAGCCCTTTATAATAATTCATTCAACAGTCGTTGATTATAGTTGTGTCATCAACTACTTAGATGCAGAAAATTTAAGATTTTGTATATATATATATATATATATATATATATCAATTTTAAAAATAACTAAGTTTTAATTCTCTAAGTATGGTTTCAGTTAGCCTTCTTTCCATATGTGCTATTTTTCCATTCACCTCATTGGATTCATGGCCCGTGTATTTAAGTCTTCTTTACAATATTACAACGTATAATTATTTGTCAGCAAATAAATATCACTTCAAACATTTGTGCAAAATACTAACAATTAGCTCACAATTAATAATATTCTTTTCATAAATAAAAGTGGATTATATTATGTATCATTCAAGCACTTTGATGCAAAGTAATCCTATATGAGTTGTGATTATGAATAGCAGTAACACTAACATGGTAATAAATAAGGTATAAGAAACCAAAATGATACACTTTATTTAAAGTGTAACATAACAGGCATAAATGTGGATTTACTGTAATGCATTGTTTCATTTGTTGTAAAAAATTAACCAATTTACTTGTTTAGTAAGGCAATAAGGACTAAACGTTAATGTTGCAAGCACATTATTATTAGTATATGAATAGTGGGTGGGAGTCAGTAAGCTTGTCTTCATCTCATTCCTTTTCAAGCTTTTTATTTATGATTTTTTTCTTCTTTCGCTTTTGTGCCTGTGTGTTTGTGTAGGCCGAAATAAAATATTCAATCAATCAATCTGTGATTGAAGCATTGTTGACACTTAAAACTGTATTACCTCCCCATTTGCAGATATCTATTTTGCTTTTTATAAGATGTTTCTCTACAAAGCATCAAATGTTGATAATCTATTGGACTCCTACACTTCAAGGGTTGTAAATGTTTTGGATACTACTGCTCCTGTTAAGATTAAAAATGGTTAACACTAAGCAAAAGGCACCTTGGAGAAATTAAGTTTCGGTCAGGGCACAAAAAAGGGAGACCGGAAAGCCGAACAGAAATGGCGCAAGTCAAAGCTACAGGTTCATTATGAGGTTTACAAAGAAGTGCTTTGTGTGTTTAACCAGATTTTACGTGGAGCAAGGGAGAAGTATTTCTCTGAAATAATCGCAAACTGCAAAAACAATTCTCGGGTTCTGTTTGCCACAGTGAACAGATTAACTAATCGTAAAAGTTTCACTGCCCTTAGAACTTATTTCTGCATCTAAGTGCAATGAATATGCAATATTTTTTAATGACAAAGTCCAAGGCATTAAAATTGCCATAATGACCACAAAACAAATAGCAAAACATTTTTCAAAATAAACACCTTGAACTTACACATTTTACACCTGTCAGTGACAAAACAATCAAAAAGGTAATCTCTGGTCTGAGTTCATGTACATGCTGCCTTGACGAATTACCCACTCGATTTCTAAAGTCTGGGCTGAGCAGCTTGTTACCACAACTTGGTCAGTTAGTTAACATCTCACTTTAGACTGGAACATTCCCAAAGGCCTTAAAAACTGCGATCATTAAGCTTCTTCTAAAGAAGAGCAGCCTTGATGCCACAGTATTGAGCAACTGCCAGCCAATATTAAACCTACCATTCTTAGGAAAAGCCCTAGAGAAAGTAGTATATCAACAGCTCACTTACTTTCTCCTGTCTAACAATGTTTTTGATACTTTCAGTCAGGCTTTAGGCCCCACCACAGCATTGAGAATTCTCTGATCAAGGTGATAAATGATATCCGCATGAACACCAGTGCAGGCAAAGTCTCAGTTTTAGTTCTGCTGAGCACTGCCTTTGACACAGTGGACCATGGGATCTTACTTCACAGGTTAGAAAACTGGGTGGGAATCTCTGGGTCTGTTCTAGACTGGTTGAAGCCCTAGCTCGAGGACAGGATGTACTTTGTTGAAATTGGCAACTGTTCCTCAGACAAAATTTCCTTGACCTGTGGAGTCCCCCAGGGGTCAATCTTGGGACCACTTTTATTCAACTTGCACATGCTTCCATTTGGTCAGCTAATTATCAGCAATAATGTGTCTTACCATAACTATGCAGGTGACACTCAGACTTACGTGTCACTGACGGCAGGTGAACATGTGCCTACAGATGCACTTTGTCACTGTATTGAACAGATCAGTTTGTGGATGCAAAACAACTGTCTCCAGTTAAACTCAGACAAAACTGAGATCATTGTTTTTGGCCCAAAGACACAAAGATAAAGTGTTATCAGTCATCTTGAATCTCTCTGTCTTCAACCAAAAAATCAGGTTAGAAATCTAGGGGTAATCATGGACTCGGACCTGAACTTAAACAGCCAAGTCAAAGCAATAACATGAACAGCTTTTTACCATCTGAAAAACATTGCTAAGATCAGAGGAATAGTGTCGAAAACCAGACTTAGAGAGACTTTTCCATGCATTTGTCTTCGGCAGATTAGACCACTGTAACGGCCTGCTCACTGGCCTCTCTAAACGAGCTGTTAGCTGTGCAGTACATCCAGAACACTGCTGCTTGAGTCCTGCCAAGAACGAGGAAATACGACCATATTGGTCTCTGCACGGGCTTCCTGTTGCTCAGAGAATAGAATTTAAAACAGCTCTAACTGTGTACAAGTCTTTTCATGGTTTGGAACCAAAGTATATCTATGATATGTTAGAGACATATGAACCACCTCGGGCCCTGAGAACTTCAGGGAGGGGTCTCCTGGTGGTACCCAGAGTCAACAATAAACACCGTGAGGCTGCATTTCAGTTTCAGGCAGCTAAAATATGTAACAGTCTTCATGAGGATGTGAGACAAGCTTCAACTCTAACAATGTTTAAATCCAGGCTGAAAACAGTTCTTTTTACCCGTGCATATTACAATTGAAAGTATGTCATCTGCACTCTTGCTTTTTTATTGTAATTAATTATTTTTTAAGTTTATGTTTTTTTTCTATTCATCTGTTTTCTTAATTTATGCAACTGTGAAGCACTTTTCATTGCCTTGTGTATGAATTGTGTTCTACAAATAAACGTGCCTTGCCTTACAAGTTCAAATGATGCACCAAACCATTGTACTATTGTAGCGCTATTGTAGATGCTGCTGGATAGACAGGTGAACAACAGTAACGTAATCAACCACGTCATCAAAGAGCGCCTGAGTTGAATTTGTTTACAACAACGATGGCTTCCGCTGGAGAACTGAGATGTGTAGATTCTGCCATCGAGTCTGTTCTGGAAGATATCGACAGCGCATTAAAAGAGGAATTCTAAAAGAGGAACAGATAACGTCTGTTGCTCTACAGAGCGACGTCACACACTTCTGTTGCTCTGATTAGTTATAGGTCTATCCAATTGAGTGCAGAGGCATTCTTTTCCTGGTTCGGTTAAAACAAGTCCCATAATCACAGCCCAATGGAGCAGTATCTGACTCACATTTTGATTAGAATTGAGTATGGCTATGTCAGGTTAAGACGACGTTGTCGTCAGGCACATTTGCGGCGGATGTGGATGCATCCTATCCTCTAGAGGCGTTCTGAGTTTGGATAGTTTCACCATCTGCTTAATGAGCTGCGTATTTTCCCAACGTCACAGAGCAGGTGCCGGGACACTTTGATGCAACGTCTGAGCAGCAGGTGCATGGCTGTGCTCAATGCCAGATGCACTGACGTGCATGCCCGCTTGCCGCAGCTTGACGGCCACATGCTGTGTAGGTAGCATAGACTTTGCATGTAATCTAGCTGCCCTGGTGCTTGGCAGCAAAGGGCGGTCTTAACGTATCTTTACCCGGGCTTTCCACTGGACACGTAAGCAGCATGTTACAGGAGCAGCATGTTTCATTGGCATATTCTGCTGTTTGGCCCTTTCCACTGGGGGCGTATGAGGCACGTAGCAGCAGGGAAGCAGCTATCACAAAGAGACAATGAAATCACACAATTTGAATGGGGTAAAAAAAAAAGTTCACATAGTTTAATTATTTTATGACAATTGATTAAACATTTAAGTTGAATAGTTAATGTTTGATAGGACCACAGGCGACATAACATAGCGTAAACAACCTGGCAAAATGATGGAGCAGTACATCCGATTTCATGCCTACTACTAACTCGTTTGCTGCACACTATGTACTGCATCAACGGGCAAGTAATAGCTACTATAGAGCATGTAGTACATACTAAGGATTCGGATGCAGGGATTGACTTCTCAGTGGGCCGCACAGGTAGTGTCCTTTTTTAAGTAAAGCGACCAAAAAGCAGCACATTTCTTTTATTTTTTTACATTTCTGGATGCCGCGCCATCTGATTTCCTGTCTTCCCCTATCCAAAATGTAGAAATTTACACGTTTCAAAAGCAAACAACATAGAAAATAGGACTGCCGCGTATACTTAGAAAAGTGCTTTGACATGACAATCCTGTGAAGTGGCCGGCTCGCGCTGCTTTCGCCTCCGGTGGAAAGGATTCTATTGAGTACAACAGTGGCTATCAGCTGTGTATGATGTGCTGCTCCTGTAACGTGCTGCTTACGCATCCAGTGGAAAGGGAGGGGTAATGTTGCATAAACTGGTAACTACCTCTTCCAGTTTGTTAATGTAGTGTTATGTGATGTGGTGATGTGCTTTTCAATTTGTTGAAGTGTTTTTCAATTTGTTTAAATGTTAAGTGATTTGTTTTTAGTAATTTGTTTGTAGTAATTTGTTAAAATGTTTCATGATATAGCTGTTAGGATCCAGCAGGTGGAGCTGTTTTCCCACCTTTGTCCTGCAGGTGCTGGAAGCTGAAGCAGCAACAGGTGTAACCTATTCCTTCAATCAACTCTACAGTATTTAGAGGTAGCGGATCCACCAGACGGTCATCCCGGAGTCAGGCGAACCATAGCATACCTACGCAGGTACTTTTGGTGGCTGGGCCTCAATAAAGACGTTGTGGAGTTTGTCACTGCCTGCCAAACTTGCAACCGCAACAAAAACACTCACCAACCCTCTTCTGGTCTCCTTCAGCTCCTGTCTATTCCAGCCCGGCCCTGGTCTCATATTGCGTTGGACCTCATCTCCAGTCTCCCTGCATCTAAGGGACGGACTGTCATCCTCACCATTGTGGACCGGTTCTCTAAAGTCTGTCACCTGGTGGCCTTGCCCAAACTCCTCTCAGCGGCTCAGACAGCTAGGCTCCTTTTCTTACATTTCTTCCGGCTTCATGGCATTCCCTTGTGTCAGTCCTTGGGGGCCAAACCTTGCCTGTCCTCCGGCTTCCATTCTGAGACTAACGGACAATGTGAGCGGTTGAACCAGGAGGTTGAAGATACACTTAGGTGTGTATGCTGGTCCAATCCTCATTTGTGGAGTACCTTTCTGCCCTGGATCGAGCATGCGCATAATGCCCACATCTCTACCGCCACTGGACGCTTACCGCTTGAGGCTTCCCTTGGGTATCAGCCTTCTCTGCTGCCCAATTCTGTCCCGAATTCCGTTCTTCCCTCCGTTTGTTCCTATATCCTGCAAAAAGGTTTGGAAACAGACTCAGACGGCCCTCCAGCGCACATCCACCCAGAACAAAGGATACACCGATCCCCAACGTGTCTCCGCGCCCACATACACTCCTGGCCAAGTTGTCTGGTTGTTAGCCAGAGATATCAACCATAAGGCCTCCCCGAGCAAACTCTCCCCACGATTTTTGGGGCCTTTCCCTATTCTGGCAGCCTAAGCCCTCTGGCAGTTCGCTTGAAGCTTCCCGCAACCCTTCGCATCCACCCAGTATTCCAAGTCTCCCAGATAAGACCTGTTTCTTCCAGTCCTTTGTGTCCTTCGCCCGATCCTCCCCCGCCAGCCCAGATGTTTTTTTTGTTTTTTTTTTAACGTGTCCTGTCAAGCAGTTTGCTACTCAGAATTTGAGTCTGAGTACCAAGTACCAGCCCAACAGATTTACTTTCCCAAGGAGAGTATTAATACTCCACTTGATGTATATGTATGAAAAATCTTTATTAGTGATTATTGTGGGTTCAATTTCCTGAAGTCAATGACATGAAACCGAGACAAGAAGGAAGAAAGGAAGAAGGTGAAGAAGAGAAACAGGACCAGCAGAAGCGCGAACTGACGACACAAGACAGGGAGGCAAACAAAGAACACAAGAAAACATCCCAGTCCTCCACCTCTGCCGGACTGCAGAGAAGCGGTAAAACAAAACAAACAAAAACAATGAACTGAAAAGAACAACACCAATAGTTCAGTAATATAAACTAAGAATTACACATTCACTATATACAAGCATGTATTAATGAACACAATACTAATGTTTCTGTTAAGCTCCTGGTAACAACTAACTAATGACGATAACCTCAGCTCAAGATATGTCCGTACTCACCAATGTCTCCACACCTATGTGTGTGTGCGGGCATGCAGGTCTGAATAAGGTTTCCCCATGCAAGTGATTTATAGCTGTTGTAAGGAACCGTCAATCTGTCCTACAGGAATCGACGCAGACATGAAGGAGGCAGGAGACGCATGCATCCAGAGTCCACAGAGCGCAGGAGCTGCAGGCGTACCGGGGCTGGCACGATCACCCACCAAGAGAGGAACAGATGGAAGCCCCAGGGGACCGCCCACCAGCTGCCATGCTGGGACGAGCCCACGGGCTCCGCCAGAAACCTGCTACGCCAGGGCGGGCCCGGTACAGGATCCAGAGGCCACGGGGATCAGGCGCCCCTCAGCAGGGCCCCGACCGGGGACCAGCCGATAGGGCCCCCCCCCGCCGCCGCAAGGCAGGAGGGACCCGCAGCCGACCAACGGACGACACACGTCGCCTCCAACCCGGACCAATACCCACCGCCAACAACCCAGCCCCCCCACACACACGCCAGGGAGCCACAGTAAAATCCGCAGCGGATGTAAGCCTTCCCCAGGCTGTGCCCAGCCAGCTCCTGGACATCCAGATCTACCAGCCCCTGGGTCCAGATCCCGCCTGTCCTGGGCCCAGGGATAGACGCCCCAATAGAGCACCCTGCCCCTGCACCCGAGAGACGAACCCCTTGCCCACTGAGACGAGGACAAGCAGACCGCCAAGGCCCCCACCCTGGCAAGAGTAGCCCACCAGCCCAGGTCCCCGACCAGACGGCCTGATATTCCACCCCTGATGGTCCCACGAACAGGGGTGTGGAGAGACCCCCAGCCTCTCTCCCCCTGCTCAATTGTGGTGTTGTTGCATGTTGTTCTAATGTGCACTTAAAACAGAGGGGTGGGACATGGGAATACTGCCGGGCGCCCCCTTCCCCCCGGGCCCCCAGTGTCTAGATGCATTTAAACAGTGGGCACTGGCACCACAGGCGAGGCTCCTCATAAGGGGCCCTGCCTCCAGTGCCGAGGCGCATCCACCGCCAGGTCCCTACATGATCGTGTGTTATGTAAATGTTGAAAGTGTAAGTGTCTAAGTTGCTCAGAAAAATTGGGACCCAGGCCGCCACCGGGTAGCTCAGACGGAAACTCCATACCGCACCCCAGTGACGTGCCCACGTCCCAAGGCCTTGTGAATGGTAGAATGAAGGAGCAGGTGGACAGAGGCATTTGGGGATGGGGAGGACATAACTGGGGTGACACCATGTCATCCCCAGGGAGCCACCTCCCCTGCTGACTCCAATAGGCACGCCCGATCCACCAGGGGTGGGGGTCAAGTCAGGGCCCACGGCAGCAGCACCTCCGAGCCCCGGCGGGACCCAGGCCATCCGCCCGCCCCCATCCCAGGGGGAGACTTAAATCATCCCAACATTCAGACTACTAACAAAACACAGGACATTAGACACCCAGGCTGAGTTTTGGCAGTGGCCCCCTCACCGGCCAAGCCCCAGTCCACATGGTTGATGGGGGCCCTGTGTTCTCTGTCCGCCGGATACTGGACGTTCGTCGCCGGGGTCGAGGCTACCACTACCTTGTCAACTGGGAAGGGTATGTTCCGGAGGAACGTTCCTGGGTTCCCTGTTCCTTTATTGTGGACCATACCCTCATCTCCGACTTTAAGAGAACGTCTATCTCCTCTTCGGCTCGGCCGCCTCATGGCGGCCGTTGAGGGGTAGGTAGTGTTAGGATCCAGCAGGTGGAGCTGTTTTCCCACCTTTGTCCTGCAGGTACTGGAGGCTGAAGCAGCAACAGGTGGATTTCCCATCAACTCTCCGGCGTTCTTACATCGGTCTCTGTCCTGGACGTCCGTCTCCTTCGGGGTCTGGCCGCTCCTGCAAACTCCTCCGTACCATCAGTCCCTGCTGCTTCAGCTCCGTCGGCTCCAAGCCTCCTTCATAGCTCCCAGTTACCTGCAGATGAGAAACTCAATCATCATCTGATATGGCTCCAGGAATCCTGCAGTAGCTGGATCACTCACCTCCTTCTCCAAGTCCAACCCTCGACCTCATGAGTAAGTCAGAATCAAATCCTCTGAACCCTGAAAAGGGAAACAGTCTCAACCTGCTCTATTTCCATACTCACCTCCTGCCTTACCTTCCAGTGACGCCACCAGTTGAGTTCCGCTCCAGCCTTGTTCCCGAGACTTTCCTGATGACGAAGAGAAATAAACTTTTAGAAAAGAAACTGAATATACCTGTGTCTGACAGTTTCTGTGTCGCTTATGAGTCAATCCCAATACATGACAATAGCTAATGCCAATCTAATCATCTGAGGCGATTTTAATTTTGTGTTAGACCCATATTTAGATAAGTCCATCTCCAAAAAGATTACACTGTATAAAGGTAGCAGCTTTATTAGAATGTATTTCGATAATATAAACCATTATGATGAATGGAGAACATTAAATCTGTCAAGTAGAGTGTATCATTTCCACTCTTCTCCACATAATGTTCATTATGGGATTGATATTATTTTCTTGGTAGATGGGGATAATTTTGCCATATGTACATAACGCAACTTACCAAAATCATTATTTCTGATTATTGTCCTTTACACTTGGTAACTTCTCTAGAACACACAGGAACTGGAGGTTTGAATCACATTTAATGAATGATTCAAAATTTCAACCATATATAAATTCTCAGACCTCTCTATTGTTTTGATACAAATGACAATGCTGAAACCTGACCGGATATATTGTGGGAAATATATACAGCCTATATTTGGGGATACATAATATATCAGGCCTCAAAGAATAAAAAGTGAATAAATCAGTATAGTTCAATTCAATTCAGTTTATTTATATAGCGCCGTTTCACAACATATGTCATCTCAAGGCACTTTACAAGAGGAGTTATTACAATACAATGTTTAATTTAGAAATTAGAGAACCACAGAAGATTGCGTCGTGTAATTCTCAGCAATCCCTCACACTGAGCAAGCACGAAGCGACAGTGGAAAGGAAAAACTCCCTTTTAACAGGAAGAAACCTCCGGCAGAACCAGGCTCAGCACAAGCGGTCATCTGCCGAGACCGTCTGTGGTTTGGAGAATACAGAACAGAGACACAGAACAGAGACACAGAAAGAGCAACAGAACTGATGCAGAAGTTTGTTGCAGGACGTGGAGAACTTTCCGTCACTGCAATGCCATCTTAGTCAGGGTCGTCAAGCAGGGCGGGTCAGGAGCACCTACTGTAGGAAGAGACTAGCCTAAAGCAGCATAGCTACTAACATTAACCTGTCTCCTAGCTACTAGGAGACCTAGCTACTAACACTTTCTACCTGGCTTACATTAACCTATCTCTACCTAGCTACTCTACCTCTTCCTATCTCTTCCTAGCTTTTGACACTCTACCTGACTACTAACATTAACCTGTCTCCTAGCTACTAGGAGACCTAGCTACTAACACTCTCTACTTGGCTTACATTAATCTATCTCTACGTAGCTACTCTACCTCTTCATATCCCTTCCTAGCTTTTGACACTCTACCTAGCTACTAACATTAACCTATCTCTTCCTAGCTACCTGTCTAACCTGTCTCTAACTGCCTATTAACATATCTCTAACTGTAAGCTTTGTCAAAGAGGAAAGTTTTAAGCCTAGTTTTAAAGATATACAAATTGTCTGCTTCACGAACCAACCCTGGGAGCCGGTTCCATAGGAGGGGAGCCTGATAGCTGAAAGATCTGCCACCCATTCTACTTTTAGAAATCCTAGGAACTACCAGTAAACCTGCAGTCTGAGAGCGAAGGGCCCTGTTAGGAACATATGGAACAATCAGGTCTCTTATGTATGATGGAGCTAGATTATTAAGAGCTTTATATGTCAGAAGGAGGATCTTGAATTCTATTCTAGATTTTACTGGGAGCCAGTGAAGAGAAGCTAAAACAGGGGAAATGTGATCTCTTCTTTTAATATTCATCAGAATCCTAGCAGCAGCATTTTGGACTAACTGAAGACTTTTAATTGTTTTCTGTGGACTACCTGATAATAAAGAGTTACAGTAATCCAGCCTTGAAGTAATAAAGGCATGGACTAGTTTTTCAGCATCATTCCTGGACAGGATGGTTCTAATTTTTGCAATATTCCTAAGGTGAAAAAAGGAAATCCTAGAGACTTCTTTAATGTGAGATCTAAATGACATATCTTGGTCAAAAATAACACTGAGGTTCTTTGCTTTATTACTGGAGGCTAATTTAATGCCGTCTAGGTGAAGGGGTTGACTAAGTAGTTTCTTTTTCAGAGCTTCTGGTCCAAAGACGACAACTTCTGTTTTATCAGAATTCAGAAGCAAGAAGTTTAGAGTCATCCAAGTTTTTATGTCTTCCAGACATGCCTGTAGTCTACCTAACTGATTGGATTCATCAGGATTTATGGATAGATATAGCTGTGTATCATCAGCGTAACTATGGAATTTTATCCCATGCTGCCTAATTATTTTACCAATAGGAAGCATATATATAGTAAAAAGAATCGGCCCAAGCACTGAACCCTGTGGTACTCCGCAAGTAACTATTGAGGTTGAGGAAGATTTATCATTTACCTGAACAAACTGAAATCTGTTAGACAAATAAGATTTAAACCAACCTAGTGCTGTTCCTATTATACCGACACTTTGAAGCCTTTCTATGAGAATATTGTGATCAACAGTGTCAAAGGCAGCACTGAGATCTAACAGGACCAGAATGGTCACCAGTCCATTGTCTGAGGCTATGAGAATATCATTAGTAACCTTCACCAGAGCTGTTTCAGTGCTATGATGAGCTCTAAAGCCTGACTGAAACTTCTCAAACAGCTCATTATTGTTTAAATGCTCACATATCTGGTGTGCAACTATTTTCTCAAGAATTTTAGATAAGAAGGGAAGATTAGATATCGGTCTATAGTTAATTAAGTCGTTTTGATCAAGAGATGGTTTCTTAAGTAGAGGATTAATTACAGCTATCTTAAACTCCTGTGATACATATCCATTGACTAAGGATAGATTCATTATATCTAAAATTGGAGCAGCGATCAGAGGGAAAACTTATTTTAAGAGTTTAGTTGGGATTGGGTCTAAATCGCAAGTTGAAGGTTTAGATGAAGCTAATAATTTTAGTACATCAGAAGGTTCGGCTGCATTAAAGCAGTTTAAGCATATATTAGGTTCAACCATTTTTGATGTTGCCTCATTAACTAGGGAGGAAGCAAGCATATTGGGAAGGTTCCCAATTATCTTATTTTTTATAGAGTCTATTTTATTTATAAAGAATTGCATGAAGTCATCACTACTAAGAGCTTGGGGAATGGTTGGCTCGATAGAGCTATGATCCTGTGTGAGTTTAGCAACTGTATTAAAAAGAAACCTAGGATTATTTTTATTCTCCTCGATTAAAGATGAATAATATGCTGTTCTAGCTGTTCGAAGGCTCTTTTTATATAGCAATAGACTATTTTTCCACACTAAATAGGAATCCTGTAAATGCGTGGAGTGCCATTTTCTCTCTAGTTTTCTAACGTTCTTCTTCAGGGTACGTAGCTCTGAATTAAACCAGGGAGCTAATCTTCTAAGGCTGGCCACCTTCTTTTTCAGTGGGGCAACTTTGTCTATTGCCAGACGCAGGGAGGAATTAACGCTATGAACTAGAACGTCAAGTTGTGAGGGGTTACGAGTTAAATCACTGTTTTCTGTTGTACTTTTATGTACTGAGGAAATTAAAGTTGGAAGAGCTTCTTTAAAACTTGCTACAGCATTGTCTGATAACGTTCTGGTATAATGAAGTTTTCTTTCAGGTTTGATATGATCCATTAGAGTAAGTTTAAAAGTGATAAGGAAATGATCAGACAGGATAGGGTTATGTGGAAAGACTGTTATTTCTTCACAGTCAATGCCATAAGTCAGCACAAGATCTAAGGTGTGGTGACCTAGTTATAATTAGAAAAAAGAATACATGATTTGGATGCTGAAAATGCAATTATACAGAACATAACCACAAACCTGTCCCAGCAATTATCTCACAATGATTAATTGTGGAGTAAATAAAACATTGCCCCTTAAATTACAAAGTAATAAGTTGCTTGCATCTCTCCAATTTAAACTATCATTTGAAAAGATTACTTATCTGGGTTTTGTAATAAGAAAAATATATAGATCCCTTGTGAAATAATTTTCCCCCCGCTATTAGACAAGCAAAAAACAACATTCCGTATAGGAGGACACTCCCTATCTCATTGATGAGAAGAGTGAACTCAAAGATGGTTTTCCTTCTCCAATATCTTTATTTCCTCCAAAATATACCAATTTTTCTGCCCAAATCCTACTTCAAACAGCTGGATGCCATTATCATGCTGTTTTTATGGAATTAAATTCCATTACAAAATTCCATCTTAATGATACCGTTTTGCTTTAGAAGCACAGTAGGAACTGCTGTATATTTGAATACACAAAGGAAAATAATATTTAGTATATAATTTTTTTATTTTGCGGAAATGTATTTAAAGTTAGTTTAATACATTTTGAAAATCTGTAAATATTTACAAGGTTTTTCACATTAAACATTAAACGGAGGATTGAATATATATTGTTATAAGAATGACTTACCCATTTGTGTTAAGATGGAAAATGTTATGCTTTAATGTCATTTAGCAGCCAATTTAGCAGTGATAAAAGCTGCATGCCTCCCATTCATCCATTTATATGGACAGATTTGAATATCATTCAGAAAACATCTGTCAAAACTAAAACATCTACAGAGAAAATTAAAAAAGGTCCAAAACAGAGCCTTGAGTGTGTCAAGACATCTTAAACCATGACAGAAAAGCACCTTTATTTTACACGTTAAACTAGCCAAAAACTTAGGGTTGTTTCAATCCAGAAAAGATTTCACAACTATAAGGTGAATACACATCAGAACCATCCTGTGCCAAAACAGAACAGATTAGTTTTCTTCAGCTATAGAAAGCTTTAGTAGACATATTAAAATGTATAAATATGATATATTTGGAAACAGATTATTAAGCAATCACAAAACGCTGGTATGGGTTGTTTAAGAGTACATAAAAAGTGAATATTTTTAGTAGACATCACACTGTCAGTGTTGTTCACAGTGGAGAATATAAAAAATATGTCAAAGTCAATAAGCCATCTTTTTTTCCTACCTTTTGAAAATAAGGCTGCACAATTACGTATTTAAAACATATGACACACAAGCTAGACTGAGATGTTTCAGCTACATAATATATAGCCAAGCAGGAATTCAATGTTCATAAACTGATAAAATGAAATTGAAGATAGAAACTTTGATTGAATTGCAATCAAATTTTGACAATGTTGACATCGGGTGCATCAGCGCCCATTCTTCAGATGCGTTTAACCATTTGCTACAGGAGCTGGGTATAGATGAAGTTCGCTTTCAGCGCTACTTCCGTCTGTCCCGCACCCAATTTTATGACCTCCTAGGCTGCATCGGAGCTCAAATCTCCTATGAGGACACCAACTACAGGTGTTCTATTCCTTCTTAAGAGCACCTTTCCATTTGTCTTTGGTAAGTGTTATTTCTGATTTTTGAAATCTGCGTTTGTTGAAAATGTTTTCACAGGTCCCACGCTTTATTCAAGATACGTGTGGTAACATAACTACAGTGAGACACTCTGATCGGTTCACGCACTGCGTCAAGTCCGTCAAATGTTCAGCTAGCTGAACTTCTGCATTGCTTGCATTTGTTACTTTGCCACTTGCAGCGCAAGTAATGCTTGAAAAGTTGACAGAGCCAACGCACACAACGTGCCACAGAGACTCTGATGGACTTCTGACGTACTCGACCGTAGACATGTAATCTTGCTGCAACTGACGCTGCCATTAGGGGCAGTGGGACTGCACCATTATGTATTTAGAGCTGACTGGAGCAAAAAAAGTCTGAAACTTAATTACAGGAAGGGTGGAAAGGATAGTCACATCATGAGAAATTAAAGTAATTTTATTCTTTAAAAAATTAGAATCTGCTGTCAGGTAAACAACTGTGAGAAATGTGATGTTTTAGTCACATGGTAGTTACACGTTGGAACATATGTTTTAACTAGAGTGGAAGGACTGTGTGTAAAACATTTACATAGAGGACATGGCATGGAGATGTCACTGACAAATACACAGACTAACTATTACAAGTCCACGGGCCGTATTCACAAAGACTCTTATCTTACCGCTAGGTGTTACTCCTAACTCGTACTAAAAAGTCTTACGTAGGAGTTGTCGTCTAAAACTTATTCACAAATGCACTAAGAGCTAATTTTACGTAGGACAAATCCCTAAAAGTAATCTAAGAGTGACGTCCCATTGGTATGGAAAACATAATTTCCTATGCATGAGTAAATAGACAGCAGTGTGATTGGTTGTTGAATGACACGTGTGAAACCTGGAAATGGAAAACTTCAATGTCGATAAAATTAATTATTAATAAAGTAATTATGAACAGCGTAAATAGCAGAGATAATGCATGATCTTTGTGTCGGCCACGAGACTGACACTTCATACAACTTACACACAATAGCCTACTTACAGAGAGGGTGAAGTTTAAAAACGAAAAAACTTGAAATGCATCATATTATGCTACAGACTGGCGTCCGATCCAGGGTGTACCCTGCCTACCGCCTGCTGAAAGCTGTGATAAGCTATAGCCCCGCCTCCACGCAACCCTGAATTGGATGAAAGCGGTATAGATAATGGATGGATGCATCATATTAAGGGAGTGATTGCAAGTAGCCTGTAAACAATTAGGCTGTCTATTGAGCACATCAGCCACCCCCCAATTATTACTACTGGCACAGTTGGTACTGGAGAGGAGGACTGTCCTCAAAGGGCGATTCGGAGCCGGGAATACGAATAAGAAGAAAAGGGAGACATGGGTGGAAATTAGCAGAAACATAAATGCATCTTATCCAGCGGTGTCTCGAACGTCAGAAGACTGTGAGATGAGATGGTATTCTCTACAGTCCCAGTGTCGGCTCGAGATCGACACTTATAAAAAGGTTGCTGCTGCAACAGGTAGGCAATGTCCGTCATATAGGCATCCCTACATAAATTGGTTGCATAATTTGGAAGACGTGCACGTTTTCTTCTTTGTGCACCCCCGGCATACCTGCAATTGCCATGAAATAGGCTTTGATTCGATGCAGTTGCTGGATGTCTAATGGGAAACGGATGACTTGTTGGATAATATGTGGTCGACAGAGCGCTTTAAGAGTTTGGTGGATTGATCGGCTGATAGATGGTTGTGATATACCCAAGTCATCCGCGTTGCAAAGTTGCATTTTCCCTGTGGCTAAATATCTTAGTTTCGCTAAACATTTAATTTCTGCACTGATCGGGTTGCTACGTTTAGTTGGAGACGTGATTCTATTCCGCACCACATCTGCAATATACGATTTAGTCGGTATCGTTTGCTTACTTCCGAATCATCCAGAGTGTCCAACACATTGCGTCTGGCTGCAGCCATTTTGCGAGTCTTTGTGAATAGGTCTTAGGGAGTTAGGAGTCCTCTTGACTTCTTTTAAGGACTCCCAGACTTATGAGCTACTTTTAGGCCTAAAATTGGTTGTGAAATACTTTTATCTTAAGAAACTAGGAGTCCTACATTTAAGAGTGACACGCCCACATATTTTAGGAGTTACTCCTAAATTCGGCAGTTAGGACCTACTTTTAGCCCTAAGATTGTTTGTGAATATGGCCCCAGGTTCTATATGTGTTCTATGTTGCTATGGATCCAATAGCTGGCTATTTAAAAAAAAGTACCACAGAGTATGGAAGTGTCATTGAAGTTTTAACATAACCAAGAAATTAATGCATGATATAACCTCAAGCAATAAGGATCAAGATCCTTATGTTCAAAATATTTGCAAAGTTTACCCAAGAATTAAAAAGCAGAGCAAGTCATAAACTCTTCCTCATCATTCAAGAGGAGGAATGTTTAATACGGGATGTAAATAAGTCATCAAAGTAGTTGGGGGAACAATGTTTCCCAACCATAAAGGATTAAAAAATAAAAATAACCTGATACTGACAAAAATTATAAGGAGGCATAGTTTATCACTGGGAAAAGTACACCTGTTTTTCATCAGGTTACAGAATAGACTCCGAATCCTACAACAAGGGGGGAAAGAGTGACGTTTTAAGATAATGAAGTCTTGGACACTTTAGGGGAAATTGTGAAGAAACAACAAATTAATTTTAGTCTTAAGCATGAGATCACATCTCCCCACCATTGGACTCATCACTTAAACTGCTTAAATTAATTCATAATTAATTCATAATGAAAATTATGCCTTAAAGGATGATACGTTTTGAAATAGCTTAAAACTAGATGAGTAGTTTTAAGTTGAGTCCCCTCAACCCGTTTTCCACGCAGTGGATGTTTGAGTTTTACCGAAGGTGGGTAAAACAATTCATGGAAACTGAGGGCTTTGAACAATTTGTAAATTAATGTCAGCAAGAACTGTTGTAATGCACCTCTCTGGCACCACAACATGTCACAGGGAACTGAACATATTACTAGTTGTACTTTTATCTATTATCATGTTCCTTTTAAATAGAACACATGTTTGGCACAATGCTTCTGCATTTAATTCTCTCCTGTCTTGTCTTTTCCAAGTTGGTTCATATGACAGTTATGAGTATTTAGAATCCATAGCTATTCAAATTAATCTCAGAATTAATACAGTTATTCTATGAGGGTCTTAATAAATTTGTTAGAGAATATCAGTAAACAAACATCATGAAGCTAAAGGACAGAATAGATGGGTTGTGGATAATGTTGTTGAGAAGTGTATAGCAAGGTTAAGATGTGAAAAAAGTAATTTAAAATGGAAAGTGCATGGCACAGAGCCAGGAATCTCACATATTTAGTGTCTAGGTACATTTCAGAAAAAAAAATATATAAAAACCAAAACAATTACTGAATTTCTTACACAAAATCAATATAAAAAGTTCTACATGTAACAGTTTAGATGTTTCTAGGAGTTTTATTCATAATTTCAACCTCCTTTTGCCAAAACACAAACTGTTAATTAAAATTAAATATACATCAATAATGAAAGTACATACAATATACAGTATGTCAGTGTGGGTGTCTGTTTGCTCCAGTAGGAGCTCCGCCAACTCTCTGGGGAACAGAGACAGCAGCTTGTGTGTGACTGTGTGCACAGCAATGCTTATTTTGGTGTCTTCCTGGGGCATCATGACACTTCATTTGTTAATTAACCAGCTAAGTCGTCTAATTAACATGCCAGCTCTCTACTTCTCTTTCAGGCTTTCTTGTTTTATTTGTCACTATATGTTAAAAAAAACTGTTACTTATGTAAAACTATTTTTGGTCAAATCTGTTAATGGCAATTTGTGGAAAACATAAATGTTCAGTAGTTCATTGAATAATGTAATAAATTTGAACTAAAATTTGCTGTAAGGAAACAAAACTTTTCCAAGTTAATGATTCTTTACTCAAATAAAGACAAAAATTATAAGATCTATTTTAGGAATAGTTTAATTTTCCTTTTTAGTTTTGAACATTACTTTCGACAGTGACCAGAATATGTTTTGTAAAGTATGTATTTTATGTTTTTGCTTTAAACGGAAAATATGGTGCTGAGTGATCAGATGTATACAAAAGGCAAAATATACTGTAGAGCTCAGGGAGTTGACAACACTTCTCTCAGCATTGAGCAGTTCAAATGGATCAGCGCCATGGTGGCAGCCAGTCTCCCGCAGTCATATTATAGTTATAGCTACATGCATAATGATAATGCATTACCATATAAACGGTAAATATGTTGGATACCTGCTGTGCCACAACAGATGTGGAAGGGATAAGCGAAGAGAGTTAAACAAGATTTCCAGGGATCCAGAACGCAGAAAACGTTGGATTATTGCAATGAAACATGCTGGCAAGCTAAAATGAAGCTGTGGGCCCCCATGAGCAAAGGTTTCCGCTTATGTGAATGTGCTTATGTGAAGAAGAAAGAGCAGCCCTCAAAACACTAGCCAAAAACGAACAAATCATTATCCTACCAGCAGATAAAGGAAGCACCACGGTGATCATGGACAAAGACAAATACAAACAACAAATGGAAAAAATGCTAGAAGACAGAAGCACATACAGAATACAAAAAAGACCCAACAGAAGAGATCAAAAGAAACACGAAGAAATCATTGAAAACACTACACGAAAAAGGCAAAATAACAGAAGCAACATACAAACAATGGATCCCAACCGCTAACATAATTCCAAAAATATACGGAACCCCAAAAATTCACAAACAAGACATCCCTTTAAGACCAATAGTGGACAGCATAGGAACACCCACGTATAACATGGCCAAAGAAATAAGCCAAATCATCAGCCCACTACTACAACCCCTGGCAAAAAGTATGGAATCACCAATCTTCGAGAATGCTCATTCAATTTCTTAATGCAATAGAGAAAAGGCAAAACACAAACATGCCACAAAACTCAGATTTCTCAAAAGGGCATCTTCTTGGCTTTTACAAACAGTACAAGAAATGAACAGAAACTCAAGTGGGAATAAATTGCAAGTGTTTCTTTGGAATAAGGAGCTGGAAACAAATATGGAATCACTCATTCCTGAGGAAAAAAATATGGAATCACCCATTAGAATCACCCAATTATTTCCCATTTTCTACACCATCACCTGCAACTCGTTATGTCTGTGGATTGGTCTACATTTAAAAAGGAGTGCTCACAACTTGGAGAGTTGTTGCAGCAAAGTAATGGACAGGAATCATGGCTCCAAGATCAGAGCTCTCAATTGAAACAGAGGAGAGAATTATCCAACTTCTGGAAGAAGGTAAATCCTCAAGAAATGTTGCAAAGGATGTTGGTTGTTCTCAGTCAGCTGTTTCTAAAATCTGGACTAAGTACCAACAACATGGGAAGATTGTCAAAGGCAAGCGTAGTGGTAGACCAAGGAAGACTTCTATGCGACAGGACCAAAAACTTAAAGCATTATGTTTGTAAAACCAAAAATGCACAGCAAAACAAATGCGTAACAAATGGGCACAAACTGGAGCAAGAGTCAATGACCGAACTGTTAGGAACCATCTAGCAGAGATGGGATTTTCCTACAGAAAAGCCAAAAGAAAGCCAGTGTTAACTTACAAACATAAGAAAGCTAGACTTCGATGGGCCAAGGAAAGGCAATCATGGACTGTAGATGACTGGATGAAAGTCATCTTCACGGATTAATCACGAATCTGCATTGGACAAGGGGATCATGCTGGAACTTTTGTTTGGTGCCGTCCCAAAGACATGTATAAATACAACTGCCTGAAGAAAACATGCAAATTTCCACAGGCTCTTATGATATTGGGCTGCGTGTCAGGTAAAGGTCCTGGAGAGATGGCTGTCATTAAATGTTCAGGAAATGCACAAGTTTACATTGAGATTTTGGACACCTATCTTATTCCATCTATTGAAAGGATGTTTGGGGATGATGAGATAATTTTTCAAGATGATAATGCATCATGCCATAGAGCCAAAACTGTTAAAACTTTCCTTGAAGAGAGACAAAGGTCCATGGCATGGCCTGCAAATAGCCCGGATCTTAATCCGATTGAAAATATGTGGTGGAATTTGAAGAAATTGGTCCATGACAAAGCTCCCACATGCAAAGCAGATCTGGCAACAGCCATCAGACAAAGTTAGAGCCAGATTGATGAGGACTACTGTTCATCACTTGTTAAGTCCATGCCTCAGAGACTCAAGGCTGTAATCAAAGCCAGGGGTGGGGCCACAAAGTACTAGTGGGTGGTTTTAGTTGTTTCTGTGTTTGTTTATTCTTTGTGATTCCATATTTTTTTCCTCAGGAATGAGTGATTCCATATCTGTTTCCAGCTCCTTATTCCAAAGAAACACTTGCAATTTATTCCCACTTGAGTTTCTGTTCTTTTGAGAAATCTGAGTTTTGTGGCATGTTTGTGTTTTGCCTTTTCACTATTGCATTAAAAAAGTGAATGAGCATTCTCGAAGACTGGTGATTCCATACATTTTGCCAGGGGTTGTAGGTAACACAGATCAACATTGCAAAAACAGTACAGAATTAGCCAACGAACTCAAAAAACTACAATAGAGGAAAA
Source organism: Apricaphanius iberus (assembly GCA_028564705.1). Lineage (NCBI taxonomy): Eukaryota > Metazoa > Chordata > Actinopteri > Cyprinodontiformes > Aphaniidae > Apricaphanius > Apricaphanius iberus. The sequence continues at coordinate 917,229 of JAPXFQ010001662.1, forward strand.
CGAAGTATTAATTTCATATGACACCATTTTACTCTTTACAAAAACTCCCATCCATAAATCTATTGACATAGTAAAATACAGACTCAAACAAGACAGAACACTACGAAAAAGAACAAACTTAGAGATAAAATATATAATACAACTAATAAATCTGGTAGCAGACTCCACGTACTTCACCTACAACGGACTCATCTACAAACAGTTAGAAGGTTTTGCAATGGGAAATCCACTATCAGCCACATTATGCACATTTTTTATGGAAGAACTGGAAAAAAAGCCATATCAACATCCCCTCCAAACTTCCATCCATCCATTTTCTTAACCGCTTAATCCTTAATGGGTCGCAGGGGGGCTGGTGCCTATCTCCAGCTGTCAACGGGCGAGAGGCGGGTTACACCCTGGACAGGTCGCCAGTCCATCACAGGGCATTACAAACAGGACAAACAACCATGCACACACTCACACCTAAGGACAATTTGGAGAGATCAATTAACCTGACAGTCATGTTTTTTTGGATTGTGGGAGGAAGCCGGAGTACCCAGAGGGAACCCACGCATGCACGGGGAGAACATGCAAACTCCATGCAGAAAGACCCTGGGCCGGGATACGAACCCATCACCTTCTTCCTGCAAGGCAACAGTGCTAACCACTGCGCCACCGTGTAAAATAAAATTTGGAAGAGATACGTAGATGACATACTAGAAATAATACCCAAAGGACAAACAGCAGAACTAACACAACATTTAAACAACCTGGACGAAACTAAAAACATAAAGTTCACATATGAAGAAGAAAAAGACAACAGCATAGCATTCATGGACATGAAAATAACCAGACAGCCGGACAGAATTCTAAAAATAATCACATACAGAAAACCAACACACACAGATCAATACCTGCTATGGACATCAGAACATCTTACAATACACAAAATGTCAGTCATCAGAACTTTGTACAATCGAGCTAACATGATAACGAATGAGCAACACCGTAAAATAGAGGACTAACACATACAACATGCACTAAAAAACTGTGGCTACCCAACTTGGGCACTGAAGAAAGGAAAACAAAAAACAAACAAAAACACAAACAACAAACCAGCCAAAAGAACAAAAAGTACAGAGAAACCGGAACAAAAACCCGTCATAACTCTCCCTTAATTCAAAGAAATAACATAAAAAATAATAACAGTAATGAAAAAACATAACATCAACACACCAATGAAACCATACATGACAATAAAACAAAAATTGGTGCACCCAAAAGACAAAATATCATCAGAAGAAAAATGCAGCGTCATCTATGAAATCCCATGCAAACTGTGGAATAAAACATACATAGGAGAAACTGGACGTCAACTCAAAACACGAAAATTAGAACATCAGAAAGAATATGAGAAGAAACAAAACGAAGACATACAAGAGCAACAAAACAAGAGGCAGAAACTACAATTAAAAAATCAGACATGACGGACCACTGCACAAGAGAAAAGCATATCATGGACTGGGACAACACAAGGAACATCAACACAGACCAACAAAAATACAAAAGATGGATTAAAGAAGCGATAGATATAAGAAGACGCACACATAACACCATGGGATGATGGAGTCTACTCATTGGACCACAGCTGGGACTGCATCATCACCAGGGAAGAAGCAAGCAGCAGGGGGCGACATTGTCCCCTGCTGCCCACACATAAACGGAAGCAACAGCACCAACAAAGATGACAGCTCTGATGAAGGCGGAAGTGTATCGCCGAAACATGTCAGGTAATATTCCTCTTTACCAATCTGAGATATACAAGAACTTTAAACAAGATGTTAATATTACACTCAGAAAGAACATACCTATGAGTTTCCGGTTATGTGTCAATGACTTCATATCAGGTACACAAACCAACGTTTCCTCAACTTTATATGGTATTTATTTTACATGCTTTTATTAAGCTTCTTAGTGGACTTCCTTCAGTTATCTTGCTGTTGATTTTTCTTTCTTTTTGCTCACATAAAAACTAGTAAACCTCACATAAAACTTTGCAGAATCATAATCTTTGTGATGTCTGCATGCTGCTGTGTACATGTCTTGTGATCATAACGAGGAACAGACTATGTTGAAATAATTTTTTTTTAAGCAATTATTGATTTATGGTCCGACATTGACAGACATAACATAGCTGCCCATTGCTCAGGGAAGCTAAAATAAGAAGTTTCCACTTACCCTTTCGCTGCGCAGTGCTTTGCAGTAAGATTCCATGTCTGGATCTCGATAACAAATCCAGAGTGTGTTCATTCTTATACCTCCAGGCTTTCATCTGCTTTAAAGGGGCCATATCTTGCAAAATCAAGTTTTTCAGTTTTCAACCATATGGTAGTGCAATTGTTTCATTAAAAAACCACACCAGAGTGGTTTTTGGCTTAATTCATGCTTGTCTGAATAATCCTCCTGAATTCTGCTCTCTGAGCAGCTGCCCCTCCCTCTCCTAGAAAACGACTGAGTGTTCAACAAGTGACATCACTGGTTGAAAGTTGAGTGCTTGAGAAATCTGCACCGCCCCTACAGCCAGAGCGCCTTATCCCTGGTAGACTTTCAAATACACCCTTGTCCTTCTCACAGTTCATGGCTGTTTCGGTTTTTGGCAGCTTAAAACACTTTTTTGTTGGATTTTGTACCTCCTCTGTGAAAATGCCTGTTTGGCTGCATGGATTGCAGGATTTTATTCTAAATTCCTAAAGAACAGCAGCTGGATCAAAGACAAAGACACATGATGGACAGATAAGTAAGTGGCTACATGTAATGCTAATGTGAGTCAGCCATTTATCAAGCTGCTTATGTGATCTTGTAGCATTGTGTGGTTAATTAATTGATCTGTAGCATTTCAGAATGTACAGTTAAAGGGTTGCAAACAACACACACGACTTTTTTATATACTGGGCTGGAACGATTTGCTTAGTAGACGCAGCTGTGTTGGTTTGGGCTCTGTCTAAAGCCTGGAGATTTAGCAAATGAAATAGGCTTTATTGACTCAGTTTTTTACAAAATAATTATTTAAAACAACAAACATCTGAGCCCTTAATAAAGCAGAGTTTCATTGTGGTACTCTGTGCTTTTCAAATTATTCGGGAGAATACTGTTTGTGATGAAGTTTAGCACTTTTGTTCCAGATTGATCTGCTCCCAGCTGTGCAGTGTGGCGGAGCGTAGCGGGAGTTGCACGAGGCGGGTTTATAGAGAAACGAGCCGTTTCACTTCGTGGTCTAACATTATCCACAGGTTACAAGTTAAATTTCATGACAAATTAATACTGTAGCACCAACGGTAACATTTTATTGTATATATGTCTATCCCAGAAGTTGAAAGCTGTGAAAAAGCATGATATAGTCCCTTTAAGCGATGCTCCAGAGCAGGATGAGGGAAAATTGATCAGGAAATTGTATGTCCGGGTATCTCAGCTACGTTTAAAGGTCTGCTCCGACAGCTTCTAACGTTTTTTTAAAAGGATCCCAGTGGCATGGTAAGGGTTGGAGATGTAAAATATTTTTAATTTCCCTGTATAATCTGTAATATCTTCCATTTTAAAATGGGAAAAGAACTCCGACAGAGTAAAATCACAGCCGGCGCCATTCATTATGATTACTTTCCAGCCTGCCAGGTCATCGTGAACCTTTGACTGTCACGTGACATCCAGAGATCTATTGATACCCATTTAATAAACTACATTATTGAAAAGTTAGTTTATTTTAGTAAAACATGGATTAATTTCACAGACATTTTTCAGGCATTTCGATGGACTGGTGACCTGTCCAGGGTGTACTACAGCTGTTGCTCAATGACCACTAAAATAGGCACCATTCCTGCTGCACTCCTAAAGGGATAAGTGGAAAAGATGATTGATAGATGGAAAATAACTTCAATGAAATATGCTGAACAGATGGGTAGCTAAGGGGGAAACATTAAGGGGCTGATTTATCAAGATTCCTGATAATGACCACAAAATTCTGTGCAGCGCAAAAAAATTGCGCGAGTGGGTTGCCCTTAATTTACGGGTGAATTAGTAAGACTGTGTGAGCAATTCATATCAGGCGCAAGTAGCACTATTAAAATGAGGAGTTTATGGCCGCTAATGCGATCTTCAACACGGGTAGAGAGAGGAGGAATATGCGTACAGACTCATGATGCATCTTTGGCACAAAAAAAGGGGCCTGGGGGGGCTGACATATGTATCAATCATTTCACTGTTACAGAATTATTTACTATTAGGCTAGAATGTTTTGAATTCTGTTTTTCATTTGTCAGTAATAAATGTAATTCATGCGGTGTACATGCGCTGCTCTCTGCTGCATGCACACATCGTATTGCAGGGTTAGACTCTCACGAGACCTCTGGATTTCCAGGGTACTAATGTTGTTGAAATGCATCGCACTTTATCATAGCCTCTACTGAATGTCAAGTTGCAGTATAAAAAAAATTATCTTGAAAATATGTCATCTGAAATGTCTTAATTTTGTTTTTAGTTATATGTTATGCCAATTACCATTGTGGTATTGTATATGATTACTATATTTTATTAATTGGACTCAAGGAAGGTTAACCACTACTGGGAAACCTAAGGATACATGATGACCATAACTCACTGTGTGCTCAGCATGTCATTACCAGGTGGAGACGGGATGAGAGCGCAGTGAGTTATGATGCGTCTTTGGGGGTAAAACTGGTAAGCATTTACATAACTGTCAGATTTATGGCCATTAGGGTGTTAATGACTCTTAGTGTTGGGATTTTGTGTTTGTGCTGGAGTTCTGCTGTGTGTTTGCTCTCCTACCTTTTCTGCAGGGACGTGGTAGGCTGCTGGCGGCAGGTGCAGCTCATCTGAGCTCATGAACTCCAGCTACAAAAGAGGAACAGGTTCCGCATGCTGGCGCCAGACTGTTCTCAAGTGTGGTAAACACGGCCAACCTTAGACCACGTCCACACTAAGCCGGATAATGCCTTAAACGTATAATTATTTAGTCTACACCCCCCTATCGTCCACACTAACCCGGCTGGATAACTATTAGCCAGTTAAGAGAGCAGTGTAAATCTTAATTCAATGGCTAAACAAATTGTGTGGACAGCTTCCCTGGATAATGAAAGGAAGTGCGTCAATGAATACTGCGTCAATAACAATACGACACTACAGACAAAGACAACAGCGAAGAGTAATAAATCGATCTCGTCGTCTGTCCACACCAAAAACTCTCTTCTTCTGAGCAGCTATTGTTCTCTTCGGTTAACGGGACAAGCAGATATGTACTGTGCTGTAGAGCTTCTTGTATATTACGTAGGTGCTGGCGTCACGTAAATTATATGCGAGTTTCTTGCGTCTTTTCGCGCATGCCCAGTATTTGCACAGGTCAGTATGGGATTGCGCAATCATGGGACTTTAAACGGACCTTAAAGAGTAACTCAACACCCTACCAGAGTATAACCCCGCCCACATTTATTTTTTGAAAAACGGCTGAAAAGAAGGCGTTGCCTGGCGGACCAGGAAAAACGCGGGGGGTAATACTGGCTGGGCGTGGTCTGGGCTGTGACTGACTGGCAGGCAGCAGCGCAGAGTCACAGACGGACAGAAAAGCGGAGAGAGCCACAGCAACGCGGGCTCCTTTTTCTCAAAGGGAAACAATCTGTAGGTTGAGTTTTTCTCAAGTTCTGTGGAGTAACTGAGTGGCTCCGAGGCATATCATTTCGGACCGATGTGACATTCTCAGCAGCAGGTGCCGAACCTGTAGCGGCATCGCAGCATAGAATGAGCGCTGTCTCGGAGTGGTAGCCTTAGATTTTGAAAGCCTTCCTGAGAAGTTAATTTGAAGTAACTATTACTTACCCTGCCTCCCTCGCAGATCCTAACCCGGGATCTTCTTTGTCGTCCTAGGTTTCCCCTTCTAAATCTCAGCTCCTCCAGAAAGAATCCCTGGAACCCACTTACCTGCTAAACACTGGATGTCCTCCTGGTCAGCCTCTACATCGTTGCCTCTGTTGGTCTGTCTGTCCTCTGTTTGCCTGCCCATCTGCCGCTCCACCTGCAACACACAGCCAAGACTTCCATCTGTCAGCCACATGTTACAGGATTCCACTTATCTCCTACGAGATCCGATCCATCCAGTTTTCTAGTAAGTCACATCTTCCAGCATTGATCCATTTCCACCACCTCTTCAGTCCTAACATCTCTGCTTCTAATCACAGTTCTCCACCCGCCTCTGCGGATTCCGTACCTGGTGATCCTCCTGAGCAACCGACACTAAACAAACTGTTAAATAAACATCAGTTTATCAAAACCTTAAATACTACCTGGTTTTCTGAGTTTGGTGCTGCATTTGAATCTTGAAAAACCTGCAAACATGACACTTATTGTGTGATAATTACATTTTCCGTTTGTGGTAGAGCAAAATTAAGACATGCTTTTCAGAAGTGCTAAAAATAAACTCTAAAATGGCTGGTACAAACAATTGTATGCTTAGTAAACCACACCGCACCTGGAACGCCTACTTATTTGGCTATTCCCCTCGCAATATTTCGCATCTTTTTACGGAAAAGCCCATAATTGCATATTCAGATTAGGGAAACATGCTAAATGGATTGAATGCGTTTTGTTCCAGGTTTAACAGGCGCAATGATCTCTGGGTCATGTTAGTAAATCAGGTACTGTGTGTTTTTTGCGATGCTGTGCAGTTTGCGACTGTTTCAACAAAGGCAAATCATTGATAAATCAGGCCCTAAGAGTTCAGTCAAAGTAAACAGGTGAAGAATTATTTTGGAAATATTTGTTGGATTGTTAAACAGCTGTAATAGTGGAATTAGGAAAATAAAAAACCCTGAGCTACCTCTCAATATGTTATGGCTACAACAGAAAACAGGGAGCCAACATTCACACTATCCGCACATCTAAGCAACTGAGGGTTTTTTGGTCATGAAGTTTATCAAGTTAAACAAAAAGTTTCCAAATAATTAGCAGTAAATGTCACGCTTACATTTTTGTTTTGGACCAACACGCAGAGAAAACCAGACACAGAACGGTGAAGTTGATTGTACATGAAAAAAAAGAAGCTTACAGAGGAGTTACAAAAGGAACAGGATTTGGGACTGGTGTTAGTATAATGGAAAAGGTATTGGAAGAGTGAAGCAAAGAAATAATGGAAAACGAGGTGCATAAATGCTGAGAGAGAGAGGTTTAGGACCTATCAGATGAAAAGTTGTGCCGCTCTGGAAACCGAGGAATAAGACAAATTAATTCAGAGGGAACTTAAATAAGACTCAAAGGGAACTACAAACCCAGATCTAACAGAATTACATCCAAATACACAAACAACAGAACATGAGAATAAAGTAAGACACTAAATACTAAGGAATTAACCTATAAGGCAACAGCTTGCAAACAAATAATTACAGTACAGATGAGCCAGGTTAGATAAGGAAACGCCAACAAGGGAGCCATCTGCACCGGCAGCAGCGGATCAACAGCAACAGCCGAGGTACTTACCAGAGCACCCAGAGGTGGGGAGGCCGTGACCCCCACCTCCACCCAAGCACTATCTGGTGAGCCCCCAGGCAGCCACAGCTGACCACTGCTCCCGAGGCAGAGCGCAGAGGAAACACTGGAACGATGTGTCTATTTATTTGTGTAAAATAACAGAAAAACATGTTAAAATACACAAGTAAATGAATAAGTAAATAGATCAATAAAATAGATAGATAAATGAATATAAAAATAAATAAATAAAATTGACGGGATAAATACAGGACCAAGTATTAAAGCGCTGATCAATAAAGGCAATTAGAAAATTAAAAGCACATATATAATGTTGGGTCTGACCCATGAATGTTGGAACTAAGACAGTCTGATTGGTAAAAACAGACAAAATTCCTTTTCCCCCTAGGCGGCACGCCCCTTCCCTCCCTGGCACGCCATTCTAAACAATAGCAGAATTATCCGCTCCTTCCCCTTTTCGAATCCGCTGAGCGCTGAATGATTTTGCTGCACCAGTTGGCTGCGATAGCAATCCCTCAAAACCGCCGCTGCTACCTGCAGCCTGATTGGAGACAGATACGGGGAAAGGGGGGCGAATCGCCCACACTCAGCAGCATAAAAGTGCAAAAAAGCCATTGTTTCTACAAGTGGGCAAGTTCTTTCAGAACTTCAAAAGAGGGACCTCTTTTCCCTAACATGTGTTTTTGGATTTTTTCCCCTTTCTGCAACCAAGCTCCTTCAATAGTTTGGCTGGCCCCCAAAGTATTTGCGCAGTCCACTGAACCTCTCTCTTTTAATTTTTTTCATCCCCTGTTTGCGCTCCGTTTCCCCCTCGCGTTTTTCCGTCGCAATCAGAACTATCTTCTTCTTCTACACCTGGAAGCTTCCTCTTTAAAGTAAGACTGTTCTCATTTATTTTTATTTCCAACCTGGGTGGAATGAATTAGAAAATTTTGTTTTGTAATTTTATGCATGCATGATTCTTAACTTCAAGTGAGTCTGTGTCACTTGAGGGCTCCGTGGTGGAGTTTCTGTGATGTGTTTGTATCTCTATTTATGGGTAAACTGTGAGCTTTTTTGTACAATTGTGTTAGAATAGTTATTGTTTAATAGACAAGCAGTGTTTGGGTTGATTGCATGTTACTGTCACTCGATCGTGGGTTTGAACAGCGTCACGGCACTCCTCTTGAGTGGCAGGTAGACACCGAGAGTCGTTGCTATTCTCTTTTTACTCAACCTATTTCAAGTTTCTTTGTAGCCAAAGGCTAACCCGGTAGATAAGCGCCACGTGGTCTCTTTGTCTGAAGAGACCACCAGGCTTCTTGCAGATCCTAAAAGATCAGCCATAAAAAATCCCCCCTACTTTCGGTGTCTGCTTGCTTATAGACGTATCTCACATCTACGGATGCGTGTGTGATCCGACATACGTACCTACGTAGCGCCCATGTGACGTAATTGCTGGTCGCCATATTGCTCAGGTACCGGTAGTCTTAACAGAACCGTTTGGTATAAGTAGTGATTTTATTTTAGTTGTGTTTTTATTTAAATAAGTTGAATTAAATCAAATCTCTGGTTTCTTTTATTCTGAGTGTGTGAAGTATTGCAAAGAATTCATATCCTTCAGATAGGATCTTTGTGGTGTAATCACTAATAATTAATCATTATAATTGAGATTATTGGTTGATAATTCTCTTTTGATTATATATATTATCTTGTTTCTAGCCCAGAGGCTAGTGTTGCCCCGATTAAATGATTTAAAGAATAATTAACTACTAATTTACAATTATTAGTTAATATTCTCTTAATATTCGCATCACCAGATAGATCATAACAATTATCAATTAATTATTTTCAATTGATAAATTTCCCTACAATAATAATTAGTTAAAAGCTAGGCTATAAATATGAGTCTTAAGCCTGTTCTTTAAAAAAACATGAACGTTCTCTGTGGACCTGAGGTCCTCTGGCAGCCTGTTCCAGTGGTGATGCCTCACCAAGAGTGTGTGCCCTGACTCTAGGGATGATAAGTATATGCTTGTCAGAGTGTGCAGAGACCATAAAGGTTCATACAGTAAAAGCATTTCTGACAGATAAGAAGGGCCAAGACCATTAAGACACTTAAAAACCATTAAAAGAACCTTAAAATCTATCCTAAAATATACAGAGAGCCAATGCTGTGATTTTAAGATTGGTGTAATGTCCTGGCGCCTCCTGGTCTACATCAGGACACGTGCTGCTGAATTTTGTCTGTGATACTCTTTTTGGAAAGACCAGAAAGCAGGGCGTTAGTGTCTCTGTATTGGCCCTAGAGAGAGTGGGGGGTGGACTCTGTCAGTGTTCTTTACATGTTAAAAACCTACTTTAGTAATGTTTTTAACTTTAGTTTATATAAAAGCTTCTCTCTCTGAGCCTCAGGACCGATGACTAAAACTTTAGTTTTGTCCTGATTGAGCTGGAGAAAGTTTTCTGCCATCCAGGATTTGATGTTTAAAATGCAGTAAAAAATTGCATCTATTGGCCTTGTGTCATCAAAAGACATGGTGATGTACAACTGTGTATCAGCAGCATAACTGTGAAAGGGAAAACCACATGTGATCTTGTAGACCACAGCGGAACAGTTATCAAGGCAAGGCAAGGCAATTTTATTTATATAGCACACTTTCAACACAAAGCAATTCAAGGTGCTTTACATGATTCAGTGACAACGATACCAAATACATGACTACAAAAGCATGATGAAAAAACAAAAACATATAGGATTAACAGATAGACACAATCAATCAATAAGAAAAGATGATGTAAGGAACAAATTTATGCAATTAATATAGATTAAAAACAGATAAAACACAGTCGGTTAAAAAGGAAATAAAAAATAAGAATAAAAGTTAAACCATGAGAATCAAAGAGTGATCAGAAAGCACTATTTAGCGCTCAAAGGCAGCTATGAATAGCAGAGTTTTTATCTTTAATTTAAAAGAGCCTAACGATTCAGCATTTTTGCATTCATCTGGAAGTTTGTTCCAAGATTTGTGTAGCATAGAAGCTGAAAGCTGCCTCTCCTTGTTTACCCCTCTTTTCTTGTCCTTGTACGTCATTGTCTGCAGCAGAAAATAATTCAGGAATGTGCAAAAAAAAACACCATCACAATTATTCCATTAAATATGAACTCTTAGCCCAGATTTTATTTTTCATTCACTAATGTAAGTTATTCCCTTTATCAGATGTCAGCAACTAGGGTTAACCACCTGCATAACGAAGCATTCAGGTTTTGTGCTGCAGGCAGTTCATGGCACCTCGCTACAGAAGTGTGGCCGAGCCCACCCCTCTTATATACCCCATCACGGCCGGCTTGCTGTTGTCACTAGCCCAAGCCTATGTCAATAACCCGAGATTAGCCGTTAGCAATGCAGGATTTGAATTGCAGTGCAGTGTAATTGTTTAACCACTTGGGGCTCTAAACTAACAGTTTTTGGTACAAAAGTAATATTTTCACTAAAATGTACTAAAATACATAACATAATTACTGTAAATGTAGATAGTTCTTTTATAGACTCAATTATACAGTTTATCAACCAAAAAAAGTTGATTTTGGTGTGAGATACTCTTCAAGAACTGGGGTGATGTGTTCTACTTTCCTAGTTCTAGTGAGGACTCGGGCAGCAGCATTCTGGATCAGCTGCAGTTGTCTGATTGCTTTTTTTAGTAGACCTTTGAAGACGCTGTTGCAGTAATCAATCCGACTAAAGTAAATGCATGGATCAGTTTTTCAAGGTCCTTCTATGACGTCAGTCCTTTAATCTTAGAAATGTTCTTCAGGTTTTAACTTTGTTGTGAGTTGGCTGCATGACATGTGGACTAAAATCCATATAATTCAAAATTTTTAAGAAGTATGTTGGATAAGGGATCTAAAAGGCTATCTACTGTATATGTAGATTAAAATCACCAGTCAAAGTTATCCCTTCATATCAGTTGTACAAACTTGATAAAAGCTCTGAAAATTATTGAATAAAAAGCATTCTTTTTAGGAGGCCTATAAACTGTGACACATAAAATCTGAGGAGTGCTGAAAACAGATGAAAGGTACTATAATTATAAAATAAAACAGGTTTGGCAGAAAGTGTGAGGTTATAAAAGCAGTTCGGCCTCCCTTTTTGCTACTCCTCATTGAACAAGAAAAGTTAAAATTTGGTCTAAATTAAGGTTGGTGACAATAAGAGTTTTGTTCAGCAGATATTTAAACAGACAAGCTAACAACCAGTTAAAGGTTGAAGCCATTCAAGCTGATTTCTTTAATAGGACCAATATTCTTTCCTCTGGCACTGACCATCCCTGGTCCCTACAGAGAAACAAAGCCAGATATAGTGTATTGGGATCCTTAAAGTCTTCCTATTAACTAGCCAAAGTTCCTTCTGTCAGCACATGGCTAAAGTACAGTGGGGCGATTTAGAAGAGAAGCGGACACATGCAGGTCTGAGCAAAAGATTTTTGAAGGGGAAGCAAAGAAAGCTACAACAAAAGGGGATTTCTAGAACACACTCCACAGATCCTCTCAAACACATAATAGGAATTATCAGTTCTCAGATAAGTCCCTACTCATAAAAATATAGATAAAGGTCAACGAAGTCCACATTTGTTGTTTGTCAGGGATCTATATTACCAGCTACCGTGTCTGTCTGTGTGCACTCTTTTTATTCCTCCTCCAAATGGACTGACCTTTCTCTAAAGGCCAGGCTGTGACACCACTCACATGCACAATACCATCCAGAACAGCCAAAAACACAGTCACAGGCAGTACTTAACCGGGGAAAAGAACAATTGATCTGTACTTCAATTTTTCCTTTAAACCTTTTAATGCTCCGTAGTATGGATGAGATTCAATCAATGTTCTTCCAATTTATTTACCATTTGGAGAATCATGTCAGAAGTTGTGAAAGCCCACTATTAATGTATATATAGAAGACCTTTCATTAATTGCTTGAAACCACACTAATTAGATTTTTTATATGCAGTGTCCTTAAATTACCAGAAGAACATTTCTAGAATTAAAGGATGCTTTCAGCATGCAAAGCTTTTTAGCTCTCAGAATGCACTGTACATGTGGGTGTGATTGTGAATGTGTCTTGGTATTAGTGTGTAGTTGGAGGTGAAGGTCTGTCAGCATTTCAAATTATAATCTTAAAATGTAGCATTACAATGTAATAATTTTGTACTAATAAATAACATTACTTTTTGTTTCACTTTATATGTCCATATATGTTGTTTGGAATATTGGAAAAGGGGTAAGATTAAATGTGTTTTAATGTGTGTTCTTCCCATCCCTTTTCAGACATGCTAATAGGAATTATGAGTTATATGTATTGTTATGCATAAGCATGTACATTTGGATAGATGTTTACAAAATGGGTATAGACCCATACTAGTGTCAACGTTGTTAAAAATGGTTTTGACATGTCTGGAATAAAATCAATCAAATCAAAGGATTAATGTCACAACAGGACCTCAAAAATGTTTTCCCTGTATTTATCTTTAGTCAGCTTGATTACTGATTACAGTGTCCTCACAGGCAGTGTTATTATCATTAACAAAAACTAACTAGAAGTAACTGGTAACTGAAATAAAAATAAAAACGAGAATTTGAAACAAAACGAAAACTAACTGAAACTGTAATGAGTGTTCACAAAACTAACTAAAACAAACATAATTTCCTGTTTTCGTTTCATAATGTGTCTCATAATATCTAGAAGAATTATTTCTATGTCGCTCCCTGCCTTCGCGTTGTCACCAGAAAGAAATGTGATTATCTTTGTTGTGTCTTTTTAGTTGCACAAATCGCTTTGATAAAATCAACAGAACGGGAAAGTTGGATACAATCTCATCAACCCGCTCCCTTTCAAGGAAATGAAAGAAGTCTTTGGATTGCAAGCTGTCGGAAGAACCGATTGAAACGATGATTAAACAGTCTGCAGCAAAAACTTAATAACATGTAAACTACGGCTGCTAAGAACCAAGCTAACAATGCGACTGCAAGCAATAGCAATGGGGGGCCGGTGTTACACCAGAGCTGTGTAGCTAGTGTAGATTGTGTGTGTATCCGCCATATTGGTGGACAAATACTCCCTCTCTAGTTTCTGGTTATTGGTGTTTTTTAGTGACTGTACTGCATTAACTCAACATGTCAGTCAAGTCGTCTGTGTTTCTGTGGTCCGCCGAGCGTCATTTCAGCAAAGGTTGAGAGGAAGCGTAAATGTACAAAATGATCAACAGGATCATAGTACAAGACGGCTTGGCTTTTGTTTTGTTGTGTCGCGATTCAGTGTCAGTGTTTTTATAGAACTGTATGCTCCTGCATTAATTGTTGGACTTTTTAATGCACAGGTGCTGTTATTGTGTTTAAAGAACTTTGAATGTTACTCTACCATTTATCTTTTATACTTGCCTGATTTGTATGGCTGTTAATCTGGCCCATGTAAATACATTTTTTTAAAACCATAATCATTTTCTGAGATTTTGTTATTCATTTTTTTTTCTTTTTTTTTTTTTTCTTCAACTTGTTTAATGAAAAGACTAAGCCTATAACTGTAACTAATAAAAACTAAACTGAAACTAAACATTTTCAAAATACAAACACTCAACTAAACTGCCTAACAAAACGAAATAGAATTTGAAATCTTAAGTCAAAACTAAATAAAAACTAAAATTAATGACAATTTTAAAACTATTAAAACCCTGCTCACATGTCTGCCTAAAGAGTCAATCAGAAAGCTGCAGCTGATCCAGAACACTGTTGATCGCATCCTCAGTAGAACTAGGGAAGTATAGCGCATAACTCCAGTTCTAAAGCCTTTACGCTGGCTCTCTGTATTTCAGATAACAGAAATTAAATTACTTTTACTAATAATAACTATAAAAATAATAAAAATACATTTTATTTGAAGTGCCTTTCTGAATACTCAAGGAAACTGTACAACACAGTAAAATCATAGTTATAAATATACATAAAAACAACAAACACAATCAAATCTGCTGATGGATGAATTGGACATAAAATCAAAGTGAAAAAGCAGTCATAAAAGAGTAAGTTTTGAGTTTGGATTTGAATAAAGGGAGAGAGTCGATACCACAGAGGTCAGGAGGGATAGAGTTCCAAAGTTAAGCAAGTAGAAGGTTTAAATTTTATGATCAGACAGGACATCTCACTGGAATCGGGCAGCTGAAAGGAGGAGAAAGTATGATAGTAAGAGAAAGAATCTCAAGGGACAGCAGGAGGAATAGAAGGGTTGAGAAGCTGCTGGATGGTTTGAATTTTCTGATTGAAGTATGAAAGAAGAAAATTGCAAGTATCAGTGGAATAGAAATTGGGAGGAAATGCTGTCAGGGGTTTGAAAATATTGCTCATTAAAAGAGAAGAGTGTTTAAGTGTTTCCTTTGTTAGCAGAAATTAGTCCAGGAAAGTAGTTTGCTTTTGTATGAGAGACCAAGTCCTGATAGAGCGTAATGTGTGATTTGTAAATTTCCTTATGAACTGATAAGCCAGATCTTCTAAAAAGCCGCTCTAACTGGTGACCTCGGGCTTTCAATTTGCGAAGCTGGGGAGTGAACCAGGGAGCAGATTTGGTATATAAAACGGATCAAGTTTTAACTGGAGCAAGAAGGTTAAGTAGATCAAAAAGACTGTTATTATAGAGGGAGACAAGTTAATCAAGACTAGAAGAATCTGGAATGGAAATAAGGGAAAGGTGAGAACTAAGTGTGTCCACGGTCCTGTCTTCTAACATTACAAAAATAAATAAGACAAGAAAGTTTATTGACAGAGAGTGGGAGAAAGATGTTAAATGACAAGAAAATGAAAAAGAAAACTCCAAACCAGCTAATCCGGTTCGGCTTAAGGCTATGCTAAGGGCTAACGCTACGTAAACAAGATAGCGGACTAGGGGAAATCAGAGACCACATCACAGGGGTTTCCGAACGTGCGTACCTCGAACCCCGCATGCATGCGTAGATGCGAGGTACGTCTGCACCAGGGGAACGCCGAAACAGGGGGGAAGTTTTATGACTTATTTAACAATCTGGACAAGACGCCTCGTGGACCTCTTGAACAAAGAGACCGCGAGGCGTTTATCAAAAGAGCTAACCTTCGGCTAACAAAGCAACATGAATAGGTTAAGCAATAAGATGAACATCAACAGCCTTCAGCGCTCACCTGCCACGCAGGGAAACCCTCCGATCAGCTGTTCAGGGCCGAGCTCAAATGGCAGTAACATTCAATCAATCCAAACACTGCTTGTCTAATAATTAATAACTATTTCTACACAATCATGCAATCAAAACTCAGTTTACCCATTAAAAAGAAAACAACAAATAGTCTCAACACAGAAACATGCATGTACACAAAATATTGATGATAATAATAAAAAGAAAGAATATCTAGTTGGCTCCACCCAAACTTAAATGATATTGGATTGGTCTGATTTGAGTCCGTCCGGTTGTTGTTTGCGGCAAAGTAAAACTCCTTTCATCGCAGATAGAAACACGCAACGCGGGAAAAAAGGGGGGAGAGAAAAAAGGTGGCGGATGGGAGATCCTTGGGTGCGCGCAGGTAGACAAATGAAGGAAAAGCTGAGTTTGATCGTCAATCAAACTCAGAGATTCCGGGGAGGGAAGTTCTAGCACGTGTCCAGCACAGTCTTAGAACAAGGAACAGATTATCTCTTGACAAAAGTCCGCGGAGGACTTGACGCTTTGATTGGTAGCGGCTAGAGAGCGTGGATCTCCTTTTAGTCTGAGGATCGAACCAGAGAGGGAACGCAGGTGGCTTTAGTGGTCCATCGTCTAGTCAGAGACTGGAGAGTCAAGGATGGGCTGGCGGGTAAGTCCAGCGGCCAAACGACGTGTAGGGATTCATCAGCGCCAGCCTTCCCTAAGTGATATCAGAGCGAAAGGGAGGCGGTGTTAGATCATCCAGGATGCAGCGTGTCGAACCGTTTCTCCAGGAGACCAGCGTTTTGAGAATCCTGGAGTCATCCATAATCATAGGGCCCTTTGATATAGTACTTATATATATCCTGGATCAAGACTTTTACAACAGTTTCTGGTGAGGGGGAGATGGCTATTGTCAAAGTGTGTATTCAAATCTCCCATTACAATTACATTGGGTGAAAGAGATGACAGATGGGTGAAGAACATTCCAAATTGATCCAAGAAGTCACTGTTAGGCTTTGGAGGATGGCAAAGCAAAACTAATATATTTGGACTAGGTCCAGGGAGCATGACGGCAGTGCATTGCATTGCGCTGGATGAAGGGAGCACAACTGGTAGGATGTTCCACTTTTTACAAATATGATCGCGAGACCTCCTCCATGACCATAGCAAAGAGGTTGACAGATGTAAACAAAGCAGGGAGGGGCGGAGTCATTCATTTGAGAAAAATAATCTGGAAGTTGCCAGGTTTCTGTTAAACAATGAAAGTCCAATTTATGGTTGAATAATTTGTCCTGGATCAGCTGACCCTTCCTAGTAAGTGACCGAATATTTAAGAGGCTGAAGTTGACAGAAGTGCTGTTCTGATGGAGAGCAGATCTTGCCGAGTTAGCTGATCTAGCCAAGCAGGATAACACACTGAGGTCAGCAGCACCTTTGGTGCCCAGATGAGGGTGGTGGACCAAAAGGTTCGGATGGGTTTGGACGTATAATGCTTGAAGTTTCAATGCCACTGTGGATGTATTTCCGGCAAGGTTTGAGCCAAATGTCCATGTGGGAGAATAGCTGTAGGGGTGTCATGATCTCGATTTTGTATCAAAATCGATCGAAATTAGTGACTTTGCACATCGAAATCCAAAAGGGGATTGCCGCCACCTCCTGCCATGTTTACATACTGTGCATCCCACTCGGGGCGCCGTAGCAACATTTAGCAGACAGCCGTCCTATCACAAAGAACAACACATGGCATTTTCCCTAAGAAGTAACTTGCACCAGTTCTCATACAACTCACAACACCTGGTAACATTTGAACTGCCTGTATCACATTCCCCGGGATCAGAGCACACACATTAGTTGACGCTAGCTCGTAGCTTAAGCTAAGGTAAAGCTCAATCACGGCTAGGATAGATGAGAGTAGAAGAAGTGGAGCTAAAACCGCTGCTTCTACTCTCAAATCACCGGTGAGGAAATTTTGAATTCCCAGTGAGTTAAGTCCACATTTGCATTGTAAACAAGAGGACCACCAAGCTGCATTTTGATGGTCCTATCTGGAGCATACCTCACTGTAACTATAAAGAGTCATTAGATGGCAGCAAGCCTCCGCTAGTATTAAACAATAATGTGACTTATTGTAAATAAATTTGACCATTAATGTCTAATGTGATACATTACACAAGAATAAAAATTGTGTCAACTTTGTCTTTTAAAATAAGTGTCATGATTCCAGTAAAAGGACTCTAGTGCAGACACACAAATGACCAGCCAACTCAGAGGTTTGAATGCAAGTAATTGCATCTGTATTGTTTCTTTGCCAGGGAGGACAACTGGGAAACAACTCGCAGCACTCGAAGGGGAAAATCCTCTGATCAAACACGGGGAGGAAGGCGGCCACTGGAGGTGAGAGGAGAGGAAGGTGAGCAGGTAACCATGAATCAGAGGAGAGGCAGAAATGGGATTATGCTTTCTTAGAGAGATATGTGTGTCTTCTGCTCTAGGGGAGTCAAGGATTGTGTTCAGCCTTAGAGAGTAACCAGGATGATTTTCCGTCCGGGGTGCATAGCTCTCTGGGTGATGAGTGAGGGTGGACAGGCAGTGTGAGGTTTGGATCCAGCTCAGCGTAGCAGAGCGGAGAAGCGGCAGGATGGCAGACGAGGGAGCTGACGCCGCTGACTGTGATCAGCCAGTATAGTGGCTCTGGAGGAACGAGTGACAACCAACAGATCCAAGGGCGATCGGTGTCCCTTTTAACTCCTGCTCCCTGAATATGCTGAGTGCGATCCGCTGGAAAAGGACAACAAGCCGCAGCCCTGAAGAGGAAAAGGTTAGACAAACACACACAAGAACACACCCTGACAGTACCCAACCCCTTCAACGGACGCCTCCTGGCGACCGAGCATGACTGGAAGAGGCAGAAACCCAACGGCGCTCCTCGGGCACATGGAGATGGGCAGAGAGTTTTAAACAAAGGGCTGAGGGACTGATGATTGCCTTGACAGGGTAGTGTCCAAGGAAACGGGGAAACAGTTTTCTCAGGACCCCTTTAAAGGGGAAGTCATGGGTGGACAGCCAGACTAATTGGCTAGGTGTATATTGAGGAGCTGGGCGGCGTTATCAGCTCAAAACATCTGCTCAAAACAAATGCTTGCATGCATAGCATTTGTTTTGAGCGTTGGAGGGCAGCCCTGGTCTGTTCCCATACTTTTCTGCAAGTCTTGATGTGTGAGTGGACTGAAGGTAAGGCTGAATTGGGAATTGACCTGGGGAGGAGAGACAGCTGATATCCAAGGTAGACCTTAAAGGGCAAGACTCCCATGGCTGGTGAAACAGGTGAATTGTGGGCATACTCGACCCAAGGGAGATTGGAAGCTCCAGGTGGAAGATTAGCTGAGCAGACGCAGTGGAGGGCGCTCTCGAGCTCCTGGTTAAGTCGCTCACCCTGACCGTTTGATTAGGGATGGAAGCCAGACGTCAGTTGAACTTGTGCGCCGAGAGCCGCACAGAATTTTTTCCAAACTCAGGATATGAATTGGGGTCCTCTGTCTGAGAGTATCTCAGTGGGGATGCCATGCAGCCTGAAGACAAAGGAGCTTGGCGGTCTGAGCAGCGGTAGGTAACCTGGTGAGAGCAATGAGGTGGCAAGCCTTAGAGAAGCGGCCGATTATGGATAGAATGACTGATTTACATTGTGATGTGGGGAGTCCGGTGATGAAGTCAAGGGCGGTATGGGACCAGGGCTGCGTAGGGATGGAGAGAGGTTGAAGAATACAGAAGGTGGGTTGATGAATGCTCTTGTTCTGGTTGCACATAAGGCAAGCTGAAGCATACTCCTTTACGTCTTTGTGGAGCCCGGGCCACCAGAAATAACAAAAGAGGAGTGCGATGGTACGGCTGGTACCTGGGTGGCACGAGAATCTGGATGCATGTCCCCACTGGATGACTCTGGAGTGGACAGATGATGCAACGAAGATGCGATGCGGGAGACCTCCACCAGGGTCTGGCTCGTTGGCTTGGGCGCGCTTAATAAGAGATTCTATAGCCCAGGTGAGTAAATCCACAGTGCAGGACGGAGGGAGGACGGGTGTAGGGGTCTCAGGCTGGATGTTGGGGGAGTATTGATGTGATAGGGCATCGGGCTTGGTGTTTCTGGATCCTGGCTTGTATGTTATGTTTAAATTAAAATGGGGAGAAAAAACGAGACCAGCGATACTGACGAGGGTTTAACCTTTTGGCAGTTTGAATATAGAGCAAGCTCTTGTGGTCTGTCCATACTACGACTGGAAGCTCCAAACCCTCCAACCAATGATGCCACTCCTCCAGGGCCAACTTTATGGCGAGGAGCTCTCGGTCGCCGATACTGTAGTTCTTCTCTGCAGATGTGAAACGCTTAGAGAAGAAAGCGCAGGGATGTAGTTTCTGGTCTTCGGGAGAGCGCTGGGAGAGAATGAAAACTACAGAAAACTAGATGAAGGTCATGATACTCAGGAGGGATTTTTGACATATCTTGCTGATCTGAAATCGAGGGAGAGAGAGCAGAACTTGTACTAGGAATAGCTGAACGCAGACAGTTTTGGTGACTGTACTAGCACCAGGACTCAACATGAGTTTTTTCCCAGTTTATGTTCGGGTTGTGGGCGGCTAACCAGGGCGATCGGCTGCCCTTTTACCTCCTGCTCCCTGATTTTGCTGAATGTGATCAGCTGGAGAAGGACAAAAACCCGCACCCATGAGGAGGAAAAGGTAAGACAAACAAACACACACGCACACTCAAAACAAACGCACAAACACACCCTGACAGTACCTCCCCCCTTCAACAGATGCCATGACTAATGGAACATGACTAATGCCACCCAAAGTTTAATTATCTTTCAAAGGAGTGTAGTTCCTCCATCAAACAAAAACTGTTAGCATTACTCTAGGTTGGATTTATTCAAGAAACCTGTAAAAAACAATGGCCTAAATAACTGAAAAGGGAAAATAAGGATTTTTTTTTTTCTTCCTGTGTAAGACTGTTTCATCCCCCTTGTTCTACTACTTGTCCTTCAAGAAGAGCAACTCAATGACCCAACATGGTAAACAAGTTAAACTTTGTCCTTGATGTGGGAATAATTGGAGTACAGGCCAACTCAGACATGGAATGGGATTGCATTTGAAGATTTTGTTACACTCTGATGCAATCAGTGGAGACTGAATTGAGCAGAACTGCTCTGCATCTCGTTTCTGACCAATTAGGGTGGTGAAGATGATGCAGTTCCCCATGATGCAGGTCATGCACTACATTCATGCTGACCTGTTACAATTGGTGAAGGCTGTATTTGCATGCCATACAGCAGTAATTTTGACAGGTTTCTATTTTCTTTTGAAAAGGAATGTTTGTATTTATACGCCATTCTTGAAAATTCAAAATCTATTGTCAGGTGTACTTGGCTTTACAGACACTGGCTACGTTTACATGGACACAAGTAATCAGATTAAAAGCCTAACCAGAATAAAAATGTTTCATGTAAACATGCCATTCATATTATTCTGACCCGATCAAACTTATTTGGATCAAAATTTATTTCCAATTGAGAGGGGTGGTTTATACCAATAGTTAATAGTGGTGCATGTAAACTTTTAAATCTGAATGTAGGTCAACCCTGTGCACGTCTGTTAAGTCATGCATAGACGTACAATTTTTCGGCCTAAAAAAATAAAGGGATTCAGTTTGTAATTCGACTGTGTACATAAGTCTAAAGGCTTTTGGATGTAAAACTGTGACGAGAAAAAAATATAATTACGCTTTGAAGAACATTGTAGTCCTCCATTTCAAATGGGCGCAGCCATGTTTGTTCACAACAGATGTCTATTTCTTCTTCTACGGCCGTATCTGGTGTTTTAGATAGTTATTCGCATGTCAAAATGATTTATTCCGTTCAGACATGTAGTGATTGTAAATGCTCATCATAATCAGATAGATTTTTTCAAACCACATATACACAGTCAAATTCTAATCAGAACTAGGATCCGATTAAAGGTATTTTGCACATGTAAATGTAGCTGCTGTTGCCTTTTGTTTTGATAATGAGATTCATTCATCTAAAACAATGTTTAATTACATATGGTATTTGCAGCTCGTTTATTTATGTTACTTACATTTCTCTGAGTCAAACTAATTTTACAAAAACAAATGTACAGTTAAATTAGATATGCTATTAAGTACTATGTACATCCATCCATCCATTTTCTTAACCGCTTAATCCTTTATGGGTCGCGGGGGTGCTGGTGCCTATCTCCAACTGTCAACGGGCAAGAGGTGGGGTACACCCTGGACAGGTTGCCAGTCCATCACAGGGCAGGACAAACAACCATGCACACACTCATACCTAAGGACAATTTACAGTGATCAATTAACCTGACAGTCATGTTTTTGGAATGTGGGAGGAAGCCAGAGTACCCGGAGGGAACCCACGCATGCACGGGGAGAACATGCAAACTCCATGCAGAAAGACCCTGGGCTGGGATATGAACCCACAACCTTCTTGCTGAAAGGCAACAGTGCTAACCACTGCGCCACCGTGCAGCCCGTACTATGTACATGTCCTATAAAATTGTAAACTTAAAGCTTGTTGGTAAGTATAAAAAGTAGGTGGAGTTTAAGTCTTTTTAAATACTGTGTAACTGAAAATGCTGTAGTTCCTTCTCATTTTAGAAAAAGGAGTTACTCAACAAGTAGCAACAGATAAACAAAAAAGGATACCCATTAATTTAACATTTTGTGTTATCTGATTCTGAATATTTATTCCCTTGTTAAAGTCATGTTTAGGATATTGCCATGTGCTTGTTGTTGAAATTGGTTGTTCTGGTTTTGGCTTGTTTAATTTAATTCAGTTTTACTTAAAACGTCCAAGTCAAGAGTCAAGCTACAGCTGACCTTACAGGTTATAAACACAAAGTCCATGAGTATTACAGGCTAATAAATGAGAATGCCCTTTCACAATAAAATACTAGCAGGTTACTAAGCTGTCTGAGCTGTGGTCTGTAGCTCACATACCAACTTACTCTCTCCTGATTAAATCAGCTAAAGATAATTTTAAACCCTTAGATTTTAGGTCTCTGATCTAAGTCAGGGATTTAGACTGCATGTCAAGTCTAAAGTCTGTTTGGTGACTTAAGTGCAGCAAAGGTCAAACTTAAACTCCAAACACATGCAAGTCAAGTCCCAAAAGTTCACACATCCATACAATAATAACAGTGTTGGTAGGCAACAGAATGAAGCTCAGACAACTGCTTCTTACTGTGATCCACTGCTTCGGCTAGAAACTTGAAGCAGGTTCTTTTTTAAGAACTATAAAAAAACTATCTGTGGGATTTAGCTTTCTCATGTTCAAGTAACATGCGCGTGTGTGTCATCTATCCAGCAATCCAAACAAGCACAGTCTTACTTCGATGGTCAAGTGGGAAGGAAAGAAAGCTGGCTGTCCCTCTGAGATAGTCACACATGCTGCACAAGTCTGCACACTATAAGAAACACAGTTCTATTCAAAGACAGGAAAAAAAAAAGAAATTCAGAGAAGACCAGCCTAAAAACAAAATATGTGAGACTTAGTTTCTCTCAATGCTGTATAAAATTTCCTTTATATGTGTTTAATTAATTACAGCAGCTCAGTAAACCAATATCAAATTCCAGCTCTCTCATAAGATATGGAGAAGCAAAAATTATGCTTAAAAGACAATTCATTACAAAGTTTCTAATAAGACATCCACCACAGTGATTCTTGCAGTCAAAACACCAAGCAAACATTTTAATCTAAATCAGGTTTGGTTTTAACAAATTAACAGACCAGATAGACCGATAATTTTTGTGTATGTGACTTCTATGTAAGGCTGGAACACCAAGATATTTGATTTCAAATTATGAAGAGGGAATCAATAAATGAGTAAGATATTTCAATAAATTCTTATATTA
Source organism: Apricaphanius iberus (assembly GCA_028564705.1). NCBI lineage: Eukaryota > Metazoa > Chordata > Actinopteri > Cyprinodontiformes > Aphaniidae > Apricaphanius > Apricaphanius iberus. Next base: position 940,876 of record JAPXFQ010001662.1, read on the forward strand.
AAGTGGTTGTCTCTAAGGTCAGGATAAACAAAAAAGTCTGATTAAATTAAATGAGGAACAGAACATTTCTCTCCTCACTGTTTATTATTCAAGGATAAAAACAAAAATACTCCTGGGTATTTTTGTGCTACTCCACCTACTTTTCTCACTATATTGCTGATCATATTTACTGTCCCAAGTGCTTGCACCCAATATTTATTCAGAAGGATTTCAGAATGCTCTGAGTATTGTCAGCACCACTGAACTGTGCACTTATTTCCCAACTGTAAGCCCGGTGGCAACAATTTCTCGACCTGCATGATGTGCCACAGCAGTCCCAGTTTCATCTCCTTCTGCCCCTCTCTGTTTCTCGACTTCTTTTTATCTATGTTTGCAAGTAATTGTAGACAGATCAAACAGCCAATTGAACTCAGTGAACAGTGAATAGTTTAATTTACTCTTGCTGTTATCTGAATAATTTTAAAGAATTACTTAAAGTATTTTACCAACTGGCCAGGTATATTTAACTATTTAACAATTAATAGAAGATCAATATTTTAACTTATTCTTATTCTAAGTTTTAACTGTTCTAGATGCCGACCGATATATCGGCCCGCCAATATATTCAATTTTGTCTATAGCGGCTATTGGCAAAAAAAATAAATTTAAAAAGGCAATATAAAACAAACCAAAAAGATTAGGCACCTGTGTGGCCAGTTTTAGCCACTACTTGACTGGAAGAAGGACCCCCACACGCTCAGAACCAGCGTGAGCCAGCCCACTCATATTTTACTCTTAAGTTTTGTGCTTAATCTTTGACTGCACTATTTATTTATATATATAAATAAGATTTTATTTTACTACCATATGATTGTGGGCTTTACTCTGTGGTGATATTTTGTAAACAAAAAAAATATGCAATTGCAGTAAAAGAAATCCAGAAATACACTCCTCCTTATGGATAATCTCTATTGAAGTAGGGAGATTTTTATTTTTTTTCATTAAGGGAAACAAATTTGATTTTTACATTTTTGGAGCAGAAAACGTGTACTTCATATACAAACAAAAGTAACATCATAATTCTCTGATCATACAGATAATTATATTATTTTTGCAGAAACAGAAAATTATCTACAAACAGATACTGAAACCAGCAAATATTAGCATGCTCAGCTATAAAATAATGTATCCCCCATGCTCAAAATATGTTAAGCTCAGTAAAGGTCAAACTATAAATACGTTAGCACATGTGTCTAGATGTGTCAGTGACTCAAACACAGACATGGGTAAAAGTGCAAGGTACCTTCATTATCAGTGATGAGTAAGATGATAAGGAAGAAGGCTGGGATGACGAGACAGAACATCAAGTTGATACTTACTTCTAATTCTTAGTTTATTCTACTAGATTCAAACTATTGGTTTGGTTCTGTACAGTTTGTTGTTTTTGTTTTGTATTACTGTTTCTCTGCTGTCCGGCAGAGGTGGAGGACTGGGATGTTTTCTTGTGTTCTTTGCTTGCCTCCCTGTCTTGTGTCGTCGGTTCGCGCCTCTGCTGGTCCGGTTTCTTTTCTTCACCTTCTTCCTTTCTCCCTTCTTGTCTCGGTTTAGTGTCCATGACGTCAGGAAATTGAACCCACAGTAATCACTAATAAAGATTTTTCATACATATACATCAAGTGGCGTACTACAGCGAGGTGTAATACTCTGCTTGGGAAAGTAAAACTGTTGGGCTTGTACATGGTACTCAGACACCAATTCTGAGTAGCATACTGCTAGACAGGACACGTAAAAAAAAAAAAAAGAACATCAAGTTGATACTAAGAGCAGAAGGAAGACATCACACATAGACTCAGCTAGGAAGATGTCAATGATCCGACAAGGAGTGAGAGGACATGAAGGGTTAAATACACAGAAGGGAAGGAGGATCAGGTTGTGACTGGGATTAGACATGGGCAATGAGTAGCAGAGGGAGTGAACAAGACTGAATGCTTAGGTTCTGACAAGGTAGGCTTTTTGAATGCTGTTATTCCAATGTTTTCATCTTTCTTGTGTACCTGGATGGCCTGGTTCACACAGCAGGATGTAAAAAGTGTTGCAAGAGCTTCAGACTGTACACAAAGCTGTCTTGGTCTTATGAATGGATGTTACTGACATTATTCTAAGCTTAGACAGGAAATCTCAGAAAACCTCATGATATTAAATGTGTCTATAGTCAAACAATTACATAAATATAGATGCCAAAGATGATGCATTAGAAATAGTTTGTGGAATAGTTAACATAAAAAAAACAAATCCTTGCGTTGGATGAAGGAGTGAACACAGTAGAAGCAGGGGCTGTGCTACACAAAGATATGTAGATGAAATATTGTTTCTTTGTTCAATTGGAAATGTCATTACACACTTTGCTCTAACTTATCTATATTATGCTTTTGTGGACTGGAGTCAAGTCAGCTGACACTTGGAAATAATAATGGATGCTTCAAAGGGCTATCCGCGCATCCCTCCCTGTCACCTTGTTTTCTGTTTGGGCACAGCTCACATTCAACAGGCTGCATGCTCGTTTGAGCTCGCAACACACCACACACGCTGTGATATTGGGCCAAGACAATCCAAAATGTTGAATGTCATTGTTTTGTGATCGGAGCTGTCCCGACGTATATCCGAGCAGACCTGAGTGCTCTGATCACACCACGCATGGCAGCAATATCTGTTAGGATTAAAGAGCTATACCAAAAATTGGGGCATGTTGGAAGGGGGAATGGGGGCTAAATCAGCCTAAAAATCCTGGCATGTGAACCAAGCCTAAGTCTTCTTCTTCTCTCTTAAACCGTTCTAAAATGATTCGACCTCAGACCATGCATATGTATTTTTAGCCCAATTTCTGTGTGTGCGTGTAGAAACTATCAACAAACGAAACTGAGAAAACTCTAATACACCCATTTTGATTCAATATTCCCTTGCAGTGCTTTGAAATTAGATGAAAGCTAATTAACCAATCATAATGCTTTAATCTAATTTAAAAAACCTAGCTTTGATATCAGACGACTGCAGAGTGGTTGGTAGACCATACACAGAGAAAGCCATAAAATTTCCTCTTTATTAATTTCCTCATCCTGTCAGTCACTCGCTGCTCAGTGAATAAGCCCAGTGCCAGAAGTTTACTGGTTAGAAAGTAAGTACTCCTCTGCAAACATTTACCTTTTAATTTTGATTTATTAGATATTTTCTGGGGTAAACGTCTGTTCATCACTGTAGCTTTAATTGTTTCCTGCATAACTACATTAAATGACATAGAAGTAAAAGAAAAGAAAATCAGACCCTCAAAAGACAGACAGTAAGCACGTATTATAAATTAATATTAGAAATAAATTAACATGAAGGTAAGTGCACTCTCATGATATATTATGAAAAATTACAATGAAAATGTATGTGTCAGTGAATTAGATTAATCGCAAGTGAAGCAGCACAATGACTAAACATTAATGCAGTCTTTGCTTTGTTTGTGTTAGTGTTTTTGCAACCTTGTGATTTAACTTAGCTGAGGAAATTTAAGATGATAAATAGGATGAGGCATAATCGTAAGTGCAACCAGCTCCAAGAATTGTTTTATATGTAAAGACTAAAATGCATATTAACATATAATCAAAATAAAGAAACTGAGAAACTTTGTGGATTTACTGATTAATTTATGCAAAAAAAGGTGCCAATGACCTTAATGCACTAATAAACCACAGGAAAGATATAACAAACAGAATGAGAAGGAGGGTACTTTTGACCAGTGTTGGGCAAGTTACAAAAAGATTAAAATATATTTCATAGTACAAGTTACAGCCTCAAAAATGTAATATGTTTGCATGACATATTACTGTCTCAAAAATGTAAGAGTTACACTACTCTAAGTTACTTTTGGCAAAATATCTAATATGACCTCTGAACACTAACTTATCGATTTCCATTTTACACGGGTGTAACACCACAAATACTGTATTTTTAACACTATTTTATTCAACTTAAGTCTCTAGTTCCTTTCCAAACATTGAGTCTCATGGTAATGTTTGTTAAATTGCATCAAAACAAGGCATTGAAAGCACTCATCACAAAGATGGTTGACAAAGATGAGACTCCTGAGACTAAAGTCTTTCAGGAGGTGATTCGGAAAGTAGTGCGAATAATGCCACCGCGTAAATGTACAGTCGATCTTTTCCTCAGCCATTCTGATTCTCTGAAGTTTTTGTTTTGAGCAACAGGAAGTGGACCGTGGATCTTGTTGTACTGTATCCAACTGGATTTGGTGTCTTTCATTAGTTGGCCAGAAAAAAAAACAAAAACGTTAAGATGCACTTGTAATTCAAGTTACTGAAATTATAACTAGTAATATATTGCTGTACATTTTGTAAGTAATCCATTGCATTACATAGTTACTGAAAAAAGTTATATATTCCTATAACTCGTTATTTTTGTAATGCGTAACTCAAGCCCTAAAGTGGAGACAGGCTATTTCACCTGGTGACAGAATCTCCTCTTGACATCTCCCTGCATTAAGATTGATTCCAATGATGACAAGTCTTGTTTGTCTTGTGAGGGAGTTTATAGCCCCCACCATCATTCTGCCTCTTCCAGAAGCTGTTTGGCATTGTAAGAGAGGATTTGGCCAGTTTTTATTGGTGCAACCCACACAGATTCTCTCAATCTCAATCATCAAATGCACTATCCTCGATTCTAAATGTATTGGCAGGGAACTCTGTTACAGCACCGAAAATCAACCAAACAAACTTAAAACATTATTTTTGTCATACGTATAAATTAAACGATGTAATGTGACAAAATGTCAAATTCAAGCGGTATTAACATGTTTGTAAGTCATTACTCTGCCTAAACCACAAAGCTCCACTAGAATAACAGATAGTACGATGGATGAAGTTATGTTTTGTGAAACAAACTGTATGTTTTGACAGATCCATTTATTTTTGAAAAAATATATTTTTCTATAAATACAAAATGAGGTCTTCAAATTTTCATAACAATTTTAACAGTAAATATATCATGAAATGCTGCTTGTTTTGACACATCGATTTGCATGAGTAATGAGTTTAGTTAATTTTAGGCACAAAAAAACAAAATTTAGCCAAAAGCCTTAAGACTCAATAATCAGTTCCCCACCAGCACAGCAGGGGGTGCAGACCCTTTTCTGGTTGGTCTGCCTAACATTGCAGTGACATCTCTGGACAATGACAGTTTATTTACTTCACTTTGTGAAGTAACACACAGCCACTCAAGAATCCATGGCCGACAGAGAGAGTTTTGATAGAGCTTCTTTATTTAGTTTTTTTTTTTGCAGCTCATAAAATACTCTAAAAACACACGTAAAGAAGCAAACACAGTGGTCTGTTTTGTTGTTCTCTACAACTCCTGGTGTTAAACTGCCCTTACAATATAAAACATCTAGTGTAAAAAAAAAAACTGCTGTGACTACTAATTACATCGACTATAGAGCACCATTCTGGGGAAATTATCTTAGTGGTGATGTTAGGCTGACCATCAGTGATGTTTTCTCTTACAATTGCATTTGATGAAAATTGGGCTCTACTCCTTCTTTCAATCCCTGCCTGGTAGAGAGCCCTTGTGATTGACGGATAATGCTGCTGCACGTCTCAGCATCTCTGTTGGTGGAAAAGTACAAAGTAGGCTTAAGACCTTGAGATGCCTCTGCAGAGAATAACAGAAGAATTAAGATCAACTTTTTCATTAAATTCAAAGAACCTTTTCAGTAGATGCATTGAAATCATTAATTGCTTAGTGTTCTACCCCATTGCCTACTCATTTCATGTTTCCTTTACCTGTAGTTCATTCTATTTGTCACAATTTAAAAAAATCAATATCCAAACTATGTGTGACAAAATAAAAAAAATATTAAAATTCTACTCTAGTCTTCTAGTCTTTAAATTGTGACATTGAGTAATGTTGTATATTACAGAAGATTTTTTTTTAATCCCGTCACATCCCAAATCATCTCAGATCTTCAATCATCTGATATTATCTTTCACTCAGAAAGAAAATGCAGAGAGACTCTACTGGTAGAAATATGACAAAAGACACAAGGGGAGAAGTAAAGACAAAGATTTGATGAAATGGGATGAACTGTCCTGATTGCTATCGTTTTCTTGTTCCCTTGAAATGTCTGAATATAGTGTTATGTGTGAGTGTTAAGAACAATATATAAAGGTCACTGATGTTTCTTACAAAGTAGAGAGAAAACATGTTAGCGTATTTTGTCTCCAGAGGGATAGGATCTTTCTGCTACCACTTTTCAGAACAGGAGAACAGATATGATGTTAACGTAAACGTTTATAAGCAAAATTATCAGTATCTAAAAACTTGTGCCATTTTCCTTCTGAAATTTTCAGGTCCACTTTTTGGTCTTGAGATAATGCTTTTGGGTCATCCATGGTTGAGAAGAAGTTGACAGTCATCATGGATCTCCTCACCGTGGAAAGCTGGATTTCAAAATTTTACATTTAGAACTCTTTTTCTGATCTTTTGAAAACTCCTTTGTCATTACCAGAATGTTTTTGCAATAACTTGAGAAGTGAGTTTCTGGCTTTGATTGATACATTTTATTTACGTGAAACTAGGCAAACACTCAAACCTGATTGTCCTTTCACTGATTGTAAAAAACTTGACTCTAATTACTGATTCAACTTAACCAAAGGTTTGATAGCTTTGTGTACTTTTTACTCTCAGAAAAAGACAATATTTGATTATTTTGTACTTCCTTTTTTAACTAATCAGTCTTTTCCGAGGAAATATGGCTGGCTTTCAACAGTGTGCACACCTCTGTTCAATTGTTTAGCTCTTTGAGACCTAAAAGACTGAGATCAAGATAAATAATGCCCAGAGTTATTTATTGAAAACATTTCTTAATTTTTTATAGTAAAACATATTTGCACAACAATTTGTTTCTTGGTGTTCTGGCTTTTACATATATACATAAAATCATACAAACCAAACCAAATTTTTTATAAGGCTTCATAAAGGCTAAAGGTTAAAACATTGAACCAAAATAGAGGGCAATGCAGGTAATAAAAATGTATGTTAAATTTTATAACAGTAAATGATAGCCGCTGGACAAAAAGCTGTTCCTCTACCACTAGGTTTGGACTTGATGATCAGAAGTCTAAAACCAGATGGCAGAAGTTTAGAATTAGCCTACTGAACATAGGGTGAGTGTTATTTGTACATAAGCACATGGCTAAATGCTGTAACTGCCTGGTATATAGCAGTTTAACCTTTAGCTGTGACTCAAAATGGTCCAAATATATTTATATAATATGTTTATACTATTTAATTGAATGTGCTTGTATAACTGGTCTGCAGATAAGTATTGTTTTTTTTTCTAAAATCATTTGAAATACCCTTGTTTTTCCCTGCAGGTTGGAGTCCTAGCACCAACAAACAAAGTAGTCCATGATAGGGTATGGCTGCAATATACAAATTAGTATTACACTGGAGACAAATCCAGTCCCTCCCTTACTTCTGTTTTGCTCAGTGAGTCACACAATTATTAAGTTTAATTCCTATACACTGTTTTGATGGACAGTGACCTCTTGAACGGGACTTATAAATAAAATGTATATGTTTTCTTGCTAAACAGATGCCCTTTGTCAGGTGATCAAAACATATCATTCCACGTTCAACAATGACAATTTATGCATCTCCAGAATTCTCTTTTTAAAATTTTATTTAATGTGCTTTATATGCTATTTGCAAACTTTTTAGTACATTTCACTCTTTTGGATTGCTGTTTCCGCTGTAACTATTGCAGCGGCACAGAATAATTGATCACATAATAAAATGTAGACTTTATCATAAAAACACTATTTTAAATACTCATGCAACTACATAATGATAAGAAGGAATGAATTAATGAAGGAATGAATAAATGCTTTTATACGTTTTTTTTTTCCACATAGGATAACCTTAAACAAGATACAACATCAACCAAATAGTTCATCCTACGTAGTCTTAATCGTTTCCAGCTAATGGGTTTTAGTTATTAATATTAAAATAACGATAAGTAATCATGAAAAAATAATTCTGATATAATCTCATGCATCATTGATTTTAACAACTCAAATACATTTTGGCATATTTTCTTTTACAAACTATAACTGACATCATCTGTTCTTGAAGAGAGCAGATCTTGTCTGCAGTTCATCAACTCTTTCTTGGTAATCGGTCCTCCTTCTCCTCAGTACCTACACTCATATTCCCATGCTCTAACTCAATTCCTGTCCTCAGGATCACCTTTAATTTACCTTCTGTTCCTATGTGCTCTGATTGTCTTGTTATAGTTTCCTTCAAATAGGATGTTTTCCTCTGGTACTCTATCTGGCCATTTGGCTTGTATTTTAATGGTATCTCCTCTTCTGTCTACCTCACTTTCTTTGATTTTGTCTTTTCTTTTTCTCATCTCTCCTAAATCTCTATTTATCTCTTACTTTTGGCTTTGTCTGTATTTTTCTGTTGGATTTTATGCAATATTCTTCCCTGTCTCAAAGCATCAGGTCTATTTTCCCCTCTTCAATTAACATTGCAAATCCCAGCTCCTCTGCGCTGTAACCTGGATCCAGCCATATGAATCATTTGTCTCCTCTGTTGTTCACATTAGCATCCTAACTATGCAATATTTTGAATTTCTGATTTATCTTGCAGGCACTTTCTCCTCTGTAGGGGTTTCTTCCAAAAATTTCATATTCAAGTCATAGACTTGAATGATGGAGGGAATATGACTAGATGTGTTCATCAGGCCAAATAACATTTGTATGTCCAATTAGATTGCTTTGTAGCTGCATACTCAATCTGCTGTCCTAAAGCACTACACTGTCAAAATAAAATATACATCGTTTTAAGGTCAGAACATAAATAGGTTTAAATATGATTCACCACAAAGAATCTAAGTGACCTCTTTCTATTCCTCTCCTTTACTCCCATTTTATAATTATATTCATTTTCAGCATTTTGCAATCAAAACTATGCAACTTCAGCTACAAAATGAAGCCGATCAGTTGGAACTTGTTGGGATCCTGTGTCTGAGTGCTGGAGGTTGTTTGTGTGTGTTTGCTGCCCTACCTTCTCCGCAGGGGCGTGGCAGGCTGCTGACAACAGATGCAGCTCATTGGAGCCAATCTTCTCCCAGCTTTAAAAGAGGAGCGGACCCTGCAGACTGACCTCAGATGATTCTCACGTTCTTCGTGGTAGCAAGGCCAAATCTTTTGCTCTCAGTGGTTTTCCGAGTTTTTGAAAGAGATCTAAAATTTAAGAAAAATTACCCCGTTGGTAACTTACCGACTCTCCTTCAGATCCTGAGTACATTCCTTCTTCGACCTCCTCAGTTCTCCCGTCAAAATTGGTTTTCTGGATTTCCTCATTGCTGATTAGTACTCACAAGCCTTCCTTGGAGAGGTCTTCTCGGTCAGCCTCTGAACCTCATCCTCCGCTGGACTTTGTGCTCCCCGCTCACCTGCCCTCCAAACACAAAGCCTCACATTGCCTCCAGCCAGTCTCAAACCTCGGGATTCCACTTACCTCCTCCTTCGCCAGTCCTCAGCTTCACCTCCATAATCCTGGCTTTAATCATCACCATCTCCTCTCCTGGTACATTTCCTGCTCTAACTCCTTTCATCTCCACCACAGTTTCCACCTGCCTCCGATCCCTTGTCGGGCCATCATCCTGAAACAAACACCAACTTGTTGCCTGGTAAAATAAATTATTTGTACTAAAAGTATTCACCTGTGTTTTTCTGCTTTGTGCTGCCTTTGGGTCAAACAACCCGAAATCATGACAGAACTCTCTTTCCATGATTAGACCCGTTCTGTCAGGAATGTTCATCTCAAATAGAACCTGTCAGTCAAGTAAAATCAAAGTCCAAATCTAGTTTTAACAGCGACAGTCTGACACTTTGCCAGGTTTGTCTCATATGGTGCCCTGCAAGGGTACTCATTACTCTTATACTTTTGACAGTTCTCTCAAAAATAACAGTGGATTCTATCTGAATTTTGAGTTAAACCAACACAAAAAGCATTAAGAGGGAGGAATATCATTTTTTAACAGATCTAAATTTGAAGTGTGCATATTATTCAGTCTACCTAAGTCAACACTTTGAATAAACATTTGGAGTCTATAAGTCACTTAATTAATTCATTAATCCATCAATGACCAGCTTCCTCGAAAGCTAAAAATTCCACAGCAAAGGACAAGTATCCCATAGCATGATGCTCCCATTTTTGGAGAGCAAAATTAAAACTGTTCTGTCAGCAGATTCTCCTGAGTTGTCAATTTCTGCAATTCCTCCAGAGTTGCCAAAGGCCTGTTGACTGCTCTCTGAATAATGGTAAATAGCCATGTATGGGTAGGTGTGAAATTCTAACATTCTTTCCATTGTTTGATGATTTAGCAGTACTCCATAAAATGTTTAAGGCTTGAAAATAGATAAACACCCCAATCCACGACTTTATCCCTGAACTAATTGCTGTGTTCCTTAATCTCCATGATGCTGTTTCTTTACTAATGCTCTCTAGCAAACCTCTAAGGCGTTCACAGAGCAGCACTGTGAAGGTGAGAATAAAAATTGTTCAGGTGGGCTCTGTTTAGGTTACTTCTCAAGGCATTTGTCTGTACTTAATTTTATTTAGAGTTACTACTGGAAAGGTGTCTGAAGTCACAAAAATGTGAACATTTTAAAACCATTTGTCATTTTTCACTCACTTCATATTTGAAGTGAATGATATTGTAGTTTGTGCTGGTGGATCACATGGAGGGATAAATGGAAAGACAGGAAATCTTTCATTTAAAACAAATGTTAGATACCTAAAGATTGAAGTGATGACTTGAAGTGGAAAAGGGAAAATATTCAGAGACCGTTTAAATTATTGATTTTATCCAGGTGAAAAAAACAAAGATAAAACCAGATAATCATTCCACTTTCCACTTACAGTAAAGCAAATTGATTGAATGACCCTTGAGAAACCCCTCTTTCTTAGCCATTGGACACAGTGGCTGATGGGAAAAATACAGTCTATCAAGTAGCTACAAGAATTTGTATGAGTAGAAAATGGAGCTTCCCCCTTGTGGGCATCTCCTGGTCTTTCTAAACTCCGGGTCAAGACCTAAAATAGTCTTAAAGTCATTGACATAGCAGATGTACTAATATGCCTTAATGAGCCTTGGTCCAGGGGTGACAGGACACATGTGCTCAGTGTGGGCTCCCATATGACAGAAGTGCTAGTATGTTGTAATGAGCCAGAATCCCAGAGCATAAAAAGGGAACTACCTCAGCTAAGGTGGGCATCACACATTGACATAAAAGCTAATATGTTTCAACGAGCCAAGCGGGACAAAATCTACAGGACAGACTTTCAAGGTGGGAAATGTTGAGGTATCTTCTAATGAGCCCAGAGTCCCCGAGGTGTCTGAAGTTTTTCGGGTCGAACTCATCACATCAAGACAAGTTAGACTTGGAATTTTTTGTCTTTGCATACACAGAGACCTTTAATACCTTAACATAAACTCTACAGAGTTTGTTATGCATTTTATTTTACCCCTAATATCTTCTGCTGACTTAACATTTGAAAGCAAGGCTGTGGGCAGTAGGGGTGGGGAGGCTGCTGCAGCAACCCCTTGTGGATAACGAATGATATGCATGTGGAATTTTTTTCAGGCAAAAGTTGTATAAATAAAATTATTTTATTTTATTTAACACAAAAATACATCCATACTATTCACAACATGTAAATGCTTTTTAAAAATATTTGATTGTATTTGCTATGTCTCACACGTGCATAGTTGAGAAAAAGCAGTAACTTAACAAAATGGCGCAAACAAATACTATATTTATTTTCAATTCTATAAAAATGAATAAGTAAATAAATAAATGCAATCAACAAATATGCTGCTACTGACAGCCAGATCACAGAACATGTCGTTGAAACAGAGGCTATGGCCATTTTTGAAAGTTACATTTTTGAATGAGAAATGACTTAATTAATCTGATATAAGAACTTGTTTGATTTTCTGTGCTTTTTAACATTGATTCAGCTCATGTCGGATAAGGTTTGAAATTTTCATCGGTTATGGGTTGTATAGGTTAAGATTAAGGCTATTTATTCAAAGTTTAGCACTAATCAGGTTACTTTTTCTAAAGTAGTCTAATTAATCGAGATCAGCCTGTTCATTCAGTTTCTTGCAGCAGCACTATTTTGTCATATCAACTCGCGTGCCAAGATCACTTATGACTGTTAAAGGTATAGATATGATAAATCAAGTTTAGAGTTGTCAGAAGGGCATTTCCATGTATACATGAAATGTCCAAACATCTTTAGCATTTTGCGCTCATTAAAGGGATTTTTCACCTTTTAAGTATAATGTATTCTCTTACCTTCTTCCCCAGAGTTAGATAAATGAGAAAAGCATTTTGTAACCAGCTCAGTCATTCTCCAAACCTGGCAGCAGTCTGTTTGCTCAATGTAACTGAATGGGAGCAGCAAGCATTTGTATCCAAAAGTGATAAATAAATTACTCAATAATGATCGTAATTATTCCTGCTGACCTCAATAATCATACCGATTGCAAATGACAATAATAAGCAACATGAAGGAATTACAGGAGCAGATTTAGACATGGGACTTTATTACGACCATGCACCGCTGTAAGCCACCTCTGCAGGGCACAAAGGACATGACACAGCGCCCGCATAAGACTCCTACTTCTGTAATTTAACTAACTTACCTAACTCTGGGGAAAATGGGCAACAGACTCAATTTCACTTAGGGATGGAAAATATCCATTTAAGTTACAATGTGACATCATTAGTTTTCATGGAGAAAGCCTGTCTTTCTGGACTTATTAACTGATCTGTTGGCGTTCAGACGCTTTCTATTCATCTATGCAAAATGACTTTTCTTTAAAATAACTTCTCATTCATAATTTATGTTTTCTGTGCATATTTTATAGATATGAGAGTTTCTTCTAGCTATTTGATTTTCATTCCCATGGACATTATTATATTCGACGTAGAAATTCTATTTGCCTTAGGGAATTATTTCCCTAAGTCTTTGAGAGCCACATCCATGCAAAGGGAATCAGGCAACCAAAAGTTCCAATGTATTCTTAGTCAAAACTAAATATCCATACTTGATCCTAAATTAATGAGCTCGGCTCCACAAATTAAAGAAAAAAAACATCAAACAATAGTCCGAATGCAGGTTGCAAGAAAAGGTATATGTAGAATGCATTACAAAATGACAAAGTTAAGTTAATACAAAGGTAATATAAATAAAATAGGATGGATCATCAGAGAAATAACAAAGTGAGAAAACCAAGGCGTGCAATGCTGCATCAAAATACCTTCATAAAATCCCTTTAAGCTCAAAGATTGCATGGATTCCCTTTGGACAACATGACAGGGATAAAGGATTTGCATTCCTATATATAAACTTCAAAGGCTGTACTTAGGTCTTACAATCTTTCATAGTTAAATAGTTTAAACATTTTGTCTACCGAACAGTGATGTTAAAAACATATTTAGCCCCTTACACATTTCTGTTGTTTTTGATATTTTTTTATTAAATACAAGAAGTTTCCATTAGTGTCAAATTTCTTTGACACTCTTTGATGTGGGATGTAATAGTAATTATTAAGATTCAGCCAATTTATTAAAGAATTAAGAATGTGTTTGGCATGTATGAATACAGGCTACATGGAAATCATGTTTTGGCACTGAAATTTTTTAAAAGCGTGATATAGGGTAGGATGATAACTAAATTGCCTACAGGGGGAAAATGTGTAAAGGGATCTAGGACACCAAACTGAAGTAAAGAACAGGCAGCAAAAGAAAGCCTCCCTACAGTGTTATCCCACCTCACCAGAGGTTGGATGAAAAAGAAATGCACTAGAAACAACCAACAAAGACAAACTCCAGCTGCCAACTCTACAGCTGTGCAAAATTACTTCACTTTGTAGAGCATAATGGAACAGGAGAATTGTATACTCTGTTAAATAGAGTCACAAATATGAATTACATTTTGTTTGTTGAAAATTAGGTCAGTGTAAATTGAGGATTTTTTCTGTATCTATAATGGCTTCCACTAAATTAGTATGTTAATTGTTTAGAGTCAAAGCCTGTGTATAAGTTAAGGCTTACTACTATAACAGAAGGAAATCATGTAATACACCAGAGGAATTAGAACCAGACTGTTTAACAATGCAGTTACAAAAAAATATCCCCCTTAATAGTTTGTGCTTTCCCAATGCATTACGTTTTGTAATCAAAAGAGGAAGTGGACATAATTACGGTGGGGCAGCATGTTGTGTCCCATCTAAAACTTGGGGAGGTTTTCAAATCCTGCTGCCTCCAGATCCAGGAATCTGTATCTGCTTCAAGAAGAGCTCAAATATATTGGTACCTTGTTCAAAAGTGGTGGGAAGAAGGAGCAGGAGATGGACAGATGGACTGGAGACTTGCTGAGATCTGACAAAAGCTGAGGCTAAAGAAAACTTAATTTACCAGTGCAGCTGTGTTCTAAGCCATGTCTTTGGCTATGAGATGTAAATCATGACGAAAAGAGAACAATTTCAGATATATGCAAGTGAAATTTCCTTCCTCTTAGAGTGTCTGCAAAAGTTGTAAAATAGCTAATATTTAGGTATTGTGGGCTGCAAGGCACTTGTGTATTCTGCAGAATGATGAGAACAGTATTGCTGGGTAGAGGGAGACTTTGGTATTTCTCCTCCATATCCTGTTCTGCTGCTGCCTAATCTTTAACGATCAAATGATAGTACACTACAGTCCATTTATATGAACACTTTTAGCTTTGAGATCACAGATAGACTTTTACTTTGCTGTTCTCTGATTTGTATAAACCCACATATTAAGCTTTTATTTACGAACTCCAAGGTAAGGCTTCAGAATGTCTTTCAGCACAGCTTTCTAAGATCAACCTGTGATTTGCCTGAGGTCCTCAGACACAAACCTGCTGATTGCTCCTGGGCAAGATTTTAAGCTAAAGTGGGTTTTACGTGTTAGAGCAATTCAAACCTACGTAGGGGAAGAAATGAAAAATCCTTCACCCATGTCATACATTTTTCTTTTGAGATTACATATTTATTTGATCTTCATTTTATCCCCATTCCTAAAGAATACAAAAAACACTTACTGTTGTAATTATGAAAGTATGCTGCATAATAATGCAGAGGAGGCATACCAAAAAACAGCTTAATGGAGGTAGCTTTGATAAAAACATTTTTATTACAAAAAAGGTCTTAAGCATTAATGTATCTCTTACTGAGCAGGTGCATCTTCTTTTGAATGGTGGCTATTAAAAATAGGTGACTAAAGGGAACAAACAATATGCACAGAGTTGAAAAAAGTAGGGGGGGTGCACTGCCAGCTCTGCAACCCTATGAAATCAATTTATAATGTTAGAAATGCTTTATTTAACAAGTTCCTCTTTTTTTCAATTTAGATTTTTCTGAATTCTGCTTTTTCCATTGTAGTCATATCTATTAAACTAAAAAGTATGTAATTGTGGTGACTGAAAACAATTGACCAAATCAATAACCAAATACAACATTTACTGTTATTCACAACTATTTTGATGAATCTACTGTGCTATGGTTCAAGTATTTTCCTGTCATTTTTAAAGAACAAAAGCATCCTATGTGCAAAACGAATAATCTCATATTTTTCATAGGCCCTATTACATAAGATCTCTCACCACCTGATCAAGTCTCATAGAGACCTGGACACAGTAAATATTCATATTACTTCCATATTTATCTAAACCTGTGTTCATTTTTATTTCCTAGTCCTTCCCAGACTCCAGTGAAAGCAATGTATGTCAGTGCTTTTATGTTTAACGGTCTTTCTGCAGTGCTTCGTTTGCGTTTTTTCTCTGACAGAGCTCTCGTTTCTTCTTGTTTCTAATGCAAAGCTTGCTATCACTGGTCGTCACCGTGGGCTTACAGAATTTAAAGAAGGAACTTCTGAGCCTCCCTGGTAAGGTCTATTCGGGGTTTCTGGAGAGGAGGGTCCGACGGATAGTCGATCTCGGATTCAGGAGGAACAATGCGGTTTTTGTCCTGGCCGTGGGACACTGGACCAGCTCTACACCCTCGGCAGGGTCCTGGAGGGTTCGTGGGAGTTCGCCCAACCGGTCTACATGTGCTTTGTGGACTTGGAGAAGGCGTTTGACCGTGTCCCTCGGGGTGTCCTGAGTATGGGGTACCAGGCCCTTTGATACGGGCTGTTAGGTCCTTGTATGAACGGTGTCAGAGTCTGGTTCGCATTAACGGCAGTAAGTCGGACTCATTTCCAGTGAGAGCTGGACTCCGCCCAGATGATGTGGTCTTGTTGGCTTCATCTGAATGTGATCTACAGCTCTCGTTGGAGCAGTTCGCAGCCGAGTGTGAAGCGGCTGGGATGAGGATCAGCACCTCCAAATCCGAGACCATGGTATTGAGCTGGAAAAGGGTAGAGTGCCTTCTCTGGGTCGGGGATGAGGTCCTTCCTCAAGTGGGGGAGTTTAGTTATCTGGGGGTCTTGTTCACGAATGAGGGAAAAATGGACGGGATATCGATGGACGGATTGGTAAGGCGTCTGCAGGCGTCTCCAGGACCGAGCCGGGCCGCAACCGGGACCCCCGGCCCCAGGCATCGAGAGCCATCATCGACCAGCGGGCAGGACGATCCATCACCGACGGGGAGTGACGGAGGGGAAGAAGATGCACCAGGCCAGAGGGCAGCCAAACACCCAACCTGACAAGTAGGCATAGACAGACAGAGACAATCATCCGTACCCTCCCTCTCATGCACACACATTCTTACATATACAGGACACACGAAAAAAGGACGCTGTACACTCATTCATACACCCCATACATACTCTATACTCCCAGGCCCAGGGACAGACGACCCGATAGAGCACCCTGCCCCTGCACCCGGGAGACAGACCCCTTGCCCACCAGGACGGGGACAAGCAGACCGCCAAGGCCCCCACCCCGGCAAGAGTAGCCCACTAGCCTAGGTCCCCGACCAGACAACCTGATAATCTACCCGGGCTCCAACCCTTGATGGCCCAACGAACAGGGGTGTGGAAAGACCCCCAGCCTCTCTCCCCCTGCTCATTTGTGGTGTTGTTGCGTGTTGATCTAATGTGCACTTAAAACAGAGGGGTGGGACATGGGAATACTGCCAGGTACCCCCATCTCCCTCCCCGGGCCCTCAGTGTCTAGATGCATTTAAACAGTGGGTACCGGCACCACAGGCGAGGCCCCGTATAAGGGGCCCCGCCTCCAGTGCCGAGGCGCACCCACCGCCAGGTCCCTACATGTGCGTGTGTCATGTAAATGTTGCAAGTGTTAATGTCTAAGTTGCTCAATAAAATTGGGACCCAGGCCGCCACCGGGTAGCGAAGACGGAAACTCCATCCCGCACCCCAGTGACATGCCCACGTCCCAAGGCCTTGTGAATGGTAGAATGAAGGAGCAGGTGGACATAGGCAAATGGGGATGGGGAGGAAATAACTGGGGTGACACGATTCCAACCCCAGGCAGCCAGCTCCCCTGCTGACCCCAATAGGCACCCCCGTTCAGCTGATCCACCCGGGGCGGGAGGCCCCAGCACGGACCTAAATCCCTCCCAACATTCAAACTACTAACAAAACACAGGACACTAGACACCCAGGCTGAGTTTAGTACGTGGAACTCTCCAGTAGTATGTGCAGTTTTTCCTCTCCACTCTCGCTGCATGCTTGCTCAGTATGAGGGATTGCTGAGGAATAGCTGTAGTTGGAGTCTGCATGATCCGGGCACAACCTCACGTTGATGGCGCATCGCAATCTGCTGGGATTCCTTACATAGAAAACTTTTAACAGATTGAAATGTTTGTATAATTGTATTGAAATGACTTTTGTTGTAAAGTGCCTTGAGATGACATTTGTTGCGAATTGGCGCTATATAAATAAAAGTGAATTGAAATTGAATTGAACTAATAAAGTAACTTGTAATCTAACTTAGTTACTATTAAAATAAAGTAATCACTAAAGTAACTGAGTTACTTTTGGAAGGAGTTATCCGTAGTCAGTTATCATATTACTTTTTCAAAGTAACTATGGCAACACTGCTAATATTTATAAAAATGACAACAAAACACAAATTTCAAAAGAAAAAGAAAAATGTTCTGTGAAATTATTGCACAGTTTAATTATGGGTTCCTGGTGTAAGGTAACGGTGCGTCACTAGTTCAAACAACAAATTTACCTTAATATTTCTTATTAGACAGTGGAAACCATTTCAGCACTACCACATTAGTTAATATCTACACTCTTTTCCTATCTCCGCTTTTGGGGCTGCAGGCAATCAGCCGCAAGGAAAATTAACAGCACTCTTGAATTGGCTGCTTTGTGAGCAGTAGAGGGATGTTTAGGGAGGTTCCTTGGTGTTGTATTGAAAAAGATATGTTTCCTTCAAATTCTGCTGACCACAGTTTTAAAAACAGATTTCACTCCAGTATTTGATTTGTCTCAAGTTTGAATTTCTTTCCAATTTTGGTTTTCTGTGTTGTGAAAAGAGAAAACCCCTCTTCCATCATCTGTTGGGATGGTGGCATGAGCACCACTACAGAATCAAACTTCTCCATCCACTAATTAAAAATCCAGTGATAGATAGATAGATAGATAGATAGATAGATAGATAGATAGATAGATAGATAGATAGATAGATAGATAGATAGATAGATAGATAGATAGATAGATAGATAATCTCTCAGTGAAGAGTTGTTGTATAGAGTTATTGTAAATGAGAAGAATGATATCCAGCGGACCTGCCACAGTGTGGTAGAAAATGAGCTCCACTGTCTTTCCAGTATGCGGTGGAGTGGTTGGGATGTATTATCCATTATTGAGACCAGTTTACTTGGAGATCTCATGTCTCTAACGTCCTCCAAAGTCTCCAGCTTTTGGCCAATGATTTTACCAGCCTTACAGGTGAGTTTATTGATTCTGGTGGCATCCCTGGAGCTAATGCTGCTCCTCCAGCAAACATTATTGCACTGGACACCACGTGTTGGTAGAACATCTCCAAAAGTTTGCTGCATACACTTAAAGAACTTATCTTCCTCAAAAAGAAAGAAAGATAGTACAATATCTTGGAAGTATTGTGAATGCCTAGTAAGTTTTTTAGACATTAGTGAACAAAGTGCAATCAAAAGAAAGGTGATTGCCCAAAGCATTGACTCAGAGAAGGTAAATTCAAATACAAATCTTACTTTTCTTTTTGTAATAACTTCTGTGGTCATTTAATTGTACAGGATTGTAATATTTTGGTGTTTTTTCACATATAATCCAAATATACTACATACAAGTTTCTGGTTTAACATACCAAAATGTTAGCGAGTTAAAGTGCTTTGAGAACTTTTGCAAGGTGCAGTATGCAATAGGATTCTCAGCAGGGGTGCTATACTAAACTGAGATTATGCATTGCACAACAGTTCAATGAACAGGTCTGATAAGAGAATATAGAGGAAAACAACTAAGTACAAGTGTTGGATCAGTAGAGTTGTTGATGCTCTCATATCTAGGAACAACGTCATATACACAAGTATTGAAAGCTGTTTTACCGACAGCAAATTTTAGCCGTTAGCAAGCTTTCTTACCGTTCTCCATGAACAACTTTGCTATTTCCGCGTAGCCTACGTTCTGATGCCGTGAAACTTTTTTATTTGTGTCCATCTGCTATAGGCTTCATCTAAAGTAACTCTAGTTTTAGATATTATAAGGTTGCTCCTCTTCTGAGAAAGATAATGAAATTTAAGGGGCTCAGACACAACAGCTAAACTTACCGAGTGCTCCATTTTCTATGCCTCGTTGCTCCAGGCAGTTGTTTACAATAATATTTGGCAGCCTACAATGCTGCGCCACTGTTGGTTGGGAGAAGTAAATATAAACACAGTGTGTTGGTCGGAAAAAGTAATCTTTTTTTAATGATTGTAGGTTAAATACAATGTTTAAAGGGAAGGGTGAACTTTCATTCTGCACACCTCTAAACTCCCCGTTGAATTATTATTTTTTTAATGAGATAACTTTTAAGCAAAATGTTCCATATTCAACCTTTAAATGATTAAATCAACAACTCATTCTACAGTGGACCTAAAATAATAACAGTAATACTACTAATAATAATACTTTTACTACTACTCCTACTACTTATAATAATAATAATAATAATAATAATAATAATAATAATAATAATAATAATAATAATAATCACAACAATAGGTGAGAATATTACCAAATATGGAACAACTCTCTTGGCTGATTGACTGCCACTGATGTTGACTTTCTCTGACTAGGAATCAAGGGTAAAAACTGGGCACAACAAATGCACTTGTTGATGCTTTCCCCACAGAAAAGGCTGAGAATACACCCTCGTTTTAACCTCACTTTGATGCATACACCAGACTGTGTGTTATTCACATTGGTTGTGCATGGCATGTAGTACTAGAGAATTTAACTATGGGACTGGATAGTGTGCTGGGTTTGTAGGGTACAACAAAACAAATATAACAACCATAGAGGAGATTTGTTACGGTGCAGAGGCAATAGCAAATCATAAAACAGTAAAACAGAACTCATACACAGAGGGGGAATTACATACCCGAACCACAAGAAACAAATACTTTTGATTTAAAGAAGAGAGAAGAAAAAAGAAGAAAATTAGTACATTAATAAATATTTTAATTTCCATGGCAGTTAAGTCTGCTTATCTCTCTCATATGTGTTTAGAATTTGCGCTTTATATTCTTTTGAACTGAATTATTTTTTTAACTCTGTTTTACCTCTTCTGGTAGACCATTCCATAATTTAACCCCTGCTATAGAAGTACATGTGGCTCTCAACGTCATTCTAACTGTGCAAATTTGGAAATACATTTTTGCTCTCAAATTTTATTTGTAGTCCCTTTCAACAAAGAAATTCATGATTTTTTTTTTTAGGAGGTATTTTTTTTACTTAAAATATTATTTGTGCAGTTTTAAACTTGACTGAGTCTGTAAATTTCACAACACCCAAATTTATAAAACAGTCTGTTGGTATGCTCTCTGAATCCTACTTCATTTATTACTCTAATTGCCTTTTTCTGTATTGATGTTATTGAGTTTTTACTTTTATTATTGTTGCTCAAGACTTCCGCACAGTAGTTCAACTATGGATAAAGTAACGTACAATATAAGTGTAGAAAACTTTTGGGTTGAGGATATGTTTTGTTTTACACAGAATGCCAATGCTCTTGGCCAATTTACCACAAACAAAATTAATGTATGATTTCCAGCATATTTTGTGGTCTAATATCACACCAAGGTATTTTATTTTATTTTATTATTAACGCTTTTGCTATTTACATCTTCAATGGACATTTTTATTTCAGTATTTGCCTTGTGTTTACCTAATAACATAAATTTTGTTTTATCTAAGTGTGAAGATTTTAGAGTTTATCAAACCACTTTTTTTATTTGATGCATTTTTTTGGTGATCACCTTCAAAACCTGCTGCAAATCAATCCCAGAACAAAGAATAGTGTCATGTCTGAGTAAAACATATCTCAAAGCATCTGATGTTTTACAAGTATCATTAATATACATCATAGAAATGTTTGAACACAAAATTGATCCTTGAGTTACTCCACATGACATACTGTCCAGAACAACACCTCTTAGACCATATTTTTCCATATTATCTAATAGAACTTCATAATTTACGTTATCAAATGTTTTTTTGAGATCTAAAAACACTTGAAGTGTATATTTCTTATGGTCAAGGGATTCAGTTATTTCTTCCTCTAAATAAGTTAATGCCAAAGCAGTTGAGATGTTTGTCCTAAAACTGTATAGACTGAGTAATTCATATAACCAAACAGAGTTAACAAATCTGTTGATGAATATTTTTGCTACAGTAATATCTTTGTGAAATTGGAAAGTATTGATATTGGTCTATTAAAGTTATGTTTGTCACCTTATTTGTAAATGAAAATAACTTTTTCATATTTTTTTTTGGAAAGACCCTGTTTTGAAAGAACAGGTAAGAAATATACGTTAAAGGTTTTGCAATAACATCAATAACACCCTTAATGGAATGATATTGATATGATAGAAGTTATATCAATATCATTCCAATCTGTACTGGCCTTATTCTTAAATCCATCTACAACATCATAAATCTCTCTTTTTTCCACTGCTCTCAAAATCATTGCACTCTTATTCCTTTCAATATAGTCCAGCGAATGTGTTTCTTGTCCATTCATTCGTATTTCTCTGGCCAGATTAGGTCCTATATTTACAAAGAATTGATTGAAAACTATTTACTACTTCATTCATATTTCTGGTCTGCCACCGGCCTCTACGCCACAAGCTCCTCAGGTGCCAGCCTCCACATCTCCTGTTCCTTTATCACTGGCTTCCACGTCTCCAGTTCCTGTGTCACTACCCTCCTCGATTCCAGTTCCCTCGTCGTCAGCCTCATCGACACCTGCCCCTTCCACCCACCTTGATTGGGAAATTGTCTGTTCTGGACTCTTGCCCATCTTCCTTGACCCCCCAACTTGGTTGGTTTCCTTATTTAGCTTGAATTATCATTTTAGTTTATCTTTTGGTGTGTTTATGTTTAGGACCTTTTGCGATCTGATTTTGACACTACCTTGTTTCATATTTTTCTGTCTCTGTTTTTAGATGATTTTACTATTGTTTTATGTCTTACCTTTTAGTTTAGTTTCTCCTATAGTGTTTTGTCCTCAGTTAGGTTTGTTATTTCTTATTTAGGATTATTTTCTGTCTAGTATTTCCTGTTTCCTCCTTGCCATTCTGCTCCCCAGCCAAGTTGATTGCCTCCTGTTTCTTCCCCCTCACCTGCATCTGTTTACTAGTAATTAGGTTCTCAAGCTTTCTCAGTCCATTCCTCCTCAGCATATTTAAGCTCCCAATTTCTGCCTTTTCCTTGCTAGTACATTGTCAATGCTCCCTGTTCTCTAGTCCTGTGATTTTGCCTCCTGTTGTTTTCTAACTTAATCACCTTTTTATCATTAAACCATCTCTTTTTATGTCCCTGCATTTTGTGTCCTCCATCACATTCCTGATAATTACATTGATTCAGATAAAATTAAAATGTTGAGCCATAATTATGTGCTACTTGAATTCATAGAATTAGATACACATTTAATACACGTTCCATAATTATCAAAAAAGTGTAAAAACAACTTATATTATGTCATCTAGGTGGATTTGTGCAAACTGAACTGCAACACAAGAGAACAATTGTTAAGTCATTTTATCATTAGGCAGTATGATGTGATAGTGAGATAATTAAGCCCTGCTTGGCTGAATGCGACACAGATGGTCACAACACAGGCAGCGCTAATTAATGTAGACTGTGTTGTGACAGTCGGCTTCTTCTTCAAGGCTTTTTCTCCTTGATTAGGGATCCAGAGAAAATGGATGGCCAACGTATAAAAAACAAACAAAACGAACCAATGCCTTTAAAAGATATTTGTTAAGGTGGCAAGAGGACCATTATCATTTTACAAGGTTGAACTTAGTAAAAGTTTGCTTATAACTTTGAATGATTTAGAGTATTACATGGGCAGGTTAAATGAGGGTAAGGTAGGGATGGGCAGGTAGTGAAATCAAAAACACACTACAGGCAGATCCAACTTTGATGTCATGTCCTTAAAACAAGTCAAAATGAGGCTCAGTAGACTGTATGACCTCCATACGCCTGAGTATGCTACTGACGAGGTGGTGGATGGTCTCCTGAGGGATCTCCTCCCAGACCTGGACTAAAGCATCTGCCAACGCCTCAAAAGTCTATAGTGCAACTTGGCATAGGTGGATGGAGTGAGACATGATGTCCCAGATGTGCTCTATAGAGCTCCGGACATCATGTGACTCTCAGAGCATAAGTGCCATGCTGGCAGGCATCAATGTAGTCAAAATTAATGTCGCCAGCTGTGATTTAATTCAGTCGGAGTTTAATTCCTATTTTAAAATGAAAGATCTTATATATACCAGGAAAATAAAAATATTAAACATCTCAATCGCTTGCCATGCCCCTGGGATACATTTTAAAACTTTAAAAGCTGTCGGAGCAGATCTTTAAGCCTCCTCCATGTCTCCTGATGTACTGGCCTGTCTGCTGGTAGCGCCTCTCTATGCTCTGGGGTCTCATTTATAAAACATTGCATAGAATCCCTACTAAAAGTGTATGTACGACCAAAAACAAAAACTTTGCGTACGCCAAAAAGATTTCTGATTTATAAAACAATGCCTACGCACAGGTGTAAGCAATTTCCCCCTTATAAATCACAGTCTTCTTGGAAGTTTGCGCACGTGAATTTAGCTCATATCCCGCCCTGAACACGCCCAAATCCGGCTATAAAAGGTCAATGCAAAGCAGGACATGAATATTGATGCGTATGAAGAAGAGGATGAATATGGCAACAACAAAAAAACAAAAAAAACAAGAACAGAAACTTTACAGAGATAGTGATTGAAGTGAAGTTGAGGCTAGAAGAGACATTTGATTTGGTGGACACAGCAGCGGTGTCACAAATAAAATGAAGAACTGCGAGTGGCAGCATGTGGCGTCTGCAGTGCAGACTGACAGTGCAACTGACAGCACGGTACCCAAAATAAAAAAAAGGGATCGGACCTCAAAGTCGAGGGGAAAAACGAAAAAATGCGCCGATTATGTTTGGGAAACCGGACATTGCTGCAAATTGCATCTTAATTTCGGCCTGCTCCCCCACAGTATGTTGAAACGTGATGTATTGCCTGCTCATTTTAATGATCCCATCCCAGACTGCAGGCATTATTGCGCTCAGGGCGGCTGTAATATCCTAGACCTAGTTAATAAATATAACATATTTGAAGGCATTATTACCAAAAAGGGACTTTGGGCAGAATAGTAAGAATCATGTCACTCATACAGTAGCTGTCGGCTAATTCCCGCTGGTAACAACCATGAAACCAGCGGTGAGCACCTGCAGTTGGACCGGAATGGCCCTTTTCCGCCCGGACAGTCTCTCCAAAGCCTGGCCGAATTCAGCACAGAGATCCAAGAGCACAGCTCTAGAGAATCTGAATCTGCTTATTAGCCAGTCATCATCATGGGCAAGGAGGTCCGCATGATCCCTGAACACGCGTTCTCTCCTAATCCTCCCATTTACATAATCTTCCAGCAAAGCCAGTGCATCCATCTCAAATATTACGCTTGAAAGTAGTTGGGGTATTTCTATTGGCAGCAATAAGACTGATTAAGCAAGCTTACCAAGGAAGTAAGCAGTAAGACTGCTTACTTCCTTGGCACAATGAACGTGCAAATCAATTATATATGGTACAGAGGATTCAATTTATTAATTGGCATACAGTCCCGGCCCTTTAATCTGAGTTTAAGGCTAACTGCAAAGCTACAATATAGATATCATTGCTGGTTTGGATGTTTATAATAACATGAATCCATAATTCATGTTTGGTGTGAGGTGAAATGATATGTGTGAGAGGAGTAATATGCAGTCTGGCTGCAGTTCACCACCTCACCAACTGCGTCGTTGATTCCCTCGTCTCCAAAATGTCCGTACGCACGGGTCAGAGTTGGCATACAGGTGCGCACATTTTGCCATCAAATCTTTTTTCAATAAATCACAACTTTTGCTTTGAAAGTGGCGTACGCCAGTTTCAGGCCCCGTTTTGTGCGTACGCAACGTTTATAAATGAGACCCCAGGACACTATGCTGACAGACCCAGACACAGACCAAACAATGCAGGAGAGCTGAAGGCCACGATTGAAGCATCCTTGTCTTCCATAACACCTCAGCAGTGCCACACCCTGATAGCATCCCTGCCACATTGCATTGAGGCAACAATTGATAAAAAAAGGGGATCGAACCAAGTACTCAGCCGCCTGTATCTTTCGGTCACCACCCAGCGTTCGTGACCATAGATAGACCATAATTGCTTTATATCAAACCAAAACTTGAGTGTTTGTGTCCAAAAAGTTAAATTTTATTCTCATCAGACCACATCAAGTTAAAGTCCAGGAGTCACAACAGTGCGTAGTAAACCCCTTTCCATTTACATTTGTGATGTTAGGACAAATAAGGATTCTTTCAAGCAAGGATCCTAATAGTCAGTTGGTATCTAGGCAAGGCAAGTTTATTTGTAGAGCACAATTCATAAACAAGGCCATTCAAAGAGCTTCACAGTCGCATAAATTAAGAAAACAGTTAAACAAATAAAAAAACATCAACTTAAAAAAATAGTTAATTATTATAAAAAAGAAAGAGTGCAGATAAAATACTTTCAACTGCAATATGCACGGGTAAAAAGAACTGTTTTAGCCTGGATTTAAACATTGTTAGAGTTGAGGCGTGTCTCACATCCTCATGAAGACTATTCCATATTTTAGCTGCCTGGAAGTGAAATGCAGCCTCGCCGTGTTTATTGTTGACTCTGGGAACCACCAGGAGACCCCTCCCTGAAGTTCTCAGGGCCCGAGATGGTTCATATGTCTCTAACATGTCAGAGATGCACTTTGGTGCCAAACCCTGAAAAGACACAAGCAGAGCTGTTTTAAATTCTATTCTGAGCAACAGGAAGCCAGTGCAGAGACCGGAGCACTGGACTAATATTGTCGTATTTCCTGGTTCTTGTCAGGACCTGAGCAGAAGCGTTCTGGATGTACTGCAGCTATCTAACAGCTCGTTTAGAGAGACCTGTGATCAGGCCGTTACAGTAGTCTTCTTAGCAATGTTTTTTCAGATAGTAAAAAGCAGTTTATGTTATTGGCTGTTTAAGTTCAGGTCCGAGTCCATGATTACCCCTAGATTTCTAACCTGATTTTTGGTTGAAGACAGAGAGACTCAAGATGACTGATAACACTTTATATATGTGTCTGTGGGCCAAAACAATGATCTCAGTTTTGTCTGAGTTTAACTGGAGAAAGTTGTTTTGCATCCACAAACTGATCTGTTCAATACAGTGACAGAGAGTATCTATAGGCCCATGTTCACCTGCTGTCAGTGACACGTAGATCTGAGTGTCATCTGCTTAGTTATGGTAAGACACATCATTGCTGTTAATTAGCTGGCCCAATGGAAACATGTACAAGTTGAATAAAAGTGGTCCCAAGATTGACCCCTGGGGGACTCCACAGGTCATGGGAATTTTGTCTGAGACACAGTTGCCAATTTCGACAAAGTAAGTCCTTTCCTCGAGATAGGACTTGAACCAGGTTAGAGCAGTACCAGAGATTCCCACCCAGTTTTCTAACCTGTGAAGTAAGATCCCATGGTCCACTGTGTCAAAGTTAGCGCCCAGGTCCAGCTGAACTAAAACTGAGACTTTGCTTGCGTTGGTGTTCATGCAGATATAATTTGTCACCTTGAGCAGAGCTGTCTCTGGGGCCTAAAGCCTGACTGGAAAGTATCAAACACATTGTTAGACAGGAGAAAGTAAGTGAGCTGTTGATATACTACTTTCTCTAGGACTTTTCCTAAGAGTGGTAAGTTTGATATGGGCTGGTAGTTGCTCAGTACTGTGGCATCAAGGCTTCGCTTCTTTAGAAGAAGCTTAATGACCACAGTTTTTAATGCATTTCTAGTGGTTGTTATGAAGAATTTGCGATTTATTGGGTTTCTCACAGTGTGCTTTGCAAATAATTTTGCCTGAAAATTTTGATTATATCTTGTATCATATTTACTATTAATGAAACCAGTTTTGAATAAATAGTTTGATTTGGCTGAATTCCAGAGAGATTAAGATAAGGACACAAGTTCAAGGTTTCTTGACACTCAGATCAGTTTAAAGAGCTGAATTATGTTGAAGTGAAAGTGTAGTGAAATTATTGTTACATTCAAAGTGACATTGTGAACTTATGTCATAGCAAAATAGTATTAATTTATCACAAAGCATTTTAAACATCCTTAGAGGTCCCAATAAGTAAAAAAGTGAAATTATATTTACTTTACAACTGTCAATTTTAAGCCTTTCTACCAAGAGAAAATATCCAACTGTTCACTATTTAATGAGACACCAATATAGTACCTGGAGCTTGGTGAATACATTGTGCACACCCTGACCCACAAGGACATCATTCTTCTGCTGCAACAACTCTCATAAAAACATCCAGAGAGTTTCAAATGATTCATGCACCAATATTTTGGCTTGCTGGCATTCCACTGAGGTGCCTAGACATGACCAATATATTCCCAAACTCTCTCTTCCATACCACACACACTCGCAAACACAGAATTACACTTGAGTATTGGGACCAATTCACTGGGCATCAGTCATGTGGTATCCTTGTCAACAGATGAAAGATTAATGCAAATTACTCATGAACCATCAACCAAGACAAACTTGGAACACAAAATTAATAATCCCATCACCCATGTGCATATACTGTATGTCAAACAGTAGCAATGAAAAAATTCTGCATTTTCATATTTTGGGGGTGCTACACTTCCTGTATAATAATAGTTTTGATACACCAACATGAATTACTGCAATACTGTGAATAGAAAAGAAAAGGAATCTAGTTAAAAAAATGAAAATCTCAAAAGTACAGTGTGCTTTTACATTCATTCTTCTTACTCAGATAAATAAAATCAAATGTAACCAGTAAATAGCAGACATTTTAGGGAAAAAAATGTTGTGTTAATGTTTAAAGTTTCATCAGGTTGTTACAAAATATCACAAATTATTAATATCTGTCTGAACACTGTTCAATTCATACAAAAAATGGGAGAGGAGCATGCCACAATTGCCAACCTTTCAAGACAACTAAATCAGGCCTTTCAAACTTCAGACCTCAATGGCTGGTGCCCTGCAACTTTTAGATCTGTTCCGCAGATTCCCCTTAATTACCTCATTATTTCTTCAGGTATGTTGAATCACAAGAGTGTTTAAAATATCATCAGGATTTCTGGACTGGAGTTTGACACCTATCGCCGAAATTAACAGGTGAGCAGACTTTATAAGCTGGTAAAGTTTGCATTTTTAAACAAGAAGTTGTATCCCAACCTTATCAGCAACATATTGCATACACATTGTCCCAACTATGATCACTTCCTGGTAATAGCTGTTGCCGTTGGAAGCTTTTCAAGAAAGTAGTCCCGGCTAGTTTCTGGGGCCTTCAAACTGTGTTGTTTTGCTTCAGAAAATTACATGCGTTTAAAAGCTTGAAAAGAGTTCCAGTCTTATTTTTATTTAAGGCCAAAAATGTTGTTTTCAATCAGACCTTTACATCTGTCAGGCAGTTAAGTAATTTAATTGTGGAACCACATCGGGAACTCACATGGATATAAATCTACACATCATCTGCAAAGAAATGGTAGGAGACCGTGTTTACGGAAAATTGAGCCAAAAGTTAATATATATACAAAGAAAATAAAAGGGGGCCCAAAATAGAACCTTGTGGAACACCACAACATGATGTTGTTGAAGAAAAGAAATGTCCCATATTACAGAAAATGTCTTATCTGCAAAGTAAGATTTAAACTATTTCAACGCTATAGCCTGGATGCTTACATAGTGCTCCAGACGAGATAGGATAATCTGGTGATGAACAGTATCAAAGGTCGCAGTTAAATCTAAGAGCACTAAAACAACTGCTTTCCCAGAATAAACAGTTAAGAAAATGTCACTAAAAACTTAAGAGAACCGTCTCGGTACTATGACCAGACTTAAAACTTTCTATAATACCCTGAGAATCAAAAAAATCCTGTAATTGCATGAATACTATTGTTTCCAACACCTTGGGAAAAAAGGGGAGCTTTGAAATTGGCCTATAGCTTGAAACCTCTGAGGGGTCAAGATTAGGTTTCTTTAAAAAGTGGTTGAAAAACAGCTTTTTTTTTTAATGCTGCTGGAACACTTCCAGTTGATAAGCTGGTATTTATATCAGCAAGCATTACGGGGGCAATAGTGAAAAATACAGTTTTAGCAGTGATGGTTGAATGTTGTCCAAAGGTTAACATGCAATTTCATTCTACTCAGGACTATGATTATTTTCACATTTACAATGAATAATAAAATAAGACATGTTTTTTTTTGTTATCAAATATACTAAATTAGGAAGAAGTGACAATACAAAATCGAAAACCTGTAAAAAAAAAGGGTTAAAGTGTTCAGTAGTGATTATAAAAGGCACTGATAGTTAAATTGTGTTTTTTCTTAATCACCATTATCTTTAGGTAAACTCATATCAGATAGCCTACCTATAACTAGACAATCTTTCTAGTAAAAAAAATATTAGAATGTCAAAAATCAACTGTAAAGTTAAACTGTGACGACCAATCATAAGAAAATGTTGATTATTTCGGGCTGCACGGTGGCGCAGTGGTTAGCATGTTGCCTTGCAGCAAGAAGGTTGTTGGTCCGTATCCCGGCCCAGGGCCTTTCTGCATGGAGTTTGCATGTTCTCCCCGTGCATGGTTTGTCCTGTCTGTCTCTATGTGTGGCCCTGTGATTGGACTGGCGACCTGTCCAGTGTGTACCCCGCCTCTCGCCCGTTGACAGCTGGAGATAGGCACCAGCCCCCCAGAAAATGGATGTTGACTATATATTTTTTAAAATAATGTTTAAAATTGTATTTAAAAAAAAGAATCTTAATTAAAGAGTATCACTGGGAGCTTTTTGGAGGGGCATCCAAACCTAGAACTGTGGTCTCTCCTCCTGTACAGCTGTCTATATAAAACAAGAGAGTTCATAGTCTCTTAAGCCAATCTTAGGGAAATGTGGACCCAACAGTGATCTGTTTGATCATTAAGGAATGCTGTGTTAAAAACATTTTCTTACTATGAATTTGAAGGCCAAATATGAAGCAATTACAATTCAGTTCAATTCAGTTTATTTATATAGCGCCATTTCACAACAGATTTCATCTCAAGGCACTTTACAAGAAGAGTTATTATAATACAATGTTTAATTTAGGAATTAGAGAACCACAGAAGATTGCGTCGTGACTTCTCAGCAATCCCTCACACTGAGCAAGCATGAAGTGAGAGTGGAGAAGAAAAACTCCCTTTTAAACGGAATTAACCTCCAGCAGAACCAGGTTCAGCATAAGCGGACATCTGCCGAGACCGTCTGGGGTTTGCAAAAGGCATCAGAGACACAGAAAGAGCAACGGAACTGATGCAGAAGCAGAAATTGGTAGCAGGACGTGGAGAACGTTTCTCCACTGGAATGCCATCTTAGTCAGGGTCGTCAAGCAGGGCGGGTCAGGAGCACCTACTGTAGGAAGAGACTAAGAGAAAACAGGTTAGCGCTTGAATTGACAACACATCATGCAGTTCGAGAGAAGTAGGAGAGAAAGTAGGAACTGACTCTAATAATGTCCTCCAACAGCACCATAGCTACTAACATTAACCTGTCTCTTCCTAGCTACCTGTCTAACCTGTCAGCTTTGTCAAAGAGGAAGGTTTTAAGCCTAGTTTTAAAGATAGACAAGTTGTCTGCTTCACAAACCAACCCTGGGAGCTGGTTCCATAGGAGGGGAGCGTGGTAACTGAAAGATCTGCCACCCATTCTACTTTTATAAATCCTACTGTAGGAACTTCCAGTAAACCTGGATGGATCTCATTTTTCACAATATTACTAAGGTGAAAAAAGGAAATCCTAGAGACGTCTTTAATGTGAGATCTAAATGACATATCCTGGTCAAAAATAACACAGAGGTTATTTGCTTTATTACTGGAGGCTAATTTAATGCCGTCCAGGTGAAGGGGTTGACTAAGTAGTTTCTTTTTCAAAGCTTCTGATCCAAAGACGACAACTTCTGTTTTATCAGAATTCAGAAGCAAGAAGTTTAGAGTCATCCAATTTTTTATGTCTTCCAGATATGCCTGTAGTCTACCTAACTGACTGGATTCATCAGGATTTATGGATAGATATAGCTATGTATCATCTGCGTAACTTTTGAAATTTATCCCATGCTGCCTTATGATTTTACCAATAGGAAGCATATATAAAAGTAGCCTAATAGGTGTTTTACTTAAAATATATATATTTTTTAAACTTGGTCACCACAGTAAAAAAGCATACTTATATTAACTAAGTAAATCTAAAAAAATTCAAAGAAAAATAATGTATTTTATATTGTAGGCTTACAGTTACCCCCGCATATACTAAAACCCTTTGTATTTCAGTTGTCGCTGCATATTGCAAAACGGCCCAGAAAGATCAGAGTTTGGTCAATGTCTATGCACTATGCTGCTGGTAAGGATGGGACACAACTTTATGTCTAAAAATGCAAACTATCCCTTTAAACAGAAAAGCAAGCAAGAGACCCTTGGTAGCTCTGGGGGAGCTCCAGAAATCCACAGCTCATTTGTGAATGTGTTCAGCAGGACGGCCACCGGGCTTACTCTTAACAAACATGCCCTTCATGGAAGTATGCCTCTTGATGCAGAACAAAATGCACGTTAGTGCGCTGTGAATAAAGAATTTAAAATTGTATAAAACTACACTCAGGCTTCTTTTTAGATTATATTTCCCTTGCTAGTTGTATCAAAAACTCTGAGATGGAAGATATTTTAACAAAAGCAAAATTTAAATCAATATACATACTCACAAAAGCGCAACTGAGCATTGAACTGGCGTTCAGTCAGACATCCACAAAATAAATATCTGGTACCAATTTACTCTCTCTGACATCCACACTCACACACAAACCCTCAAGAGTTTAATAGATTTCCTCACCATCATTGCAGAAAATTGTCTATGGACATGCATTCACATCCTTGATACATGATTAGTAAACAACAAATAGCAGACTAAGAAGTAGCGGAAATCATTTGGTGCCCAACAAAGAAATGGCTGAAGAGAAATATCAAGGGACAGAGAAAGCTTGGGAGAAATTGGGAAGCAGAGAAGATTAGAACTCTACATTGGCAAATGCAGAATATTAGAACTGTCTGCCAAATGACAAAAAGATATTGTAATATTTATAAAACAATTCAATGATGGATTCTCAACAAATGGAAGGGTTATGAAAAGTGAGGTGGTAAGATGATATATCAAAACATGTTATGGGAAGGTATAGTATGGAAAAGAAACAACTCATTTTCTAAATGGTTAGTGAGACAGAGATATTGTCACCTCTGTTAACCTAAAGGAAGGGAGGTCAGGGAAGCAAATTAAATTTGAAAAGTCAAAAGGTAGAGGTAAACTATGTCAGTGATAATAGGCAAACATATTAACCATATTTAGTTTAGTTGAGTGCATTTGCATTCAGGCAATCTGCAACAAATTTCATTTCTAGGTTTTTTACAAGACCGTATCAGATAATTACAATCAGATCCAATACGTATTCATTTGTTTAAACTTATATTTAATTACATACAGTCCAATTTAACGAAGGTTAATTCAGTAGGGACACATCTTTTAATTTTTACATTTTACATTCAGAGACTCGCTACCTTTTAGTCGTGTTCAGATATTGAATTTATGCTTTATAAATCAGTCTCAGGTGTGTTCAGATGATTTAGGATCACACCCCACCAGTTTCTGCCATAATCGGTCAATGCAAAGGGCCTATTCTACATAGACTTAAGGCAGAAGGTATGGGTGGTTTTACGGGTAACCATTAACTGAGAAGCATAGAGAGCATAATTCCACTAAGAATGAAATCGATGTGTTGGGAAATCAACCAAGATTTATCTATATAACGCTTTACTCAACCAAAATGTGACTAAAGTGCTTAGCAAAAACGAGACAAAAATATAGTTATTAATAAGAAAATATGTAACAAGACAGCAAGAGTGAGGAGAACAAAAAGAAAAGAAAAAAATGTCTGAGACATTCATCTTTGTTCATTCTGAGTACTTGCCGGTATAGAAAAGCAATGCCAATACTTGTACCACACAAAAAATGTGTTGAATTGGAAGACAAATGATGGTAAAAAAGATTTTAAAAAAAATATTAATAAAACTGACCACAAACTGAAAATTTCAAGTGGAAATTAAACATTTTCTGTGAAATTATTGCCCACTTTCCACATATTTATTAATTCATGGTATTTGTTAAATAACCAATACAAATATAAGGACATTAGAACAATATTGGCTCCAATACCAATATCAGTTTGGGTGCATCCCTATCAATATTCAACATTTACATTGTTATATTACATAAGTCTCTTACAAAGGTGGAAATAAACAAAAACATTTTTTTATATTGGCCCAGTGTTATTTATTGGACCAACACAGATATGTTAAAAAATGACTAACATCATCCAATACTTAAACAGTGTATATTTTGGGTGTATATTCCAAATACGCAAGACCCAACGTGGGATTTATGAACGTGTCGGATCCGCCCAAATTTGTGCGTAAAGACCTGCGCTTGTTGATAAATGTCATGGATGAAACAAGCTTATTTATGAAAGTCACGCCTATAAATATTCACCAACCGCCTCTTCCGCGCCTTGTTTTTGCGACATGGCTGAACGGCTGACGACCAAGATTGTTAAAAATAGGAACTTCACTAGCAGGAAATGGGTCATAGGCAGACCCAGCTTCATGGTGCGTCTTCTGTGCGCTTGGAACGGAGGGTTATTAGATGCTCCAAAAACCTTTGTCACCTAAAGCATGACATGCAGTTATTCATTGTTATATTACACAGCTGGTGGCCAGAACACCCAGTATGGATAGCATTTTGCGCACAACCCACACCTTATAAAAACATCTAAGCTGTAACCATACATTGCAAATCATGTTGTACATAGAACATTTCTAGTTACTTTTTATTCATTTATATTCATAACTGATAAAGAATGTTTACATAGTAACTCTTTCACTGCCACTTTAGGTCTATTTTGGTTTTTATTTTTATCTAAGCAACATTATGGGAGAGAGAAATTGTTTTTTTTCTTCAATTTTTCTGTATGCTGCTGCTATTGAGAAATCGATAATTTGTGGGAGACTTTAGAGTTTGACATTTTGCACCTTTTTTAAGGACAGACTATCATAAAAAAGGGGATCAGCACGCACATCTTTTCCAAAAATATTGGGCAGCCGAAAACATGGGTAATATTGAAAGGAAGAAAAAAGACGACTCGCACACTAACTGCAACAAGTAAGGCACTAACTTTTTAGATCGACTACAATTTGGAGCCCTTTGGTGTGCGAGGCGCCCCTTGTTTATTTAATATGAAAGACGATCATGACATAACCCAAACATAACTTAATGAAATTGCATATTTGTAATGTGAGAGGTGTAGGCATAATTTTTCCAGCACGGGAATGTTTAATGTTGTCTAAATTTTGAATTTTATGCATGTTGCGATGAAGGTTGAAATGGGTGTAAAATTTACACCACCTCCTGACTTGGTGTATATTTTTTGTGCATTGTACGCTCTCGTCCAGATTGATAAATGCCGAAAAGTGTCAATTTTTTGTGAACGCAACATTTACAACCTGATTTGGTCGAACGCAAGTTGAATGAGGCCCATTGTGCCCAAGGGCCTCTACTAACATAATTTGACCCTGCTGAGAAGTTAAGCAAGACAACTGTTTCTCAGAGAGGTAACAATTATATGTATTGTATTCATTTGTAAATATCACATGAGGGTGTCCATCATGTCATAGATCATGGATCCGGATGGGTCATAGACCCATCCGGACCATGGGCAAGAGATTATGTGGACCGGAGAAATCACCACAGTCTGAATGTACAGGTATGTAGCCTACTACTGAAGCCATGATTGTCCCAACAGTAGTCTAAAGCATAACTGATTTTTTCCCTACATGCTGACACATGATCTGTGATGCCAATTATTTAATCACAAACATCAAGGCAAAATGACCTGGGGGGGTACGTGATAGAATCTTTAGGTCAAGCTCAGTGGCACAGATGCTTGCTCAAGGTAAGAGAATATCTTAAAATTAACAGTCATTATGTTTCAATGTGTCGCGTCACGTACATGACATTCATTCCTTTCTCACCCTGCAGGGGAGTTTGAAAGTATCCTTCTTGGAGACAGGGGTCTTCCTTACCTTTTAATACCATACAGCGATCCACTTACTGAGGCAGAGGAGGCCTTTAACGGTGCTCTCAATTCCACCAGGGCACGAATTGAGATGGTTTTTGGCCAACTAAAATCCAGGTTCAGCCTCATATTCAGATAATAGCCTTAGAACTACAATACTGCCCAGACAACCATAAAGTTTCAAATGTCTTTTTTTCTCCAATTCCTACAGGTTCCAGTGTCTGAAATACCTTAGGGTTGCTCCAGAACGTGCCTGCGACATCATGGTGGCTTGCGTCATCCTCCATAATATCGCAACCATCCGCAGGGAGAGGCTCCTGGACGTCACACTGGAGGAGAGATGGGAGGATCCCAATCCCATGCCAGAGGACATGGATGGGAGGGCCACGAGGGACCTCTATAGGGATGCACATTTTGCTTAATTTAAAGAGCTCCATTCTTAAATCCATTTTTTTTATTTTTCTACAATTTACTGCAGGTGATAATCAAAACCAAAGTTCAGGCTTGACTAAGTGAGACAGGACATAGTAGTGTTGAAACATTTTATTGTTATGTTGGTGGGTAACACAGGTCAGGCTGTGAAGACAGAATGGAACATTAAATACAGTAAGAACAATGTCCTTTTGCTGTGCATTTGGATTCATCCTTACATCCTTTTCCATCTTCCTGATCTCAAGTTTGATCTGCTTAATCTGTAGCCTCTTATACTCCGTTGCATGGAGGAGATACCGCTTATAATTTGCACAGATGTCCTATGATGTTTTAAATGTGCAACCAACTATGCAGTTAATGGTGGGTAAAAGGTAATGGCTACTCACTTCACTTCGCAGCAGATGTAGTCCTCTTGCCAGCTGCGGAAGGCCTAGGTTCCTGCAGTAGGGTGTGTGTGGTACATTATTAAGGTGTGATTTTAAATTTTCAAATACAACTGGTACATTAATGATTAGGCTTACATCTTGTAGCTCACTGTCTCGACCGGTGAGTGTTTAATCATCGTCATAATCATGTGGCTGTTGGCTTTGGCCTTCTCCCTGCAAACAGAGAAACAACAGTTAATGAGGGAGAGGGCTGACTGTATGTAGTGCAATGTTTCAACAGGTTAGGACCTACTGGGTCGACTTGGGTCCCTGCTGCATCCTCAATGTGCACTTGTGGTGGGTCAGGGAAAATAATTTGATCCCCTGTCACTATCAGACACACAGGTGCATAGTTGGTTATCCCTAATGGAGGGTCTGTCACCAGAATAGGGGCAGGGATTGACAATACCTTCAACATATTGGGCCCGGATCTCTGGGGCCACAGCGTTGGAGGAGCTCCCCCCCTTGATCCCAACTATCTTGGGCCCCCTATTTATGCCAAGGACCAGGATCTCAGCTGGTGTGAGCTCCTCAGGTGGCGGTCCCCCACCAGTACCCATGGATTCAGTCTGCTTTCTGGTGGCTGCAAGACATTTATATATTCAAAGCTGCACATCTATTTTGACTGATACATTTCACATTACATTATGGAACACTTACCATTGCCAAGAATGTTCTTGCATTTGATTTTGACCTGGTGGCCGGGTCTCCCATAGGCTACTGAGATTTCTTCTGTTGAGACATAACCGTGAGGGACGCACACCATGTCTGCCCTATAGCCCTCATCTCCATTGAATTGATTGATATGCTCAATTATTCTAGATAAACAATAATGCAGGAATTACAGCTATCCCATCGATTTGCATAACAATCTGTTGATAAATGAGATGAATATCACTTTAACATTACTACTAGGGCTGCCAAATGATAAAATATGGAGCATTTCACATAAATTGCAGTGAAACAATGCTATTTTAATTATGTTCATATGAATGTTACTTACTAGGGCTGTCTTATTGTTCTTTGGGGATTTTCCTTTTAATTTTAGCGATTTGGTTGCATTAAAAGGTCTACATAATAGATTAGTTTAAAACAAAAACCATTAAGAAATCAATTGGTAGATTATTGTCTACATATATTTTTCCCTTTGATGGGGCATTTATATAACATGATGATGCTGAAATACTTAATTTTCTTTATCACTTACGTA
Source organism: Apricaphanius iberus (assembly GCA_028564705.1). Classification (NCBI taxonomy): domain Eukaryota; kingdom Metazoa; phylum Chordata; class Actinopteri; order Cyprinodontiformes; family Aphaniidae; genus Apricaphanius; species Apricaphanius iberus. The sequence continues at coordinate 979,008 of JAPXFQ010001662.1, forward strand.
TTCAGCCTGTCGGCAATATTCTGCCATGCCACATCCCTCGCTTTATTGATTGCCGCGGTATTGCCCTTCTTGCGGATTATGTGGCTGTAATCCTCATATACCTCCATGAGGAGCGTTTGTTCCGCTGCAGAGAACATTTCAGCACGGCACTTTCCCTTGCTTTTCGGCATTTTGGACAGTTTTCATTCTCGACTAGAATGGGCTTTTTATTTTCATTATTATTTGATTTCACTTAATGGAACGACTTGGAGCTAGATTGGGAATTGGAGCTTAGTCAAGCTTCAAGTTTACACCTACGTCTTGCAATTCTTAGCTACGTTGATGGAATACCCCCCAGGGGCCTGTACAATGAAGGTAGCTGAACAAACTCTGGGTTACAGGATTGGTTTTGAGTCAACAGACCAAACCGATGCAATCAGGCTTTATTGGTACCATGACGCAGCTTATTAACTTTCTCTGTCAACTCAGGCTTTGATCCTTAAGCTATGATTAATCCACACGTGCGTGCACATAAAAGAGTGACGTCGACACTGAACAACCAATCGTGTTCGATATGGATAGAGCGAGAGCTATATACTTTTCAGCAGAGGAGCAAGAGATATTTCTTCAGAAATATTAAGAATATAGAAGTACTTTTCAAGCACGCAGTAACACTGTATCTGCTTCCAGCGCAAGAGAAATATCTTGGAGGAAGATTGCTGATTGCGTTAATGCGTAGGTTAAACAATGTACATTTATGTAGGCTAAGCATATTAAAAATATATTAAATTCTAAAATGAAAATGTATTCGTGTTAAGAGATACGTATATATATATATATATATCTTGTATATGTGTGTAGATGTATGCAAAATGTGAATGTATAGGCAATTACATCCAGCAGATCAAGACAAAATATAAAAATATAATTCAAAGTGGAGAGTATTTACCATAACCTTTTATTATTTTTTTGAACATTTAATCACAAACACTTGTTTGCAGCAAACAGAAAAATGTGAAATGAGGAAAACTGGGGGAGGGCCACCTCCTCAAGATTACACTGTGACGGAGGAGTTGGCTCTGAGCAACAATAAGGGTTGGCCAATTATGGATGGGATTGCATGTGCAATACATACCATTTGCGGTACAGTAAGGGCATGGCTTTGACGAGTCACATTTGTTATGTGCAGCTCAAGAAGTTCACAAAGATAAGACATTCCTTCCGCAGAAAATCAGTATCTTTCATACAAGTAAGCATCAGGAAAGTCAAATGGATTTTGTCTGTCCCTAAAAACTCTTTTCTACGAAGTGCTCGTCTAACAATTTGCGCAGAGATGTCAACAGAATTTGGGAGAAAAGGTGAAGCCATTGCAACAGAGAACCGACGCTGGGAATTAGTTACGTCACCTATATGTTTCTTTGCTCACAGCTGATTGGTTAAAGTTCAGTCTGAGATCTCGAATCCAGAACATAACCCGCCCCCGGAGCAGGTTAGCCGTGCAGCTTAAGATACCATGGCAACGAACACCATTTAAAGCCGAGCTACTTTCATAGTACCTAAAACCCAGGGTTGGCGGAAACTAAGCTGAAACATAGCTGGCTAGCAACTTAATCCAGGTTCAAGGTACAGGCCCCTGGTGTATTTTTTCTGCTGTTATTGTGATTGTTTACCATTTTGTATCCGTGGTTTTGTCTCCAAAGCTCCAACTGGTCTGGTATTCTGCTCAGCTGCAGCGCCCTGCTGGATGGGGAGCATCAATTTGGACGGTGCTCCCAGTGACCAAACATCCTCCATGTCCTGTTGTCAATTTTTTATTTTCTTTAATAGATAAAGTACTCTTACATCAGTGATTTTGTTATTTTTGTGTCTCTTCTCTGTCTTTTCAATCCCCCAGAGAGTCGTGGCTTATGACCGTTTGTACTGAGCCAGGTTCTGCTGGAGGTTTCTTCCTGGTAAAGGGGATATCCTATATATATATATATATATATATATATATCCCCTTTATAATATAAGGAAATATATTAGATGTTGGCATCTGAAATAGTCAGGCTTTATTCTAACTTGACGTCAACCATTGTATTTGCAATGAATAAAAAAAACAACAATATTTTAATCTTAGACTGTATACAGGCCTTTCATATGAAAGGGTAAACATTTATGGCAGTACATTCAGACAAAAATCTACGTAAGAAGGAAAAGGATTGGTTCATCTGCCAGGTTTTTGAGAACGTACTCTTTTCACAAGCATTATTTTTGTTAAGTTTTCACAAATACATTTTTAAACAGTTTTTCAGAATTTTTTTTGTAGTTTCGTACATTTACTTATTGTCAAGTGAAAATCTATAGACCAAACATAATTATAAAATGTTCAGTGGTTCATATTCAAACAGTATTTTAATGCAAAATTACAGCAACAGTTTTTCTAGTTCTAAAAGGTCTAATCTCCAACTGCCATATTTGTGTCTTTGAATGTTAAATCTGAAAAGTCAGACTAGCTTCGCAGTACACTCTGTTATTTTGCATGCCTTAAATGTAAAGAAATACAACACTTATCACACACACACATAAAATAATGCATTCACAAAGTAGCGCTGTTACAAAGTGAAAGCCAGTTGTATAATTACAGTAAGCTCCCTTCCTCTTCCATTCTTTATGATTAACAAAATAACAGTTTTGAGATTGAAGCAGAATGCAAATAATGCTGTATGCATGTGTGTGTATTTCTGTGTTTGGACGTCTGTGTGTGAGAGAGATAATCAGATGCCAACTGAACTGTGAAAGTGATTGCCATGGAAGCCAGTGTGAGACGGGACAATCAAAGAAACATTTTTCTTATCAAAATTTCACACACACACAAAACAACTATACAGTTATAGTTAATAAAGCAAGTTTTGATGTAAGATGGCAGTTTGGGAGGCAATTAAGATTTTCCTGTTCTTCACATGACTACTAGATGTGCTTAGGTCTCATGTACAAATATCAATGACATTACAGCAGAATTAAAAGAGCCGGAAGCAGATTCTGTTGAATCAGCAGCAGTATCCTAGATGTGCTGCTTTATTGTGTAAACTAAGCAAACAATTGATTTATATTTTTGTTTGCCACTAGGACAATTTTTTTATCTTCAAATTTGCAACATTTCTAATTGATTTTTGAAATAGTTCTTTAAATGATTCTTGTAATAAGCATGTGTGACATATGAAGAGAGATATAGCAATTGTCGATAAGAAAGCAAAGAATTATGGATTGGCTTTTGTTTTTCTTTTTGGATGCATGTGTAACGAGGTAGTGTTGGAATGTGTTAGTTTTGGGTTGTGTTTCTTGTGTCTGTCTGTCTCCATGTCTACTATTATCCCCAGCTGCCCCTTGTTTTCTCTCATTGTCTACCCTGTGTATATATACCTCCCGGTTCCACTTGTCCTCTGTTGTCTTGTTTATGTCGTAGGTCATCGCACGCAGTTCTATGTCATCTTGTTGTCAACATTGTCTTGTTAAATACTGCTGGATTGTAAATTCTATATTAAAGTGTTCCTCTATTGTGGATTAACTCCAAAACTGTCAATTAGCTCTATTCACGGTTGAGGATCCAGCTTTCCTCCGCAGGGTCGACAGAGTGATTTCCTGTTCCAGAAAACAAAGCAGGAAATACAACAACACAGATCTGTTTGTCATGAGACTGACCTGCAGGACGGCTCACCAAGTGTGCGCGCTGACTCACAGACCTCATCTCTTTTTATTGAACACAAAGACAAAAAGAATCACATGACATGGTCACTCCCAGTACATAAACATTCATTGTGTGCCCCTTATCTACTTCCCTAAGTCTGTTTTTCCCCCAAAATGATTTACAGACACCCGCTTTTATGTGGGTCCTAAACTATCTTTCTTCCTGTTTCTACACAACTGGGTAATTTCCTAAACACAACTTGGTATTTATGACTGTTGTAAAAGCCTGGTACTCATTTAAGATTATTTTTACTTCAAATCCCTCTTTTCATTCGTTCCAACACGAATGAATTAATTTCTCTGAATGTCTCCTACAGGTTCCTGGAGGGGTAGCAAAAGGTATTAGCCCTGTAAATTATCACCCACTGCCTTCTCAATACACCTGCTAACTAAGGAACGGAGACAGGGGATGCAGCAGCATCCACAAAGAACCACAATTGACACAAAAACTGCTAATGACACCATTATGGACATTGCCAGAGTTTTCCACTTACCGAACATGTTGTTTAGCAAATCATCCCACATAGAGGTGTCAACGCCAGACTGTTCTTTCAGCCTATTTTTGAGTGTTCTAAGTCCTTCCACTACTTTAGTTAGTTTTCCTTCGGAGGCTGTGTTATTGGGGATAAAAGTACAGCACCGCTCACCGAAAATTGAGCATACACCACCTTTTTCAGTTAATAACATATCTACTGCAATCCTGATTTGGAAGGCCATAAGGGAGGTTGCGCTAAGTTGCTCATGTATGGCTTCAAATCCATATCTAGTGTTATTTGCTAATTTCTGGACATTATAGTGAATATAATTTATTCTGTCAACGTTTTTATTTATGGAGCACCACCAGCAAATACTGGACTCTAATCCAGCATAAATTTGATTAACCAATTTGTATTCATCAGGTAAACCTCTGGGAACACATATAGAATCAATGTAAGTGGGATCAGAAACTGGAACAGTAGTTTCACGCTTGGATCTTCTTCCTGTGTACTGTATCAGAGGTTGTTTCCCCATTGGAGAGGAAACGAACACTTCAACTGACATGATTAAGGTGACCGGTGTACACAGACCTGTCCAATTTCTAGGTAAAGTTGATCTCAACGTTTTTCCACCACAATACCACCAAATGTCTGCTCTAGCCTGGAATGGGTTAGTAAAGTTTTGGATCGAAAAGCAATAGGAGGAGTTCATTGTACCTACCGGTTTATTACCTGGGGAGGTGTTGTTAAAACAGGTGAAATTGTTTAGAGCTACATTGCTGTCGAAAAATGGAGGGGTAGCTCGGTTATCTGCTATGGGAAATGGATCTTCCCACTGCGTACATTCAGAGACTGGATTCACCTGGGAGAGCAAGGAAACTAAACATGATGTGTTAAATTCATTTGGTGTGGCTACTACTTTTAAAAGAGGCCTGGGGCCCATACAAACTATACAATCTTGGCCTACTGTATTACCTGTTTTCTCAGCCATAAGCAACCAATTATTAGTGGATCCTCCAATTCCTGTCATCATTTCAAAATAATCATCTGGAGTAGGATGCTCTTTAACTATGCTACCCCGTGATACCGAGGCTTGATTCTGGCTTACTGAGGAAGATACGTTGCGGGGGTCTTGGCATACTTTAATAGAAATCGAACATCTTTTCCACCTTTGTGTACCCAGATCAGGAAAAGCACACACCCTTGGCCACTGATACTATTTTGTGAGGGGATAAGATGGCTTTTAGTTAGGTTAACAGTGATGAGTAATTTATCTGCAGCTTTAGCTAACCTCACCAGGGGGCGCATATGTTTTGCAAAAGCTGATGTGGTGTAACTGCTCCAATCATATCCTGGTGGGTCAGCAATCAGAGTGGACCAAGTCGTATCCTTTTGGTCATTAGTTATGTACCAGGAGGGATAATCCTTATACCAAATTGCTTGTTTTCCATTCCATGTTAGAGTGTTAAGTGGGATGGTAATTACTGCCGATCCTCCTTCTGGGATACAGAAAGTGGAAAACCATCCTGGTGCGTAATATGGTCCTTGTGTGTCGCTACACTTAGAGTTAGGGGATGGTTTGGCAACTACATGTCTCCTTGGCCTATTACTTAGTGAGAGTGAGCTAAAAGAGACCTGTATCGGATTTTTGGAACTGTTATAGGGCCAATCCCCACAGCAGTAGAAAATGATGTTAACTGTGATTAATCTGCATAGTCCTAGGCCACACAGCAACTTTGTGTTGCCCCAGAGTTGCATGTTTTCAATGTTTGTTGTGCTATTTTAGTTTAGTCTTCACTTTGTTAAGGTTTTAATATGAGAAGCACAAGTTACTTTTGAACTTTATTAAAAGTTGAAAACCCTGGCAATGATAAGCAGATCTCAAAGAACCACAATGCAAATACAAGACCAGAATGTAATAAAAAAACACAATTGACCATCAGTTAACATGATTGTGCTGTAAATAACTAAATAAAACTGAAATAATAATGTAACTGTTAAGAAACCTTGATAAAATCTTAAGAAACCTATTTAACTTCTGGAATCTCTCTAGTCTTTCCTTTCCCTAGGTCTGGCTTGTAATACCTTGTACACTGGGTCATACCACGCCTTCAGGAAAACTTACCTCAGGTAACCTTACCTCAGCTAGTCTATCTTTCTATCTAAATGACCCTTTTTGCTTATTAAGAAAACCTTAAAAATACTTGGATGTTAAGAAATCCTGAAAATTAAATGATTAAAAATTAGTTAACTGGGGTGTTAATAAACCCTCTTAGGCAGTGTTAAGAAACTGCACCTGTGAATAAAAATGGTTAAGTAAATGGTTAAAAAAACCTGTAAAATGCAATAAATGGTTAAGCGAGTCTTTTAGTCCTTCAGTATAATTTTAATCTTTTTTTTTCGTTCTTCACTCTCGTTGTAGAGCCCTCTAATGGCACCTGGCAGCTGCGAGAGCGATGTAACAGCTTTTTTCAGCTGTTTCAGCTAAAATAACATATTCCCTCTTTGGAAATGGTAATTACTTCATTAATTAACCATTTCCCCCCACAACCAATTTCTTCTGGGTGAGTCAGGCCCCGCCTCCAGTGGCTTAAGCTCCCGCTTGGTCAAAACCTTTCTCACCCTCTTTAGATAGATTCCCTTAAGATTATTAGAGATCTGCGGGATGTGTGCGGAATGGATCAGGAGCCAGGGCACACTGTGACCAATGAAACCAGGTGGATCCTTTGCCTTTAAGCTGGACAGCGTGGGTGGTGCGCGCAGAAACCAGAAATGGACCAGACCAGCGAGGTTCCTGCCACTTTCTTTTGAACACCTTCAACCAAACCCACTCAGCCTCTGTGGGTGCCGGAGCTGGACCGTGAGTGACGTGTGGAGCTGGTAGGAAGGAGGTCACCAGAGATTTCAGCTGTTGATGTTCACCACGAGGGTCGGGAGCAAGATGAGAAGAGACTTGAGGCTCCCTGCCGGCCCAGGGACCAGGGAAGATCCTGCCAGTAAGGATCTCATAAGGAGTAAGACCTTTTGTTCTGCAGACTGATGATCTAATGGCCATTAGAGCAATAGGGAGGGCGTCCAGCCAAATTAGCCCTGTTTGTGCTGATATTTTTGCTAGCTTTGACTTTAAATTTAGGTTTGAGCGCTCAATCACCCCTTGCGACTGGGGATGATACACAGTGCCAAATTTATGGGTGATCCCCATATGCTTTTCAACCCATTGTAGATGTTCATTCTTAAAGTGAGTGCCATTATCAGATCTCACTCTGGTGGGAAAGCCATGGAACGGGATCCAGTGGTTAATTAAACACTTAACCACCATTTTAGAATCCTCGCGCCTAGCAGGAACTGCTTCAACCCATGATGTCAGGCGGTCTATTATAACCAACAAATACCTATAACCCCTAATAGGAGTTACCATATCTGTATAATCAATAAACACTTCCTCCCCTGGCCGAGACAGGTTCTGAAAAGTTCCCATCTCTGGCTTGATAGTGGGTTTTGGATTAAACTGCCCACAAACCGTACATTCACTCAAAAAATTCTTTACCCAGTATGATAAATATGGGTGCCACCAGAAACACGGGTTCCTCTTCATCTGATTAAAAGAGACATGTGCCTGTCCATGAGCTTCTTGGAAAAGTGTGGGTTTAAACTGGCTGGCAACACAAGTCTCCCATCTGGGCCTCTCCAGTAGTTATTTGAGAAAACTGTACCTCTGTCTTTCCAAACTGATTTCTCCTGTGGGGCTGCATTCTGCTGAGCTAGCTTCACATCCTCTGCAAAGCTGTCTGATATTTCCTGTAAATCTGTAACCACTAGCTGTGTATTTGTCTGTGGCTGGTAACCTGCAGCAGTTTTTGCAGCCAGATCTGCAGCTTCGTTACCTCTAGCCTGAGCTGTGTTTAACTTACTGTGGCCCTTGCACTTTAAAATGGCTAATTTAGAGGGTAGCTGCACTGCTTCTAAAAGCTCGATGATATCTGAGTGATGCTGAATAGGCTTGCCTGTGGTGGTGACAAATCCTGCCCTTTTCCACTGTGGTAGCTCATAATGAATAACAGAGAAACCATAATTAGAATCAGTCCAAATGGTAACTTCTTTTCCTGTTCCCCAGGCTTCAATCAGAGCCCTGATCTCAGCTCGCTGCGCACTCTGTTTGCCATGTAGTTTTCCTGACACCACTGTCTGTTCAGTATTGTTATCTTGCAACACCACAGCAAAACCTGATTGTAAGTCACCTTTACTGTCCCTAAAACAACAACCATCTGTGTACAGGGTCAGTCCTGTGGGGAGAGGTTCTGTCAACAGGTCTGGTCTTATTTTTTGGGCCACAAAATTTAGTGCAACACAGTCATGAGGTTCCCCAGTGTCGCTGAACTGATCTGCCATGTTTATGCCATCATGGATGAAAGTCAGATTTGGTGCTTCTAGGATTTTACTGAGACGTTGCTGGCGCAGGGTGGACAAAGTGAAGACCTCAGAATTGATCAGAGCCATAACACCATGGGATGTGAGGATGTGGAGTGGGTATCCTCTGACTACATGTGCTGTTTTCTCAACTAGATGTGCAATGCCTGCTGCATGTCTAGTGCATGGAGGTTGTCTCCTCTCTATGGCTTGTAGTTTGACACTAAGATACCTAAGAATGTGTCTTTGGCCCCTTTTTTTCTGAAAAAGAATACCATTAACCACTCCATCGGTTTCTGATGTATCTAGAAAAAAGGTACAGCTGTAGTCAGGTGTAGCTAAGTCTGCTGCCTGAGCTAGTAGTTGTTTGAGCTGAATGAAAGCCTCTTCTGCTGCGGAATTCCATTGTAACTGTGCCTGAAAATTCTTCATGCCATTTTCATTTACCAATGCTCTCAATGGTGTAGTGAGGTTAGTATAACCTGGAATGTAATGTCTGGAGAATTTAGTAAGTCCCAGAAATGACAGCATTGACTTTACAATAAGAGGTTTTGGATGTGTCAATATGGAGTTTTTGTGGGCCTCTGTTAAACCAGAACCCTGTGCCGTCACTTTTCTCCCCAAAAACTGGACTTCTTGTCTGACTAGTTGCAATTTGTCACGTGAGACTTTATAATCCTCTTTTACTAAATGGGAGAGTAATGCCAATGTGGCTTCAATGCATATTTCCGCAGTGGGCGTGGCTAAAATTAAATCATCCACATATTGAATCAGAACACAACCTGGTGGGAGGAGTAAGGTGCTTAAGGATTGTTTAAGAACCTGATTGAAAATGCCAGGGGATAGAGAAAAGCCCTGGGGAAGTCTGGTATATCTCAGTTTTTTACCTCTGAAAGTGAAAGAGAACACATCCCTCACTAATGGGTGAAGCGGTAAACAGAAAAAAGCATTAGCCAAATCAATACAGGTGAACCATTTCAAATCAGATGTCAGGGATGTCAGAGCCGTGTAGGGATTAGGGGTTGCAATGGGTGCTGTTTTAAGTACCTCATTAATTGCTCTTAAGTCATGTACCATCCTGTATTTGCCAGTACCTTGTTTTTCTACAGGTAAGATTGGTGTGTTGTAAGGCGAGTAAGAAGGTTCCAAAACTCCAGCCTTTAATAAACCTGCAATAGTGTCCGCTATTCCCTCCTCAGCTTCAGGTTTATGAGGGTACTGCGTACGCCAAATTGGATCAGAATGTTTTAATTCAAAAGTGATTGGTGTGGTGTGAACCAATCCTACATCTGTGGGACCGTCTGACCAGAGGTAATCGGGGAGAATTTGTAACGTCTCTATGGCCTTAGGGTGGTCTGTTTTTTCTCTACCATGAGTTCTAGACAACTGGAGGTGTTCTAACAGAGTCTGATCTGTTACTTGCGTGTCTATTTTATACATCTGAGTAGAAGGAGAAAAGGAGACTGTAGGTATCTGGGTTGGAATCCAATCTGTAATTGTGACCCCCTCTTTACCATTCCCCCCAGATCCTTGGCTTGATGTTTAGGGTGTAGTAAAAGTGACACATGTGGGAGAGCTTCAGTCTCCATCATGTACCATTTCAGTTGATCAGATGTAAGATTAGCAAACAGTGCTACTCCCTCTTTCCCCACAAAGCATGGACCGGAAGTCAAAGACCACGTGTGGCCCTCAAGCTGTTTCTCAAATTGTTCCTGATACATAGTAGGATCGCCCCTTTCATACAGGAGAGTAACATGTAAAGGGTCAGGCGGCGGGACAAAGGGTTGTAGTTCCAGCAGCCAAGGCCTCCAGCATGCCAGGAATGTGGCTGCAGAGTGTTCATGTTCAGGAGGTGTGGTAAGCCTGCCCCAGAATATGTCAGCCATTTGTGAGGTGTCATCTCTGAGCAGATATTGTCCATTCAGGGAACCACAACAGTGTTTCTGTCCATTGGTAAAAGTCTCTTCAAGTCCATCAGCTGTGCATAGTATGGTAGCTCCCAGCCTAATAAGTAAATCCCTGCCAAGAAGATTCACTGGAGTGGTGGGTGCTATCACAAAAGGACGGTTCACTCTTTGGTTTCCCACTGACACAGACATAGGTTGATTTACCGGGAGAATCATAGGAGCCCCAGAAATTCCCATTACTGACACTTGTTCTCCAGACAAGACTGTTTGTGGTAATGATTTGTCCATGGTGCTGAAAGTAGCCCCAGTATCCACCAAAAAAGCTAAGGATTGTCCAGAAATGTTCAATGTGAGCAAGGGATCTCCCTTAGTCCCGCCCACTGGGAAAATCTGTGGGCATTGTCAATAGTGCTGACCTCCTCTTCCCCTGCCATACGGAGGAGGAGCCATGTGCTGATTTGGAGCTGTGTGGTGAGAAGGCTGGTATTGTGGTTGGTTCCCGGTTGGTGGGTAAGGACACTCTCTCACCCAATGATCAATGGAGCCACACCGATGACAACCGTTAGTGCTTGGCTGATTTCCCCCAGCCCCTCTGAAGCCAAGGGGCCCTTCCCCTCCCACGTGCTCTCCAGGGGCGTTGCCATTGCTGCCCATAGGGGGCAACGGGTGACTGGTTAGGGGGGGCTCCAGCATACATTATGGGAAATGAAGGGGGAGGAGCCTCTAGGGCTGCAGCTGGGGAAATTTCTGCCACCATTTGCTTCCCTTTCTTTGAAACAGCTTTCTGTTCAGCTGTTTTAGATTGGGCTTCTTTTAACTGTAATTTTAACAAAGCAGTCTCCATTTTCTTAGTCTCCTCAGATCCTTTCTCATACCGATCTGCCTCTTTCTGAAGATGATGAATTAAATGCAAGTCCCATCTACCCTGGTCAGCACTTAGTAGATCCGGATTTTCTTTTAATTTCTGTTGTACAGTCTCCGGCACCCCTGCTAACACCGCTTCCCTGAACCAACTTCTGTTTGTTCCCTGCTGATCAGGATATTCCCCTGTTTGTCCCACCCAGGTGTCCTTGCTTTGTGATAAATAATCAATGGGTGACACCTCAGGTTTCCACATGAATTTTGGCACTTTTGAGGCATGGGTTCCTGGATATTTCTGTCTCAACCAGGTGGCTATTCCATTAATTAGTCCTGCTAAAGGCGTAGAATCTGGGAGGTTAGCTAAATTGTTTTCTTCCTGCATATTTCTAAAATCTGTAGCTGTCATTACTAACCCCATTACTCCCCTTAAATCTCCTAGGTCCAATGTTTGATTAGCTGTAAGCTGGTACAGCTTGTTTAACCACAAATTAGCTCCTTCTGATAAAGATGGCAAAGATTGGATCAATCCTCTAAGGTCTGCTAATTTTAGAGGTTTGTACAGTTCTCCTCCCCCTGGTGCTTGTACTAAAGGCATTATGTTTTGTGACTGACCTCCCTCCGGCTCTTCCTCCTGATGTTTTTTCTGCTGTTTGAGTTGTAATCTAGTCCTTACTCCTGTCTGTCCCAGGGGTGGTGTGCCCTTTAAGCCCTCCACTGGCTCTATTGGCCCCCGTCTGTTCTCATCCTCTCGTTTTTTTTCTAACTCCTCTCTTACTCTCTTCCTCACTTCTTTTTCTACATAATCCTCCTCATCACTTGTGTGTCCTAGTGTACCCTGAGCCTTAACAGCAATTACAATTTCATGTGTGGGTTCATGGTCCTCATTTTTAATCTCTATGGCTCCTGATTGACTGCCGGAAACTTGAGGGGGTGTCCTATCAGATGCTTGAGGTGGTGTATTAACCTGAGGGGGTTTTGGACCAGTGTTTGAGTGACCTACTTTCTTCTTGCTCATTACTTGCCACAACTGTGTGGCTCCGTCCCGAGAGCTGGGTTGGACGGGGTATTGAGAAGATGGGGGAGCTACCGGAGGATTTGAGGGTGTGCATTGGGGGTGTGGGTGTGATCTGTGTTCTGGGCCATATTCCTCATAGATACCTCTTTCTGTAGCATCTGTCCTAGTGATTTCCCAATGAATTTCAGTCCCATCTGCAGTTCTAACTACAGGATACATATTGTTTGTCCGGGATATCGGGGGATAAATCCCTGTATAAGGGGGAGGGCTCGAGCTGTATTCCTCGTCACAGTCTGGTTCCTGACAAAGATGTTCTGTCCCTTGCCCTAATATACCTAACTGGTTCCATTTTGCCTGTCTTTTCTTCCATTTTGCCTTTCCTCCAGTAACCACGTTGGCCTTTTCTGCTTTATCTCCACATTTCCCTGCTTCTTTGAAACACAACTGGGACAAACATCTCCTCTCCTGTGCGTCTAGTCCCTCATCTTTCCACATACTTCTGACCCTCCTTTCTACTTTATCTCTATCTGCTTTGCTGAGACTAGTCTCTATCATTGGTAGTACTTTATCCAAATACAGTGTTAATTGTCTTCCTAAGGTGCACCAGTGGTTCCCTGGCAGGGGAATGCGGGGTTTATAGTCCATGCTCTCAGCAACTATGTCAATCTGCTCTCTTCCTTAAAGTATGTAGGATTGAGTCAGGTGAAAATGATATTACCCCAGATTGTCCCTGAATGTCAATCTTCTACACCCCAGACTAGTTCTGTGGGAGCGGACATCCACTAGGTGTTTAAGATTCAACGGACAACCCGAGTTTTAGATTGAACCCTACTACTATCCTCTAAATGAGAGTTTATTTGAATCCAGATGTGCAAAATAGTTTCCTGAAAACTATTTATCTGTATCTTTACTCTCCAAACACGCACCCATTCACACCACAACTATGTTTATATTACCATGGCAATTTATTTCCGTTTAAGTCTTAGTCATCCATACACACTGACCTTATCTCTTTAGGAACGCAGACCTTTTTCTATGCACGCTTTGTGATTTTCGGTCACGGGCTGTGCAGTCACCCAGGCTGGTCTAGGAATCCTTTGTTCCCACTAGACCTGTCGCTGGGGAAACGTCTCTCCCCAGCGTGAGCAGCCCAGACTCAGAACTTGTCTCGCACGTTCCTCTTTTCCTTTAAAGAGACAGAGTTAACATTAAAATGGAGAATTTTCAGACCAACATTTACCTATTAATTTGTTGTAGCGCTTGCCAGATTACTGAGAAAATGACCCGGGTCCTTTTGTCAATGGTCAGTCCTCAGTTCCCCATCATTCTGTTAAACTCAGATCAGTAATTCACTTCAGTGTTTCCTCAAAATATTTCATCAACAATCAACTTACTTTTCTACTTTGCTCCTGGAAAATCACTGCCTGCGTTCTCCACCAAGTTGCTGGATTGTAAATTCTATATTAAAGTGTTTCTCTATTGTGGATTAACTCCAAAACTGTCAATTGACTCTATTCACGGTTGAGGATCCAGCTTTCCTTCGCAGGGTCGACAGAGTTATTTCCTGTTCCAGAAAACAAAGCAGAAAATACAACAACACAGATCTGTTTGTCATGAGACTGACCTGCTGGACGGCTCACCAAGTGTGCGCGCTGACTCACAGACCTCATCTCTTTTTATTGAACACAAAGACAAAAAGAATCACATGACACGGTCACTCCCAGTACATAAACATTCATTGTGTGCCCCTTATCATCTACTTCCCTAAGTCTGTTTTTCCCCCAAAATGATTTACAGACACCCGCTTTTATGGGGGTCCTAAACTATCTTTCTTCCTGTTTCTACACAACTGGGTAATTTCCTAAACACAACTTGGTATTTATGACTGTTGTAAAAGCCTGGTACTCATTTAAGATTGTTTTTACTTCAATATTCAACTGAGTTCTGCTGTATTTTTTGAACAATCTATGCATAAGGTTTGACACTTTACATACCTCTCTGCATGTAGGTCGTCACTTGCCACTCATGACAGAACAAACTGACCATATATTGGACCAAGCAGGAGGAGAAAGTATGACTTTTTTTTTAGTTCTGTTGCCTGAAGGCAGCAATGAACTCACCCCCTGTGTACTCAGGGTTGCCAACTTTCATAAATTAAAATAAGGGACACTTAGGCTACGACGGTCCAACTTGCGGGGAGGTGGTTGCTTTTAGTGAGGGGGTCATCCAAATTTATCATATGTTAATGCTTTATTCACAATAAACACATGAATACATTCGTGATGTAAAATAGGCTTCATAAAACTGCAATGAAATGCATCCACATAAAAAACATAACCTGTGACTCTAGAGGGATAGTGATGAACAGATTAACACTAAACACCTTAAAATTTATTTATCTGCTCATTTAAATACAAATTTAGGAGTGGGATTACAAATTGTTACTTAAAGTGGCTTCCATGGTTTATCTGAACACCAATCCAAACACATTTAGAAATTTAATGAAATGTTCACTTAAAATGTATTGGCTATTTATCTAAAATATAAAATTCCAACAGCCAGAAACCAATCCAACATTTTTTTTTTCTTTTCATTTTTTTCCGTTTAACAACATAACAAATAGGCCTAATCAGTTTGTAGAATTTGTTCTTTCAGTTGTTATTCATATTGATTGGCTAATAAACTATGACTAAACCTACTGAAAAAAACAACCCCAAATCCTCCACCTTTAATCCAGCAAAAAATAAAATTGCACAAAACACAATAAATGTAATTATCATGAACATTCTAGCCTACATGCCGCATAAGCCTCACAGACGTGTGTTTTTTTTTTGCTTTCTTGTGTGTCTTCCGTGCTGTGCAGCGTGTTTTCTCTTTGTGCGACTACACGCACCGACATAGGTTACAATTTGCTGTGTATTCGTCTTTGCTGACCGTGTCCAGCCAAGGATGGGCTTCTTCCTATTCATTTATATCTCTGTAAGCGTTTTTAGGACATTTTTAAAGCAGCTGCATTGGAAGCGCCATTGTGTTGTGTGTGTCTACCTGATCAATTCTGAGAGTGCAACACTCGCGAGTCGCAAACACAAACAATTTGCGGTCCCTTTTGATCCTGCTTCCAGAACAATTTTGCTGACTGTAGTTGGCTGATTTGTATTTTATTTTTATATAGACTACATAGTTAGAATTAGGCTATTGAAGAACAAATGGCGTCCCTTAATCGTTCAAAACGGGATGCCACATTTAATTGTCAAATAAGGGACGAGTCCGTATTTTAAGGGACGGTTGGCAACCTTATGTGTACTCATCTTTCTAGGGCACTGGGCTGGGGATGTGTCCTTCTGGAGTTCTCTCTTCTCTCTCCATCAAAGACATGATTGTCACTGTTGGGCATCTCTACTCATTGTCGGGGGGGGGGGGGGGGGGGGGGGGGGGCGTTACTGTCTCCCAGCATCAGCTCCTTCCAAGGGGATTGAAGAAAATCTGCCTTGGCTCCTGTGTCTGCTCCACTCAAAGGGATCAAAGCTGAGACCTTAGCTTCAGGGGTTTGGGAAGGGTCTGCCCCAACTGCCTGAAGTTTGATCCTTCAGCTCTTCTTTGTGGGTTCCTTCGCTGTAGATATTCCACTCTTGATCATAGGCTCCTTGCTGCTGACCTCCGGCTCTTCTCTAAATTTTCCTTCGCTATAGACCCCAGCTCTTCTTTAATGATTGTTTTGGTTAAGACCTCCTGTTTTTCAATGCTAAGTTTTCCGGTATTATGGCTGGCATTTGGACTCCTTTCATGATTTCCTTTGGCCGCATGGCTGGCCCCCAAACCTTTGAATGGGTTCCACAAGTCACTGAACCACTGTGACTTTGGTATTTTTGACTATTTTGATTTCTTATGGTCCCAGATCAAAACAAGATGACCTCATGTTGGTAGAGAATATTGATTCGACCAAAATTGATGTTTCCTTACAGAAGACTTAGAAGATCATAGAATGTTACAAAAAATTAATGATTGTTAAAGTGGATTCATTTTGTGCCCTATTCATTTTTTGTGACAAAAATCCAAAGCATGTTATGAAACGTCCTGTAACAGATAACTCCTAATTAGAAACCATTACACAACAAATGTTTAAAAAAGAATGAAAGAATGTAATCAAAGCAAAAACAATGACAGAAACCAAAATATCAGAGTATTTGAATCATGCATTGCTACTGACTCAGCCACTCTGGCTGACACTGATGATTATATATATATATATATATATATATATATATATATATATATATATATATATATATATATATATATATATATAAATGAAAGCTATCCATCCTTTTGTACAGAATACTTTTCACACCTCCCCCTGACCGCTTTACGTGATGTGGTGTTTTTTTATTTTTCAACTCTACGCACGGAGTCCAGGTAAATAAATTCCATCCATTATTGATCCCACTTCTCCTTGAAGGGTCGCAGGGGGTCTGGTGCATTTCTCCAGCAGTTATCGGATGAGAGGAACAGTGCACCTTAGACAGGTCACCAGTCCATCCAAAACATTGCGCCCGGTTGGACGGGTGCCATAGAGCCTAATATGTGCCACAGATGTTGTGCAGCACCTGCTGCTGCTTTAACCGCAGGCCCTCCTCCAGTAGTTTAAGGGTAAGGAAATGGTTCATTCTGAGAGTCTTCAAATTATGGTCACTACAAAGGGAGAAATGTTTTGTCATGTTAAACTTTTCGTCTGAAGTGAATTACGTATTTGCAGTCTCAAGTTTCCAGTGGAGCGAAGCACAGATTCTGCCTCTCAGATCAACAGCTATGATAGTCAATTCTGTCCGTGAAAAAAAAACAGAAAAACTGCCAATAACTTCTGCAAAAATCTGAATATTAGATTACGAAAGAAAAAGAAATAAAAAAGAAAAGGAGCATTTTTGTTCCATGCCGTGGAGGAACCGCATCAGATATTTTAATAATAGTGCAGGCGTTTAATTTCACTTATATGTGTAGTTCTCTGGTCAGGTTGTTTTGATTGAATACTACTTAATAGATAATAATGAATAGGTATTAACTCGTAAGACAGTTGCTGGAGATAGGCCGTGGTGGCTTTGGCAGTCTGCTTGTCTCCATCTGCCTGTGGGCAGAAAATCCCTTCCATTTTCATGCACTTTGGTTCCTTGGGCTGTTCGGTTCAATCAAGTGTCAGAAACCTTGGTGTTTGCTTTGATCATTCATTGTCTCTTGACAGCCATTCTATACTTTTGGTCAAAAACTGTTTTTACCATTTGAGAAACATTAATACAACTATAAGGGGGTCACAAGCCAGTGATTTCTTGTGCCCGTCCCAAGTCCGGAAAAATGCAGAAGGTATTGTCAGGAAGGGTAAAACCTAAGCCAAATTAAATAAGTGAATCACAAACATGAACTCCATACTGGATTGGTCGTTAACGATGTCTGCCACCAGTACCGTTGAGCCACAGGGTGCCGGTAGAAATTGTATTATTGTTGGTTGAAGGAGGAGAGGAGGAAGGCATGTTGGTAGGCAGAGAGAGAAGAGGAAATTCAATAGCGAGGGATACAGAGCAGGGACTTTGAACATTGGGACTATGACAGGTAAAGCTAGAGAGCGGGTGGATATGATGCAGAAAAGGAAAGTGGATATTCTATGTGTGTAGGAGACCAGGTGGAAAGGTAGCAAGGTTAGAAGCTTAGGAGAAGGGTTTAAGTTGTTCTATCATGTGTCAGATGGATATGAGTTATCTTGAAGGATAAATTTGCTAGGAATGATCTAGAAGTGAAAAGGGTGTCAGAAAGACTGATGAGTCTGAAGCTTGAATTGGAAGAAATAATGATCAATATTGTTGGTGGTGTGGTGTTATTCTATATATGTTTTAAACTTTTATTGTTAAAAAGGTAAAAGTCTGTTTATATAGCTTGCATGATGGTAAAAATGTGTCTCAGTATTGTTTATGGGGGTAAGCTTTTAAGTCATAAAACTCTGGGGTGAGTTTTATTGCAAGCTGTAAAAAACAGGATGTCTGTAGATTTAGTGTGTTGCCATAAAACCATAAAACTCAGAAGGAGTTTTTAAGAAAAGACGTCTCACCCATATGACTGTATAATTTTCTGACAGCCAATAATGGCTAAGACACTGTATGGAAATGTTCTGATTGGACGGAGTAGAAACGCCTAGAGGCCCGGTTTTCTATAAAGCTGTGAAATGAAGATCATTTAATTGTTCAGATTTCTTTAAATCTGGACCACAGAGAAACTAGGGGGCAACTTTCTCTGTAAAACTGCAATTTGTTAATCTGTTCAAAATAAATGTTAAAAACTGGAAATTGGCTCCATTTTGTCTCTGCTTGAACATGCATTGAATTAATTATGATAATTATTTAATTCAACAAATGGTGACCTCGACTGTGTGCAGGGTTTTGGACCAGGCTCCATTTATATATTTTTTTAAGTTAATTAACGGACATGTATTTGCTCTATTGACAATTTGCGCAGAGTTGCGTAGTTTTTTAATTCTATGGATTGGTTAATCTAAAATTGGGTAATGTTGTCATGCAAGTTAAATATTTGTTTTTTGTTTTGAGCAGATTAACTGTTGCGAGCCCGGAGTGTTGAAGCTGTCTGTCTGTTTTCCTGTTTCTGAGCAGGATTGAGTCCTTCTTTACGCTCCGCAGAGAAACACCGGTGCATGCTGGGAGATGGAGTTTCTTACTCTGCGCGCCCGGTGCGGGCTGCTTGTTCTCCGGAGCGGACAGTGGAGCAGATGGACCGATATCTTCAACGACTCAAACTCGGACCCACGGTGCGGATCGGAACTCGACGAGTTGGCCACTCTGCCCAGAATAGGACGCTATTTGGGAGCTCCCAGGCTGCGAGCGATTTTGGCAGCGGCAGGGCCTGTGGCGCCCTCTGACTGCTGGACGGCTGACCTGGGAGAGGGGCTGCGTTTACTTCCAGACGCGTGGCTGAGCACCACAAAGTGGAATTGCGAAAATGGTCCGGCATTTTTTGGAGAAAGGTCCGATGAGGTTAGTGTTTAGATTTCTGCTTGTACAAGGGTGTGTCTGTGTGTGTGAGATATTTTTGTACGCAGGCGCTTTGCGAGACGTGCTGGTGATGTTGCGTTTTGTGTTAAAATGTTATAGTATAAATAATGAACTCGAGTATAATAAATTAAAATAGATAAATGAATATCTAACTGTGTATGATGGATAACAGTAATTAAATATCTATAAGAATTAGTTGTGAACATTTACGACAGGCCATCTGGGTGGCCGCCCTAAGCTAGGTGCTATGGCGGAGCTAATACTGTGTGAGTTTTTGCTTGATAGCATGGCTAACATACGACAGCTTTGACTATATGTTTTGATAAATAAATTAGTGGTAGTAGGCGGTTTTCTGCCATCTGTTCGAGTCTTTTGAGTGGTTTTCTGGAGGCCGGCGCCAGGAAATTTCTCAAAGCGGACTACGGAACTTATAACAGATTGGTGTAAACCTCCGCGAGAAAATAATTAATACGGTCTAAAAGTCACCGCTTATAATGTTGTGTTTTTTGTTAATGGTTTTGGGCTGTAACGGACGTAGTTGGTTCGGTGTTTTCTGTGCGGAACGGCTGTTAGGAAACATATGTTTCAGTCCGCGTGGGAAGAACAGGAGATTTTTTTTGTTCATGCCGAATTAAAGTTTGGTGACGTGGTATAACTTGTGCGGATTAAGTCCTGGTATTGCGGTAAGTCATCTTCTAAAGTGTGTGTTGCGATGTTCTGGAGTGTTTTCGCCGTACGTTTTGTAGTGTTTAACGTTTCGTTGCAAAAAGAAAGCTAACGGTAGCATGTTGCTGTAGGCTGCTATGCTAAGTTAGCGGTGGTGGCTTTTTGTGTGACAATGTGTTTCTGGTAGAAACTAACTGCATGTTCTGTGTGTAGCAAGCTACAAGTTGATTTTGGATAGAAAGTGATTACAGACTCCTGCAGACGATTGCCTTGTTAAGACTTAAACTTATTTGGATTTTTGTTAACTTTTTCTGGTTGAGTAGGATGTAAAACGGCCTTAACATAACTGGTCAGATAAATTTTGATTGCAACTCTTTTTCGGCAATGTTTTAGCACATTTTCTACGAAGGGCAATTTAAGGTGTTTCATGTTTAACTGCACTGTTCCGGTACGGAGATTAAAGATTAAGAAGTACATGCTGAATTTGGTTAACTGCTTTAGCCTGAGAAGGCTCGATTGATAACATGAGGAGAGCAATTATGCATGTTATAATTAAACGCAAAAGGCTGAGAACAGTTACTCATGAGTCGATTCTGACTTGGTGAAGTTTTAATTTTTGATTTCATCTTTGAAATTATTTGAAATCATAAATTTGAATTTGTCTAAGGATTGAAAGTAATGAATATCACGGTGATCGAAAATGATGGTTTAATTTGGAAGTAAGAAGTAAATTCTAAATTCATTTATTCTGATGGTGTAGAGGAAAAATGTGATTAGACCAGCTACATTGAAATAATTTTTACCATATATTTGAATACACATTTTGTTTTGACAAATAAGAATCGGTTTTAGTTTTAAAATTTACGATTAATCTTTCAGATGTTCTTTATTGATTGTTAGCTAGTTTACTTGATGCTGAGAGTAAATTTACAGGTCCTAAAACATTTTGGAACAGTTCTGATCATAGAATAATGGCATAACATATCATTTGATTAGTGGGGACTCTGTAACTGACAATTTATTTAGATTTTTTGATTTTATTTTCTTTATTTTCTTTATTTTTTCTTATTTTTATTTTTATTTTTTTATTTTTCTCTCAACCTTTATATATTTGGTTTGACTTAGATTCTGACCCAGATTTCTGAACTGCGGTCTGCTTATTAATTAGAACTTTGGAAAAATGTTAATTTGAGAAGCTGGATTAAAGAAAACATGATTCAGTGGTAATTTATTTGACATCTCTAGAAGCTTCAATTTAATTTGGTGTTTATCATTGGAGAAAAAAAAAAAAAGAAGCCTGAGAGGAAAAGAGGGATACTGAAAAAATGCTGGTTTTTATTTTTTATTTTTTTATTTTAATGCGACTAGTTTTTGTTTAGAGAAATCTCATCTCTTGAACCTCCTTTATTGAATTTTTTTGTTTTGTTTTACTGCTAAGGGGAATTAGACTACTATGTATCCTACAAAAATTTAAGAGGAGTTTTACTTGCAAAAATCACTTTGACTATGTTCAATTCCCTTCACAGAATCGGACAGATGTTTTTGAAGTATGAAATGTTTTCATTATTTACGATCAAGAATATTTGGGCAAGTGAGCACATTTGGGTTTGTTTAAAGAGGAATCATATAATCAAAAGTACTTTGAATTTATATTGGCTTGGGTTTAAAAAAAAGTACTTTAGGTTTGGCAATATTTATAGGGAAGCTGTTTTGTCAGTGATTTAAATCTTGGATTTTTCTTTAGAAATATGGATAGCATTTGAAGTATAGCAAACTGAAGACTGTTTTTGTAAACTATGTTGTGGATCAGTCAGTACTGTTCTCTGATTTTGTTTTAAACATTTGATGTTTTTAATTTTGATAATTTTTGTCTGAGCCAGCTTGATAGAGATCCAGTACACTAAGTGATGGGGAGTTGGAGACTGGATCTTTGCAGATGGTTATTGACTTTATTTTTGTTATTGCAATGTTTTAGTGGTGCTTTAGCAATATCTAACAGAAAAATCCTGCCTTTTTGCTTGTTTCTTTTTTGATTTAATTTTATTTTTCTAAGAACTAAGTGTGTTGATAAAATATTGCGATGGTCAATCTTTATAAATGTTTAATTTACACATGAGATGGAAGAGACATTTATCAAATTGACAAAATAGAGAAAGGCATTGCATTGATAAAGTATAGAATATAAATTGGATGAAAAATGAAGGAAGCATTAATTAAAATAAGCAGGGGAAGAATTAGAACAACAGTTTAATTAGACGTATAAGGATTAATTATCATTCCTGGTGGAGAGAGCAAACCTATTAATTAGTATATTTTTACCAGAATTAATACTGAAGAAATTATTACTAGTATAACTGATTGAAGTAAAATTAAAATAGAGCCCACATAGGCAGTCTGAGTGTGGAAGATATTTAAATTCAGCATCCGAGGAAGGAGACTAATGAATATGAAAATAAAAAGTTTAAATGAAACTTGATTGGAATAAGCTGAGAGGATCGACTGTCTGTTTTTTGTTTTTTTTCTTACTCTAATTATATATTTTTTCTCTTTTTCTCATCCTGCAACAGAGAACCCCTCAGATAACATTCTTGAGATGTAATTTATGTTCCTGGGGAGATAAGATGGGTGGGGGTGCGTGGGCTGATGACGGATAGTGCCAAGCGCCCGCCATAACTGCCAAAGAGAGAAACATCTTTACGACCAACGCAGAAGTTCGTCTCTCTTGTGCTCTGCTCCCACACAGGGGGGCATCAGTGACTGTATATTTTCAGGGGTGAACTGGAGGAAACCCTAGGGGGGAGCATGTTTCCTCATGCTGAGCTGAACTTTCAAGGACAATATGTGTGAATTCACTTGGCTGGCGTGAGATGGACTGTTTCTGCTGAAGAAGTGATGATCAAAGACTGTTGATTCAATGTCACTGTTGCTGAATTAACCACAAGAGTTTCTGTTTGTCTGATCGAAGGTGGCCGAGGTTCTTCGAACTTTGATAACCCCATGTCTTCCCCAGGATTATCTCCAGGTAAAATACCACCATTTACCGGGAACAAAATTTGGAAGGAAAAATTGGGCCGATAGCAGGGGGTTGCTGGCTGGTGAGAGAGAAAAAAAAAAATTTTTCTTATTATTTTTACGTTTTCATCCACAGGGATGTACTGAATTAAAGAATGGATATATTGTAATGGAACAGACATAAGTGTCTTAAACTGGATAAATAAAATAAGTAAATGTAAGAATCAATTTGGGTGAACAAGCAAATGGATAGTAATTAGTTGAACTGTACACAAAAAGTAAACTCTTGAGCCTGCTCTTGTTTTTAAATCCATTAATGAGGGAGGTGTTTTTGGTTTAGTTTTTAGGAAAAACAACGCTGTTGTATCGAAATAATATGGACTTGCTCTTTCCCCAGGGATTATTTTTAATTAGATGGGTGAAATAATTTCTCGGCACAATACAGTTGGATTAGATTGAAAAGGAGTGATCACAAGACCGGATCAAAAAACTGTCTTTTTTAGATGTTTACAAGCTTATGCCCCCAGGATTATCTCCAGGATTCAGCAGCACGTGAGGAGCACACAATCTCCTCTGGTCACAGCTGCTGGAAGGGTCCAAGGTACAGCTCCAGGTCGAAGGCGTGAGGAGTCCAGTGGTTCAGCCAGTTCCAGATGACAGCTGGGAACACACACACAAAGTGCAGCTCCACGCCAACGACGAACCTGATCGAGGATCAGCAGGAGTCTGCCTGGAGAGGGTCGAGAAGGTTTTGACCAAGCTGAATCGGAAGCTGGGGCCACAGGCGACGGGGCCTAGCTCACCCAGAAGGTTGTTTGGGTGGTAATATTACTCATCCAGTGTGATCTATGTGCCAATGAATGAGATGGGCTATTTGGAATTGCCATCTCAAAAGAGGGAGTATACAGAAGAGAAAGATCGCAAAACATCTAACACATTACACAGCAGGTTTTGACCACTTCACAATCGGTGAAGGAAGCCAGGAGGCGGGGCCTGTCTGTGTATTTGTGTTTTATTGGGGGAAATGTTCAGTTAATGAAGTAGCTGGCATTTCATTGAGGGCGATCTGAAAAAAATTGGAAGAAATAAAGAGCCCACTCTACTGAATCGTCTCACCACTTGCAGCCGCTTGGTGACGGAGGAATAAACAAGAGTAAAGACTAAAAAATATAATAATAAAGACTGAACATTTATTAATCATTTTTCTGTTTTTTTACAGGTTGTTTAACTATTTTATTCACAAGTGCAGAATTGTTATTGCCTAAGAGGGTTTCTGAAAGAATTTTAATCAGTTTTAATCAATTTTATTTCTTAATTTCCAGTTGTCTTTAAGGTTGTATTAAGGTTTGCATTAATAAAACAAAAGGGTCTACTAGAGGAAAGACTAAATGGACTCGAGGATTACATTTGTAAAGGGTTCTTAATACCTTCTATTTCACAGGTTTCTTAACACTTTAAGTTTGATTTATTTCAGAATATAACATAGTAAGAATGTATTTGTTCATGGATTTTCTATCTCTTCACATGTAAGACATTCTTATACATTTTTGGGTTTTTTAATTAGTTTTTGGGAATTGTTAAAATAATTTTTTTGTATAATGCCAAAAGAGGGTGAATCTATGATTAACAGATTTACATTTTTTAATGGGAGTTAAGGTTAAAGGTACTTTAACAGTTTGTGTTTTGAATTTTAATCTGGAAGTCTTGTGGTATCATAGAAAAGACTTCACGTTTTGAACTGATGAAATTTCTTGGATTTGATTTCTTGCATTCTCAAAATGCTTTACAGGTTTTGATCTTAAGTTCTAAACACTTACCTTGAAGGAGAGTACAGAGGAGATATCAATCTATTTTTAAAAAAGATTGAAAGAGGGAATTGTGGTGTTGTTCTATATATGTTTTAAACTTTTATTGTTAAAAAGGTAAAAGTCTGTTTATATAGCTTGCATGATGGTAAAAATGTGTCTCAGTATTGTTTATGGGGGTAAGCTTTTAAGTCATAAAACTCTGGGGTGAGTTTTATTGCAAGCTGTAAAAAACAGGATGTCTGTAGATTTAGTGTGTTGCCATAAAACCATAAAACTCAGAAGGAGTTTTTAAGAAAAGACGTCTCACCCATATGACTGTATAATTTTCTGACAGCCAATAATGGCTAAGACACTGTATGGAAATGTTCTGATTGGACGGAGTAGAAACGCCTAGAGGCCCGGTTTTCTATAAAGCTGTGAAATGAAGATCCATTTAATTGTTCAGATTTCTTTAAATCTGGACCACAGAGAAACTAGGGGGCAACTTTCTCTGTAAAACTGCAATTTGTTAATCTGTTCAAAATAAATGTTAAAAACTGGAAATTGGCTCCATTTTGTCTCTGCTTGAACATGCATTGAATTAATTATGATAATTATTTAATTCAACAGTGGTTATGCTCCACAGGTAGAATGTGAGTTAGAAGAGAAGGAGAAATTTTGGAGTGAACTAGGTGATTTGATGCAAGGTATCCCAAGAGTTGAGAGGGTGGTGATTGGTGCAGATTTTAATGGACATGTTGATGAAGGGAAAAGGAAGTGATGGGCAGGTTTGGTATCCAGGGTAGGAACGAAGGCCAGATGATGGTAGAATTTACAAAAAGGGTGGCAGGAACATAGGTCGACTTAAAAGAGTGGAGGTAGGAGCACTCAGATGGACTACATATTACGTAGACGTTGTGATCTGAAGGAGATTAGTTGTGATCTGAAGGTGACTGCAAAGAAGTGGTTGGTAAGATTGCAGCTAGACTGCATAGGATGGTGGTCTGTAGCATGGAACTGACAGTGATGAAGGTGAAGAGAAAAAAGACAGAGCAGAGGACCAAGTGGTGGAAACTGAAAAAAGAAGAGTGCTGTGAGGTTTTCAGGGAGGAGTTGAAACAGGGTCTTTGTGGCAAGGATCTACTCCCTGATGACTGGACAGTTACAGCTAATGTGATTAGGGAGACATGTAGGAGGGTACTTGGTGTGTCATATGGGAGAAGTAAAGTAGATAAGGAGACTTGGTGGTGGAACAATGAAGTCCAGGAACATATACAGAGAAAGAAGTTAGATAAGAAGAAGTGGGACACTGAGAAGACTGAGGAAAGCGGACAGGAGTACAGGGAGATGCAGAGCATGGTGAAGGTAGAGGTGGTAAAGGCCAAACAAAGGGCGTATGATGACCTGCATGCTAGGTTGGATACTAAGGAGGGAGAGAATGATTTATATAGGTTGGCAAGGCAGAAATTACTATGGATGAAGTGAAGGAAGCTTTGAAGAGGATGAAGACGGGAAAGCAGTTGGTCCTAATTACATACCTGGGGAGGTATTGAAGGGTCTAGGAGAGGTGGCACAGTTTCTGACTAGGTTATTCAACTAGACCTTGAAGATTGAGAAGATGCCTGAGTAATGGAATAAGTGTTCTGGTGCCGATATTTAAGAACAAGTGAGATGGACAGAACTGTGGCAACTACAGAGGAATAAAGTTAATGAGTCATACAATGAAGCTGTGGGAAAGAATGGTGGAAACTAGACTTTGTTCAGAAGTGAGCATTTGTGAGCAAAAGTACAGTTTCATGCGAAGAAAGAGCACTACAGATGCAATTTTTGCTTTAAGGATGCTGATGAAGAAGTTTAGAGAGGATCAGAGGGAGCTGCATTGTCTCTTTGTAGATTTAGAGAAAGCATACGACAGGGTACCAAGAGAAGAGCTCTGGTTTTGCATGAGGCTGTCTGGAGTGGCAGAGAAGTTCAAGGTGGAGGTGGGACTGCATCAAGGATTGGCTGTGAGTCTCTTCTTGTTTGCTTTGGTGATGGATAGGTTGACGTTGATGTTTGACCGGACTCTCCATGGACTATAATGTTTGCAGATGACATTGTGATCAGCAGTGAGAGCAGGGCGTAGGTGGAGGAAAAGCTAGAGAGATGGAGGTATGCCCTGGAAAACAAAGGAACGAAGATTAGGCACAGCATACAGAATACATGTGTGTAAATGAGAAAGACACAAGTGGAACGGTGAAGTTACAGGAAGTGGAAGTGAAGAAAGTGGAGGACTTTAAGTACTTAGGGTCAATGGTAGAAAGCAATGGAGAGTGGGAAAAAGAGGCGAAGAAGCGTGTGCAAGATGGTTGGAAGGGGTGGAGAAAAGTGTATGGTGTGATGTGCGATAAAAGAGTTTCAGCAAGAATGAAGGAAAAGTGTACAATACAGCAGTTAGACCAGTGATGATGTACAGTCTAGAGACAGTGGCTGTTTCTCAATATGTGTACCTGTGTGGAGTTGTATACTCGCGTACTTGAGACAGTGGCCACAAGTATTGGAACAAGTATTGTTCCAACTCTTAAGTAAGCATCAAGGCAACTATGCTCAGCAGTCCCAGAAGTGTTCTTGATATGCCCATTTTGTCGAGGATGCATCAAAGCATCCTTCTGAGGATGTCAGCCAGCAAGGTATCCCACAATGCCTTGTGCTACCAGCAGCAGTAAATAGAGGTGAGTGCTGAAATACACAACTTTTATACCACTATTAACTTGTTACAAAAAGCAGTTTTAAAATGTCTTTAGGTGAGAACAGACTTAAAACTTCATCCATACTGTCAGTTCATTAATAATCTGCCTACTTTAAAATATCCTCCAGTGTTTTTGGAGCAGCTCAGCATCACGGATAGGCTGCGGTAGTTGCAGGCTCTGCAGATGGTCAGAGTATGTTTTCGCCACTCACTTCAGCCTGCTCCCACTACGCTATATCTGTTAGCAGTGTCTAAAAGTGAGTTTTAAAGGGTTTTAGTTAATATGGTGGATAACTGAAAGTATCAAAAAGTTAAAAATATATTTTTCTCTGGAATTTGTGATATTTGGTTGGTATTTTCTAAACTGTGTTGTCAAGTTTATAACATACCAATTACTTTTATTTGCTTGCTAACCATTTTGGCATGTAAATTCATATTAATGAAATTATTTTAACAGACTACCCCTTAAAGATCAAACAGAGCACTGTACACAAATGGATTGGTGGAGAAGAAATTATCTAATTTTTATCTTTGTTTTATGCAAACATTACTGCAGGGGGAGAGACAAGAGTTCCAGGTTTTGATGTCACTTCCTAAAAGCTCTGATATATCTCCTGTATATCCAGTGTCCTGAATCATCTTCTTCACAGTCTCCTCATCTTCTCTAATTAAAAAAAAAGCTATCAACATTTGCTTTTGACTGTCACAGTATCCATTTCCTGCGCTTGTTGGTATATTTGTGTTATTTCAATTTCCAAAAAACATTTGTCTATTTATGTTGTAGGTATCTGATGAGTTCATCTGATGGTGATAAAAGACAATAAGCTTGTTAATCAGTTTTAAGTAGTTTTTAAAATAAATCATGCACTTGTAAAGAAACGATGCAGGCCTATTGCAGGTTGGTAAAACATGAAATACCTTTAACTTTTAGTGCTTATATCCAGTGAAAACAATAATTGAATCAATTAACTGATACCTCTAAAGCTGGTCATCATTAATTATGTCAGTTGAGGCAATAAACAATTTATAGTAAAGAATCATGTTTCACTAAGAAGTTCTTTCTTTCTAAAGAATTTCTAAAGTATTTTTAAGTTCTTTATAATTTTTTTCTTTTTTTACTTTTGATAAATGTGTAAATAATCCCATTCCAGAGTAAAACAGGACAATTTATTGAAAATCTGGAATGATTGTAGCTGAGCAGCAACATCAACCAACTACGTGCTGTTCCAATTGGGGAACTACTGTACTGCGTCCTTGAAGAACGGACTTTCAACTGTACTTGTCAAGCACACAAGAACATACTTGCAAACTTAGGTAATGAGTAATGGCTAATACCAATGAGGAAAACACAGGAAGCAGAACTGGAGGTTACAGAACTGAAGATGTTGAAATCCTCTTTGGTAGTGACGGGAATGGATAGGAACGGGAATGAGAACATCAGAAGGACAGCTCATGTTAGATGTTTTCGGGATAAAGCCAGGGATGCCAGACTGAGATGGTTTAGAAATGTTCAGAGGATAGATGACATTATATTGGTAGAACGATGTTGAGGTTGGAGCTACCCGACAGAAAGCTAGGAGGAAGACCAAAAATAAGATTTATAGATGTGGTGAAAGAGGACATGAAGTTAGTTGGTGTGAGGGCAAAGGACGGAGAGGATAGGACTAAATGGAGATAGATGATTCGCTGTGGCAACGCCTAAAGGGAAAAGCTGAACGAGAAAGAAGACTACTTGAGAAACATTGTCAAATTAAGGTATATGTTTTCCAACTCTCAAACTGCAAAAACAGATGTGTTAAAAATGACAAATGTCCTGAGTATGACTACACTTGTTGAGTTTATTTTAAAATGTTATATGTGTGAGACATTTTAAATAATTGTTCTGTTAAACTGTTAATTCATTTGTAGTCACATATTGATATGCATTCTTTTGGTTGCTTAATGTATATTTGTTGTTTCTGTTTATTTTATTATAAAATCTTAAAATTTTCTGTGCCAGATCTTCAGGCACAGAACCTCCTCAGGATCCCTAAAAACCAGAGAAGACACGTCTTTTTGGACTGTGGCTCCAAAACTACGGAATGCCCTGCAAACATCCCTCTGTGAGGTTGAATTTGTTGACTCCTTTAAAAAGCAGCTGAAAACATTTATTTTTTGATAGTATTTTAGTTGATTGACCACTGTGAGTATGTTTTGTTGATCTATTTGTAATTTTATAAATGTCTTTTATTGGTCTATTTAAAGTACTTTATGATTATATTTGTGAAAAGTGGTATGTAAATAAATGTTTTTCTTCTACCATACATGCAGGCAGTAGCTATAGAGTAAGTAACTCCAGACATTAGTTATATAAACAGACAGTTTTTGTATGACAGCAGAAATATACAGAAACAGAAACTAAGGGTCCCAGATAACATAATTCCAGAGCATAAATGTTCAGAGAATAATGAAGGAAAATCGCATTATGATGCATATACGGACAGTATTTATTCATTCAATACTTGCCGATATGATTAAGTCCTACAAGACCTACAAATTAACAGAAGTGGATTTTTATATGACTGCTGTGAAAAACAACCAACTACCTTTTATCATATTTTAAAATGACAAAGCTTTGGAGTTTACATTATTTTCACATAAACTGTTTTTTTTTCACATTTCCAAGACTTTGGTCAAATGAAGATTGTGGAATTCTTCATGAAAAAATGTCTGCCTGCCTACCATCCATCCATCCTGCTTAACCGTGCAGGGTTGTGGTAGAACTGGTGCCTATATCAGCAGAACATGGAAGAGAGGCGTGGTAAAAAGGTTGCTAGTCTACCACAGGTCAATTTATACGCACAGGACTGAAAACAATTACTTTGTCACTGTAAGGCAACAGTAGTAACAAATGTTCCCCTGTGCAGCACATTAAAAACAATGATATTGATGGAAAAGAATCTGTCGTTTTAGGTTGTAACTGAGGGGTTTCACTGTGCTACTTTTCTAACTTCCAGAAACGGCTAGCTGTGCTGTGAGGCTTTGACACAAATGCAAATGAAGAGGTAACTGCTGCGGTATTGGTTTGTAGTGTTTGCTTCTTCAGTGCACCAGTTAATACAATTTCAGCTTTTATCTTTACCAATGAAAAAGTACAAAATACTTCAGTTGCCACAGGGGGACAGCACTTACAGGTCTTAAGACTATTCGCATCGCACATCATGATCAGGTGCAAATAACTAAACAGCTTAAATATAAAAACTAGGAGAGGTTATACACCAACGAATATTATATCTTATGATTGCATAAAAGCTACATAGAGGAAAAGTCATTAGTAAAAACATGTTAGATGTATTATTAACAGTCTGGATTAAATGTGCAGCTGCCAAGCAATTTTCTTCCAAAGTACTTTGGTGTTATCAGTTTCACATTTAATAGTTATAAGTCTTAGAGAGTAGCATGTGTTAGATAAGTATTACAGTACATCAGACACTGTTTATTTTAAACCTCATTATTCCAAGTATTGCAAAAAAAAAGTCAATTTCACAGGTCTAATACCAGAGAGCTGTTCAGATTTCACAAATCCCAGAAATAATTAATAATCAGATTTTGAGACTAATTGCTCTAACAACTGAAATATTTCCTCTCCTTAGATTTAAAACCTGCTGCCAGAAAACATGGAATTGGTTTCTAGGCCCTTCTAGAGTCATTAATTTTAGATGTTCAACACTTTTCAGGTGATTTAATTCAATTTTAATTCAATTCAGTTTATTTCTATAGCCCCAATTCACAACAGATATAATCTCAAGGCACTTAACAATAGAAGTCATTTCAATACAATTATACAAACATTCCATTCAGTTACAAGTTTTCTATATAAGGAAACCTAGCAGATCGCATTGAGCTATTGATCTTAGGTTGTGCACGGAACAGGCAGACTCCAACCACATCATCCATCCATCCATCCATTTTCTTAACCGCTTATCCAATTCAGGGTCACGGGGCAGCTGGAGCCTATCCCAGCAATTATCAGGCGTTAGGCAGGGTACACTCTGAACAGGACGCCAGTCTGTTGCAGGGCCAACACAGAGAGACAGACAACCATTCACACTCACATTCATTCCTAGGGACAATTTAGAATGATCAATTCACCTATCATGCATGTTTTTGGACTGTGGGAGGAAGCCGGAGTACCCGGAGAGAACCCACGCATACACGGGGAGAACATGCAAACTCCATGCAGAAAGACCCTGGGCCGGGATACGAACCCACGACCTTCTTGCTGCAAGGCAACAGCGCTAACCACTGCACCACCGTGCAGCTCCCAACCACATCAATCCCTCAGTAATCTCTCATACTGAGCAAGCATATAGTGACAGCGGAGAGAAAAAAATCCCCTTTAACAGGAAGAAACCTCCAGCAGAACCTGACTCAGTATAAGCGGTCATCTGCCACGACCGTCTGGGGGTTTGAGAAGACAGAGCAGAGACACAAAAAGGACTGATGGAAGAGTACTTTTTATATGAAAGTAAAAAGCTGACAACAGGACAAAGAAAATAGTGGTCACCGGGAGCATCATTCAAATTGATGCTCCCCATCCAGCAGTGTGTTGTAACTGAGCAGGATACCAGACCAGGTGGAGCTTCTATGGAGAGAAAAACAATGAGAGAGAACAGGGTTAACAATTGCAATATCAGTACAAAAATACATCTGGAGAATAGTAGGAGAGGAAAGTAGAAGAGTGAAGAAAAGGGTCAGTCTGTCCTCCAACAATATAAGCCTATAGCAGCATGACTACAATAATGACTCCGGATAAACTAAGCCATTCTAATTACAAGCTTTATCAAAAAGGAAGGTTTTATGCCTAATCTTAAAAATAAACAGTGTCTGTCTCACAGACTAAAACTGGGAGCTTGTTCCACAGGAGAGCAGCCTGATTACTAAAGGGTCTGTATTCTATTCTACTTTTTAAAAATCCTAGGAACAACCAGTAGCCAGTTTAACATGTAATTACATTTCAAACTAAGATAGACATTGCCCAAACAGTCCACAAAAAACAGCAACACCAGAGAACTGAGCTGCAACCCACTAAAATGAAGTCACGGTCAAAATATATTCGACTGAGCACACAGTCCCACTTTTTAAGGACTGAGATTTCTGTAAGAAGCATTAAAATAATGTTTGTGTATGCAAGGGTGAAACACATTGAAATCTTGATGACACATTTGCACTCTGCACCTGTTTTTTTTTATTTGTTTTCGTACGAGTGTCTGTCCTTGTGTTGTGCTCCCTGAGATACTTGATATTTAATGAGGGGAAGGAGAACGGGAAAAAAGTGTCACCTGGGCACAGAGTGCTTTCATTTTCAATGTTTTTTTCTTGTGTCTTCCCAAATTTTAATAACTTGCATGTGTGTCCAAAAGGGGTACGAACAGCTCTTCTCCATACCTGCAAGCATGTGTTATTTTTAATGATGCAGACGAAGGTATTCACTCATCCACTGTCACACACATATGAACCACAGTGACACTGCATAATAAATTGATTCAGTAAGAAGCTATGACAGCTTCAACTCCTCTGAGTGTTGATTGGATTCTCTTTGGACAGACACTAATGCAGGACAAGAAGCTCTGATTTGCAGTCGCCACTGTAATGGGGTTACCATATATTGATTTCCAAAAAAGTGGACACTTTCAGGAATGGATCAATTTTGATTTTAACATATTTAAAGCATGTATTCTCCGTGTGGTTAGAATGATCAGTTAAATAACAAATCAATAGGCTTTCACAAGTACAAAAATGACGTTAAAATCTCTAGAAATGAATGAAAAGATAGAAATACTTACTCTTCTGAAGTAGAAACGTTACAGTGAACAATATTAGTTCACTTTTTAAGTCATGGTGGACAATTGTTAAACAGAAATCTGAACTATTCTAAGAAAACAAGTATAACTTTCTTTTCAATGAAATAATTACAGTAAAATGTAGCAGTCTCAGACAATAAAAAGTGCACACTTCAGTCTTTGATTTTTTTTTTGTCTTCATCTACCTCAGTCAATTTATAGAGGAACTCTCACTTTGCACAGCATTATTATGGGTTTTGTGTCCATGTGACCTACGGGATCTCTGCCACTTTTTCACACACAAAAATCCATATTCCAGTTCTGTTCGTCTGTAAAGCTACACTTCCGCTTTGATAACCTGTAAACGGTCACCACACCAGTTTTTTTAAGTATGCTTACTGGTCTCTTGAAAAACGTGTAAATTTTCACACCATACACATATCAAACTCTTCAGCTACTTCTTTTCTCTCTCAGAATGTAAAAATATGATAGATTTGAGGTTTAGTTTTTGAGATATTATTTGTTTGAGACAACTTTCAATATATCAAAAGGTAGGCTAATTATTGGCCCTGCTTAAATGTTTGCTGGTTTTTAAATGTTATTCTTGTTTCAGTTGTTTCCGCTTTACCTCACTGCTATAAAGGTATAATGTTAGTTACATTTTCTAAAATTAGAAATTTGTTCTGAGTGGTAAGCCTTTATCAGTATTCTGTGTGCAAAATGTTCCAGCTACTTTTCAACACAAAATAAAAATGGCACCTTTTTCAATTGCCTAACTAAAATTGTAGCACTTATTACATTTTCAAAAATTTTAAAGCTCAAGTA
The DNA here is from genome assembly GCA_028564705.1 of Apricaphanius iberus. NCBI lineage: Eukaryota > Metazoa > Chordata > Actinopteri > Cyprinodontiformes > Aphaniidae > Apricaphanius > Apricaphanius iberus. The sequence continues at coordinate 1,013,265 of JAPXFQ010001662.1, forward strand.
TGTATGATATATGATATTTCATTGTGGTTACCTAAAAGGGTTTAGTAGTTTTTGTTTTTTATGAGGGAGGGTCCCCACATATCGGTATCGGTTTATATCGGAATCAGAAATTATGAGTTAGGCTATATTGGTATATCGAATATCGGTAAAAAAAGCCAATATCGAACATCCCTAGTTTTTTGGCTTTTTTTTGTTAGCATAGATATGTATTTTGATGTTTTGATAACAATCGTAATATAAACGAGGTGGTATGGTAGCACAATTGTTCTCTGTGTATTGGCAAGCTTATATGAAGCCAATTTCGTTTGTTTTGTTTTTTTAAATAAAGAGAAAAATCAACTCCTTTTAGAAGTAATTATTAGCTCTTTACCGGTCAAAATTGGGCCTCGGTGGCATGGAATTTGAGAAATAACTAAAGTTACAAATTGGGTGTTAGCAAGGGGGATTTGGATTTGGTATCCATTCATACGCACGATTTGTTAAACTGTGCACAGATTTGGGCACCGTGCTGGACCTTTTCAGAGCTTTAAGCTAAGAAAAGAGCATTATTCCTTTAACTTGTAAATAAAACCACTAAGCTGTACTTAAACTCACTAGTGACCAGGTTTGTTTCAAATCCATGCCCAACAAATGCAGTATTATTTTTATTTGACTTTGAAGACTAACTGATCACGAAATTTATGGAAATGGTCCAAAAATTGCACAATGTTCGTCTTGACCCTGCGATAACATACAAACCGCTGGTGCATTTAAGAGGTACGAGTTTATCAGTTACAGTACCTGTTGATACTGTACCCACTTTTGAATGCAAGTCTTTATTGAACATAACATCAGTCTCTGCAAAGAAAGCTGCCAGATTTGCATGTAGAGAAACTGTAAAAGATAGTGGAAAACCTGTCAGTTCTGATATTGATTATATGAAAAGTGCGCTGGTGAATGCACTGTTAAAAAATTCCAAATCAGGTTTTTAAGTGGAACCTGTCCCCGGCTAAAATGACTCATGTCTGTTTTTCAAATTGCTTAGATGATTTTTATTAAGCCTCAAATTCCACAGAATCTATGATCACAATATATGATCTTGTGTTCTGCTGTAAAAACCATAGTGTCAGGTTTAACAGGTTGGACTCAAGTGCAGAGACAGGCTTAGAAAGGTTATTTCCCTATATTTTTTTTTTTTAAAGTCAAAATCTTCAAAGTGAGCACAGGACAAGGAACCACACAGGGAAAGGTTTGACGAGGATCCGACAAAGACAGACAGACAAAGGAAGGTGTATATATAGGCTACTGAGGGATGGCTAACAATGGAATAAAGAACACATGGGAAGCACAACAGGTGAAACAAACTAGGGATAATTGACAGAGACGGGAAGGAACAATCAGGGAGGAAAGATGACTCAGACAGGGACGGATCATGACACATAGTTTTGAATTTACAAGTTAAGACAGTTGTCATGTTCCTCCTCTTGTCTTATTTTCTATCTGGTTTATGAGAACAATTCAGTAGAAGATATATATTTATGGGGAATGTCACAATTTTATGGCCAAAATCAAATTACATTAGTTTAAAAAAAATTCACTGCACTTTTGCATATGAACTTTACATACATATGCAACAGTGCAAGGAATACATAATTTGTGACTGATCACGTTAATAAATATACATTTCTTGTTCTTTTTTATAAACCTTGGTTTTTGTTTTTTGATTTAGAACATGAGGCAACAGACGAGAGGAGAGACCCGATGGATAGACTTTTTTCTGTTTGTCGATTTATGTTTTTGTCACATTAGGTATTTACTTGCTCGATGGTTGTTATGAATAAACTGACTAAAACAAACAGTAATATCCATATTTGCTGTTTTTTTAAGATATGAATATAAAACTTGGTAAGGTAAATTATTGTGTAGTAATTTGTAGTCATACATGCCTATATATGTCCTCGTTTGTTGTTCTTTGAGGTTTGCAGATGTTTTCTGATTTTTCTTTGAGGTTTGCAGATTTTTTCTGATATTGCTAGTTTTCTGATTTTGCATATGTATTTGATTTTGCGTTTATGCGTTTTGCATGTTTTTTATTTTGTGTGTTTTTTATTTTGCGTGTGTTTTTTTTTTATTTTACATGTGCTTTTGATTTGTCAGGTGTTTTGGGATTTGCTTGTGTTTTGGAATTTGATTCTGTTTTGACTCCAGGGGCTACCATAGGTCAGGCCACATTTTACTAGTCTGTTATTGTCCAAAATATTAGTGAATCTGTGTGAACTTTAGCCTTAGTTACCTGTTTTTAGCTAATGGGAATGACACCTTTGGTGGAACTTATTATGCCTTAGCCCAAATGGTTCAAGGTTTAAGATGTCGAGCATTTAGAGATGGTATTCTGCATCCTTTGTTTGTTAAGAGCTAGTTTCGCATATTTTCAGCATATACATGGAGCCCAGACAGCTTTATTTTAAAGCTTAGACAGTGCTCATTGACACCAACCAAACTACCATTCAGTAGACACTAGACAGTGTCAAACACACAGGTCCACAAAAACAAAAAGAGTTAAAGAACAAGGGAAGGGGATGACAGGCAGTTGAAGAAAAAAAATCTATTTTTTGATGGGATTTACTTAAAAAGTACAGACTGTCCAACAGAAGCCAGCAGATTCATAACCCTAAGTACTTTTTAACTCTACACTGAGCAGGTATATATATATATATATATATATATATATATCTTGATAAAATGCATGTAATAAGGAAAAGGAAAAACAAAATATATACATTTCTTCGCAAAAATGCAAGTATAAGGAAAAGTAAAGGGCCAGATTTATCAACAGTTTGCACTTGTTGCAAAAACAGGCTGTAGCTGATTTACTAATATGGCAGAGAAAGCATTGCACCTGTAAGAGGATCTTTGTTGACAACTTTCTCCATCTTTGTGTGCATGGGCGAGTGGTAGGGTGGCAAGAAAACAAACAAAATGAAGCCTTTGAAGACACCACCAAAACTTCCAATATTGTTAGCGGGTGGAATCCCTGCTATATCAGCAATTTAACGTCTGAGGACAGGAAACGGTTTAGAGAGAAACTTAAAATTTGTATTAATGACAAAATCAGAGTTATTCAAAGCTTATATAAGATCTGTGAAACACTTAGGTTTGATTCGCCGTCGTCTTGGCCAAATACACTGGGGAGTCATTTACTCCTATACTCCTATTCAATAGAAGGCTTTGGGCACTTCACTCATAAAAAAAAGTTTAAGATGTCTGGAGGCATAAAATTATGTTGTTTCAAGGAAAGTTGGGATGATTTCTGAGAACAGAAAGCTTTCGTGCTAAAAGTAGAGGTCAGACCTGCCCGAGTCACAGGGAAATTCACATCATCCGGGGGTAACTGCCAAAGAGTTTGGCAAAATCCTCACTCTGATTGCAAAGCCTGGTAAGGAGCTAAAGCTCATCTCTGCTCCTGGCCAAAAGAATGCAGCCTTCCTATGTGAGGTGCCATTCCAGGTGACATTATATGGACAGTCTTTTTTAGATTCAGCCATTTTCTGGTTTATTTTATTTCTTTAAATGATGCAGGGCACAGAGTTGCAAGTATTTTTGATCAAACTGCATTTCTTTCCATAATTAGTGTTATCCCTGATGAGGGTGTGTTCATGAAAACTACTGGTAGTGTATTTTTTGGCACATAATCTTTCCCCACATCTGTCTTACTTTTGTGCTTCATGCTATAATGTCACCCGGAGGTTGTTACATTTTAAAAATCTATAAATTAGCTGCATCATTGCATAGAACGCAGGGTCCAAAGTGTGTTTAAAAAGTAGCAGCTTATAGTCAGAAATTTACGTCGTTTTCTCAACAGTTCTCTTTATTCTGTGGACTTGAAACTCAAAAAAATTTTGGCTTCAGTCATCTCCAGAAATACACAAAATGAAAACCTAAAAAATGTAACCACTGAGTCTAGAAGGAGTAGAATAAAGTACTGTATGTCAAGCATTACCTCTGTTTTGGGAGAAGAGGTGGAGGTGTTAGAAGGCTGCAAATAACCCGCTGATACAGTGGAACAAAAAAGTATTTGGCTGACATTGATTCTGCAAGTTGTCCAACCTAAAAAGAAGAGAGATATATATAATCTTCATCATAGGCACACTTCAACTGTGATAGACAGAATTTTTTCCATTCCAAATACTTTTTGGGCCCCCTGTACCTGGACAACAATTAGACTGGAAACACATCAATGGAAGTATTTGTTTCTGAGAAAAAAAAGAATTTACTGAGAGACAGATTAAGCTCTTCACTGTTTGCAGCAAGGTTCCGTAAGTCTGCGGCTCATGAATGTAATATTCTTTTGAGCCAAGTAGTTGGTATTCAGCATCAGAGCTGACCCACTAATATTGAAGGGATGAATTGCAGGGGACATCTGTACCCCTCCTGGGGCTGATTGTGAAAAGCAGAAACAAAGTTTCCTCAGCAATCAAAAAAAAAATAAAGCAGTCCCATCTTGCCCTCTGAAACAACCTTTAAAATCAACTCTGCCTGAGGACATGCTTTTTAAATGTTTAATTAAACTTAACTACCAGCCTTCTTTTGACATGCTTATTTACATTTAAAATGTTTCATTTACCAACTGTTAAACCGTAATGTTAACCACAAGTGTGGCAATCACAGTTTCTTGCATTTGAACAATGAAAACTCCCCTTTTTTCATAGAAATATTAAATATTAAAAGTACATCCAGTATTAATAGGAAAAAGAATGAATCTTAGTAAAACTGTTCAATTCTGTGATTAATTGTTTCTTAAATGCTTCTATAGATATATGTGAAATTCCAGTCTGATTACATATTTTATATTATTTTTATTCATTTCATCTTATCACCCTCTTCTCTGAACCTTTCACTCCTCTTCAGGGCTCATGCTGGCTTCCTAAATGAATATTCTGTCAAACAGAGCAGTGTATTGGCTGAAACTGTCCTTTCAACTAAACACTACTGGTCAGCAGCTGCTTTGACTTAAACCAACAAGAACTGACACATGGGACATTGAACAAAAAAGGCACAATCGAAATGCACCAGACCGTCACTCCTTCTTTAAAAGGTACTGAGTATCACTTATTTGATACAGCTGGTGAAACTGTACAACTGCCTATATTTATTAGGAAACTAATGTTTTAACTAAAAAGATGTTTAAAATAACAGTATTCTTAAAGTGGACCTGGCATGAAATGTGCATTTTTTGAGGTTTTTGATCATATTTTTTTGTTCCCCCAGCCTGCCTACGGCCCCGAAGGGGTTAAAATGACTGATTTGCCTTTCCTTTGTTCCAGGGTATGTCTGCCTACATAGTGAAATTAGCACTCAGAAACGGGCTTTTAGTTAGTTCGACATATGATGACACATTTCGGCATATTACATGTTGAGTTCCAGCCAATTACCCCCTTCCCCGAACTACACCCTGCAAGTCCCTCCCTCTGTGGTGAGGAGAGCTACGGTAACAGGCAAACAACAAACCAACAGCATGGAGTCCAGACCGCATCCAAACTGCACAGTACCTGGGTGTACAAAAGAGAACATAAATATTTTTGTCCTCCCCACCCATCAAGCTTGTGGATTGATTTTATGTATGAAGGGAATGTGCCTGACCGAAGCGTGTGGTAGTTTGTGGCAAACATTTCTAGGATGACTCCAAACGGTCCCAGCAGATGACCGCTTATGCTGAGCCTGTTTCTCCTGGTTTCTTCCGGTTAAAAGGGAGTTTTTCCTCTCCACTGTCGCTTCATGCTTGCTCAGTGTGAGGGATTGCTGAGAAGTCACGACGCATTCTTCTGTGGTTCTCTAATTCGTAGATTAAACACATTGTATTGTAATAACTTTTCTTGTAAAGTTCTTTGATATGATATTTATTGTGAAATGGCGCTATATAAATAAACTGAATTGAATTGACTGTTTTTCCAACTTGGGACAGTATAGCAGTGGATTCGGAGATCGTCTTAAACTTCTACTAGGATTAATACCAACTCTCAGTGAACCAGCAAATATCCCTGTACAAGGAAGCATATTTCCTCAATAATGTCCTTCAGCTGTTAGTAGACATTGTGGCATTGTTTGAGTTCTTCGCTTTACAATTAGCTTCAAAGCTAACTTTTGGAATTAGCTTCACAGCTAATAACCCAGTTTGTGTATGTAGCATTGGTGCTAGTATGCTTTTATATGGGGGAAAATAGATTATATATTATAGTTGAACATTCAAAATATCGTTAGAGACTCATTGACAACAGAAGCGCATAGCCAGGCCCCGCCCTCCGAAACCCGGTCGTTCTGTGCTAATGCTCACAGAAGGGCTACCTCTTCACTCCTGCAATTCTACAACAAGGCGTAATTACGGCAAGAGATCCTTTGATATAGTATTAAGGTACTTAGAGTGTGGCTAAAAAGAGCCCAAACGTTGCGTGGTATTTTATGCCAGTTCTACTTTAAATGAAGAATGTAGTAACGTCATAAATTACATCATGTCTTTAGGAAATGTTAAATCTTAGAAAAGTTTTATTTAACAGGATTTAGTATTGGTGCAATCAAATTAAAGATGTTTTTCTTACTGTGGGCTACTATACATAATGGTCACTTTTTGGAGCAAAAGCTTGCAACTGCAGCCTTGTGAAAGAGTAGTGGCATTAGTTAAATGCAAAACCTCTTCCAGTAAAAAAACGTTAACAGGATAGCCTAGTACATTAATTTGGGGGTAACGATAGGTTGGAGAAGCTCGAGATAGATGGAAACACAAGGTAAAATCCAGGGGGAGGGGGGGGTTCTATAAATTTTGTGTGGTCTCTAGCATGATAGAATGCCTTGGCAGCTCAAGTTTCAACAAAAAAAGAGGAAACAGGAAGATATGAGCCGGCCTGTGTGTATTCCTCCATCTTCACAGGTGTGTGTGATGCACATGCATATTGATTGACCACAATCAATGTGGAAACTCGAACGATATTGGCTAAAAAAAATTGTGGGTCACTGAATGGCATTGGGGTCTATGGGAGGAAGGAGGGACTGAAGAAAAAAAATGTCTTGGAACACCACCCATATATCATAAAATAGAACTAAACCTTCATTTGACAGATTTAGAAAACTTTGATACATATTTAATACATTATCTGGAATGCAGCTTTAAGTTGTCTTTTAACAAATTAAAAACATGAAAAAATAGCAAAATAGCAACAGGTGAGCAACAGCAGTCAAGTGCACCAACACTGAACTGCAAAGCATTAGTTAATCCAAAGATTAATTAAACAAACCAGTTGCAGTTAATTTGGTTTTAGTAACACAAGGTACAAAAAACAAGCTTCCTTTACAGTGAGGGTTGATAAAGTTCTGTGATTAAAACGCAATTTGAATGACAACTTTTACTATGGTTTCATACATGTATAAAGATATCAGACATTTCAGGTGACATCCATGCATGGCTCAGGTTAAGTAGCTAAATGCCTCAGTGACAAGCCCCCATACCAACTATGTGATTATTCTATCACAGTTTGCATGAAATCAATAACAAAAGGTCACACCCAAGACTCCAACAGGCAATGCAAAGAGTGAGTGAGATACAACAAATACATGTATAAATGTTACAGTTGTGTGTCATCACACACAATAAACAGTAATATAATCCTCGTAAAGCTATGTATCCCTGTAAAATGGATGCATAACTTGTTTATAAATCCACGCTCAAAGCCTGAACCACACAGTTGGATCTGCTTGTTGAGCCAGAACCCCAGAAATGCACCGTATTGAACATCAATAAATTCATTGATTGCGCAATCTCAGACCTGTAGGGCTGCTAAATGTTACTTTGAAAACTTAGGACTTTTTTAAATCATCTGAATATATATGTTGGCCGCTGTGAACCAAAATCATCTTTGATGTCATAGGGCAATTTTATGTACTCAATCCATTTGTTATATGAATCCATTGATGATATACATTGGCCTGGCCAAAAAAAAGTTGTCACCTGGAATTAAAGAAAAAGTAATTTTTTTAACCTGGACCTTATTTTTAGCTAATTTTATGTTAATTTACTTACCCAGACAAGTTGGGAGCTAATTGGAGTCCTTCAGAAGGAGTTTATACCAACTCACGATCAGCGCATATCCATATAATGGGAGTCAATGGGGGCAGGAGTTTGCCGCCTGTATCAAGGCATTATCTGACCCAAAATGGCTTCATTTAACCAAGGTTTTTTATCAAACATTTGTCAGGGATTTACTGCAGACTGAATGAAGGACCCAGGCGCAGACGTGGCGTTCAAGGTGAGACAGGTTTAATGGTGCAGCAATGTAGACAATATAATGATCCAGCGAGGACTGAAGCTCTCTCTGGATCTTAAATAAGGGAGGACAAGGAGGAACAGGTGCAGACAATCAGGGAACACAGGTGCAAACACTGGGTGATCAGGGGCAAAGCCCTTCAGGCTCTGACAACATTAGCACTACTCCCCTCCGAGGTCAAAACAACTCGGAAGTGCTTATTATTTCGATTCCAGGGTGATTTAGAGGCAAAATACAACTACAATAATGTCACTACCATACTCCATCCCAGTTGTAGTCTGAGCAGGACTTTCCCTTTGTGCTCTATGGCAGTAGGTTAGACAGAACTTGTTACTGCAAACATCAACATGATTTGTGTTTGCGTTTGGACTGAATGACCAATTGGACTAAGTTCAGCTTCTACAGGCTCCCTTTCCCTTTCCCTCAAACACCTGCCCAGATTAACTCCCATTATATGGCTATACGCTGATCACGAGTGGATTCAAACTTCTCCTGAATGGCTACAAGTAGCCCCAAACTTGTCTGGGCGAGTAGATGAATGTAAAATGTACAAAAAAAAAAAAGTTCCAGGTTGAAAAAACCCCAAAAACCTTTCATCTTAACTAAGAAAATAGGTACGAGCTTCCTATTAAATAATTATTACATGGTAAACAACAATGTCGAAAGAAACATCTTGTGTCTCGTGTGTTTTAAAAAGTGGAAGGATAGTGGGGACCCGTTGTCTTCGAGGAAGTCCTGAATGATCGTTGATCACTTAAACACTTTGTGAAATCAAATCGAAGAGAAACAATGGAAAACCTTGGGTCTATGTTTAATAGTGAAAGTAAGAGCATTCAATGGGAAAGGAACTCAACAGCTGAACTGAACAGCTGTGCAGCCATAAGAAAACCTCTAATCAGTAATGCAAACAGGGAAAAAAAGGCATCAATTTGTTAAGGAGCATAAAGACTGGACTCGGGAGCAATGGGAAAAGGTAATGTGGTCTGATAAGTCCAGATTTACCCTGTCCCAGAGTAATGGGCACCTCAATGTAATAAGAGAGGCATGAAAAAGTGATGCAACCATCATGCCTATTGTCTACTCTACAAGCCTGTGGGGGCAGTACCATGATCTGGGGTTGCTGCATTTGGTCATGTGTAGGTTCAGCAACAATATACTGTATGTCACTTGCATTGGTATATGCAAGGCAAAAGTTAAAGCTTAAAGGTATTGTGGAGGATCTTTTTCGTCTTGGTAGATCATCTAAACCATTGGTCCTCCTAATTGTTAATCGTCCTTAGAGTCTGCAAGTGCATGCACACTCTCCCATGTTTATCTGTAGTGCTAGCCATTATCGATTCATTCTACCTCACAGTTCTCGCCGGATTGTTTTAAAATGGCTGTGTGTCGCCAGTCTTTGATATGTATGAGAGGAAAAGAAAGGGCTCAGAAGAAAGAACCAACACCAGATTGTTTTTAGGAGATTCAATGATGGTGTGTGTGCTGAAACCACAGGTGGGGATCCCCAATGATTCCTCTGTTCCAAGTTTCTACCCAGCAGGTTGGGTAAAGTTTGGGGTTACTTTCTCAGGAGATGAAACAGGTATGGATTTATTTCTTTATGTGTGGAAATTTAGCGACAGTCCCTAACTGAAACTACCGCCTTCAGGAGCGAGGCTTAAGGAGCAAGCCTTCAGGAGCGAGCTTTTGGCTGCGTTGTATCCACTCCGTGAGCTCAGCTCTCGGTGAAACATTGGATGGAATCTCCGCTTTAATGGAACGGAAGTGTATCAAAATCCAACTAACTTCACCGCTGTAATTTTGGCATGTTATTTAGATAAATGCATTTCAGATTACTGCAAGAATAAGTTATCTACATCTAAATGGTAACTTTCTTGGGAATATTTGTTGTGACTGCTGTCACCTTTTTTTTTTCTTCTTAAAGTGGAGATGGCTGTTGTTTCCTGAGATTTGTAAAAATCATCCTCTATACCTTTAAAGGACAACTAAACACCAAATCAACCTTTTGTAGCTTATAAACTGCATATTTATGCTTCTTATAGTTCTCTCTACATTCCCTGGTCCCTTTTTTGACATTTGAGTGCAAATTAGATAAAATCTTACTTTTGAGCCTAAAACCGTCTGTGTGGCGCCATCTGTGCATTTTCGGTTGCACTACATTTGAATTTCATTCCTGTCCTTCCCATTTGCTCAGAAGTTTGTGTGACGTGATTTGGAGGTGTGTGACGTCCGTCGCTCTGCCGCTGGGGTATAAAAGCAGTCAAGGCTCGCATACGCCCAGTGTTGCCAACTTAGCGACTTTGTCGCTAGATTTAGCGACAAAAAAGCGACTAGCGACAAATCTAGCGACTTTTTCTGGTGTTATTGGAGACTTATCTGGTGTTTTGGAGACTCTGGCGTGAAGCACGTATTGTTCTGCAGTTACTGTCCTCAACGTGAGCCCCTCCCCCGTCCCAAAGCACTTACAGGCGGCCAGTCTCACAGTAGCCTTGCGCAGCAGTCCCATCTACAGTCTATGGGCGGAGCAGAGAGAGAGAGAGAGAGGAGACCCTCACCACTCGGCGTCCGGACTGCAAATGAAATGCGCTTGCGCAAAAGAAAGCCGCCACTGGCTTGCAGAGCGGGATTTTTTTAATTATTATTATTATTTTTTTTATTAATGAAAGTACAGATACAAAAAATATAATCACAGTACATACAGAGTATAAGGTGCTGCATACAACTAGCGGTAACACAATAACAAAACAGAATATAAAAAAAAAATTAAAAAAACCAGAGCGGGATTTAAATGTAAACGTTTCTTCGCTGTGACGCTGTCACACAAATAAATCACTGCATTTGACTCACACAACCTCAGCAGCTCAGTCACTTATTCACCTCGTCCACTGTGTGTGTAGCCTACCTCTCTGTGACATAAGATCTTGCTAGCTAGCTCAGCAAAACTTAAAAAAAAAAAACAACTTAAAAAAAAAAAACCTAAGTAACTCTGCCAGAGTGTGTCTTTTGGGTCACTTTGCCGGTCCCAAGCCCGGATAAAGGAGGAGGGTTGGTTGTAGAGCTAGCAATTTCACCCTACAGAACAATCTTTTGATTAAATTTGCTGTTATAACATTTAACAATACAGGACAAAACTGATGTGTGTAATGTGGATCTAGACAAAGCATTAAAATCATTAAATGTTGTTAATGTTGAAATTATTTTTGTACATTTGTAGTTCTAAACATATTTAGGGTGTTTTTTACTCACTTTTGTCTCTCCCACGACGTTATTCCTCTCTTCTACAGCGTCCGTTACAGTTATTTGCAAATTGCCAATTATGCAAATTAGGTGATGATGTCATTTAGCGACTTCTAGCGACTTTTGGGACAGCCAATAGCTACTTTCCTTACTGAGGAGTTGGCAACACTGCATACGCCCTGTAGCGAGTTGCAGTTGGAATAGTGAGCGAGCATTTTACATCGATTTTCAGCAAGTTATCATTAGCATAGTATTTAGTTAGTTCTTTAGCGTAGCGTTTCTAGTGTAGTTACTTTTCTTTTTACTACGGCTCTGTATAAGAGGGGGGAACTCGGCCACACCTCCGTAGCAAGGCGCTATGAACTGCTTGCAGCACGAAACTTGAGTGCTCAGTTATGCAGATTGTTACCCCTACTTACTGACATTTGCTCATTACCTATGATAAACGTAATGATAAAGGATAACTAACATCTTTGAATGGAAAATAAAATCTGGGCTAAGAGTTCTTTTTTAATGGAATAATTGTGATGGTGTTTCTTTTTTTTTTGCACATTCCTGAATGATTTTCTCGTCATGCTTAGATACTTTATACATCTCTCTGCAACACATTTTCTGCTGCAGACAATGACGTACAGTGGCTGCAGGTGCGCCTGTCGAGGCAGAATCACAAGAAATTACTCGAGCTAATCGATATTTAGCATTAGATTTGGTAACAACAATGTACCACTCCGAGACGGCGCTCATTCTATGCTGCGATGCCGCTACAGGTTCGGCACCTGCTGCTGAGAACGAGATATCGGCCCGAAATGATATGACTCAGAGCCACTCAATGACTCCACAGAACTGGAGAAAAACTCAACCTACAGATTGTTTCCCTTTGAGGCAAAGGAGCCCGCGTTGCTGTGGCTCTCTCCGCCTTTCTGGCGGTCTTTGACTCTGCGCTGCTGCCTGCCAGTCAGTCACAGCCCAGGCCACGCCCAGCCAGTATTCCCCCCGCGTTTTTCCTGGTCCGCCAGGCAACCCCTTCTTTTGAGCCGTTTTTCAAAATTAAATGTGGGCGGGGTTATACTCTGGTGGGGGCTTGAGTTACTCTTTAAGTAAACTGACTACTGGCAGATCAGGGGAATTAATGGGCTGGTTACAAATTGTGGGTGGGGAAGTCTGGGTCTGATTGCCTAAACTGCTGGCCTTGCGACCCGACCCCGGATAAGGGGAAGATGATGGATGGATGGATGGATGGATGGATGGATGGATGGATGGAAAAATTATGTATTGCAGTATATTGTGAAAACAGATGTTATGGAAAAATACATGTGTATCTCTCAAATTATGAACCCTTCCTATTTGATGGTGAATTAGCAGCTGGTTATTGTTTATATTTCTGTGACTATATCCCTGCATATAAGTTCTGAAAAATGCTTTTTACATAATTGCTGAGTAGAATTTGGATGTTAAAAAATAGATGAGGAAAGTTAGGGGTAAATTTGCACTGCATCCAATATGTTGGTGCTTTTTTTATTTGTAAATGTTCTCTTATTTATACATTGTAGAACAGATATTTTTAATAATTATACTGATTGGCTTACTTTATTAAAATTGTGAGACACAGTTTCATACACATTTTTGTAATGTCCAGTATTATTTTGTAATTAATTAATAAAGATTTAATTAATTTATTGTTTGCTTTAAGATGTGTGCTATATCTGATCAGTTGTTGTCGGCATGGTTTGGGCCCTGTGTATTAAATTACAGTTCCAAGTAAATATTTTTGCCAAGATGTATACAGAAGAAGAAAATTACTGCATTGGAAAAAAATGTAGGCATCGTAGTCCACTAAAATTGCGTTTTACTTTAGTTGAATAAAACTTGACTAAAACTGAAAGACATCATTTGAATAAATATTGATTAAAAATAAATAAATTTTAGACAAAGACGGAGACTAATTTCTTGTTGAAATGAACACAATTAAAAATACATAGAATGGAGAAAATAGCTAAATAATATATCTAATTTTAAATATTCTAATACATGGTTGTGAAAATTTTTGTATGAACTTTCTACAATGTATCAAATAAGCCTTTTATAAAGTTTTTCTGTCTATAAATGAATTTAAATGATATACCGATGTTGCACATCAACAAAGCCTCAACAAGCTGTCAGTCATTACAGAGCTATTCCAAAACAACCAATTCATCTTACAGTTCACAAAAAAGAAGATGTATGCACCAACATCAACTTTTCAGTCTCAGCTAACTCTCTTATAATTGGCAGACTGCTTCAAGTGGCCTCCTCCAGTTTGCATTTAAATGTTTTTTACTGAAAACAACATCAAGAAACCATGTGCTTACTGAATGGGTGTTTTAGGGTGAATGATACAATCCATGTTTTAGAAAAATCATCCTTCACTTTTCTGAAGGCTGGTTAAAGTTGTTATCCTTCACACGTTTTCAGAATAGCTGCTTGTTATACAGATTTACTTTAAAGCACCTTGACGTAAGCCATCTATTTCTTTGTGAGGTGAAAAGTATTAAATCTCAGGCATTGCAGGCCTAAAAAAAACAATCAGAGGTTAAAGGTGGGTGGTATATTTTCATATGAAAATCTTTTATAATGATTTCATTATCTTTCTTTCAATTTGGTGTCCTTTTTTTATGATCAACTTAAATCTTTGAAATCTGCTTTACTATATCATGTACATCAGCAAGATGGAACGCATCTATATTTGCTAGCGTTTTTCCTTCTGTGCCTCTATGCTGAACTACAATGCATGTTTCTATGGTGACAAAATACTCTTCACACATTGGTTCTTATAATAGCACTTCTTCGGGGGGAAAAATAATTGTTTATCGGTATATCTATGTGCTTGTGTCTTGGTTATGACTTAAGATGCATCTAAGTGATGGACCCCTCCCTTTGTTCCATCAATACACTCCCTGATGATGCCTCGCTGACATTGATTTAAGATGGATTGGTCAGCTCTCATGCTTTAGTGCTGACAAACAAATTGGGGCTTAATGTGCGTATTCAGGTCTCCTAGTTTCATAGAATCTGGCCCCCTCAGGTCTTCCAGGATTTTATAGTCTGCGGGGTGGCTCGGGTATTAGAGAGATAATCATTCAAACAGGAGGGCTTGTTTTCTAGCCCATGTTCCAACCTGAGCTGGAGGTGGAGAAACTTTATGCGGATCAATAAATTGTGACATTAGTATGAAATAACAAGAAAGATGCTGAGCATTAGAGAGCTGTTAAGTTTCCTAGGATCATTAGTTCAAGCACTCCTAAAATATATGCTCACTATCATCCAATAAAAATTCTGTCACAGCTTTGAACAATTATTTAAACCCAAATGTATCCATCTGTTTATAGGTAAGGTGAACACATTTCTTTAAACTATTCAAGCTTCCAGCTTCTGTCTTAACGAGATGGTCAGTCATTTATTCATATATGTCACCTACATATATGTAACGTCTTAATGATGTATGACTAATTAAGCCTGCTGCTAGTAGGACTCTGTCAACATTGACATGAGGAGGTAACCAGGCCATGTTACTCAGGTCTGTCAAACCAGAGACATATAAAACGGTTTCCAGACATAAACCCTCTATGACAGGAGCTTGAGACCACTGGTGGAGATGGTTGAATTTAAGATATTGTAAAACACAACAATCTGGATTTGCTGGTGTATCCTAACCAATCATATAGACAGCACTGATTCATGTTCTCCCAAATAACCTCCTAGTTTCATAGTGTTTCTAAGTTTCCTGACCCAGATGCAGAAGACAAACTCAGAAACAGAAGAAGATTCAAAATGTTTATTGAAAAGAGGTGTTTGACACAAAACAGGAACCTTCATGTTGGTAGAAATTGGAATGGCAGCACTGGAGAGAGGTGAGTCCAGAGGTGAGTTTGTTGAGTTGAGTTGGAGAATTGATGATCGGAAGAATCTTACTGTTGAAGATAAGTACCAGTGTACCATGTGTGTGTCCAGGGTATTGCTAGGCCCGAGGTGGAGGTTGGAGGGCACACAGGGTTGCTAGCTGCTAAAGAGCTGAAAGACTAACAGCTGCCAAATGTGGATTGGTTTCAAGAGGTGCAGGGGAGTGGCAGAAAGGACACTAGGGATTCTGGCGAAAGAGCCAGTGGAGTTACCTTGAGATTAACACGAGGAATTACCAACAGCTAAGCACATAAACTGAGCAAACACAACTAAAGCTAGTGGTTTCCTTTGTGTCAAGGCTTCGAAGCCTGTTTCGAGTAATCCATGTGGATTTTTGTGTAGCGCGTATCAAGGCTTGTATTGATTGCAAATGTAGTGACGTTCAAGATCTCGCTAGCCAGGCGTAGCCTACCAAGTCACTAATTCATGAATTAGGTCGCCGGTTTGCTCATGAATTTAAACATAAGAGGCAGCAAATATGCTGATGTTTGCCCATCACAATTTGTTCCCTTAAGATTATCTTGTGTGTATATGCAGTTTATTTTAGCATCTTTTTTTGTGATGGAACTAAAGAGGAGACTTTCCTGTGCAATAAATCATTGGTAATAATAAAGTCCAAAAAAACTGCTGATCTTGATCTTACTTCTTTCCTCAATTCTCTGTGGTTTGGAAGTGTGTGTGTTGTGTTCAAATGCATTTTGAGCTAACAAAAAGACCTTATCTATGGTGAGGCATCATTTAGCCCTGCATGAAAACAAAAAGACCGACCGAGATTAACCAAGCTCGACTAAGTCAGTTTAGGATACAAACATTAATCCATACGTTAACACCGGATGGCTGGAGTGAACAATAGAAAAATAATTGTTCCAACCTTTATAAACTTGCTGATGCTCCGCTCCCCTGCTTCATCTTTGGTATTTTCTGTGGACACCGAAATAACCTCAAAAATAAAGGCTTTTCTACTGTGACGGACTTGAGGCAGTTCTTTTGTTTTAAGTACAACTAAATACATTTTGTCCCTTGTGATGACACATGGATGTATCACATGATGACACAGTAACAAAAGCCAATTTAAGCCAAAACACTCTGTTTAGTTCCCATTTTTTCTTTTGTACCAAACATTGTATCGCAAGGATAGATTAAGACAATATTGAAACCATTTTAAGAATTGATAGATTGTCATCACAAACATCATTCACTTATTTGTTTATTTATTTTAGTTTAAAGGTCCCATCATTTTAATCACTGTGCCTATTTTAACTTGTATCGTCCACTTGATGGTACAGTAGAGGAAAATGAAACGTCATAAAGTGTCAGCTCATGTGTCGACTCATTGGATGGAAAGCTTCAATGCATCACAAGACTTCATTTTGTCATCACTAAGGGCAGGTGGATCAGACTAGGGCTCCCCCTCCAGCAAATGATGGACAGCTCCAGCCTTTCTGCAGCACCCCCTGGAGGATTCAATAGAAAGTGAGAATAGGGAAAAGGTACAACCACACAAACACTATAGACTCATGACCACTGGGTTTTAAATTACAATATTCAATTCACTTTATTTATATAGTGCCAATTCACTACACATCTCAAGGTGACCCCCCCCCCCCCACACACACACACACACACTCAAATTAAGTCAGTTAAATCCAGTTCAATCATACAGACTAAATAATATTAATTGCTCTTTCCAGGTCAGTCTCTATTCCAGTTTAAGTATGTTGTTTCTTTGCAACTGACAGTTTATACTAGTCTGTTGTGTTGAAGAATAAGTTAAGTCTAAAAATAAAATTATTTGATTAAAAAGCACTTTTAAGTTGCTACCCTCACCTATGGTTGTGTGATTTGGATAACGACTCAACAAGATACTTCGACTGAACTTAGGTTTCTCTATAGGGTTGGCAGTGTTCACCCTTACCATTAACCCCTTAAGTCCGCTAGCCCTCATTTTTGGGGGAACGCCTCCTAGAGTAACATTTAACTTTCAATTATTTGTTATTACAGAAACCAACTTTTGGTCTAAAGTCAATAAAAGTGAGTAGAACTATATGTGGTGTTTATTTGCTTCTTTACAATGAAAACAAGCTGCAAATGTGTATTTTTTTTAGGCGGAATTCAGATTCATATTTCATATTTTATGTCTTTCTTTTGGGTTTCTGTATCTGTGTGCTGGAGCCTGGCTGTATTGTTTGTGTTTTGCTACTCTCTCACCTTCTGCACAGGGGCATGGTAGGCAGCAGTCAGCAGGTGCTGCTCACTAGGACTCATCTACACCAGCTTCAAAAGGGGAGCGGAATCAGCAAGCTGGCCCAAGATGATTCTTGCTGGACGTGTGTTAACATGGCCAACTTTAGTATCTTTAGACCTTCTCAAGTTCATGCTTTGCATTTTTGTGAAAACTCACTTACCTGACCTTACCTTCCTCACAGATCCAGACCCTGAATCCTCCTCATTCTCCTTGGGTTCCTCTCCGGTTTTCTCATTCCTCTGGATTCATTCTCAAGATCATTTCTGACTCACAGTCACGGTCCTGCATTCCACGTGGGGTTCTCATGGTCAGCCTCTGCGTCACTACCTCCACTGGTTTGTCAGCTCCTTACTCACCTGTTGCCAACGTCCTGCTCACCTGCCAGACCATCCATTCCTCCTGCAAACACACAGTCAAAGAACCACATCACCATCAGCCAACCACAGAAACCAGAGTCCCACTTATCTCCTCCAAAATTCCCTCCTCCTGGACCTCCAGTAAGCTCTTCTCCTCCAGACTGATTACTGCTCCTCACTTACCTCTCGTTAACCTCTCCATTTGTTATCACCCCAATCTGTTCCTGCAATCCTTTTCTGGTGCTCCTCCGCTGCATTTGCCTCATGGAACGGAAACAACCTGAGTATCTACAGAATATTAATGTGAGTTCCAAATCTTTATATGGCTTATATTCAGTATGGAACCTGAACAGTGGCAAGTGACTGTCTCTTTGGTATCTTGAATTTTTTGTTGTTGTTTTGTTCTTAAATAACATTCTTATTAAATGTTTGGACACTTCTCTTTCTGGAGCTCTTGACAAAACCAAGTATGTGCGTTCTTTGTTGAATACTGCATGAAATGGTATCTCCAGTACATATATGCAACAAAAACACAAGGGCCCATGATGAAAATTTCAAGCAGCTCACTGAAGAAGACACAAATACAGGCATTCACAGTTTGAGTTAGCTGCAGGTGGGACTAATTCGCAGCATGTTTACTTTCCCTATCTTGCTCGCCTTTGTTCCTTCTCATCAGCTCCTGTCCTTTGCTCCTTTCTTTTTAATGAGTCACCTTTCCTGAACTCAGCTGTCTTCCCATTTACTCATCTTCAATTCTTCTTGATTCTTAGCATTTCATTCTGTCCTGTTCCTGCAATTTGACTAGGATACTACATAATCACACTCAATGTCTATAATTGTTTAATGACATACTGTGTCTAAATTGGACCCTGTGTAAAACACAGGAACATAACAAATGATGAATTAGTGGTTTCTTTTACAAGTTCCAAATTTTGAGCAGCAACCATATGGTCAGCCACATGTTATTAGTAATAAAAAAATCACATATTTTCAATAATTGAACATGCAGGAGTTTGTACTCTCTGTTCTATTTTTCTCATTTAACACCACTGTTGTTCTCGAAAAAAAAAATTCTCCGACACACTCTTGCACTAGCAGCCAACATTATTAAAGATGAACAAACTGAGCAGTCCTGCAGAAAATTAGCCAGTGGGCAAAGCAATGCACCTCCCCAAAACTTCAGAGAGGAAGATTTTACTTAAAATCCAGATCAAGGTCGGATTTTATTTCGTGGAGAGGTTTAATCATGACTGCCTCGCAGGTGGAAGGCCCAGTGCAGAGTGGATTATTAGACAATGTAAGGGGGGTCCTAATATCAGTGGGACCCCCATAATGAGTAAGGCATGAAGAAGGGCTCATTATCAAGGCAGGAAAATTCATTTGTCCAAAGTATCTGTCTCAAACTGAGAGGATGTGCTGATAGACTGGAGGGCGATGGAACCTCAGCAGGCAACAAAACAATTATCTCCAGAGTGATGCTGTCTCATTGTGATTAAGGACCTCTGACATCTCACTCAACAGCCACAGCAGTGAGTACTGATCTACTGACAGAAGCACCAACATCAACCAGGGAGCAATGGCAAAAATGATGAAGTACATGCATGAGATCCAATTATCTAATATATGATGACTTAAAGTTGATTGACTATGCATGCAGTCAGCAGAATCTGGAGAGCAACGTATTGTCATATAGAAGAAATAGAAAACCTTTTAAATATTGAGTTCATTATAAATAAATGTTAACACATTTTTGTATAATTGTATTTTTCTTTCCTGGTGGAAATGAAAGTGATCTAACTGCACTATAAAAAACAAAACTTTATCTGTTTCTCCTCAGAGAAAGGAGCAGTTAAGCTCAGGAGCAGTGTTGGGAGTAACGGCGTTCAAGTATAACCGCGTTACTAATGGCATTATTTTTTAGGTAATGGAGTCATCTACCTAATTACTTTTCCTACCCTTGCTGTTATTGGAAATGTAAATTACCGCGTTACTACAGTGTGTCTGAATGACGCACAGAGGCTTTCTGACAGCCTCACTTCAGCTGCAGGGAGAGAGAGCAGGAGTCAATAATGATTGTGGGGTGGGAGGATACCCTGAGCGCACTCTCTGTCCACATTCTCCGCGGTAGAGTTAGTTTTACGTACGATATTTGACGGACATTAGTTTCATTGAAGCGGAGACTCCCTCCAACATCTGATTGAGAACTGAACTAATTGATACATCGTTGCCGAAGGCTCGCTCCTGATGTTTTGGTTAGGGTTTGGTTTTCAATATATTACGCAGCCCGGCAGGGGACATGGGCAAAAAAAAATTTTGAGACACAAGAATCAGTTCCCTTGGTTTACTAACCCGTGCGCACAGATTACGAATCCACTCTGCCAAGGTAGCCCTTTTCCTTTCTAACGACAACTTGGGAATATTATGAAGCGGACAGAACCCCCCAGACAGCCACAGTTTGATAAAATGAGGGTACGGATTCGTAATCCGTGCGCACGGTTTAGTAAACCGAGGGTACGGATTCTTGCGTCTCAAAAAATATTTCTGCACCTGTCCCCTGCCGGGCTCCGTAATAAATCAACATACATCCCAGAAAATAAATTAATACCTGTGAGATCTATTAACTAACTCAAAATATTTCTGGCATTCCTATTTATTAAAAAAATTATAAACAAATAAAATATGGATATGGGATTTTTCTTTGATAGCTTCCAGTTCATGTGACCAGGTGACACCTAATTAATTGTGAAATGTCTTACTACATTTAAAGAATAAGACACAACTATTTATTTGACATTTGAATACATAGAATACTTTAGATTAATATTTCACTGTAATATTTCAGGTTTTCTTTCAATAGCTTCCATGTCATGTGACCAGGTGGCACCAGATAAATCTTAAAATGCCTTACTGCAACCAGTGTGATAATGCTCTGTTTTTCTGTGCAATATTACAGATACAGAGATTCGCAAAACATTATGGTCAGATTTTCCTTTGTTTCTTTTTACCAATGTTTGTCTGTCTTAGTTCTGCAGTATTGCACTTTAAATGAAAAGTGTGTGATTATGTATGTCCAAAAGTTACTTTTTGCTTATTTTTATATTTCTGCATACAGCTTCAATCTTATTGAGTCAAGTTTAAATACCCATCCATCCATTTTGTTAACCGCTTAATCCTTTATGGATCGCGGGGGGGGGCTGGTGCCTATATCCAGCTGTCAACGGGCGAGAGGCGGGGTACACCCTGGACAGGTTGCCAGTCCATCACAGGGCCACATAGAGACAGACAGGACAAACAAGCATGCACACACTCACACCTAAGGACAATTTGGAGATATCAATTAACCTGACAGTCATGTTTTTGGACTGTGGGAGGAAGCCGGAGTACCTGGAGGGAACCCACGCATGCACGGGGAGAACATGCAAACTCCATGCAGAAAGACCATGGGCCGGGATACGAACACACAATCTTCTTGCTGCAAGGCAACAGTGCTAACCACTGCGCCACGGTGCAATATTTGTCATTCTGCTATAAATCTTTTTGATGTTATAGATATTATAGAATGTTACTGCGGTATAGAACATATAAATAATGTTACAGTCACTTTGGTGAGTAACTAATTACTTTTACATTTTCATAACTGAGTTACTAACTCAATTACTTTTTGAAAAAGCAATTTGTAACTATAACTAATTAATTTTTTAATGTAAGATGCCCGACACTGCTCAGGAGTATGGTCAGCTTACCACCTAAAATTGACGTTACTCCTTTTCACTAAAAAATACTGTAATTTAAGTAATAGACTTTCTGCAGACATCTACTAGTCTCTAATAGCAGCCTGAGTAAAGTTTCCAGTGTGAGATGTTTAAGGTGGCTCGTGCATCTACAGTCAGTTTCAAGCTTCCCAATTAGATAACAATCGTAGCTTTTATGCAGCCTAGGTTTAACATGTTTCTTTTTCCACCAGACTTTTGTGGATTTACAGGTATGTTTAAGCTTATTATCATATTGCAGGGTGCAGTTTAGCTTTAGCTAATTTATTTTAGGGATGCTCTCACATTTGATGCAAATATCCTCATGGTAAAATTCATAGAAGCCGGGTCCTATTGCAGCAAAGTATCCCCAAACCATGAGATGTCCACCTCCAGGCTTCACAGTCAGCATGAAGCTCTTATTTTCAAATTAACATGTTCTTTCTTGTGCTGTCCTGAGGTCCTCGACCTTGTCTATATACTTTCCTGCCAACTTCAGTCTGGCTTCCATTTTTTTCTAGAGAGCAAAAGTTTCCTTATTGTACACTTCCCAAGAAATGTTTACTTTCGCTGTGTTTTTCTGATTGCATTGGCATACACTTTTATTAACAATAAGCCTGTGAATATTCTCATTCATCCAGGTCATGATTATCTCAAGGAAATTTCAATTGAACGCAACTGGACTTGGTAATTTGTCTTGGAAGATGTTTCACCTCTTATCCAAGAGGCTTCAACATTTCATGCTCGCCGCTGACCAGGCTGGGACTGGTCCAACTAACTTGTGTGGAGATTCAGCTATTTAACCTCTTGGAAGGCTTTTAGCTGAGTCTCCACACCAGTTAGTTGGACCAGTGCGAGCCTGGTCAGCGGCGAGCATGAACTGAAGCCTCTTGGATAAGAGGTCTTCCAAGACAAATTACCATCCAGTTGCGTTCGATTGAAATTTCCTTGAGATACTTTTATTAACAGTACCACAGGCCTGCTTTTGGTCCCAT
Organism: Apricaphanius iberus; assembly: GCA_028564705.1. Taxonomy (NCBI): domain Eukaryota; kingdom Metazoa; phylum Chordata; class Actinopteri; order Cyprinodontiformes; family Aphaniidae; genus Apricaphanius; species Apricaphanius iberus. The sequence goes on from JAPXFQ010001662.1 coordinate 1,036,074, forward strand.
GATGACATTTCAGAGGTATTAACCTATTCTCAGATAGAAAGACAGCATCTGTCTTTCTGGGCTAACTTGTTTGGATGGTCAGATCTCGGCAGGCTGGCAGTTATTTTAAATATCCTTCACTTCTAGACTATTGTCTTTACAGTGGAATGGCTGATTTTAAGACCCATTGAAATCTAATACCAGCCTAATTAAATGTTATAAGCTCAGGCAGCTCTTTGGATCTGGCCATGGTCTTCAAGCACCAAATGAAATGTCTGAGGTTGAAAAGAATGTGCACAAACCTCCTTAAAACCTGTCAATGATAGTCTTCTCATATACACCTGATTTAATGCACCCATTTTGAGTAGGAAAAAACGTGGGGGTATCAAATTTCTTAATATAAATTATTTTTTTAATCATAATTCAAAGTGTTTATTGTTCCTTTATATTACTTAATTGTTTCATTAGCCAAAATAATATTAAAAACTCACTTTTGCATTTACACAGACTTGTTTCATACATTTGTGTATTGTTGTATAAATGAAGAATGTTAGGTTTGTTTTCTTGTATTTTCTTGTATACCTGTACTACTGTTTCTTTGTAAACACTATTGTATGATGGAAAATTAATAAATACATTGTTCAAAGAATATAAAAAATAAAGATGTCCAAACATGATTTGAAATCATACAGGCTGTATATCAGATACTTTTCCTTTTTTCTGCTCTTGAGATCAACACTTGGACCACAATGGCTTTAGGGGCCCCATGGCTGAGCTCAAATCAAGGAGCTTTACCTTAATAAGGAAAAAACAAAAGGATAAGAAAACATTGTTATATATTGTGTTTTTTTTCATAATTATTTGTACTGTGTTTAATCTGGAAAAGTTTAAAAACAATTTTTTAATTGCATCTTGACAAAGATGACTTCAACTTGAAAATGCATTTATCTCTTCCTAATCTAATCAAATCCAAACATGTGCTGCTTGTAACAATGACATAATCCCTTTTGCAAAGTATTTGTGTTGTCCGGTGCTTGAAGAAGACTCATACAGCACGTGTGTTCATTATAATGAAGCTCCAACTAACATGGATAAATTGATTGAGCTTTGACACCACTATTTTTACAGTAAAATTACATCTCATCACTGTGCTTAATTGTGCACTTTATATTATTGGTTTTGGTGATACTTGATGCAACGTCTGATCAGTATGTGAGGATGTCTGGCCTTAAGACTTCTTACTCTAGAAAGACTTTTCCAACAATGTTAGATGAAAAGTATCTTGACATTTTCTAAAAGCTTACTTAGAACTTTGCCAGATATTTTTTTAAGATGGAATATCTGGGATAACTGTAATCAAACACGACACAACCTAAAAAATGTTTCAGCAAAGCTTCTAAAATATATCCATTGTTATCAATCGAGATTTTAAGTTAAATTAAGACACTGAACGCTGTTTTAAATTTGTTGTTATGTAATTGTTCTGCAAAGCAGCACAGCTGGTAACATTGTTGCTCTGCATCAAGAAATTCCTGGGTATGAATCCCGGCGTGGGTTTCCTCCAGGTACTGCGGCTTTCGCCCACCGTCCAAAAACATGAATGTTAATTGATTAGTTAATTGGTTCCTCTAAATTGCTCTCAGGCGTGAGTGTTTGTGTGCATGGCTGTTTGTCCTATGTATCTCTGTGTTGCACTGTGATAGACTCAGGACATGTCCAGGGTGTACCTTGCCTCTTGCTCAACAACTACTGGAGAAAGGAACCAACCACCACCCCCGCAACTCTGTATAGGATAGATGGTAGACTACAGATAATAGATAGATGGATGGTTATTCTGAAGTGTGAGAGTAGAAAGAAAAAGCTCATCTACATTCCAGCCCCCTCCTCAATTTGCCCCTCTGCTTTTTCATCATTTGCACATTTTTCAGCACTTTCAAGATGAAGAAATGTCAGTAACATGATGTATTGCTGGTGACATTATCAGAAAATGAATATCTGAAACAGGAAAGAGGCAGCAGGAGAGAGTAAGAAATGGAAAACAGTCATAAAACGAAGATGAGCAGATGAATGACAGAGATTCTAAGGCAATAACAGGAAAATCCGTCAACGGTTGCTGGACCCTGAGTGATAAAGTATAACAAATGATAGAAGAGAGAGAGAGGAGAGAAAGACCTCCACCTTTCTATCTCAGTTGTCATCTTGTCCTCACCATTTATTTTCCTTCGTTTCCTTTTCCTCTGACATTCGTCTCATCTGTCATATTTCTTCATCTGCTCCTTTTAAAGCTATACCGCTTAACTCTTCAGGATCATTATCATCCCCAGCTTTCCTCTCCCCGCTTCATTTTTTCATTATTTAACCACTTACATTTGCTTATCATTTTTTTTCCTTTTGCTTATTTCCCTTCTCACTCCTACTTATGTTACTCTGTGTCATTCATTCATTCTCTTCCCTCTTTACAATCCCCATTTCCTGCCATCTGTTGCAGCTCCTCTGGTTTTTAGTGAGGGGGGTTGGGCTCTGCAAAACTTTTCTATTAAATTCCAGATTTTTGCTCCCCATCTTTGTTTTCAATCTCACTCTACTTTTTTCACTAACACAACTTTCTTTGCTTTTAAAATTTCAGAGATACATTGCTTCTACATATCCACATCACTGCTTCTTGCCTATTAATTTAAGTATTCCATCTAATACACTTTCAATCACTCTTTCATTTTCTATGCCTACTTCAGTGTTACAAGTGAGGAAAGGGGATTGCCCCCCTGAACATATTACAAGGAGATAGGGAAGAAAAACAACCATGAAGACAAACATTCTAACTCACTGAGAGAAATTAACCAGGAAAGAGCTCACTTGCCTTTCATTTAATAGTGGCAAAGGTTAACAGAGATGAAGTGAAAGAGGTAAAACAATTAACCAGACACTGGAGTAACTCCACCTGGAAACCAAAGTAAATCCATCCATATATATTTTTAATACATATTTATTCCTTTATAGGGGTGCAGATGTTTGGTGCCATCCTAGCAGTCTCTGAAAACCAAGGTCTTTGCTTTTAAAAGTTGTCATCTCCAGTGAGGGTTGGACTATTCATCGGAACGTGATCTACAGCTTTCGCTGGAGCAGTTCGCAGCCGAGTGTGAGTCGGCTGGGATGGGGATCAGCACCTCCAAATCTGAGACCATGGTCTTGAGCCGGAAAAGGGTAGGTTGCCTTCTTCGGGTCAGGGATGGGGTCCTTCCTCAAGTGGAGGACTTAAGGTATCTTGTTCACGAATGAAGGAACAATGGAGCGGGAGATCGATAGACGGATCGGTAAGGCGTCGGCAGTTATGCAGCCGCTTTACCGGTCTGTCATTCTACGTTCCTACCCTCATCTATGTTCACGAACTCTGGGTGGTGACCGAAAGAACGAGATCACGGATACAGGGGGCTGAAATTAGTTGCTTCCACATGGTGGCTGGGTTCTCCCTGAGAGATAGGGTGATGAGCTCTGTCATCCGGAAGGGGCTCAGAATAGAGCTGCTGCTCCTCCACATCAAGAGGAGGCAGTTGAGGTGGCTCGGGCATCTGGTCAGGATTCCTTCTGGACACCTCCCTGGTGAGGTGTTCTGGGCATGTCACACCGGTAGGAGGCCCATTGGAAGACCCACAACTCCCTGGATGGACTATGTCTCCTGGCTGGCCTGGGAACGCCTCGGGATTCCTCCCTATGAGCTGGCCAAGTGGCTGGGGAGAGGGAAGTCTGGGTCCCTTTCTTTAAGCTAAAGCCCCTGCAACTCGACACCGGATACTGTAAGTGGAAGAAGATGAATGTATGGAAGTTGTTGATGTACATTTGAGCAGAACAGTTTGTATAATCCCAACAACATGCTTTTTCCAAAGAGAAGAGTAGCAGTGGTCAGTGTAGTGTGTTAAAACATTCAAATCTGCACATTCATGGGTAATACATACACTTCGTTAACAACACCTGTCCTGTTGCTTTTTCACATAAACAGTCTGCCTTATGAAAACAGCTCAGTGCTTTCAGGCATCTAGAGGGAAGATACAGTAATTTTCTGAAGTTCAGAGTATCAGAATGGGAAAGAAAAAGATTTAGGTGATCCTAAATGTAACATGGTTCATGTTGCCAAATGGGCTGTATTGAGTTTTGCAGAAGTTCATGATCTCTTGCGTTTTTCATCTAAAATCATGTTTAAGGTTAATAGAAAATAGTACAAAAAAGAGAAAATATCCAGTGAGCGGCAGTTATGTGGATAAAAATGCTTTGTTGATGTTAGAAGTCAAAGAAGAATGGGCAGACTGGTTTAAGATTATAAATGCAAAATCACCCGTTACAACAAAAACATGTGGAATGCCATATTTGAATGCACAGCACATTGAACCTTGAAGGAGATGGGCTACAGCCAAACAACACTGGGGGGTCACTTTTGTCAGCAAATCTCAGGAAACTGAGGCTACAAGGATCACCAGTTATAAGTGAATGTAAATTAAACCAAACTCATGCAATCATAATCTAATAATCTAAATCATAATAAGATGTTTTTGCATCCTGGTTAGCCTGTTTCAGTGCAGGAGTCTGATGAAACAAAAATGAGCAAAAGAAAGAAAACACCAGATTAATGCATTTTCCTCACTTCTTACTTTTGTGGTTGACCACTGCGCAGCACATAACCAGTTTGTCTTGAAATGTATTAGTGCTGAATGTTGCTGGGTTAAACTGTAAACATAAATTAGTCACTTATTTCCTGTTTGACCTGAACTTGGAACTATTTAAATGCAAGCACATTTTCAAGAAGACTAGGGTCCTTGTGCATACTTGGATTCTTTGTCCGTCAGTTTCCTTTCATAATCCAAAAACATGAACAAAACTTGTTTGTGTAAGTGTGTGCATGCATTTTTTTTGTCCTGTGTAGTGCTGTGATAGACTGATGACCACTGGAGATAGGAACCAGCCCCACACAACCAAGGATGAACATTCCATAAAGCCTCTTTGTTGTATGTTTCTTGTTTCAGTTAAACCTTTACATGATCCTAGAAAAAGTTTACAACTGTAGGAAAGATGTTAAACATCTCAAAAAAATAAATAATCCAACCTTCAAATAGTGTACATTTATTTTATTTGGTTACATTGCTTGAATCTTTAATCTTTCTGAAAGTCTGAATAAGGATTTTCAGTTTTCAAAGATGACTTGATTTTTATTAAATATCTGATATGATAAAAAAAGTAGAATGTCTGTACTCCCACAAGGTTTCCAATGCTTTTGTAATAGAAAGAGGCCCAAAGCATAAAAAGATCCTTCACCATACTTAATGCATTTTCACATCCTTCATTTAATGCTAGATCCACCTGGAGTGTTTGTTGTTGAAGGGTTTCAATATTAATATCTTATACCCAGTCCCAGTACATGCATAACTTCAGATGTTATGGGTTTAAGTTTAGGCCCGGTTCTTTTTAACCTTTACATGTTCCCTCTTGGAATTGTCATCAGAAACCATGGAGTTACTTTTCACATTTACGTTGACGATACACAGTTGTACATCTTCATGTCTCCTGAGGAGAAAGGGCCAATGGGGAGCCTAAGTCTCCTCCCCTTCTGGTCGGCCCGATCAGATCAGCATCTTGATGTGGCACACCTGTGAGGTGGGATGGATTATCTCAGCAAAGCAGAAGTGCTCACTATCACACATTTAGACTGATTTGTGAACAATGTTTGAGAGAAATTGTAATATTGTGTATCTGGAATGAATTTTAGATCTTTAAGTCCATCTCATGAAAAATGGGAGCAGAAACAAAGGTGTTCATTTATATTTTTGTTGAGTTTAATAAGTGCCACAATTTTGGACAATTTATTTGAACATTTATTGAAATGTGATTTTTTTTTCACAACTAAAATATACTCGGAATAAATGTTCGATTTTTTGCTGATAAGCAAAAAAAGATTACTTATTTTGCTTATCAGCCTCTATTGGGGATGGCAAAAGGTGTGGAGTGAATATTTTGCTGATAAGCAAAAAAAGATTACTTATTTTGCTTATCAGCCTCTATTGGGGATGGCAAAAGGTGTGGTGTGAATTGTATATCTGACATTTCCTGTTACTCAAAAAATATTGAATGTCCTGTGTTTCTGTAACTTTGTCTTTTCTAAAAAGAGTAAAATAATCTGGAGAGACATGGATGTGAAAATGGCTCTTTTTCAATTATCTGAACACATTCTTCAATAGGTCCAGTTCAGGAACGCGCTCAGCATCCTCCTCTCCTGTCTCCAGTCAAAACAGACATCCCACTCTCCTCTGACCCACACCTGTCCTGTCACACTTCAGATGTTTTATCTTCCACCTCAGTCATGGACTTTACTTCCACAAAATTTCTCTTTAACCAAGCCAGGAGATGCTGCTACCCCCTTTATCTCACTCTCCCACCTGTTTGTCTCTCAAAGTGCGCTGAAGAAGCAGCTGGAGAAATTGAACCGGATAAAGGCTGCAAATCCAGATTATGTCAGCCCCAGAGTCCTAAAGACCTGTGCAGAGCAGCTCTTTGGGATTTTGCAGCACCTCTTCAGCCTTAGTCTGACCCAGGGGAAGGGTTGAGTGTTGTTGAAGACATCCTGCCTTGTTCCAGTTCCAAATCATGAAGGAGAGACTTCTGTGACCCCACCTTAGTAGGCAAGCTAGAACATTTCAGGAGCCCCTGCAGTTTTCTTATTGCCATAGAGTTGGTGTTGAAGATGCCATCATCAGCCTGCTTCAACCAACCCACTGTCATATAGACAAAGCAAGCAGCAGTGTGGGAATCATGTTATTTGATTTATCCAGTGCATTTAACACAATTAAGCCTGATTTACTTTATCAGAAACTCCCGAAGACACAGGTGGAGGCCTCAACAATCAGCTGGATCAATGACTAACTGACAAATGGATCACAGTTTGTGAGATTGAAGAATTGTGTGTCAAACCAGCTGGTCAACAGCACAGGAGCACCACAAGGGACTGTACTCGCACCATTCCTTTTCACTCTGGACAACTCAGACTTCCAGTATAAGACAGAGGCCTCTCATACAGATATATTCAGATGACTCTGCAATTGTTTGGTGTATCAGAGCTGGAGAAAAAGCTGAATACAGAGAACTGGTGAGCCGCTTTGTGGCATGGTGTGGAAACAATCATTTTATTGTTTTGATTTATTCAAAAAAGATGCTCAAATATTATTCCAATGAATGCCAAAACAGTACAATAATGACTTTTAATGAATCAACATCCAACTAGTTCTCTGAAAAATCTCTGAATCAATGCTTCACGAACTGTGTGTTGTCTATCTTTAAAACTAGGCTTAAAACCTTCCTCTTTGACAAATCTTACAGTTAAGAGACAGGTTAGACAGGTAGCTAGGAAGAGACAGGTTAATGTTAGTAGTCAGGTAGAGTGTCAAAAGCTAGGAAGAGATAGGAAGAGGTAGAGTAGCTAGGTAGAGATAGGTTAATGTAAGCCAGGTAGAAAGTGTTAGTAGCTAGGTCTCCTAGTAGCTAGGAGACAGGTTAATGTTAGTAGCTATGCTGCTTTAGGCTAGGCTGTTGGAGGACATTATTAGAGTCAGTTCCTACATTTTCTCCTACTTCTCCCCAACTGCATGATGTGTTGTCAATTCAAGCGCTAACCTGTCTCTTAGTCTCTTCCTACAGTAGGTGCTCCTGACCCGCCCTGCTTGATGACCCTGACTAAGATGGCATTCCAGTGGAGGAACGTTCTCCACGTCCTGCTACCAACTTCTGCTTCTGCACCAGTTATGTTGCTCTTTCTGTGTCTCTGCTGCCTTCTCCAAACCCCAGACGGTCTCGGCAGATGACCGCTTATGCTGAGCCTGGTTCTGCTGGAGGTTTCTTCCTGTTAAAAGGGAGTTTTTAATCTCCACTGTTGCTTCATGCTTGCTTAGTGTGAGGGATTGCTGAGAAGTCACGACGCAATCTTCTGTGGTTCTCTAATTCCTAAATTAAACATTGTATTGTAATAACTCTTCTTGTAAAGTGCCTTGAGATGACATCTGTTGTGAAACAGCGCAATATAAATAAACTCAATTGAATGCACATGTTTTGTTTTTTTTAATCATTTTCATATGGGTCCAGGAGGGGATGCTTTAAGACATAGAGAAAAACCTGAGATTCTTGGAAAGGACCCACCACAGTTAGCGGTTCCAGGAATTAAAGGAAGGTACTAAAAGGAAAAACACAATTACAAAGACATTCTTTGTATCTGTGGAGGCATCAGCTATGTTTTGGCATAGTGTGTTGGAGCAGTGGTTGATCTACAGCTGAGAGGAAGAGGCTGGATAAGCTTATTAAGAAGTCCAGATTTGTTTCAGCGTGCCCCCTGGATCCAGTGTAGGTGGTGAGAGACAGAAGGACTCTGGACAAAATAGCCTCCCTGACGGACATTGTGTCCCACCCTTGCATGAATTTCCTACTGAGCTGCAGAGTTCTTTCAGTGACAGTCTGCTGCATCCTTGGTGCACGTATTGGCGTTATTACAGATCCTTCCTTCCAGCAGCTCATAGACTCTACAAACATTGTTGTTCCCAACAAACCCAATAAGATTTACACCCCTGTTCTAATTTGAACTGTATCTCCCACTTCAAGTAACATTTCTGCTGCTATTTGCACATCAATTTTTTCAGTTTCTTTTTTTACTTTATGTAAATAATAAATTTTCTTTTTTCATGCACAACTACACATGCACATTCTGTAAGTATTTTTTTTTATTATCCACTGAGTTCAAATCAGAGTATGCCATTTTATTTTCAATAAATGAACACTACTTTACTACTTTTTAATTTTTGTTCTTAATGTGTATATATAATTCTTAATTCTGTCCTTTTATAGTTTTCGTGTGTGAATCTAAATGCTTCTACTACCTGTTCTTTTACAGATTAATTTTCTCTTTGTGAGGCAATATCAGATTATTCTATCCTACTCTACTCTTTTCTTATAATTTAAATCTTTGAGAAAACTAAATTTTTCAAAATGTCTAGTATTTCAACAGCTTCTTGGCAATATTCTACACAAACGTTTGAAATGAACTTATTCAGTTTTTTATATAGCCCCAGTTAACAATTGTTACCTAAAGGCAGTTTGCTGGACAAAGAAAACCTTGGTTACCTTTTAAATTGTTCAAAAGTAACAAGTTTTACTTTCTAGTATAAGTGCCTTTCTACTGAGTGTCCACTCAGTAGAAAGGTTAAGAGGCACCGATTTAAAGTAATTTCCTGATTCCAGACATCTTCTTAAGCTTTCTACATCCTTTTCATTAATTGATTGAATAATTCATATTAAAAAAACTGAAATATACCGGTAATATTAACAAATCTTGCAACGTAATATAAAAAGCTTTAGGCACTAACTATCCCGCCTTCCTATGTATTATTTGCATGACTTTCATTTTGCTAATCTGCATAAGCATCATTTTAAGAAATGAAATCATTTTGAATTGCGAGCCAGAATTATCTCATTTTTTAATTAAAAGAACAGTCTAATGTTTTTTATGTTAAATTAGATAATTATTGGAGCACTGAAGCTCATTTCCTTAGCATTTTAGAAAATTCGACCAGGTCTCATTATAACTGCCATTTAGCCACTTCCAGGTAATTTTGTTCATTTAGGAACTAATAACTGCTGTGAGCAAAGGATGATTCATTCATACAATTTTCTCATCCTAATTTTTCTTTGTATCATGGAGGAAATGCTGGAGCCTGTCCCAGCTGTCACCTGGCTGCTGTGAGGCAGTGTCAGTGGTTCATTAAAGCATGGCGCCCTGAGTGAGGCTCTCCTTTGGTGAGATGGAGCTAACATTTTTATAGTGACTTTACTTTAGATAATTAACGTTTTGAAGAAGAAATGACTGATTGCAAAACAAATTTCTTGGGAAAAAAAATACAAATTGTTATTGAGCCCTAAATCAGATGTTGAGTCAAACCAAGTTGGGCTTTAGAAGTCAGGTAAAGAGGGACAGCATAGACCAGCACGGGCTGAGCTTCCAATTCCTCAATAATATGGTTTGAAAATAATGCATTAGGAGTTTTTTTTAGTGTGCTACATTTTAAATCAATGTGGGTTGCCTTGAACACTGCATCATCTTGTCCACAATTATAATGACAAATACACAGGGATTGATGTCTTGCGGTCCAAGGTTCAGGTGATAGGGGAAGCCATTTAGGAATTTAACCATTTAGAAGTAAACAAAAAAGTACATGTTTGTCTGAAAACTGTTAATCAGACATTTATTTAAGTTAAATATGGCCCGAATATGGCCGACTTCTTTTTTGTTCTCCACATGAATTCTGGAAATCCTAAGCTCCTCCTCCATCAGCATGACAGCCCAGGTGGTGTGTCATATTAGCCAAAACAAAAGCAGCCGCCATCTTAACAACCACACACATGAAATTAGAATAATCAGCTAACCTCGCTTGAACCGTCTGGGAAACCCCAAAAATAACCCCACAAAAAGATAGTTGCACCGATAATAGTTGAGACCTTTGAGCTGTAAAACAGTACATCTAATCTGGCATAAATTCAAAGAGTAAAAGAGAATAGAAAATAAAGACAAAGACCTTGACACAAACCAGTCCTTTAGCAAGTTATTTTAGACAGAGGAGAGAGATTGTAGCCTCCAGCTTTCTGACCCTTTTACTATTTTTATTCATGCCTCATTTTACTTTTTGGGATTCCTCAGGCAATTTAGCTTAGATGAGGAAATATTAATAAATAATAAATTACAAGTAAGTAGTGTTCATTCTCTTTGTTAAACTGAATAAAACCCTTGCTGTATTAGTTGTTGTTGATGTGAAATGTCAACAGCCTGAAGCCAAGTTAAGATATATACACATTGTTAGGATCATCACAGAGGAAGTCAGTGAATTGTAAATTGAGACTGCCTTTGGCTCTGAATTTTTAAACCAGCAAATCTTTTTGTCAGAGCATTTAGAAGCCTGATATGCATGAATAGACAATTAAATAACCCAATGAGTCAGTCATTACAGTATTTAGTGTGCTCTCAAGGCTTTGCAGGGAAAAAAAAAACTGCTCCAATGAAGCTCTAGGAAGAAATGTTCTCACCTTTTTTTTCTTCTCTTTTAACGAGAGTAGCAAGTAGCACCAATTCGATAAAACTTTTGAGTTATATATTTTTCTTTTAACTTCATTAAGTGCTGCTTCAAGCAAAACAAGGATTTTGGTCTTGCTTATAGGTCATAGCAGGATGGAATAGGAGATGGATGATTCGGGCTTCAACTCCAGTAATGCGAGTGCTCCAGTGAGTTGTAATGAAGAAAGAAATGAGCCTTTCTTACCACTCCATCTACATTCCAAGATAAAAATAAAAACAGATAACTGATTATGAAAGTACATTTTTAAAAACAAAAAAGCATCTGATTTTGGAATTTGACAGATAGTACCACCAGGGACTTAACAGCAAGACCACTGAGGTGACAGCAGGTGTGTTTGTGAGCATCAAGTTTATTTATCTAAAAAATACCTTTTTATGTGTCCATTATCATTACAAAATATGTCTTCAAGTCAAGTTAAATTGATAAATTCATTCTCAAAAAAATTGTGTATTTAACCATGATAAACAGCTTCAGCTACAAGCTTGCAGCCCCCCCGGTCCCTGAGCCAAACGAAGGAGAGAAAGTAAGTGCAGCTGCTATGGGTATTTTTTTTGCATTTTAACTTCCCTTTAAATCACCACATTATTTTGCATGAACCTGAACAGACCTTTTAGATGCAAACAACATATTATTGGCAAAATAACTGCAGAGGGACTTTTAAATGAGGTGGCAGATGTTCCACGTTTTCACAGCTACTTTATTGCAGTGCAGTTAAACCCTCAAGAGTAAGATATAAAAAAGACACTTTATAGAAATTTTAGCTATAATTCATAACCAGTTTACAAACCACTTTCTTGTTTTATTACGCCTCTCTATTTTTTTAGTCATAATGTGCTACCTTTTTCAGCAATGATGTAAGTTTTAGATTTTTCTTCCAGGTTAATATCCCTTTTAGTGGATGCAAAAAGAGCTGTAGATCTGCATCTGCAAACTGCAGCTCCAGAGACATAAGTGGCTCTTTGGATCTTGCATAATAGTTTTAAGAAATAACAAAATAAAAAATGTAAGATTTAGCTGGTTTTCTTTTTTTCATGGAAAATGTATCAGTAATGTTTTTTTAGATCTTTTTTTGTCATTGGAACACTGTATCCTATTTGTTATGACATTTTAAATTTAGAAATAAAAATGAAATTATGTTTTCTTTAAAATGACAACACGTTTCCTATTGTAGGTATCAAAAACTAGTGTCATCTTTTTTTTCTTTAAAGGTAGTGAAACCCTTTCAGGTCTTAACAAGTTTTATTTTGCTGCACTAAGGATAAAAGTACCTCTCTGGAATGTAAAGGATGCAGGTCGCTGCTCTAGATGAATGTTTTAAAAAGAAGCATCACTTTCATACAAAGAGCCTTGGAGACATTAAGCACAACCAATAATAATAATAAGAGGTTCAATAAGTAGTTGCAAGGTTTTTGAGGAAGATATTGCTTTGGTTATGCATAAAACTAAGGAAGTATTAAACAAAAATAAACACGATCCGGCTTGCTTTGTACTTGTTGAGTTAGAATATGTTTGGCTCAGATTAATTGCACGTCTCCCTAATGCTTGATTCTGTAGTTGCTGATAGAGGAAGAAATAGAACTGTTACTGTTTAAAGCACACAAACATAAACCCAGCACACGGTAAACTTTTCATTGAATACACAAGAGACAAATACTGCCAGACATATTCGGAACTTATCTGGGCTTTACAGAATGCAGATCCATAAGGAACTATACATTCTGCACACAATCAGAATAAAACCCAAAGAAAAGAAATCACAACGTAAAATAAATAACAGAAACATCCCTACATAAAACAAAGCGTTTTATAATCAGATGTAGTGTATTTAATGATGTCCCTTTTTGGGCACAGGAGAAGATAAAAATTTATGTCACTGGAAAAAAAGGGTAAAACTGGTGAGTTAAAAATATAGAAAAAAAAAAGCTAATCATTTTCACAGAAACAGTTTGAGCTTCTAATACAGACAAACTCATCCATATGCACACACATAGTAGGACAAAAGAAATTATTAAGGAAATTATTAAATAAATTCTGAAACCATGAGTGTGAAAGACAAGGCAAAGAAAGGGCTGCATGTTCATGACACAATGTGGAGATGAATAGGAAATTCCCTCTGCTTTATTTTTTTTAAAGTCCACATTGATTAGCTGCATTAAAGGTACAAGGAAACCAAGATTAAACATATCCCAAATGGCAATTAAACCAACTGGTTCTCATTCTCATTGAGCATGATCAGAAAAAAAACAATAACAAAAGGATTTAATCGAAACAAGTGCAAAATCTGAAATTACGGTCATTGTGCCAGATGGAACGTCTGTAGCAGGACTGAAATATTAAACTATATTAATGTTCAAAAACTCCTTATTGCTGTAACTAATCAAAAATCCCTCTCTTGACCCTAAAATCTGATCAGTCTGAATGAGGAAATAATAAAATAACCTAAATAAAACGTTGGGATTTTATTACTTCTGTTCATTATAAGAAAAGTGAACAGTAATGGCTTATTCCTGTGAAAAAGTAATACTTTCCAGCAAATCATACACAGTTCTACTCTAAGTTATAAAATGTATCAAGGATATAAGTCACATTAAAAGATTTCATTATTTTAAATTGTTTTCCCATGTTCCTTTTATTACTAAGCTAACACTTTAAAAGGTGTATGTAAACCTTTAAAAATCGCTGTATTGGTGATTTATTTCACCAAAAGAAAGACCCAACTAATCAAAAGATTAAGACATAAATGAAAATTGATCACTAAAAACTGCTGATACAAGAGGGAAGTGTAAGAATGTCTAGGGACTGAATATTCAAAATATTATCTGGTATATTTTCAATTTAAGCTCTATGTTATCTCTAATTTAACTGAGAGGAAATAATGAGAAAGTACCAAAGTTTAGAACAAGCTTCAGTTTGTCAAATTTCATTACCACAGTAATAGAGCAGGAAAGAGCACCTTATTTTAATTAGGAAAGGATGTTTACTTTTACTGAACCAACATTCAGATCTGCTCAGATGGTTCACCACCTTTGTGTCTTTTGGCTGGAGTAATGGTTTGTTCATCTGCTCCCATAGGGAAGGCAAATATATTTATATTGCATACTTTCAGCAACAAGACAGTTCAAGGTGCTTTGGGTAAATATTGGATCAAATAAAAGCAGCTATATACAAAACAAAAAAAACAGTAAAGACATAAAGATCATTATCATGTTATGACTTTCCAGCTATTATAAAATAATTACTCAAAAGGCAGCTTCTGTTAAAAGCAAGCTTTATAAATAAGCCTCTAGTTTTTAGGACTGGCTTTTAGATATCTTTGTGTAATGTCAATTTACTGATGCACTTAATGAAAATTACTAAGAATTGCTGAGCACAAATCCAAGGTGAGGAGGAAAAGAATATTGCAAGAACTTTGGACAACATTAAATAGATCTGGTCAACTATATGCATAATCAAGACCATTAATTGCAACATAATCTCAAGGATAACCAGTTCTGTCTGAATTGATCAGGTAAAGCTTTTGACACGTGTTCTGGTTCTGTCTTACCAGGTAATATGGATGTGTGTCAAATGGGCAGTTGCCCAGGGTAGCTTTAGAGAGGAGTCAGAGTTATCCTCAACAAATCAACATAAATATGTACTTTAAAGAGAAATAGCTTTGACTAGAAATTAAACCAAGCAAAGCTATTTTTGAGGTAGCCTGGAGAAATGCAGCTACAGTCTGTGAAAGGACAAATATAAGGTGTTGCTCTGCTTTTTTTTTGACACTGTGGTAATTTCATGACTAACTTACTGGCATATGACTATGCAGGATTTAATGTTGTTTCCCATGGATGTACGTGCATCAAGGACCAGATATAACAATGCTTTTCTAATGCTATAATAAATTCTATTCTGCATTGGTTTATCTAAATTTTGACTTTCAAGATTTCATATTGTGCAAAAACAAGATGAATAAACATCAACAGAAAATAGTGTTGTTTTTTTCCCCCAATTGTATTACTTTGATAAAGTCATCTTTATTTTACATGTTGCAAGAGCTGTCAATGTATTCCATATGGACGTAATTTATTCATGCTTCATTTAAAATATCTCATAACTGCTTTTCTTTTCAGCATAATTAAAAAAAGGATCCTGCCAACTATATTTCAAGAGATTTTGTTGAGGTGGGATTCCTTTTTAGACAACAGAGAACGATGGCCCCCACAAGGGACCTAAGTAAAAAGGTGACATAAATAGCTAAATGTCTCTTAGACTGCACAGTTTAAAATTCCTCATATGGTGCAGTTTCACATCCCCAATTGGTTTTACTATTATTGATAAAATGAAAAAAAAATGCAGTAAAGTAATACTTCTTATCCAATTTGTTATACAAACCCTAAGCAGACAAAGAAGGGTTATATACTTCCAGCAAACTCAACCTTTCACACATCCTGTGCGAATATTAGAATCTGAGGTAAACATGTGTAGCCTACCAAGGCCTTAAAATACATTGTTGAGGAGTATGTGTGGCCTCAAGATGTCAATTTTTGCAGCAGTTCTCCAACAGCAACTATATTCATTTCTAAATGGAAAGAATGCTTTAATTATATTAATTTATTAAGGGTTGCTAGGTGTACCAAAAAACCCAGAGTACATGTAATTTATGGATTTTTTGTGGTATTCAGAAAAATCTTGGCAAAGTAATGAACCTCTAAAAGTTCACTCAAAAATGTTTTACTGTTTCACAGACCTAAGAATTCCTACGGTGTTCCTTAGTTATGAAGATGATTTCATAAACCAGAGCATTTAGAAAAATATCTTTCTTCCTCAGCTCTTACAGAATCAAATATGGTTTTGATCGGTTTCAAATTATGTGTTGTACTGCTACTCACCAATTTGCAAACTTTTATTGAACATTTTTATAGGAAAGGTTATCATTCAGTGACAATGACAGATTTTTCTGTCATATTTTTTATACTGTTGAAAATCACTCAGAACAGACATAAAAGCACCTATAACTCATAAAACACACATCAATGCTCCAAAAGTTGCAACAACTCCGAATCACAATATAGTGCCTATATTTCTCATAAAGGGGGCACAAGTGTCAAGTACCAAGATTTTTGAATCTACAGGAAGTCCTTTTGAATAAATTAGATAATGCATTCCCAGGAGGCTTGTCTGAATAAAACAACCTTTGGAAAATAACCTTTAAACGGATGTTTTAAACATTCTTTTCATTAACATAAGCAATTTTTTTGCTGTCGGCCATTTTGTGCTTCTTAAGCTATTTAAAAAAGGGACTTATTGTGTTGTCATAATAAGCAGAGTTTGCATATAACCACCCCCCACCTCTCAATCCCTGCCTACCAATTCCATGTCTATGTCATTCTCATTTGTGGTAAACTCTAGCAACAGCCTAAGTGGATGTGAACTGTAACAGCCCTCTAAACAGCACATTCTTGAGCTGGTGAGATTGCTTTCTGTTAGACTGATTTTGTGCAAGGAAAATCAATTACATGTTTGTACAGACCATAAACCTACTATAACATGTTTAAAAAGAGACCGCATAAGTGTTGTTTAAATCAAATTTAAATATATAACCTACCTTGAAATATGGAAAGTAAGAATGCTATTTAACATAATTTTTAGACTGTAAAAACAAAACAAAAATGCAGACTCACAAATAGGAAAAATGACAAGCCACAAATACATTTTGCTGTGGGTCTGCCACCTATAAAGTAAAGAACACCTCAAGTAGTCTATTTTGATGATAGGCGATTAAATAGACACCTTAATCCGAAATTCCTTCATTTTTTAATATGAATTCGTAAATCATTGATATATGTTGGCAATAATTCATTATTTGCCTGTAACATGACATGTTATCCTGGCAGTAAAAAGCCTTAAATCAAACCATCATTTTATTACCAAACACCTTAGAGGTTGCCTTTCTGGTCAGAATTGTAAGTAAATCAATCCCAAAATAACTGAAGCATTATCCATGTGTGTCAGTCTGATTTATAAATACCAAAAATGTACATTTGTATTGCTATAAAACAAAGACAGGTTATCCATGTTTTTCTGCTGCTCACACCAAAAGGCAACATTTGACAGACCAGTGAGATATCTACCTAAGGTTACACAGAAGAGGAGAACTGCAAAATCACTTTTCCCTCCACATAAGAGTGCCACCGCTGTGGTCAGGGACTCTGACAAAGCTCTGTTGGCCAATTATGTCCCTGCTGCTCTTTTCCTCCCTGTCAAATTGAACCTCCAAATGTATTCATGAGGTCTCTCTGTGGAATCCAATCCAAACACTTGGTTGGTAAAAATAGGCCCACAGACATAATAGGAGTTGTGTAAAATGTGTATATTTCCAATTTGGATTCATGATAGTGCTGTTCTGCTTTTTGGCTGTGTTGTACTGTAGTACTGGAAACATTTCATGTGTCTGTTAGAAAGATGGACACACATGTTGGAGTAGCTGATTGTTTGGATAGATTCCAAGTTGAGATTGCGGGTAAATGTTTACTGGCAATGAGTTTTGAGTTGTTCATGCAGTCCAATGACTTTGTCTTGAAACACTGTGACATAAATGACAAGTCTTTCATTTGGGATGACAAAGCAGGCTTTCAGCCTTCACATCTTGAAGCCCACAAAAAAAGAGAATATGGTGTTACAAAGATAAACATTGTGCATAAACAACCATGGACCTTAACCCTTCGGTTCTTCCTTATACAGTCATTGAAATACAGATACAAATTCACTGAAAACAGGAAAACCAAGAATAGTAATGCAACCTGCTTTCTTTTGGGAATTATTAAATAAACTTATCATACTTTCTTTGTATTTCTGAAATAGACATTCAGAATTTATCACAGATTTAATTTTATCCTACTTTTTTCCATCTTTTAGCTCTTCTTCCTCTGCCAATGAAACATATTGTGCACCAATGCACAACCCTTAACTAGTTTCATGACATGATTTGTAAAAATATTTTCAAACAATTGTTTAAATTGCATAGAACATGTGTTTTTAATGGTTTCCAGGATAATATCAGTTACAACTTAGTTACTACTTACTACAGTCTACTTTCTATGAAGATGTGTTTCCAGTCCATACTATGCATGAGTCTTGGCGATTCTTCAACATTCTAATCAGCTTTCTATAACCTAAGTTGTAAAGTGTGAATATTTTCCCAGAGACTGGAAAACTAATAACCAATAAAAATAACTTACACTTGCAAATTATTATAAATTCTTTAATCAGTTGTAAAATCTTCAGCTCCTCTCTTAAATACATTTTGATTATACATATACTGTATGTTGGAGCCTGGACGTGTATTTTCTACAATGTAAGGACTGAAAACTGATCAACTTTGATCCATGTCAGGGTCTTAAATAAATTCAAAATTCAATTATGGTTCAAATAAACAATTAAAAACCCAAGTTGATTTAATATTTTGCATTTGGTGCATGCAAACTACTAACTAAAACTCTATGATGTACTTAATATAATTTTTAGTCAGTCTTCTCTTTGTTGCCTCCAGGTGCTTCAAAACTCTGCAGCTAGACTCATAACCAAGACTAAAAGCAATTTAACTTATTGACACCATATGTACTTTAATGTACCACGGAGATCCATATCAAGTGCCCTGTTAACTCTTACTAGGTCACAATTTATGACATCGGCAAACAGAGTCTTCTCCATTAGCCCTAAATTTCTGAAAGTCTGTTAAGAGACATTAAGTAAAACCATTCTTGATCTGCCCTCAAACAAACAAAAAATGCATCGTCAATAAAATGCTTTTTTGTGTTATTATTGTCGCTATATCTGGGTTTAAAATAGTCACCACCATGTGGCAAAGATGTTTAGGTTGAAGTGTTTTCCTCATTTTTTCAAATCCTAATATATAGTTGTTGGTTTTTTGTTTACCTAAACTGATTCAATATAAAGACTCTGAACATTTAGCTGGTAGTAAATGATTTATTTTATTAAATAATCACAAATCTTTTTATTAAGTATTTTTTTTTCCAGAACCTTAATGGTATGTAAGCCTGAAAGGTTAGAAACAAATTTGAACTAGGAGAAATTAGCGTTTATAGATACTGAAGTAATTACAGCAGTGAAGAAGAAAAGAATGGAATGGAGATTATGAGGCAAATCTCTTGACAGCAGAACTGCAGATTTACAGTTGAAATGATACTGAGCTCTAATTATACTTTCATCACAAAGGGTAGAGGATCATGTAATTTCACTGGTTCTAGCCCTTTTTATCCACCTATCTTTCCATCTATCCACATAAACTAACATGGAACCATCTCTCAGACTCTGGAGTCCCAAAATTCTTTTCAGCACTCACTTTAAAAAATATTTACATCCATCTCATTCATCCATGACCTCTAACTAGTTACAGAGGAGGCAGATTAATTGGAGATTTTTTCAAACTAAAGCACCACCATCCACATAGTAAATCTTATTCATTTGGACAATGGTTCTAAACCTAAGTTCTTTCCCTGCATTTTTAATTACAAATCCTTAAGAACTAATGTTGGGTTGTGGCAGGGCTGGGTGATATGGAGAAAAAAAAAAGATATTTTCATATCAGTTTATATCGATATATATCGCAATATAAAACAAATCACAATTTTTTAAAAATAACAATGTTGAACATTCTCTGGTACTGTTAAGATACCAGAATGTTATTTTTGTTGAAAGGTTGAACATAGGCCATTATACATTTACTTCAGAAAAAAATTAAAGGAGGTTTGGGCAGCGCAATATATTGCCGAGCCCTATGTTGTTTGTGTCTAGGTCAGGATCAGTACTTAGTCACCTTTTATTCCAGTTTTACAAAGTTCTTTATGCGCAGCCCATTTAAAACATCAGTGCTATTTACATATCAAAGTGACAGATACCAGCAGCCTCTTCAAGCTTACATTTGTCCAACAATAAATTTTGCATAAAGTTTTCAGGTTAACAAGAGTTTTCTTTTTCCACTCTCACTACAAGCATGCTCAGTTTGATGGACAGCTGCAAAATTATTGACTCGATGCAGATTGCTTGGATTCCTTTGACAGGAAACTAAAAATTGATACAATAAACTATTTTTGGCTACAGTCATTTATTAGTGGGACTGTGTTTATCAATTTTCTCTGAATGAGATGGAAAAATATTTAATAGAGTACCTTGACACTGCATTTGTTCAGATATGGTTCTGCGTAATTTAAAACAGAAATTTGAAGAAAAACAAAAACAGAATTGAGACTAGCCTGAAATTGCAATAGTTTAAGGATGATAATTCATTCTATTTGGTCTGACAATTGTTAGTTCTTGTTTTAGCAGTCTGTAAAGTAATATAACCAAAGCTTGAGGGAATCTGGGAGTGAGATCTGAATGTATATGGACAGTATTTGTATAGCTCTTTTTTAGTCAGAGGACCAGAAAGCGCTTAATGTAACCTAATGTCATTCCCCCACACATTCACACGTTGGTGGTAGTAACCTATATTGTAACCGCAGCTGCCCCGGGCCACACTGACAGATGCATAGCTGATGAAAAATTGGCGCCAGCAGAAATGTGTTGCCCAAGGACACCACAACCAAGATGGACTGTGTCGGTATTTGAACAAGCGACCATCCTACCACCTGCACCACAATCACCTTGCCTCACAATTGAAGGCAAAGTAAAAACTATTGATAATTTTCTTATAAGTGATTTATGTGAACAACTGATATACCTTACATGTTTGCTTACACAAAACTTGAGTACAATAGTTGTGGTCAGAAGTTTACAAACACCCATCTTGGGGCATGAATATCCAAATAATTCATGCCATTTAATAATTAATTTGTGCCATTGTTTTTCCAGGGTGCAAAGACTAAATCCACACACACTGCATTCATTCGCCATCCATCCGTCTGCAACCTAGATGTCAGAATATAAAATGTGAGCTGTTGCAAAATGTCAGCCAACAGGTTACAGCTCAATCAAGCCTTATGAAAACATGACATATACCATCGCAATATTTTATTATACTGTACGTTTTCCTGCACAGCAACACACACGTTGGTTGCCTGCGGCTCTGTTACATCCAAACACCCAAACCTCCCTGTCATCTGTGTAAGTAACTCATACATAAACATGAATAACGATAAACAGAACCGCTGTTGGTGAGATGTTTAAACGGGGAGTCAGGCATGCTGACAGGTTCACCGTCAGGGGCTAACACCAAACACAGGGAATATGTGATGCAGGCATCACACTTAGAAATTGACCACATTCAATCTGTGCATCCTTTATCTGGTACTTACCTCCTATACACTCTGAAAATATTTGGTTTTACAATCATTTTACACAACGGGTTTGTTCATTTTCTGGTATTTTTTTGGGGCTTAAACAGGTTTATAATTATGTGTTGCTGTATGTGCCAGTGTGCTGACCTCTCAGGCAGAGACTGGGGTGTTTAGTATTCCAGTCTAGAGCTGAATTTCTGTGACCAATCATCTCACAGTTGCACACTTTCAACACACATGCCACCACACAGATATAAATGGTATCATGCTGCTACATAATTCCTTTGCAAGTTCAAAGGGAGAGTTAATCAACTCTGATCAATGTTCATTTTATTGCTGCAAAGATAAAATGATAATGCTATACATAACATTACCCAAAGATTATAGGCTTTTTGTCATTTAGAAGATAGTGTCACTGTGCTGATTAAGTCTGTCAAAGTTCCTGACCCAAAGAGAGCCTGGAGGAAAATGGGATCTCAAATTAACTCAGTGGGACGTGTATTGGAAAGGAAACCTGGTGTTATCGTAGTTCAGCAGTGCTGGGGTCATGATATGGAAGACTTTGTGGTACTTGTTGCTGTAATATTTCTATTTTTTTTCTAAATAAGAGTAATTAAGTTGAATCCTCCCAGCTTAAATCTAATATTTGTATTGCACTATTGCATATCTGCACTGGATTTCTATGGTGTCTGAAGATGTGTCTGATTAGGGAAAACTGTGCTTCATCATTAAACCTTAATATATGTAGTCTGATCTCCATCTTAAACCAGGTTGACATGAGTCTTTAGATATGTACAGTAAGAAAAATGATGTGACTTGAGAATCTGAATTCACGCCCTACTCTGAATATATTTAAATGTAGAGTTGAAACCAAACATTTACATACACTGTGTAGAAGAGCTATTAGTTATTATGAAATTAGACTAAATTAGACAAAAACTTTTTTTTTAACTCAGAGGCTCACCAGTGGGGCGACATATCTTAGACACACAACATAGTTTCTTTGTGTGGGATCATGGGAAAATCTAAAGAAATAACCAAGAAGCAAATTGTGAAACTACACATGAAAAGTGACATGGAGCATATGCATATCCACCCTAGAACAAGAGCAAAAGACCCTTTGATGATCCTATGCTGAATTTGGTGAACGTACATCATGATCTACAGTAGAATGAGCCCAGCATTCACTGAAAGGCCACTCAGGTTATTATTACTACAAAAAGAACAAAGAAAGTCATATTATTAGTTTGTGAATTGGAAGAAAAATTGTAGACATGTAGTCTGATGAAACTAAAATTAAAGTGTTTAGCAATGATGATTATAGTTAAATTTGGGGTTTGCAAATCTGAAAACTCCGTCCAACTGTGAAGTACAAGGCGGGCAGCATGTTTGGGTATTTGTTGCAGGGGGGACAGCTGTACTTTATAAAACAGATGGCAAATATTTAAGCAATATCAAGATTTTAGCCAGGAAGTTTGAGGTTGGATGCAAATTGTTCTTCCAAAAGTATGATTACCCTAAATCCTAGCTTATACTTCTATGTCAGTGTGGATAGGGAGACGTGCAGCACCATTATCTGCTGACGCAAGGGCTCTCCGACAGGCGCACAAGGTTCAATCGAGTAAAGCACAATTTTTTTACTATCCGTCCAAAGTAACAGAGAGCACACATCTGTAATTGCACAGTCCAACATCAGCCTGAGCTCATTTCAACAGGATGGTGCTCTATAGTAAATGTAATTAGTGCTCAATGCAGCCTTTGGGCACTATATGCTTTATTTTGCAAGGCCTGTTTACCTAATATAGTCTTTTGACGACTCTGAGCACCAGAATGTGTGTAGAGAACAAACTAGATCCCTGCTTTTTTTTACATTTGTTTTTAGAATATTCAATCAGCTGTACTTTTAGAATAAGCTTACTAGCTCAATCAAAACTCAGTTGGCCATTGTTCCTTGAATGGATGCGTGCTTACAAGGTGAAACGATTAGAAGCAGCAGCTGGGACAAGAAGATGATTAAAAATGCAACAAGCTGTAGCAATAACTTCACATCAGGTAAGCCTTGGCAAGTTAACATAGCTTGCAGCTGCAAGAGTACCACAAATATTTAACAGTGAGAACTCGAGTTGTGTGAAGGTTTGGGTCCACATGTGGCATGTTGATAAGCAAATAATTCCTCTATTGCTCAGGAAAATGCAATTCAATGAAAAAATGCTTTATTGATCCCAGGGGAAAATACATATTGTTGTAGCTCATACTATTACGTTTTTGAAGGAGACATTTTAGATCCTGATCGCTGTGGATAGGCAGGATCTCATGTAGCAGTCTATGTTGCAGCAAAACTGTTGAAGTGTTTGACTGAAAACACTTTGTTGTTGTAGGGTAGTCCCATGAAGAAGATGCTCAGGGTTGTCCAATATTAATCGGAAATGGTCAGATTTATATTCAGAAAATTAGCCTTAGCAACTGGCTAAAAGATACAGCAAAGTTCAAGTATTATACTTTGAGTTGTTTTCTGCTCTTGTTGTTTGATGACCATGTTAGTACTGCCTCAAATCCTCCCATATGACTGCACACAGATCGTCTGTTTCTGAAAAGTGATTTCAGCTGGATGCCAGCACCCTCTTGACTCCCTGCTTTCATGAGAATAATTTTGTC
Source organism: Apricaphanius iberus (assembly GCA_028564705.1). Lineage (NCBI taxonomy): Eukaryota > Metazoa > Chordata > Actinopteri > Cyprinodontiformes > Aphaniidae > Apricaphanius > Apricaphanius iberus. The sequence continues at coordinate 1,060,132 of JAPXFQ010001662.1, forward strand.
ACTTTTCAAAGCTTCTGAAAACAAATATAACTGGCGCAGTTCGACAGGTGTCTTTCATATCGAGTACTGAGGGTGAGATGACAAGATGATGGGTGGCGCTCAATGGAAATCAAAAGCTCTTTATTTAATAAATAAAAAACTAAAAGGACGGTTTAGAGACTATTTTTAAATTATTTTGACATAATTTGTAGGCTATATTTAATATTTAAGTTAAATTAATGCTTTTTATTCCCAAAAGAATCACTTAAAGTGACAGTGTGTAATTTTTGCAGTACATCTTTGAAAATAGCCATTAGGATATTATGAAATAGTAATTACGTAAAGCAAATTAATTGTAAAATTTTGGCGATATTGTAAAATATGACTTAAAAAAATCAGTTTTAAAATACATAGGCGCGGGTATTCTTTTCAGGGGGGAGCCATATTAGACGCCATCTTTACATCTACAAGAGACCAGACGGACAAAGCGCACGGAACAAGCGGCTTCTTTTTTATTTTTATTTTTTATTACACAACTTTAGTGACAACCATGTTTTGAGTCACACTCTCCCCGCCTGCTACAGGACACCTGGTGCTAGTTACCTAATCACGGGGTGAAATGGCTGACCACACATATACTTCTCATGGACCTCCGTTGTTGAGTTTCTTACTCAAAGACACAGATACCGCATGCTGTGATAATTTAGGTATGCGCTGTCCCCTACTGGCCTAAAATTAAACACTGTGCCTTTAAGGGATCCATTACTCTATTGTATTGAAATCTGCAGCATCACTGTGGAAAAACCAATGCTTGCAATGTTGTCTGTCCAGTTAAATTCTAAAGCTTTGAGGGATGTATTGTCGGATTTGGATGTCTCTGTGGCTCCATCTGTGTCTTTAGGACAATAAATGTTATTTTAAATATTGCAATGAAAAGATGAGAAATCAATCAAAGAATATTTCTTTTTTTTATCTATACCATTAACTTCCGTTTTTGTCAAACATTACTGTACATATCTCATTTGGTGGCAGGGGCAAATCCAAATACAAGAAGAATAAAGACAGGCACATGGGGGACCAATGACTTATAAAAAATAAAAACGCATGAACACAATCAGGAGGAAAAGCAGGGCAGAGATGACTGTACACAGGAACCAGCATGAGTACAATGGAAGGATCCAACAGAGTGAATGAAAACTGGATGCTTAAATAATGAGAAGTGAAAACTGGCATGGATTCTAGGTTAGTTCAATTATGCAAAATGCATGGCAGCTGTGGGGAAGCAACCTGAGGGAGCATGGAGGGAGATAGAAATAAAACAAGCTAACAATGGGAAATTAGATGACACTAGATATAAAACTAAAACAAATAAATGCTAAGAAAACAGATAAATATCAAAATCCATATTCTCGAATTCTGATCAAACTTAAAATCTATTGGATTATTGGAATTATTCAATCAGGAGTGTCCAAAGTCATTCCTCAAGGGCCGGTATCCTGCATGTTGTAGCTCGTTCACTGCTTTAACACAGCTGGATCAAATGTTGGCTTGTTAGCAGGCATATGCAGGACCTTAACATGCTGAAAGGGGTTGTAGAATCAGCTTCGTTGGAGCAGAAACTTATCAACAGTACAACTGGCAGGACATTAGCGTTGGACATACATGCTGTGGACAGTGATAGTTTTTGTTTAAAGATGCTCTAGTTTGATTCCCAACTGCCATGTAAATGTACAGCATGCTGTCAGATTTTTTTTTTTAGGAAAGTTCATAATCAAAATCAAATTTTATTATACCAAAGCAACATTAATACCAAATGCTACTGAAGACTGCATTGAAGACTGCAAGCTGACTGAAATATATGAATATGGCGGCTTCATTAAGAAAACACAGTGGGAAGTTAGTTACCACGCTTAAGATTTGAAAAAGTGTGTCTGGTTATATTTATACAGTTTAATTCTTCATCACTTATAAAGACTGACATAAAACACACAATGTCCTTCTTGAAAATGTTTGTTATAACTTTTATTATTTATTATTATCATAATCGTCATCACTATTCTTCAAGTTTAGCTGTGTAAGAAACTTTTCTTGGCTGTCAAAATACTTTGCTGAAATATCATTTTTGCATGAAACAAAACTAAAAACAAAAACATACAGAAAGATAGCAGAATAAAATACAACATGAGAGAAAAAAATAACCTAAAAATAAACAAATAACCTTGCCTACAAATCTGTTCAAAATAGAAGAGACAAACTCCTAATATAATTGACAAAATAAACATAAAAATGTACTGTGTGTATGAGTGTGCGTGAGTATTGTCAGCCAGTATTAAACTAGCCTTGGTTAACACTGTTCTTCCCAAAATCTACATTTACTATGTACCTACGTGTGTGTGCATGTGTGTGTGTGTTGTCCCTTCCTTGGCAATAAAAACCTAATAAATGGAGTGCAAGCAATACCATCAATGCTTAGGACACATTCTAACAGACAAAACATGTTGATAAGGCCTCCCAATGTAAACGCTGATTCAAAATGCCATTAAACCAAAAAGCATACAGTCATCACAGAAGTAAAACAAGGCCATCCATCCCCTGACCCAAACAGTATTTCAATATACATATTAGCATATTTGCATAATCGTTACCATGATCTAAGAGTTAAATGTTAAATCACAACATTCATAAAGACACGTGTATCTTTATGATTTAGTACAATTTCCTTGAATGGGTGTGACATTATTAAAAAGCTGATAAAAGAACAAAAGAACAAACAACAACAAAGTTTTCATTATCAAGGCTGTTCTTTTTTCCTTTTAACTCAATAACAGAGAACCAATTTTCCTTCAAAAGCTAAGACACTGAAACATCTTGGCATAAAAAAATCCTCTTTACCCTCCAGCCCACCTAGAAATCTCTCTGGTTCATCAAAATTACATTTCACACCAAAATCTGCACAAATAAATGTAAAATTGATTTACCCCTTTTCACAGTCCCCTAGAATAGTTTCTAAGAAGCCCATAAAGGATAATAAAAAGAAAATATTAAAGATAAGATTATTTGTATCTGTTAAATAGCAGTTCTCCTTATGTTAACCAATTTAAAATTAACACAAAATCCAGAAATTTGCTTTTTTTTTCAACCATATTTGAACTAAAGCTTAAATTAGTTAGATAGGTAAGCATGTAATCTCTCGAGTAGCTATTTTGGTGTCCAAATTGTCCATTCTTTTACTAGACAGTTCATTTTAAAGTTTATAACAACAAAAATCGCATGCTATTACAGTAGTCCAGTTAAATTGTTGGCATGCCAAAAAATTAGCTCAATGCTAGGGTTAACATGTGTAGAGTAACTCTTGGGTTAACTCTAAAGTTACTGTGCTAACATAATGGCTGGACAGTTGAAAAATGGTTAGTTGAGTTTTGGACATAAATATATGTACAATAAGTTAATAAAAATATGACTTTTACATTTGAACAGACAGGAAGACATTCAAAAAAATGTATGTGATTTAATAATAGGCCGCCTGTCTGACAATGAGGGGTATAAAAAGCTCATTAGATGGATATGGATGTGGTGGGAAGGAAACTACTTTATTTTGTGTTTTAAAAAGTTAGGTAAAAAACAACCAAAACTCCAAAGGATACGCTTGACTTTTCCTGGTAAATTATGAGCCTGTCAGTAAAAGAGTGGACATTTTGAAGACAGCATGAGGCTCTGATTTAAAACCTTGAAAAAAAATGTAATCACCCAAGCTTTTTACGTTAGTAAAATCAAAAGATGCTGAGACAAGGAAGGTTGAGGATGATAAGCAAAGGAGTGAGATGTACAGTGACATCTACATTTAAATCAATACAGAAAACTGATTGATGTGATGCTTGAATACAGTTAAAAGGACAAATCAAACATTTTTTATCAACTAATTTAAGTCTCATTTTCTCCCACAAATTCTTCAAATGACCCTAGCCTTCCATCTCAGCCAGCATCTTTCCAATCATTCCTTTGTCTTAAAAAAACAGTGCATTGTTCATTTTGTTTTGCTACAAATACACATGTAAACATTCTTTAAGTACTAAAAGCCCCTTAACAGATTGAAAGTTTAATTTAAACAACCTAAAAGACAGGACAAAATCTGCCAATAACAATTACATTTAGGTTTGAATTATATTAGTTTGAAGAATGTAAGTTTGCTGATCATACCCAAACATTGAATGCCGGGAAAAATGGTTAAAGTAAATGTAAATGAATAAGTAAATTAAGATAACGCGTCTTTTCCTGTAACATAGACAAAACAATAGTAAATGGCCAACTGACTTCAACCATCTCAGTAATTATATTGCACAAACATTCTGCAGCTTTATTTGGGAATTTTAATATAGAAAATATAAATTGGATGCAAAGCCAAGTAATTATTAATAGTTTCAACATTTGTACCGATAGATCAATGAACAGGAAATTAATCAAATATACTTAATGCAAAGCTTGCTTTTTTTTTTATTCTCCCACAAAATTGTATGACATTTTACTTGTGTTCAGAATTGCATAATTTATTGAAAATTCCTCTACGGTGATCCTTGACTTTCAGTCTTAATATAAAATTCAATGTTGGTCACAATATCAAGCCAGTTTTATTGGCGGTACCATGCGTAGTCATATTATTATTAGTTATTAAACAAATAATATCACTCAAACAATATATAATGCAATGCCTGAAACTCAAAACACTGGTAATCTGCTCTGTGAAATATATGGCTCATAACTTCTACAAGGTAGTGTACATACATGAAAAAAAACTGTCATCTTTGTTAATACATTAACCACAGAAAGAGACAATTCCTTCTTTAGGGATTAAAATTATAGTTTGTTTAAACAGTAGGTTTGATCGATTGAAAGATTATGATAAAGGAATCAAACAATTTATTGCATGGTGATTAATATCAACATTATTTTTTGACAACTCTTTCTTCTTAAACATCACTTATATTTTTACAGGGTAGTCCAAGGCCAGTATATTAATTTTGTGACTGAGTTCCTCTGAAATAAAAGTATTATGAATTCAGAACCCTAACCCTACCCAGGGGTACGTGTACCCCTTGTGGTACATTTGCACATTACATGGGGTACGTAAAAAGCCTTAATATTTCTTTTCCCAGATGATGGGTGCCAGGCATTCGACAATATTCACTGTGCCATGGTAAAAGAAAATTGGGATGGGATGTTTTATACTTAATAAATAAATGAATGACAAACAAACCCAACAGAGGAAAAAAATGGATTTGGAGAACAGCCTCGGGAACACTCTGCCCCCAGATCTAACAGAGCTTTTTAAAGATAAACAAGCTCAGATCTGATTAAAGGAGACTTATTCAAAAGACATAAGAAAGGGAGGTTCATTTATGTTTCTACATATACTTAGTATTTATTTTCAGATATTTCTTATTCACTTTTATGGCAATGTTTGTGTATATATATATATATATATATATATATATATATATATATATATATATATATAATGTTAATTTCTTAAGTGTTCAAGTTAGGGATATCTTCAACACATTTGACTGAGAAGCGTGAGTACTTGTAGTATGGGAAAAAGGAAAATGGCTCCGGGGCTACACAGGTAAAAAAAAAGGTTGGGAAACACTCTTTGATTTCTTAATTTCATGGGAAATATTTTAAATGTACGGCAATTTGCATGTAACGAGACAACCAGCAGGTTGGGGTTTAAAAAAATCAAATGTACATTTCCTGAAGTCTTTATTTGGATATGCAGTACCAATTGTAAATTTGAGTGGAAGGAGTATGTTAAATATTTGAATTTTTCATTTGGTCTATATGCTGGGGATAAGTGAGCAATACAGTGTTATATATAGTATTCTATGGCTTTTGCACCGTTTTCTCCCACAAGTTTTCCTTCCAACCAACTGTCTGTTAAAATGCTGAGATTCAGCAATCTTTGAACAGCTTAATTCTACACAGCGAGATTTTGCAGTTTCCCCCTCCTTGAGGAGGATCTCACTGACTACATGATGGATATTTATCAAGTCAGAAGGTTTACACTTGATTGTGTTGGTCATGACATACCATTCAGCATCAAAAACTTTTTCTTTTAAATCTTTTTGGTCTCATATAATTAAATTTTTTTGTATAATGATTTTTTAAATCAGCCAAATGCCATAATCAAATGCACTATGATGAAATACTGTACCGGTATATCACTCTGTGAATAATAAATTCATAAAGAAATTCATATAACTGAAAAACAAATTCCACACAGTTTTTGCCTGTGGGAACGGTGAGAAATATCTGATATAAAATGTTACTGTTTTTGAAACTGGGACATTCTAATTCTGTATTTTACCTTCAAACTAGGTACTGGACCGTGGCAATCATAGCGAAAAGTGTTTATTTAAAATAAAACACAAAATAAAAAAAAACTACAGGTTAACAGGCACCGAGTGGATTTTTTTTTTCTTTTAAATCTTTTGAATAAATATAAAAAATAGTTATTTCCTGATTCTTATCTTGTTCCTTTCTGTCTTTGATATACGGCAAAGGAGTCTCTTTTCATTTGTTTTCTAGCATCTAAGGCAGCAAGGCTGAAGAAGTCTCTATCTTTTTTGACAACAGGCAGATAACCAACATGACTTTCAACTGATAGTGAGGATTGAGGAAAAGCAAAACAAAAAACTTTTGAGAACATTTTCTAAACTTCAGGATGTAAAAGTAAAAGGGTAATGATACTTCTTTTCTTATCAAGGTTGAATGCATTATCTATAGTTTAAAAAAAAAAAGTGAACCGTATCCATCCATTCTAAAGGCAACAGATATTCCAGAAGTACAATGATGCTATAACATGCTACATAAAGGTAACTCTTTTTGAAGTCTGAGCAATAACACATAAAACACTGTAGGCAAGAATCTCTTAAGACTAGTTTATATATTTAACCCAAACATTTTACCATTTTGATCAAATGTTGGGTTTTGCTCCCTAATTTCTGAAGTCTTTCTATTACACTTTGTAACTTAAACACATGTAGACATCAATAAAAAGTTAGAACTAAAAGAAAACCCTTTAGCCTATTGCCAAGTAAAAACAAAACAAAAAAAACACACACAAAACATATAAAGGAAGAACAAAAGAAAACAAGACGTAACATGCTAGGAACACTTATCTGACCAACTCTTTGACGTGTACAAATGATGTGTCACATGCTGTGATGAAGGCAGGTCGGTGTGCACGTGTGACCCCTGAGGACTGAGAAACTGAGCATTAGCATTCATTATGTTTACATTATCGTTTAGGGACGGACAAAACCCTTCGATCCTCACGCATACACACACTGTAAATGCAATAACACAAATGCACACGTGCGCACAGAACCCCCTCCAATGCTGTACCATTTTTTTTTGTTAGACGGCTGTTATCAATGTAACAGATCTCACTGAAGACACAAAAACAAGAGAACTAAAATAGACTAATTTCTATAGTACCATTTCCTTTAAAAAGCATTTTTTTTACCTTTACAAAACAACATATAGGAAAATGTAGCAAATTGCATTTTCGTTTAGTTACTCCATAATGGTTCTTCTTCTTATTACCATTATTATTCATGTCATTAATATAAATGTCAAGCAGGTTAATAAATGTTTGTTCTATTTAGGCAGGCAGCCAGGCACATAGCTAATATCATGGCACGGAGGAAAGTAAAAAATAAAGTTATTTAGTTTTTCTTCATCCAAACAGATGAAGAGAACACTAGACAAGTTGTATCAGTTTGACCTGGATTTGAGCAGTTTCAAAAGGGGTTAGGACTAGTCACTGTGTAGCTTTTGCATTGATCCAGGATCAGTTTGAGAAACAGCATGTGAGAAAGTGAAAACAATTGTCAATTTTGTACCAATTGAACTGCCAACAAACCCTAGCTAGTTTCAAATAAAGCAGTTTGAAAATACTCAAAACAAAGTGTTTGTTTTTTGGTTTTTCATCCATTTGAAAGAAAAAAATAAACATAGTCTGGGCATAGGCAAAGCAGTTCGAACCAGATCACATCTGGTTGCGCTGAAATAAAAATCGTAAATGCAGCAGATGAAATCAATGCAGCAAAGTTCAAGTGTTATACTTTGAGTTGTTTTTTTGCTCTTGTTGTTTGATGGCTATGTTAGTCCTGCCTCAAATCCTCCCATATGAATGCACACAGATCGTCTGTTTCTGAAAAGTGATTTCAGCTGGATGCCAGCACCCTCTTGACTCCCTACCACAAATCTCTCAGGTACGCCGTAACTCAGCCGAAGATTCAGGCTGTTACTCCCATTCCCCAGCTGTAGTTCACCTGGGTCCTGTAATGTAATTCTCTGAGCCTTTGACAGTGGGAGGGCTTTCTAAGGTACACCCATTAGGAAATGAGCAAACCTTCAGGAATATAGAGCCTAATACTCCAAAAACATGTTATCAAAGTTTTGTGAGTTGTTTAATTTTCATCAGTGTGCCCGTCTAATGTCTTAGACTCTGGCATAGTTGTGATCTCCGTGGATCTCTGATCATCCAAAACTATTTTCCCACATAATGCCTTACTTCTTTCTTGCTCTTTTTCAGGCTCTTGCATAAATTCACTGTGTCTATCTTCCTTTTCTTGGTTGTCATGACCTGTGTTCATGACTTCATCTTCTTCTCTTGTGATCCCTCCATCTTTCTGGCCAGGTGTTAGGCTTCGACACTCAACTGCTGCTGTTCCATGCAGGCTTTCACCGTCTGGTGTGTGATCCTTCTGCTGTTGCTGAGTTGGTGGCATCGTTTTGTGTAAGCCCCTCTGTATGTGCGTGGTGAAGTCATAACGGTCCGCGCACACATGGAGGCAAAACCCGCACTGGTATGGTTCCTTGTCCCCATGGCAGCTCATGTGCAGAGCGTGCATCACCTCATCCAGGAAGTAGATGCCACAGTGAGTGCAGCGGTTGGCGAGGTCGTCCTGTGTGGCCGTGTCCACCTTCAAGCAGTTCAATGCGATGGTTGACTCACGTTTTCCTTCCTCCACCATCTCTTCATTCTCCTTCTCGTCTTTCCAGTTCCCCATCAATGTCTCACTCCGGGGCGACTCCTTCCTATTCTTATCAGAACCGTTTGACACAAACGTGTTTGCGTTTCTTGAATCTCGTTGTCTCATTGCGAGATCCAAAGGAGCGTCGTTCTCCGTTGATGCTGAGGATTGGGTGTGATGAGGAGGAGGGGGGTAGTGAGCGGGGGCCGGAGGAGGCGGGAGAGGGGAGTAAGGGGATGCACAGTAAGGCACCGAGTAGCTTTGCTGGTGATACTGTACAGGGGTCACCATGGTTCCAAGTTGGTGGGCATTGTTTCCAAGCCCAGCACTGCTACTTAGATTACTGATGCTACCAGGGACACCAGTGGATGCTGCTATTTTATACTTGGTCCAAAATCTGAGCCAATCAGATTCAGGTGTCAAATCAGGTGAAAGGGTCAAAGGAAGTGGTAATGGGAAAAGTGGATATTGATATTTTTCAATTGGTGAACCTGGAGGGGAGTAACTAGAGGGTTTAGATGGACGCATATACTTTTCAATTGGACTTCCTCTCTCAGATCCTCCCCCTTTACCCACTTCTAGTTTGGATGTTAACCCTCCATCTCCGATAACCCCATTGCTCTCGGCCACCATGGCTGAAGTGGGGTGAGAAGGAATAAGGAGGGGAGGCATGCGCCTGTGGATCTCCAGAGTCTGATTGGCTAAGAAGGCTTGAGTGGACCTCGGAGATCGCGAGCGTGGGGAAGGCTGCTGGTTTTTCACTGAAGGGCAGCTCCTGGTGTCCGACTCCTCACCGTTCAGGCGTTCCTCGCTGCTGATTCTTTGCTGTTTTGGGGCCGGGTTCTCAGATGACAAGGTGTCAGGGTTCAGGCGTTTTCGGGTTCGCCGTCGGATGATCTGCTCACCGTTGTTCTGCTTGATGATGTTCAGGGGCCTGGGAGTCTACAAAGAGAAACCAACATACAGGATTATTACTGATTTTCCCTGCTCTTTAATGTACTGTAAATAATGCTGCTGATTTAACTAATAAATGTCAAGCGTACATACACCAGCATTACTTGAGTAAAATAAAATTGAATAAATAACTGTTTTCAATGATTGAGAGGCCACTGTCAGCGTCCTGTATTTAAATGTGAATAAAAAACATACCTCAACCTTATTATAATGATCAATGACACCAAAAGGTTTCTGTTTAAATAAACTTGTCAATTTGTGTTATTTATTTTTTTTGTTATGGAAAATGCACAATAGTCACCAGAAACCTATATTATTTTCCATAATATTTTAAGTCCAATCTAAGCACCTCCTTTGATTGTACTTTTTGCCCTAAACACAAGGGGGCATAATGACATCTTGAAAATTCAGTTTGCCCCCAGGACACAAGTTTACCTCCACCGTAAGAAGTGCATCCCACCTACAGCGGCCAAATTCTACATTGCATGTCTTAAAAAATAAACAGTTTAGAGGTTTAGGGAAAATATCTAGCCTTGGAGAACTTTAAAGAGTAAAAATTGGACAGTTCTTAGGAGTTTAATCAATACATTTTTTAGCTGTCACAAATCTTGTTTTTAGACACATGCCTTCTTTTCTTCCTGATAAAATGAATTATACATTAACTAAAACTGCACAGTAAGTTATCCAATATGGACAATTACTTCTTAATTTCAGTACAATAGAGCTTAAAGGCTTTGCAGAGTTATTAAAAAACTACTGTTCTCTACTTAAAATTGACTCTTGGATTCAAATTTTTAAACATCAAAATTATAAATATTGTGGTGTGCAATTCTATTCTGCCCACTGAGTGAATACTTTGAAAAAGTTTTTTGGCAGACACCCAGAAACATCTCGTAAAATTGGTAGACATTTTTGTAGACCGCTTTGTAAAACTGCAGACTGAATTATTTCCTATTTTTTTCTCACAAAATAGGTCAAGGTTAATCAAATGGGACGGATAATATCTGGGACAGGGAGTTTTTAAGTGTTTTCAAACATTCTCAATTTAATTTTGTTCAGAACTTTGACTAGGTAATTGGAGATGTACAAAGTGCTTTGGTTGTCTTGAAAAGCACTGTATAATTGTAATCCATTATTAGCATTATCATCATCATCATCATCAACATTTTTATTATTATCATTATTAATAGGCAATTCTAACAAATGGATATTCTTTGACCTAAGCTATTCCATTGTAACATGCATTGTATTTTCAAAGTTGTTGTCCTGGTTGAAGGTGAACCTCTGAAGATGGACCTATCAAGTGTTTTGCACCTTCAAAAAGTATGCTTTCAGATTTGTCCTTTATTTAGCTCCATCCATCCTCTCATCAACTCTTACCAGGTTCATTTTCACTGAAAAGCGAAAAAGAGAAAGAAAAACTGCAAAACTGTCCTTCTGAAGACTTTATACACAATTTAGAAGTCTGAATCAATATCCTAAACAAGACTATACCACTGGGAGAAGTGGCAGCCTAAACACTGACTAAATTATAACTCAGACGTTTCTCTAATTATCTATAGTTTTCCTGTTTGTTTGTCTATCCCAAGAGATGTAAACAGTGAGGAGAGGTAAATCACAAGTGGAAAGTGCCGTGTTGAGGAAGCAGAGGAGAGAGAGGTCAAGAAGAAAGAGAAAGCGAGAAAAAGATAACACAAGAGAACCACTTCAAGACTATGGAGCTAGGAAATGAATCAGCTGACAGTAGAAGCTGAGAGATACAACTAATATTGGAAGACTAATCAATTTCTCTGCGGTCTTGTGACGGATGCAGTTTTTCCACAATGCGATGCTCAGGGGAAATTATAGACAAATTATTTCATGATAGTGTGGGAACTTGATGGCAACAGAGATTCACACAGGTTGTAAAACATTAAAGCTGCAGTCTGAGTGACAACTCTAAAAGTCAGTATTCAGTGCAAAACACTGTTTCATATGAAAGTAACCAAACAAAATGTAATTGTGTGTGAACACACTCATCCAGTATCTGTACCATCTATCATATGCAGGGTGGCGGGTATATCTCCAGCAATCATTGGGCGAAAGGCGAGGGACACTCTGAGTAGGTTGTGTGAACACATAATGGTAACAAAGGATTCTTTTTTTCTTCATTCCCAAATATAGCCAATTTTCTTCTCGTGGCACTGAAACAGTACTGGTGGAATTTTCTAATATTCTCATGATCATGATCTCAGATGATAGAATTGTGTCTGTTCTGGTTTTGTTAGTTTTAAAATAGTTGATCACAATATTCTCTGAGAAACACTTGAACATGTTACAGGGATCAAAGGAACAGCATTAGGCTGACTTATTTGTCTGACAGAAGCCAGTGTGTTCATGTAAATGATATAGTTGCAAACAGCCTGTTCATTCATCTGGCTTCATTGTCTTTCGTCCACCTCTTTAGGCGGCTGGCCAAGGCTTATATACACACATACAGTATATATGGGTTGTGCGGTATACCGAAATTTATGACGTTACTGACGTCTCCTGTTGACTGGAGCTCATACCTGCCCATCCTTCCTGATGTGTAATTGTTAATGTCTGAATATATGCTTAAATGTTTGTTGGTGTGGTTTTTTCTATTACCTGCGTTGTGAGTGCTGTACGGACCCACAACACAGTTGAGCGTTTTTTTCCCCTCACCGTGGAACCCTCCCCAGATGTGTATCTCTCTATGTTTCATAAACGGGAGTGCCGCTCGGTGGCTGCATGCCCAACAGTGACCTGGATCTGTTTGTTGTTGTTGTTGTTTGTCATGATCTTGGACAGGTTGTACTGTATCTGTAAATTCCTTGTATGCGTCATACTTGTATGTGTCATACTTGGCCATTAAAGCTGATTCTGATTCTGATTTTGCCCGTGCCAGTAAATTTGGTATGTAAAAAAAAAAAAATGAAAAGATGTGTTTTAATTTAGCGGTGCTCCTGCCCCTTTAAGAAATGAGCATTGCCTTGAGTCCCGTGACTACGCACAGTCATATGACAGAGGGGGAAAACGCTGCTAACTCAGGAGCTGTGTAGCTATATTTAGCAAGAGTTTAGACTCATCTACTGACTGTTTTTCAGAAAAATGCGACTAGTGACAAATAAAGTGACTTTTTATGGTATTATTTGATACTTACACTCTAATTTGGGGCACGTATGTTTGTTACTGCAGCAACGGAGCTGCAGCTGAACCAGAGCATTTGTAGCCCAACAGCTCCACCCAGACCCTGCTCAGGCAGAGCAGATATTAACACTGCTGAGTTGCTACTGTTGCTTTTGATACAGCGCTTGAAGCCGCCGCCTATTCCCACCTGTGCACCGATGTAAAGTACTTTCTGTGTAGAATAAACGACTGCACACTAAAATCACAGATTTCACTCAGCCCCCATCACTTCCTCACCTTATCTGGTCTGTGTGATCACTTCTGAGTTTAAACTGGACTCTAAATAAAGAGAAGACTTGGAATCAAACATTGGATTAAAAGGCGTCGTTAGAAGTCGTTCTATAGCAAGAATCCATACGGACACCACCGGACACTATACAGGGCTAAGGATGGGGTGGGGGGGGTTGATTCGGGTTATCGTCCACTTACCGTTATCGAGGTTAAATGCTCAACATTTGGTGATATTAATTTTAGCTCATATCGCCCCCCCCCCTAACTGCATAGTCGGTTGCTTCATCTGGATGGCATTAAACTGTCTCCCTGTTAAACCCAGAAAATAATTTAAGATCCTCCTTACATATAAATAAAATAATCAAGCCCAATCCATATGAGAAATCTGAGATACTATTTGATAACCTGTATAGTTAAACAGAATGAAGTTAGCCAGTAGATGGATGACCTGTTACTGAGCCAGGTTCAGCTGGATATTTCTTCCTCTTAAAGGGGAGTTTTTTATTTCCACTGTCACTACATGTTGATCCAGGAGAGGTGAATGCTGTGGGTCAATGACTCAATGCAATCTGATGGCCTTACTTAGCTAGAAAACGTTTATACTGTTAGGAATTTATGTATGATTTAATTCAAATAACCTACAAACCAATTTACAGCTTATAGAACGTTACGGCACACACAGCACCTTGCAGAAGTATTCATTCTCCTTAATCAAAAACTTTGATGTATCTTGGGGGGATTTTAGGTCATAAATAAAACAGAAACTATAGTGCATAATTGTGGAGTGAATAGAAAATGAAACATGGTTTTCAAAATTTTTCACACAAATAATGTTGTCTGGCGCATATTTGTATTCACAAATATTACTCTGATCCATGTAAATGGATAAAAAATAATTAAGCCTATTTTTAAATCACTTTACTAGTAATAAGATACCACTTAAATGATTTTATATCAGCATAAATCAAGCAATTCTGTGAACCCTTCAGAGGTATTTTTATTTATTTTTTTTTTTTTTATGTGTCCTGTCTAGCAGTATGCTACTCAGAATTGGTGTCTGAGTACCAAGTACAAGCCCAACAGTTTTACTTTCCCAAGCAGAGTATTACAGCTTCGCTGTAGTACGCCACTTGATGTATATGTATGAAAAATCTTTATTAGTGATTACTGTGGGTTCAATTTCCTGACGTCATGGACATTAAACTGAGACAAGAAGGGAGAAAGGAAGAAGGTGAAGAAAAGAAACCGGACCAACAGAGGGGCGAACCGACGACACAAGACAGGGAGGCAAATAAAGAACACAAGAAAACATCCCAGTCCTCCACCTCTGCCGGACGGCAGAGAAACAGTAATACAAAACAAAAACAACTTCAGAGGTATATTACAGAGCTCTATTGAACAAACACATCATGAGGACAAAGGAACATTGCAGACAGGTCAGGGATAAAGTTAGAGTCAAGTTTAAAGCAGGTAAAAAACACCCCAAACTTTGAACATCTAACAAACCTTTGTTTAATCCAACATTGAAAAATTATTTGAAAAAAATAATCGATAAACACCTAAACTGAAAGGCTGGGCAAGGACAGAATTAGTTGGAGCAGAAGCCAACCAAACTATGTTAACTGTGGAAAAGCTATATAAATCCAGAGCACAGTGGGAATAATCAGTTTTATTAGTTTTACACTTTTATCTGGCTTTTATGGAAGAGTGGACATAAGGATACCATAAGAGGCCCCTGTTTAAAGTATGTCACAAGCTATGTAGGTGACAGTGGATTGTCAAAAAGGTAGTACTCTGTTCAGTGAGATCAAAATGTTGCTTTTGGAACAACATGCAAAATTATGTGTGGCAAAAAACATTCATGTACACACCATCCCCAATGAACAAACATGGTTGTGGTAGCATCATGCTGTGGGAATGGCTTTCTTTAACACTGACAGTGCAGCTGGTAATAGGTGACAGGAAGTTGAATAGAGTTAAAACAGTACAATCCTGGAAGAAATCCTGTTTCAGTTTCACCTCCACCAGGTCAGCAACACTAAAGATAAAGCCTAAGATACAATGTAATTGTTTACATTTGTTAGAACATCTCAATCAACGTCCAGATCAAAATCTCAACTGGTAAACTGTGGCAAGGCTTGAAAAGTGATGTTCATTGAGAATTTGGTCTAACATGACTAAGCCTGAGCTCATTCATAACGAAGGAAGGGGAACATTTTAAGTATTTAGATGTTCAAAGCTGGTAGGGGTATTGAGGGTGAGGAGTTGTCGTCATGGTACAGAGCCCCTCCCCTCGATCCTCAGTCTCCGCCATCTTGGCTTCCTTCCAGCAGCAAACTGTGTGTTTTTAACTCGGTAGTAGAGGAGGTTTCTTAAAATTCTGCACTGTGTTACCATGCCTCTGTTACCATGCCTTAAAAACTGCTCTAATACCACACATTTAACTACCCTAGCCAACCCAGAACCGGGTGATCATCCCCAAACACAAAATCCTGGTGCCATAGAGTCTATGCCTGGTACAGTATGTGTCGTTGGGCTAAAATCAAATAACAACTAAATACCTAAACATATGGTATCAAAACATGTTGGAAACGTTTGTTTACATTGAACATCTCGTCACAATCTAGTGTTTACGAAGCAGAGACTCCAAAGACATGTGGCTTTTAAACTCCTGCAACGTGTAGTAACTCAGACCAAAAACAAGGTAATTTACTATATCTATACCAATGGCAAATGTTTCAGCTCTCTGTGCCATTCCGCTGCAGGGGAGCTCGTATGGGTCCGTATGTTTAATGTCTGAAAGCTTCTCCAAATACTGCTGTTTTGCCGTAGGTATAAGCTTGTGACTGTAAGGTCCATTTTCTTTTGCCTTGACTTCCTCCATTGCTCTACTTTCTTACTTTCCGTCTATTTGCAGATCTGTCCCGCCGAAACAATACACGCGCAAAAATTAAAGAGCTCTGGAATGTTAGTCACGTCAATAATGTTAAGTTCTGAAGGCGTTGCCCTGGCAACCAATAGCGTCTCCTTACATTATAGCCGACCAACTCCGCCCAAATAGGCACGTGACTCCTCACTTGCAATTGACTGCAGCTGTAACTGCGGACACACCTGCTTCAGTCCTACAGTGTATTAACAAAGAGGTCTGAATACAAATGCAAGCCAAACTTTTCAGATTTTTATTATACAACAACTTCTTGAAATAGAATCCCAGTAACATATATAAATACAGACAAGTCACTGCATGTGATTCAGAAAGGAGTATTTACTCTTGTAACCAACATCTTGTACTTTGAATGATTCAGCTCATCTGTAAGGAAAGTTTATTTATTATAAAAACTGCAGTTAAAATAAAATAACTTTTAAATAAGGAAAAAACAGTTCTTTTTCTGTGCTTCTAAGCCTGTGCATATGAGATGCTCAAATTAAACAAGGCAGTTATGATGTTTTGCACTTTTATATAAATAGAGATAGATGGTATAATACCTATGCTGATTTAGTGCCAGCAGGCATAATTCTTGCTCTATTTATCAGTCCTTCCATCTGTTTCCATCTGTTCTTAAATGTAAATTCTGCATTTCCTCTTAATCTCTGTGACTGGCTCCATCTTTCACTCTTCAGTTGCCCACTGCCCCTTCAATATCCTCTCTGCCATTATCTTTTCCTCCATTTTCCCCCACTCTTACTTTATTTGTCTTTCCAACCCTATTCTTACTCTTCATTTCTCTCCATCTGCCTCTTTCCCCCTCTTTATTCATAACTCTCCCTTCCCCTCTCGGACTCTCAAGTGTTTTACTAGCTGCTATCCTCTCTAATAATGTGTGTAGAGCGTATAAAACTTTTATTATAGGATATAAAATATGGTTGTCGTGAGGACTGCCAAGAGTGGAGAGAGCCGGAACGTGATTGGAGCAGCAGATGAGATGAACGGGTTGAACCAAGGACATCTTTGGTTGTAGGAAATAGGAAACAATGCAGTATCTTCTTCCCTCAGTGCTTTCTTCGGTGATTTGCCATCCCACAAACAGGGTTGTAATATGGTCAGTTATTCATTATCAATGTTCTTTTTATTTATTTTGCTTCAAAGCAATTACAATAAACTTCTAAGGGGTTCCTTCATGTAACTCAACTAATCTTTTCCAGAGAAAGAAAGAAAGAAAGAAAGAAAGAAAGAAAGAAAGAAAGAAAGAAAGAAAGAAAGAAAGAAAGAAAGAAAGAAAGAAAGAAAGAAAGAAAGAAAGAAAGAAAGTTAATTTTTAGGGAGAAAGAATGAAAAAAAGACATAAGACAGTAACTGCAGAAGAAATGATGAAGACAAGAAAGGAAAGATAGAGAAATTAAAACAAGGAAGAGAGGAATGATTAGGAAGCAAAGAAGAAAGGAGAGCAGGGGGAAAGGACAGTTGTAAGAACAGCTGGAAGGACATAATGAAAGATGTAAAGATGGTAAATGGAGGTAGGACCCAGAGGATACAAGGAAGAGCACAAGAAAATACATAGAGACAATCTCCGAAGAACAGAATGAAGGAAAGAGACACTCTATTCAGACCCAGAAAATACTGAAATGAAATCCTAGACTTATTCCTTACTGTAAAAAAACAGTTTTAAATAATAGGAAAAGAAACATGAAACATTGTAAATTAGAGGCCCTGTATAGCTGATATTATTAGCAAAGTCCATAATTAGGTTGAATACCTTGAGAGGATGTCTGAATAAGCCCGATATCCTCAAGTCAACTAACAATCAAGCTGGCTCTTTATCTTAGCTGAACTTCATGTGGTCTAATTAAATTTGGGATTTCCATTGACTTTCCCCAGGCTTTGATGGTAAACTCCATTCCATCATATTTTCTACACTTTGGAACTGGCTTGCTGCGTCTGCCGAAAGGCTCCCTAACTCCCAGCACTCGCCAAATTAACTATACTTTCTTTTTCTTCTCCTACAGTGTTACTTTGTCAGAGTGAGAAAAAAAAAAACAGATACTAAGCATTTAACTGCATTATGCCCAATTTAATTTGCATCATATTCTAATTGGCCACACAGGAAGAATGATAATTAGTGGACGAGTCCACCCTGCATGCTCACTAAAACAGCAGTCCATAAAATGGCAATGAACAACCTTTTCTTTATGAGTCTCATATGTGTGGATGGCAGTTCAGCCCTTCAAATTAATTTTTATCACTCAGAGAAATTTCCTTTTATTTATTGCCCAAACTTTTCTCCCATCTGAGTTTTTCATAATAAAAACTAATTTGGAAATCTAATTCAGTTCAGTTATTACTTAGCTGATAGATAATTTAAGCAGTATTACAGGTGAACAGGGTTAAATTACAAAAAAAGGTATGAGGGACAACACTTCTTATGTGATTTCTTACACCATAACAACTAAAGAAATGAAAATGTCTTAATATTATGAATTTATAAAATTGTTATGATCAATATCAGATCATTAGGAAATTTGTTAAATACTTCTCCAGAGCCACAATTTAAATAAAGGAGAGGTACTGATCAAAATGTAGCTTTCTGCCAAAGTAAACAAATCATTTGGAGGTACATTTAAGACTGTTGTTTATGTTTAATTCTTAAATGAATTCTGAAAAGAACATTTTATCCTGTGATTTTAATGTAATCTATTTGAGAGCACAAGTGTGTTAACCATGTCTTACTTACGGGTTTTTCAGCTCTGACAAAGCTGCCTAAAGTGCTTCTACATTACATCTAGTTTAGTCTGCACATCAAATGAAGCGCCCCAGCTGCCAACACGAACACCCCAGACAACACTGAAAAGTGGATTATTTGCTATTTCTTTCAGATGGGTAGTTGTGCCATACAGGAACAATGCCTAAAAGGATTGCAGGGCATCCTACTGTGAAATAGGGAATGACAACCAGCAGCAACACTCTGGAGTTATAGTATATATGTAAAAAAAGAAACGAATAAAGGGGTATTTATTTGACATTTCCCTTATAGTTATTGATGATGTATTTCATGTAAATATTAAAATAACTGTTTTCTACTTAAACCTCTTACATATGGAGTTTACCATGACAAAGAATCTGTTATTTTCTTTAATTTCCAAAGCAATCCACCATAGCTGTAAGCCATTTTAGGAGGAACTTTCCTGGGTATATTTGAAAGGCTAAATAGTTGGACCTTGCAGTGCTGACATAGCATAACAACAACCAAACCAATAACCAACCAAACTTCCCCCAAAGCCACACAAAACAGAATAATGGAAAATGCAAGTGCAATTCCCCTACAATTTTTTTGAAGAATTACATTGTGTGTTTATAGAAGCTTTTACATTGTTGATATGAACAATGGAAAGTTTGTTGAGTGTAACTAATGCTCAAAAAGGAATTTTTGGACATAAGTAAAAAAAAGCCAAATATCCTTTTCTGAAGTTGTCTGAGTTTATTTTATTTATACTGAAAATCGTCAATTTTGGGGACAAAATTTTACGATTTTTACTATAGCTCATCTTATGTTATAGCTTATCTTATGTTAGTTTGTCTGATAGACTAAACTGTGACGCACATCCAGCAAGTGTTTGTGTCTGCAGCTAACTTACCGAATGCAGTTTTTGGTATAAACCACATGCATTGCAGACGTAGCCTCCATTTGCGTTTTTCCTCCACAGCGACGTCTTGGTGGTCAGACAGTTTGCACAGAAAACCCCACTACCTCTGCGTCGCTGAAAAGACACAGTATGATGTGCAACATCAGCAACTTGGAGTGAAACTTTCAAATTTGACAAACAAATATCAGAAGCCATTTTAAGTTATAACCAGAATTGACGAGCAAATAGTGCCGAGAATTTGCCTAATTTGAAATAATTCTCTTTTAAAGGGCATGCCACAGATGACTGAACCGGTAGATCAGGAGGTCAGGAGACAGGCAGAAAGAACGACCACCTTGACTTTATGGCTGAAAAAATGAGCTCTCTCATTTGTGATGCCAATTTGAAACAATACTAAACAGTCATCCTTCCTAAAAATAAACACACTGGAGAAAAAAAATCGAATTAAGCAGAATTCATGGTTTGCGTTGTAAATGGATTATGTGAGAACCTTCAAGGTTTTTTTCAAGTGCAAAGTACAAGACAGGTTAATGACGCAGGCTTTCACCTTGCAGCAATACAAAGTGTTGCTGAGTACTGCAGCAAGCCAAAGTCTGACTTTTGCTGTATGAGCGTATGCTTCCTCATATACACACCTCTGCAGATTATGGTGCAGCGATGCATACAAAAGCAGTGTGTGCAAAGAACAGTGTGAAATGGTGGCAGTGAGGGGTGAAAAGGCCAATTGTTGTGGCAATGTGCTCCATCACAGTAATGAGCCAATCACAACGTTTCTCCATCCCATTAAGCCCCTGGCCCCACTCACCACCTTTATGACCCCGCGAGGACAGCGTACCTCATCTTTCTCCTCTGCAACTCACTTTCTCAGTCTAGCAAATCATTTCCTTCTCTCTTTCTTCTATTAAAATGAAATTTCATCACTGTATGTCTCTTGTATTTATTTTCTCCTCTCTTCAGTGTTTCATATCCCATTCTCAGCCATGAAAAAATCTGCAACTATTGCTCCGATAAGAAAAACATAAGAATTTATAGTGGTAAAAGCTAAAGTCTAATGGCAAACAATTATTAAGCCTTTTTTAATGCAATACTATTAAAAATATGAATCAGACCGGTTTCCATTAACATATTACTAAAAGAAGGTTGTGGTATGATGAAAGCAGATAAAGGTAACCTTTGAGGCAATTGTTCAGAACCGTCAGTATGAAAATACTGAAACCATAATTTTAACCATGCAGAGCGCAGTCTGAAATTCTTTCAGATTGTGCACCATGTTAAATCCCTATGAGGACAGAATTTGTTTTAGTAACTGCAAACGTAAAGAATGTTTCATTCTTTTTCCAAAATTGCTCTCACTTATTCTTACTAGTCCACATTTTCTGTCATTTACACAGCTAAGAGTTATACATGACATGAAAAAAAGCTATGAACATTTAGCTTCACTGGTTAAAAACACTGATAAGTGTTTCACTTTAACCAGACTGTTGGTAGTCTCAGAGCTACAGATGGAGCCACTTCGAGGCTCTCCACTTTGCATCTGCTTGGTGCTGCCAGCTAAAAGCATAAGAGCCCAGTAGGCGCTGCTCTTTTTTTTTGTTATTTATTTATTGCATTTTTTTTACTGCAAGTATCAAATCCCCAAAAAAAACTTTATATTTCTTTTGGGATCTAACCCATGCAAACATGCGGAACCCAGTTGATTTAGTCCAAATTTACATGCGAAACATAATTAACCAAAAAGGAGGTGGCAGCTGTAATCTGATTAAAGAAAATAAAAGATAAATATGAATAAACAAACTAATTAAGTAATATATCAATCCTTACAAAGTCATACACTTTTAGACTGTGGCAAATGCTAAAATATCTCTTATTAGTTCATATTAAAGAGTCGGTTATTATCCATAAACTGCAACCATGAGCAAGAAGCATAATACATGCCATTTCCTATTGTGGCACTATAACATACAAAGTTTTGCCAGAGCTGAACCAAAGCATAAGAAAGCTAAGACACTGTTTGAGTCTGAAAAACCTCATATAAATTCTTCAATTTTAACACAAACTATAGTTGTAAAAAGTTTTATATTTGTTTACAGAGAACCACAAGTCAATTAATTCCGCTCTTGGGGACATTTCAGCTTTGGCAAACAATGATTTAATAATTTATTTAATCTGCTGAAAGTATACTGTAAGGAAATGAGGTATATGACTCCAGAGAACACTATAGATCAGCAGAAGATTGTTCATAAGTATTTTGGTGTGACTAGGGGCCATAAACTGTCATATATTTTACTCTAATGGCCAAACAGGGAATCATAACTACCATCTATTGAAATAGGATGGAATATGACTTATTCAGAAAATTATAACTGAAACTTGAACATTGATGATTTTTTTCTCCACTATGCTTTTTGAAATAGTAAACTACTAAGATGCATTTGGAATAAGTAATTATTCGATATTACATGGGCATTACACTGTTTTGTTTATGAATATTACACAATTATGCATGAGTACCAAGGTTATTATCCTTACCAAAAACGAACGAAATAACAAAAACGAGAAAAAAAACAAAAAACATGTTTGTTAACTGAAATAAAATTATCGTTTGCAACAACAAAAAAAACTGTAATGAGTGTTCACAAAAATTACAAAAATGAACTGAATTTATTGAGAATATGTGGTTAGTTTTTATTTAATAAAGGGTCTCATAAAGTCTAGAAAAAATATTTCTGTCACCAGAAACAGATGTGATAGTGTCTTGTGCTTTTTAGCTGCACAAATTGCTTTGATAAAAACAACTGAACAGGAACATTACAATTCCATTGACTCACCCCCTTTCAAGGCAAAAAAAAAGACGTCTTTGGATTGCAAGCCATCAGAAGAATGAACTGAAGCGATCATTTAACACACAACAGTCTGCAGAAAGAACTTTCTAACAGATGAGCTTTAACAAACAAGCTGACATTGCTGACCAACACTGCTACTGCAAATAATAGCAATGGGAACTGGAGCTGTGTAAGCTGGTGTAGGTGGTCTATGTATCTGCCGTGTTGATGAAAAAATAAAGTTTCTGGTTTTTGTTGGTTATTTTAATTTGCTATAGTGCATTATCCCAACATGGCAGACACATCAGTCAGGTCGCATGCGTTGCTGAGGTTCACCTACCGTCATGTCAGCGAAGGATGAAAGAAACCGCCAGAATCCAATTTGGAATTACTTACTACAATGATTATGTGCAAAATGATCAAAGCATTATAGTACTCATGGTGGCTTGGCTTTTGTTTTGTTGTTTTGCTAGACTTCACAATAAAGATTGGTGGAGGAAAAACTCAAGAAAAACTTCAAGAAAATGCTAATATAACTTTAAAAAAATAAAAAGATAAAAACACTTTACATTTAAAAAATATTAATAAGCTAAAAGTTCTATGCTCATTTTATATGTCTTTTTATTTTGGCAGTTACGATCCTCAATAGCAAAATTTTGTTTTCTTACAACATATAAGTAGCAGCAACAGGTCAACCAAACCGCAGTGAGCTGAAGTAAATTGAATTGCTAATAAGTTTATTAAAAGCAAGCAACCACAACCAGCCAAATTATATATCTATACACATATGAACGTTGTATCTACCTTTTATTTATATGCAAGATATAGTGAGAGTAATACTTTACGTTTTTTTGTTTTGTTTTTGGAGACTCAGACCACCTTCCAAGAATTTCGTGACACACACATGTTGAACATGATGTGGGTCAAAAACTCCATATGTGAGTATTTGCAGTAGTTACTTCCCTGTACTTCCCTTCCTTTTTTTTGGCTTTTGCAGTCTGTAATTGGATAGGAAATGTCTAAATTTCCAAACAACCTAATACATGTAATAAACACTTGAGCTAATAAAATCAGAGTCTCTATGAAACATGTGTTTTATGACAATCTGGGATTAGACAGAAGGACACTCCATGACCAAATTCGCTGCACTGAACCAGAGTTTGTGTGTTCCTGCGAGTGCATGGGGAGCACACCATACGGTCACCACATGTAAAGAGAAAGAGCCAGGTGATTGATTGATGTATGCTTCCTGTCTGTACATCCCCAAGTGTATGTGTGTCTAGTGTTGCAAGCCAAACAGTGTGTCTGTCATCAGAATTTGGTTTGCCTTCGAGCTCCTAAATCACTCACATATGGCCCCACAGCTGCCCCTCATTGCAACACACGTATACCTGAAAATATTTGCTTCCACCAGCTAATGAAGCAACGCTCGATTTGGATTTGAGGCCATGATTCAAGAAGTGTGTTAGGGAAACATTCACCCCCCTGAATCTTGGCCAAAAAGATAGCACCATGCGTATATCTTCGAAGGTACGGTTCAAGTGTCAATTACACAGGAAAGCACAGTTTGCACACATATTGGCTTCATGGTCTCCAACTTCCTTTTTAGTCAGCAGCAGGTTGGCTTGATATTAACGGAAATGTGAAAGCTCAAATAGTTTAACACTCCAACACAAATAATTATATGTAAACGTAAAGTCTAATGTTAAGTACTGTACATGACTGTCTTTGTATTAGTCAACAAAACTTTGGGGCAGGATGTACTGGTACCAACTAGCAAACTGTGTGGGCATCAGTGTGTGTTTTGCTGATTTATTACTAATACCTGGTCTCTCCCACTCACCTCAGCCAGTACAAAAAGGGCTGACGATAATTACAGTTCAGAGGCTTAATGATGTCTATTTATCTGCGCCCTGTAATTGTTTATGTGCCACCAACACAACGCCCTCTGACATACACATGAACATAGGTAAGGTGCACACACACACACATACCACACACACACACTCAGAAAGATTGATACAGAGCCTAAACCCAGAGATATTCAATGGGGAGGAAAAAGTAGCGAAAACACACAAGCGAAGACAAAGTCCCCATCTGAACTTTGATTGTGTTTTATTAGAAAATGAATGGATGGATGGACCAATAACATCAGGTGAGGCAAAGAATAAACACGGTAAATGATAAACTGACATTACTAATCAAATCCCAAGAAGTTGATAGCTTTTTCAGGTTTTATCACTGTTAGGAAGTGAATAAAACCAGCCAACATTAAGTGAGATGAGAATTGCATGTACAACATTTAACAGTTTAATAATTCCCAATCACCTTGGTCAGGTTCTGCTCTAATGCACAAGAAGCTCTTAGCAGAAAGCCTTTGTGTCACTTATGGTTTTCAATTTAATAGGAAACACGACCTTACTGCTCTTAGAGAAAATATGCTCACTGCAATATTTCATAATTTAATGTATCACACCTCCGATTTACCTTTTTTTAGTTTTTTGTTTTGGTTCTGCTGGGCTTCGTAAACTTTCTATGAAACAAATTCCTACTTATAATTGGGGCTGTGTGATATATCTTGACGGCTCACCTCTTAAAATACTTTGATGAATTATAAAAATACTTAAAAAAATAATTTGGAATATTTATTCAATATCAAACATATGGTGCAATCAGGCATTTGCTGGACATTTCATCTGTGGCTCTGAGTCTACTTTAAGATTCTCCTGAAGCCATAAATTTACAGATGCTGTACCAACTGTTTACGCTGCTCGCTCTTTTAGATAGTCACAGGGTGGAACAAATAAGAATATTTGTTCCACAGCTGGAACAAATAAGAATCTGAGGTTTAGGTCCTGTAGTAGTGTTGAGCCCTTCTAATGCATTTTGCCATCTGCATGGAATGCGTCATAACATCTTTGAGTGGTGCATTTTCACTTGAAATAATTCACTAAAGCACAGCTTTGCATGAGCTGCTTCATCTCTTTAGGGTTAATATATTTTTACTTTTGTTTAAGATATTTAAGAATAAGTATGTCATGTTAGAAGTACACAATAAAAACGTGATTCCTTACAGCTATGTTGCATAATATCAAGGGACAAATGGAGAAAAGATTATACTGGAGTCTGAAAAATATATATAAACAAAGTTTTCAAAATGGAATTACATTTAATTCGCTTACAGAGTAAGTCATTCCTGATTTTAACATACAGATACACACACAAACACACTTACACTGACACACTCATTAAATCAGCGATTATTTAATCAACCTAGAAGAGTAGCAGGAATTAACTGAATTCCATACTGCCAGGACCAATCTCCTATACAATGGATCACACACACGCACACACTTATCCCATCTTACATTCAGGTGGAAATGAGAACAAGAAATAGAGCTGCACACAAGGATACAGGGATCATTTCAGATAAAGATTCACCAAATTAATCCTGTCTGTAACACACACACACACAAAGAAAAACGACTACAGATAATCTAACAAGGACCCACTCTCTGTCCACTTCCTGTGTTTCTGTGCGTTCATCTATGTCTGTTTGCATGTCAAGGACACGGCTGCAGGAGCCTATCCCAGCAGTTCTGATACGTGCATTGAAGCAGCTTTGCCTAATAATATAATTGGGTTTAAGTTAAATAAATTCAAGCAGAAATTACTCCAACTTAATTCTGCTTCTCACTTTTATCATACCACAAGAAGTCAATAAGGAAAACCCCCTCAAAAGACAGGATGGATTGGTTAACATTCTCTTCTTTTGTATGCTCTTTGAGGTGCTGATCATTTTAATTTGTTTGTAAAGGAGGTTATATTTCCCACACTGGTATTTCTTTCAGTGAAGCAGCAATCAGGTGAAATCCAGATGTCGAATGGAGCAATCAGGGGTAACTTATTTCTCAGATTGTGTAAATATGACTCTGAAATGTGTCTTTGTCACTACTCACTTCAAACAGTTATTTAACTTAAAGACAGAATATTGTACTTTTGAAAGAAAAATAAATAAAAATGTATTACTCTGAGCAAAATCAACCACTGGTTTAAATTAGTTTTAACTACTACCTGCTTTAAATTTGCTTTGCGAATCACAGGCCATGATTTAAAGGGAGTCATACTGAACAAATTAGCTGACAAGGACCCCAGACTCCTGATTATTCCATATCAGGTCCAGCTTTTAAAACCTGAATTCTTAGAGAGTAAAATATATCACAAGAGAATAACCAAGTAGAGTTGTATTCATTATCTTTTTACTGTAAAAGGAGGCAATGGTCATCTGTGTCATAAACTTTTTTGTAAAACAATTAAGATTGCGTAGTTACTCTGGATAATTCTAAGGTCATCCTCAATTATGGGGTGAGGATGATATCAAAATAAGAATTTATTTACAGGTTAAAATGTTTGCCTATCGGTCTATAGTTGTGCTTAACTAGAAATGTATGAAGTATCGAATGAAACAAATCACATATAAAAAAGGAAGTGCATATTCTCCCAGTGAGAATGCAGTTTAAAAAGTTACATCTGAAATAAATCACAAAAACAACTTGGGCATTTACAGTTGTTTACTCAATATGAACAAGAGGAGCAACCTGTTTGAGAAAACATTTTTTTTTTTTTTTTTAAGAATACAAATTTACGACTGGGACCATGGTCATGTGATCAAGGGTTCATTAATGGACCTTATGCCCCATTTCCACTAGAGCAAGTGTAGAACGGGCAGCTTTTGGTGTGTTTGCATTACCTTTGTCCGTTCCGAGCCGACCCATTTTTTCGGAATACCACTGCCTTGGTTTGAAGCGTGCCGAAGCAACCCAACAGGCCCACCTATAGACCGATTGGTCCAGTAATATAATATCACTCTCAATCCGACCAGCTCCGTCTAGTACTCCCCCGTCTCTACTCAATGGCGCTGACTCCTACCGGGCAGCGGTAGCCGCTGATTGGTCTGGAGCTGTTTGTTGGTCTCAGAGTACGCGATAGTTTAAATTAGTGTGAGTTATGAATTATATAGGTTTTATACAACGTTGGTATCTTGTTGATATTTATATATACCATTGAATCCACACATATCGTCATGTTGGCTGAGTGGTTAGTGATGGTGAATCCTGCTCTTTAGTCTGGGTTTAGGTTCATATCCTGCCATTGCAGTGCTAAAATCATTTTTCACAGTAAGTTTATAGACATTCTGTTAGAAAGCTCTAGCTCTCTTTTGATCTGTGTTACCTCTTGTGTAGAAGAGTGATTTATTGTACTTATCTGGGTTTTTGTTTTCTGATTTTGGTTAAACTAAAACATTCCCTTTCAAACTCTTTATTTTGAAGATTCTGGTCACTGCTAAAGGACGTCTGCCTACTATAAAGCTCTCTTGTAGGGTGGGTGTGGTTCTCTTGATTGAATAATTGAGTGGAAGTGATTTTAGAGGCAGAAAGGTGAATATTGGGGATTGTATAAATGTATTTGTGTTTTTTCATTTGAGTTTGAATTGTTACATTATTAGCTACATAATTTGGCATTCAAATATTTTGAAACAATCATGTTCTGTTAATAATTTTGTTAATTTGTACTTTTTCAGAAGTTTGCTCTGATTGGCTACATGAACAGAGGGTGGTGTCTTGTGTGTGTATATGTAGGAGGTGCTACACAACAGTGGTTTTTTTTTTTTTAGTCTGAGATGTGAAGCTAAAGTGTTTGTGAGCAGAAGGTCCAAATAAATGAAGAAACCTTTTCTACTACCCAAAGCCTGCAAGTGGTCTTATTATTCCTTTGCTCACATGCCGTTTTGCCACACATTCTACCTGGTTTCAGGAAAAAAAGACTTTTCCAGATTTTTTATAATTTTTTTTGGTTTGTTTTATTTTTAAACCAAGTTCTGACATCAACACAGTGGCCTGATCAGTTCTGTGTGTTCAGTGCTAAACAGTGTGGTTTAGAGACAGTCAATAAATTAATGAAGATAGGAGGAATAATAATTCAGTTGATTCATTTGCTCCCCAAAAATGCACAAGATCTTCTCTATCTTCAATCCATTGTTCAGCATATATCTCCGATCAACATATTTTTACAGAGAAGTTGTGAAATCTGGAAGGATAACCTGCTCTTGTGAATGTTTAAGGTTTTTTATTTCAATAAATGAAACAAAAAACTCAGTATTTTTAAGATTTTTCAATGCAGTATTTCCTTTATTTATTTTGTGTCAAAATATGATTTCCCTGCCTAACATTATTAAACAAGCGCCAAACCCCTCTTATTTTACAGGATTAAAGGTTCAGAATAGAGGATGAATACTTACAGAAATAATGGGAGGTAGGGCTGGGCAATAGGGATGGGAATCTTACAACATCTCACGATTCAATTCGATTCCGATTCTTGGGGTGACGATTCGATTCAGAAACGATTCTCGATTCAGAAGCGATTCTCGATTTAAATCATTTTTTTTTTCTTTATCAATTCTCTTACATTCATCATTTGTGTTTTTAATACACACAACTTGATCTGCCAAGTGTCTGTGATGAAGTGAGCCATGAATGTTATAGGGCATCAACACAAAATGGATTTTACAATCTATGTTGAGAGAAGGGAACTGGTTCAAAAGTAACAAGACATTAAATTGCAACTGGACATCCAAGACCTTTTAAACAAAATTTCTAGTCTTGAAAAAAAAGATGCTGATATATTTTAGGAAGAAAAAAATAATAATATGTATTTTGTTTGTTCTTTGGTATTTAGTAGAAAATACATTGAAAATATTTAGTACGCACCAAATGTTGCTTATCAACCATCATTAAACAGAAATTTATGGCTTATGTTATTATTTTCATTGTTTTTGTTAGAAATTTTAAAAGTTCTAACGTTATTGAACTCAGGATATATTTCGGACTTCCTTGAAAGCGCCACAGGTGTTTATGTGTAGCTTATAAAGAAAGATCTCTCTTATATACTTGCAGATTTATTAAAAGAAAAAAAAAAACTTTAGCCGAGGGTGTCATTAGCATGGAAAAGACCTTTTAGACGGCCCAAACATTTACCTTCAGCAAAGACGGGGCAGGCTGGATTTCTCTTTCGTCTTTCATGCTAAAGCTTTAGCCTAGCGGCTACTGCTAGCTGGCGCTAGCAGCTAGCGCTACCTAGCCAACGGCGCATCAGACCTGTCAATGCGATGGTGGCCGTTGCATGACAAACACTACGCGAAGCGAAAATGTAAACAGGTTCAGAAAACATATTTTTTGAGAATCGATTCTCAAACATTTCGGATCGTTTCTAAATCTTGTTAAATAGGAATCGAGATTCAGACGTGAATCGATTTTTACTCACACCCCTACTGGGCTATATGGCTTAAAAATTAAATCTCAGATTTTTTCCAAACCAAATCCAATTTCACATTTTGCATCATTTTTTCCATACCTGTTTTCTTTCTTTTTAAAAAGAAATTGCAAGTGATAAAAAATATTTTCAAAAACCTGCTTTTATTGCAATAACCCTGTCCTGGAGCTGACTTAATTTTATGTCCAACTAAAAATAAGTAGCAATTATCCGTGTAAAACAAGATGGCTAGATTGACATCACTCTTAGCTATGAAAGTCTAAGTAGTACATTGGTAAAAAACAAAAAAAACAACCACCTCTATTTTCCAAAAATAAAATTTTCATAAACAGAAGAGAGATGCTTTTTGCTGGAGCTTTTGTTAAGCTTAGCCCGCCAAGGTCCTTGGCTACTACAGTTCTTTTGCGATGGTAATGGAAACACAACTGTACTGACCCGTTCCATTCTGTACTTTACCGACCCAGTGTGGAAATGGGGCATTAGATATGTTGATAAGCTCAAGCTGTTTGCCAAGCTTCAGTAGAAGACATGAAGAAGAAGTTAGAGTTTGTGCATGAGTAGTTTAACATTGTAATGCCAAAATAACAGACCAAAAAAGCAGTGGAACAATATCAGGCTATGTCTAACAGTTCATATCACAGACATTAAGAAAGAGTAGACAACACATTCACTGCTACTGCCATTTGGTGCTGATGGGCAGGGGCGCCACCATCTTAAACCAGTCTCCCCCGTTCCACAGTGTAATCATTTTGTGTGATGTAATGAAGAGTGTTTAATCAACCCCTGCCTATTGCCTCACTTGCACAGATAGAGTGTTTTGACAGTGTTTATTTTGACAGCATCCTTACCCTATACTCAACGATTATTGTGAGCAGCAAAAAAAATTTAACAGGTATAAGAGAATGAATTAGGCTCAGGCCACACCATTCCACCTATTTTTTTAAAACATATTTGCATTGTACGTATACATAAATTCAAGGATTCTCTTAAAAAAGCTGTAAAACAAATGTTTCAAAAGAAGCTTCAACAATTTCAAAGCTAAAACCTGAGAAAATCCTTAGGAGAGGGGTAGCAAAACCGACAATAAGCTGATAATAAACATTAATGACAGTATAAATATTAAATATTTATAACATATACACACATACATACAATTGTCAAATTAAGCTAGTCTGATGCACCACACATCTTTCATGCTGAATGTCATTCTATTAACAGCTTACATGTAAAGCAGAACAAAAACATGATAAATAAATATATAAACCAGAAAGGATGATACCACCACACACATCGAAAGTTCACAATAAAGTAGAGTGAGGTCAGCGCCCCTCACTTTCTTTGACTCACACACTAATGTGGGCCACAGTGTGTGGCCTGCTTCCCTCTCTTCTTTCTTCGGTTCTTTCCTTTCCGGACCCTTTTTTGCCCCCACCTGCTGCCTTTCTTTTCCATCCTTCCTGTGCTTGGTCAATACAGTAGAAGCTACCTTTTGTGGCACATTGAGGTTCTCTGTGTATCTGTGACCTCAGCCAAGAGCCTTAAACAGACCGGGCCACACACAAACACATGGCCGCACATACACAGACAAACACAAAGAGAAAATCCTATTTTCAGTCAACTAATTTTGATAAACGATTGCAGATGCATTGACGTCACAGTTAGGCGCTGTGGGCCTAAGCCTGATAACTGGATGAACAATGGGAAGGGGTCTGGAGAGAGGTGAAGAATCAACAGAGAATAAAATGAACTGGTTCCACATAGATCTCATTTTGATAAACGGCATCCATGCATGCAAGCTATAAGCCCACAGAGCTGGGCACCACAACCGTGGTGGATTTTTTGCACTTGTGTAGCATGTAAACATCTCTTCTGTGCATTTGGATTTTACATACTGATACCAACTTATGTGTGCTTCTTTTTATGAAATGATTCATTTTATACATCTTAACCGTAACTTTTTGATAAGATAGTATGGCTTATATTGTGCATTTTCTTCTCTTTGTAGAAAATAGAAGTCATACTTGAAGTACGGAGAACTTTTTCATTCAGATTGTACTTTTTCAGGTAGTTATCAACATGTTTACCTATTCTAGCAAGCAAGATGAATTGTAATACTTCCCCTCTTTCTAGAAACACATTCCCTCTTGTTGGATTCTGAAGATCAGTAACCTACTTCATGCTGACCAGTAAAAGCACCATGTCAGTGTTTTTCCTCTCTAAGCATTTGCCTTTGAAATGGATGTATGACTGTCAGCACAAGCACGAGTGTTTATGTGTTAGCGACTAAGAGAGGAAGCAAAGAATTATGTGCGTTGCCATGGGAAGGCCCTGTAGGTTCAAATTAACCAACTGAGCTGTACTCAAAACACACACACACACACAAGAGCACATAATTCAGTGTGGAAACCAGGACAGTGAAACCTTAAATCACCCAACTCCAAGAAGTGGTGAAGAGCAAAAAGGATTAAAAAAAAGTAGAAGTTATATTGTGCATCCTTAATACCTTCTGTTTATCCAGAGGTATTAAGTGCATTATTAGATGTCTAAGAGTTTATTTTATTATTTATCTGAGAATGGATCTGAGGGTTTATTCCCACACAGTCCATAGAGATGCACACGACACATTCAGGTAATCCATGCAAAGAAAAGCCCCATATAAACAACTGAAAACGCAACTAATACTGTCACTGATTGAAGTCAGTCACATCAGGATTTATTTAAAGAAATCTCTCTTCTCCATTTTTTAGGAGAAAGGAGAAGAAAAGAGTACATCCCATTCAAGTATAGAAAATATTTGTGTAAATTCATAAATCAGGAAATGGCAATGATATAGCTGCTCACCTAAACTCTGATCCATGTGCAGGAGGCAATAATAAAAGAAAAAGGTTTTGTTTTTTTATGTAGCGGTAACAAGAAAGTTAGCTGAGGAAGTTTATCTTGCCACCATCCACAATGGAGCAGGATGATTGGGGAGCTCACTTTTCGGAAACGGCAGCACTATTTTAAAGCTTTCACACACATCTTTACTGCAGCTGTAAATAAATGTGAAGGATTCAGTAGATTAAGATGAAAATGCCAGTTCATCAATATGCTCCTAAATATTATGAACTGTGTTTATGAGAAACCTTCCAGGAATAGCAGAGGGTGTC
The DNA here is from genome assembly GCA_028564705.1 of Apricaphanius iberus. Classification (NCBI taxonomy): domain Eukaryota; kingdom Metazoa; phylum Chordata; class Actinopteri; order Cyprinodontiformes; family Aphaniidae; genus Apricaphanius; species Apricaphanius iberus. Next base: position 1,093,402 of record JAPXFQ010001662.1, read on the forward strand.
AAAAACTTCTAGCGACTTATTCAAAGTTTAGTTTATTAAGGAGTAATTTTAGACTTTCTGAAGTAGAAAAATGTGGCACTCAAAATTGTTTGAACTGACAAACAGAATCATGCATGTGATTGGCCCATATCCTCTCAGTCTAACCAAACAGGCAGTTTGAAAGCCTGCCTTGCAAATAGGACATAGAAGGAGTCGCATTCACTGTCAAAGTCTAGCTCAGATGTGGGAAGTACAGTGTACATTCTCAAATTCCACCAAAAGAAGCTGGTGGTAGTGCAAATTGGTATTTTCTTGTCACATGTTAGGTTCCTTTGTACCAGCCAAACATTTACCATAATGTATCTGGGTATTGTAACTGAACATGCCGATCCCTTTCTGGCCACATAGTACCAAACTTCTGATTGCTATTTCAGCAAGATAATGCAACGTATCATATGACACCAACCATCTCTAACTGGTTTCCCGAAATGGGCAGTGAGTTCACTGTACTCCAGAGGTCTCCATAGCCACCTGATCTCAATTCAAAAGACGACATTTGGGATGGAATACAGGACGCTCAGAACATGGATGTGCAACTAACAAATCTGCAGCAACTACGTGACAAGCTATTTCACAAAGAGTTTTGGCAATCTAACCTTGTACTAGCACTTGTATGCTGGGTCAGACGTTCAGAAGTTTGATTAATGTTTTCCTTAAGGACTTAATTGTTGTTTCACTAATTTTCACCCGAGTTTTAGTACTTGAATATTTCTTTGGATACATGAGATAAGTACATTTAGATTACGTATTACCCTGGTGAGATTGACAAAAAAAAAGGAATTTAAGGGAGATTTCTATAACTCATTCCAAAATATTAAATTTTTCTACAAAATAAAACTTACTTAAGATAGATATCTGTCCCACTGCCATGACCCTGCAAGGATAAGCGGGTATAGCTAATGTATGGCAGGACTAAATTAGAGTATTAACAGCTACTTAGACAAACGGTTTATCTGGCAGCTAAAGGTTTTTGGGTAAAAAGGTTAATACCAAAATTTTGGCAGGCAATAATATGTGAAAGGAAGTTTTCAAAGAAGATGAGGCTAAAAAGTTTGTGGAATAATTTATTGAGTCTGACGCTGGTAAATTGCATACTTTTTCTGCTTTAGATGAATGTGTGTGTGTGTGTGTGTGTGTGTGTGTGCGTGTGTGTGTGTGTGCGTGGGTGTGTGTGTGTGTGTGTGTGTTTGTGAGTTTCGGAGTGCAAGTGTCATAGGTCAAAGTATTGAAAAATGACCAACACTTAGTGTGCAGAAGGTTCAAGGTGAACACTGAGCAGAGGAAAGTACAGCAAAACATACAGAGTGGGATTGACTGTCAGTCTGGTCAGAGCTGGTGCTGAATTCAGTAACAGTTCTTACAGCTTGAGTCCAGGTGCTGAAATTTAAGGAGAATAACTGAACTGAATACGAAACAAAATGTGTCAGGAAACTGAAGCAATCATCTGCTCCACCAGAAAATTAGTTTACCACTGGTAATATAATAGATATGTTTAGGATATAATAAAAGGGCCCTATATGTTTACAAACAGCTGTGGAATTACTTTCTTAACAGAGGGTGCAGTCACTCTCCATCTGTGTATTTATTCAAGCTGACATGCTTTAGATTGGAGCAGCAGGTAAAGAGTAAGGTAAAGAGTGTAAACACCCATAATTTTGCCTTCTAAATTCGGTATTTAGAAAAAAATAAATTCAGTTAGAAGAAAATTAGAATCAAATCTAGTAAGGTCTTGACATAAATATGTTTTATTTCCATCCAGCCAGCCATTATCTTGCTCTTATCTGGGGTTGGGTCACAGGGGTAGCAGCTTAAGCAGAGAGAACCAGAGATTCCTCTCCCCAGCCACTTTGACCAGCTCTTCAGGGGGAATCCCAAGGCGTTCCCTGGTCAGCCAAGAAACATTGTCTCTCCAGTACTTCCTGAATCTTTCCCTGGGCCTCCCTCCGGTGGGACATACTTGAAACACCTCATCAGGGAGGCGTCCAGGAGACATCTTAAACAGATACCCGAGCCACCTCAATTAGCTCCTCCCCATGTAGAAGAGCAGCGGCTCTACTCTGACTCTATCCCGGATGACTAAGCTTCTCCCTGCAGATGAACCTCATTTCAGCCACTTGTTTCCCTGATCTTGATTTTTTGGTCACTACCTAAAGCTTGTGATCGGAGTACCCCCCACAGGACTCCAAGGGAGACACTGTCAAATGCCTTCTACAGTCCACAAAAAGTCCACAAAACACATCTAGATCGGTTAGGTGAACTCCCATGCATCCTCAAGGACCTTGTCATCAGGGTGTAGACTTTGTCCAATGTTCCACAGCGAAGATGAAAACCGCATTACTCCTCCTGAATCCAAGGTTCGAATATCCATCTGACCCTCCTCTCCAGAACTCCTGAATAGACCTTGCCAGGAAAGAAGTATGATCCCCCAATTGTTGGAACATACTCTGCGATCCGCCTACTTAAATGAGGGGACCGCCACCCTGGTTGGTCAATCCAAGGAACTGCCCCTGATGTCCACACAATATTGCAGACCCACGTTAACCAACACAGCCCAACAACAACCATAGCCTTAAGGAACTCCAGTCAAATCTTATCTACCCCTGGAGCCCTGCCATCAAGGAGCTTTTTAACGACCTTTGTGACCTCAGCACCAGAAATTGAAGAGCCCAGTCCCTGTCATGATGATTGGCAGGAGCACCAATCCATCAAACCTGCTGCAGCTCTCTGGCAGTGTGAGTGGATGTCTGCACAAAAAGGAGGGACTGCAGCACCGAAGCGGGTGGCTTAAATATCCAAAACAGCTGAGCTGCTTCCTCTTTCAGTTCGCTTCTACAAGTGGGCAGGTTCTTCCAGAACTTCAAGAAGAGACTCCTTTCATCCTAACACGTGTTTAAATTTTCCTTTTTTCCCCAACCATTTTCTCCTTCTGCTTCGACCGGCCATCGAAGCTGTTCTGCCTTTATTTTATCGTATTTTTCTATTCTTCCCCTCCTCCCCTTTTGCGCGTCTAAGGAGCAAACTCCTTTCTCCCCTCTCATTTTTCCGCCGCAATCAAAAGGACTTTTTCTTCTGCACCTGCAATTTGACCATCCACATCACAAAGTAAGAATTTTCCAATTTCCTGGGTGGAGCCAGATAAGATACTTTAAAAATTATTTTATGTATGCATGTTTCTTATCTTGAATTAATCAGATCTGTGTTGAAATCTATTTGATTTTTACTTACTGTGTTGTGCTTTTACGAGTAATCTGTGAAAAAAGTCATAAAACCTACTATTCGGCAAGCTGCAGGTTCACGTCCGTGCACCGCTTCCAAGCGTACACGCTAGTAGCTGCGCGTTCACGTCAGTGCACCGCTTCCAGGCGTCCATGCGAGTAGCTGCGTACGGACGTCAGTAGGAAGCGCCCTGTGGTGTGCCTAACTGAAGTCACCGCTGGTTGCCATCTTGTTTATGTGTAGCGACATCATTGATTCCTCAGTGAGTTTGGATGTCACTCCAGACGCACCTCCTTGGGTTGTGGCCAATCAGGTGGAAGCAGATCATTGATAGTACTGACACACATGACACACAAAAGGCGACAGGTGAGCGGTGTGATGGGAGCGTGCTCTGGAAGAGGAAGTAAAGCGCAGAGCGACAGGTGAGCGGTGTGATGGGAGCGTGCTCTGGAAGAGGAAGTAAAGCGCAGAGCGACAGGTGCGATCGGAGAGGCAAAAGGAAAAGCAATCTGAGGAGCGTTTGTAGTGCTGAGAACGATGATATGGCCAGCAACTTGAGGAAGGAAGGCGGATTGTACCTTCGAGACGATGGAGCTGCCTAGGAGAGACACATGAGAGGTGAAAGCGAAAAGCCGTCAAAACTTTGTGATATGACCTGACAGCAGCGAAACCTCAGTTGGGATCGGGCGCCTTCCCTGCGTTTATGGTAACCCCGGATCCTCTACGTCACGTTGGGTAGCGTGAGTAACAGATACTGTCATTCCGAATTTATTCCCCCCCCCTCCCAGACTAATAATCACACCATGTGAGTATCTACAAGATTGACTGAACCAGTTCGCGCACCATATCATTAAAGACCGAGCATCAACGACTCAATTAAAATGAGTGAAATAATTACTCTGAGGTCGTTGATTAACTGGATGAACTGAGATGATTTGTCATGAACTGCTTCCTCTTCTGAACAATATAACACTTTTGCAATTCATACTTTGTGTGTCCTTTGTATATTGTATTTGTGATCACCTGTGGCTGTGTTGAATAATAATTGTGACTGTGAATGAGATTTTGAGTGGTTTAAGCTTTAAGAGTGTTAACCTAAAAAGATCTGGTTAACTTTAAATAAAACAAGAATTTTGTCAGCATTTGAGCTGACTGGCACCCCAGCATTAAAATAAAGTAAGCTGAACCGCTACAGAAATTGGCACCCCAGATAAAAGAGTTAAAAAGATTAATATTAATAATATTAATAACATGTAAAACAAACGACAAAAAAAATAAATAAATAAATAAATAAATAAATAAATAAAAAATAAAAATATCTATCAAAAATCTAATAAAACAAGAATCCAGGAAGAAACAAGGTATCTATAATGGCAGAGATATCTGCAAAAGAGACTGGAAAAAGTCAAAGAGCTACCTCATATTCGCTACTGGACATGGATTTGTGTGACATGGAGGACAGATCTCAACCTCTCATTTCATTGGATTTTCTGTCGCTCCCCACACCAAGTGTAGAACCAACATTAAAAGCAACAACTTCACAACTCGAGGAGAAAATTCAAAATATACTGGAAGTTCAAAAGGCAGAAAGCATGGAGATCAAAGAAATGGCAAAAACGTTATCCGCAGAAATTAAAACAAGGTTTGAACAACAACTGTTTCAAACACTGGAGAAACAAGCCAATTTTTTGAGAAATCAATTCACGGGAACTCTGAACTGGAAACTGAATGATCTCAATAAACAAATGGTTTTTGAAATGAAGGATATGCTGACACCACTGATACAGTCAGTTAACAATTTATCGAATGATGTGGGTGAAATTAAACGAAATATGGAGTTATTATCACAAGAGTTAATGTCCATAAAGCAGACTTACAACATTATTTCATCTGCAGTGGGTCCTCAATCTACTACATCTGGAGAAAAAATACCAGACGTTACAAGTAAACCACGTCACCAATCCACCATGAAATCAGTTTTACAGGATGGAGCATTTGAGTCCCCTGTTCAGTCACATATTTTAATGGATGCCAGAGGACGACTGTCAGGAAAATGCCCAGTCAAGTTGCAATTCCCATCATTTGGAAAAATGGAAGATGAACCTGACCCCTTGCTGTATCTGGAAAAATGTATGGATTTTTTGGCAATAAACCCTCTGTCAGAGGAGGAATTGATGGCGACCTTACGCAATGTCCTGCATGGAGTGTCCAGAGACTGGTGGGATGTAGAACGACTACATACACATACCTGGTCGGATTTCAAAAAAAAGTTCTGTGCTGCCTTTTTGTCAGAAGATTATGAGGACGAGCTAGCGGATAGAGTAAGAACCCGATTACAAGGAGAAGAAGAAAGTATCCGAGATTTTGCTTTCATGTATCGCTCCTTGTGTCAAAGGTGGAAGCCGAATATCGAAGAATCTGCAGTGGTGAAGTTGATCCTCAAAAATATGAATCCTCAATTAACAAGTCAGTTACGTGGACGAGTAAATACTGTGGATGAGCTGGTGAGATTGGGTCAACAGTTGGAAAAGGACAGGGCCAGCCAAATACAGTATGATTCACGGAAAAAACAAATGATGAAACAGAAAGACAAGGATAAAACGGATCCTCTGCCATCTACTGATCCTTTACCACCCCGAAATAGTACGCCAACCCAGATTTACTGTTGGAGATGCAAAGGGACTCATGCTCCCTACTCATGTCCAAATTATAATCAGTCAAGAAAGTCAAAACCAACTAACCCAGTTAATCTACAATCATCAAGCTCAAATTTTCAAGGTACAGTACAACAACCTGGTCAGTCTACGCTCGGTTCTCTTGTCCCTAAAGCTCAGCCAGTGTCGAACGTCACCTCACAAACTTTTCTGTCAAATCAAAGATTTTCCAAAAATACTATGGCAGTACCAGGAACCATGCTTCCCCGACAAGTACAAGTGCCAATCGAGGTGAGGAATTGGAAAGGAACTGCAGTGGTGGACACAGGTTGCACTTATACCCTTATTAATGAGTGGGTGTGGAAAAAAATCAAAACCCTTATGGAAGTGCTGACCCCATGGTCGGAAGACCCACTTTATCTAGCCGATGGAGAACAAAAAGTCCCTCTGGGATGGACAGAATTGCAAGTGGCTTTGCAGAATAAAATCTGGATGATGGTGGTGGTAGTAATGGATTCTCGGGCTCTTTCATATCCAGTTTTGTTGGGGCTGGACTCCATTTTTTACAGTGGGATGCAGTTGGATGTAGCAGATGGATATTATTGGTTTAAGGATAACCCATCCGTAAAGTTTCCTTTTATTGCTGACACTTATCCAACTGGGTCTTCTTCTCAATCAAGAAACGACAACTGTGTTGCATTGTTTTCAGTATTACTACCTCCTGATAATATCAACGGCTCTAATCAGACTTTTGAGACTGATATGGATGTTATGCAAGCTGTCATACAAGACTGTGATCTGGGATATGAAAGAAAAGAAGATCTGAAAGAACTTTTGGTAAACCATCGGGATGTGTGCACATCAAAGTTAGGACGTACAAATGTACTTAAACACGAAATATATCTATCAAATCCCTGTCCACTTCACCAAAAACCTTATAGGACTTCTCCAACAAAACTTCAAATAATGAAAGATTTAATTGAAGAAATGCTGGAAGCAGATGTGATTGAACCATCTTTTTCTGCCTGGTCTTCTCCAGTGGTTCTAATTCCTAAAAAAAATGGAAAACCTCGGTTCTGTGTGGATTACAGGAAGGTTAACAACAATACAGTCTCTGATGCCTATCCGATACCGACGATCCAGGAAATACTGGACAGTTTGACAGGAGCAGCAGTGTTTTCCACCTTGGATCTTAACAGTGGATATTGGCAAGTGGAAATGGACCCCAGAATGCGAGAAATTACAGCATTCATATGTCCACTGGGGTTGTTCCAATTTAAAGTAATGCCTTTTGGGTTGAAGAATGCCCCTGCAACATTCCAAAGGCTAATGGAACTGGTGTTAGGAGAGGCGAAGGGTGTCATCTGTTTGGTTTATTTAGATGACATCATCATTTTCTCCAAAACCTGGGAACAACATTTCTATGATGTTCAAGCTGTTCTGGACAAGCTTCGAAAGGCTGGATTGTCTGTAAACATGAAAAAAAGCACGTTCTTCAGGTTGTCCTTAAAGTTCCTTGGCCATATGATATCAGCCAAAGGAGTGCACATTGATCCAGAGAAAACTGAAGCTATACGTGATTTCCCTGTACCTACGAATCTCAAAGCTGTAGAACGTTTCCTGGGTATGATAGGATGGTATCACAGATTCATTTCAAACTTTTCTAAGATTGCAGAGCCTTTAAATGCTTTAAAGAGAAAAGATGCAAAGTTTGTTTGGTCATCTGACTGTCAAAAAGCTTTTCAGACTTTGAAGGAATGTCTTCTTGAATCTCCAGTATTGGGACACCCGGACTTCAATCGTCCCTTCATTGTGTATACAGATGCCAGTGGAGTTGGACTTGGTGCAACACTAGTACAAAGATGTGACGTGGGCAATGAGGTAATTCTTGCCTTTGCCAGCCGTAGCTTGAATCCTGCCGAAAAAAATTACTCTGCTACAGAACTTGAGTGTCTTGCAGTAGTTTGGGCTCTGGAGAAGTGGAGAGTGTACTTGGAAGGTCGTCTTTTCACGGTGGTTACAGACCATGCTCCACTGCTTTGGGTGTTTAAAACGACAAAACCCAATACTCGATTGATCAGATGGGCATTAAGGCTTCAAGAGTACACTTTTACGGTGGAATACCGGAAAGGAAAGTACAATACTGTAGCAGATGCCCTCTCACGAGCACCGCCTGACCTTGTCTGTAACGCTTCTTGTGCAGTCCTTGTTTCTAAAGGACTCACTCAATCAGGAGAACTACCACTCAGCATTGAAGATCTGTGGAAAGCACAACGTGTTGATGTGGAGTGTAAAAAATTGTATGACAAGATTGTTGAAGAGGGGAAAGTGGATGTGAATGACCAGATCTCATTTGTGGTTGAAGAGGACCTGGTTTATCGTGTGGTTTCTTCAACTTACAAAACCACATATCAGCTGTACATCCCTGTTTGTTACCGTGTAGATCTTCTAAAATACTTTCATGATAACCCACTTTCAGGACATTTTGGTCGTTATAAAACCTACAGAAGACTTCAAAGTCTGGTCTATTGGCCTAAAATGAGCGTGGACGTCAAAAAATATGTTCAACTCTGTCAAGTTTGTCAGTTGTATAAACCAGAATACAAAAAAATGTCTGGAAAGCTCCAACAAACTAGGGTATATCACCCATGGGAGATGCTCGGAATCGACTTGATGGGACCCTTTCCCACTAGCCCAGCCTTGAATCGATATCTACTTGTTTTTGTAGATTACTATTCAAAGTGGGTGGAATTGTTTCCATTGAGGAAGGCTACAGCAGAAGCAGTTTCACGAATATTGATTAAAGAGGTGTTGACCAGATGGGGAGTTCCTGATTACATTCTCTCTGATCGAGGAGCCCAGTTCATCTCATCAGTCTTCAACCATGTGTGTCAAACATGGAATGTGAAACATAAACTTACCTCAGCCTATCATCCTCAAACAAATCTCACAGAAAGAGTAAACCGTACATTAAAGACGATGATCGCCTCATATGTCGGTTCAAAACATAAAAACTGGGATAAGAACTTGCCAGAATATCGTTTTGCTATCAATTCTGCTATACATGAATCTACCGGCGTTACTCCAGCTGAGCTGAATCTTGGTCGTCCTTTGAGAGGACCTTTGGATGTGTTATTACAAGTTAAGGAGCTTACGCCTGGTCATCCGGCCTATCGAAAGGTCTCTCAGTTGGAAGAATTGCGTTCTTTTGTTTACAAAAACGAGGAAATAGCTCGTCAACGACAAAAAAGAAATTATGACAAGCATCGACGTGATGTCTCCTTCAATACACTGGACCGAGTTTGGGTTCGTGCTCATCCTTTGTCAAAAGCCGAAATATCTTTTGCAGCCAAGCTGGCCCCCAAGTGGCAAGGTCCCTATCGTGTGGTGGAACAAGTTGGTCCTGTAAATTTCCGAGTGGTTTTGGAGGATTCTGGTGAAGATTTGAAAGTTGTTCATATTTCCCGTCTGAAGCCATGTTATCCCACTGCGATGGAGTTAGAGGAACAAGAATATAAGCAGGTTTTACACCTTTTCCTGGAAGAATCTGATGAGGGGGACTTCTTGGGTTTTGCTGACATGGACAATTCCATTGAACCGCCTCCCCAGGGTCGGCTTTTGCTTGGGGGGGGGGAGTGTAGCGACATCATTGATTCCTCAGTGAGTTTGGATGTCACTCCAGACGCACCTCCTTGGGTTGTGGCCAATCAGGTGGAAGCAGATCATTGATAGTACTGACACACATGACACACAAAAGGCTACAGGTGAGCGGTGTGATCGGAGCGTGCTCTGGAAGAGGAAGTAAAGCGCAGAGCGACAGGTGCGATCGGAGAGGCAAAAGGAAAAGCAATCTGAGGAGCGTTTGTAGTGCTGAGAGCGGAGATATGGCCAGCAAGCTTGAGGAAGGAAGCGGATTGTCCTTTCGAGACGAGTGGAGCGCCAGGAGAGACACATGAGTGGATGAAGCGAAAGCCGTCAAACCTTGTGATATTCCTGACAGCAGCGAAACTCAGTTGGAGCGGGGCGCCTTCCCTGCGTTTTGGGAACCCCGGATCATCTACGTCACGTTGGGGTAGCGTGAGTAACTGAAACTGTTCCTAATTTATTCCCCCTCCCAGACTAATACTACACTCTTGTGAGTTCAAGATTGACTGAACCGTTCGCACCATATCATTAAAGAACGAGCATCAACGACTCAATTTAAATGAGGAAATAATTACTCTGAGGGCGTTGATTAACTGGATGAACTGAGATGATTTGTCATGAACTGCTATTTGTGATCACCTGTGGCTGTGTTGAATAATAATTGTGACTGTGAATGAGATTTTGAGTGGTTTAAGCTTTAAGAGTGTTAACCTAAAAAGATCTGGTTAACTTAAAATAAAACAAGAATTTTGTCAGCATTTGAGCTGACTGGCACCCCAGCATTAAAATAAAGTAAGCTGAACCGCTACATATGTAGCATAGCCTTTAGCGTAACCGTTAGCTGAACTGTTGTGTGTGTTTTGTATTTTTCTTTGTTTTGGAGTATTTTTAGAATAAATTAATTAAATTGAATCAAACCTCTGTTTTCTTTCATTCTGAGTGTGTGAAAATTAATGAATTCTACTGCCGCTTTGACAGGAATCATGATAATAATAACATCACACAATTGATGAACACCAATACTCCTAGCCCTCTGTTTGCAATAGAGGAGGATGAGGTTAGACTTTTATTAAGAAAGCAGAACTGTAGAAAAGCTCCAGGTCCTGACCTTGTATCCTCTGCTACTATTAAAAAGTGTGCAGATGATTTAGCCCCAGTCCTCACTGATATATTTAATTGGTCTTTAAGGGAATGCACTGTCCCTAAATGTTTTAAGTCCGCTGTCATAATTCCTGTGCCAAAAAAGCCTAGCATTGGTTGCATGAATGATTATCGACCTATAGCACTAACATCTGTTATAATGAAGATATTCGAGAGAATAGTGTGTAGACATCTAACCAGTGAAGAAAAATGTTTAAATTTGCAGACGACACAACAGTGGTGGGGCTCATTTCTGGGGATGATGATTCTGCCCATAGAAAAGAAGTCCTCTCACTGACTGAATGGTGCTCCAACCACAATTTAGAGTTAAATGTCTCCAAAACTAAGGAGCTACTGGTTGACTTCCAGAGAGAGGGGAAGTCGTCCCAGCCTTTGTACATCAATGGAGAGGAGGTGGAGCGGGTGAATAGTTTTAGGTTTTTAGGAACAATAATATCGTCATCCTTAAAATGGGATGACAATATCACCAATATTGTAAAAAAAGCTCATCAGATGCTTTTTTTCCTGTTCGAGCTCAGGAAATTTGGAGTAGCCTGTAAGGGTATGTTTCAGTTCGACCATGCTTCTATAGAGAGTGTCCTTACTTTTTCTATCACTGTCGGGTATGGCAACTCCTCAGTCCAGCAGAGGTTGCAGCTAGACAGGATAGTAAATACAGCCTCAAAAATCATTGGCTGCAAACTCCCCCCTATCTGTGAGATATATGAAGTCCGTATCCACCGGAAAGCATTAAGGATCTTACACAATTACACTCACCCCACCAACTCCATCTTTTAATTACTTCCATCAGGAAGAAGGTTGCGAGCTATTAGGACAAAAACATCACACTTCCTTAATAGCACATATTGTAGAGCCATCAAATCCCTAAATAGCCGTCAATCCTTGAACCAGCTCTTTGGGGGAAAATCCTCTGTTAAATACTTTACATATTTTTTTTATATATATATATATATATATATATATATATATATATATATATATATATATACGTACAACAAAAAAACATATATATATATATATGTTTTTTTGTTGTTTTTTTTATCTGCCAGTGTCTTATGTCTCAGTGTCAGTGTCATCCTGTGGGGAATACTGTTTGTGTACATTTGTCTTGTCTCTGGCTGTATTTTTAATGTTGTGAGTATGAGCATATGCACTGAAGCAAATCCCTAACAACTTGTAACGAGTTGTATGGCAATAAAGTATTGAATTGAATTGAATTATTGCAAAGAATTCACTTCTTTCAGATAAGGTCTTTTGGTACAATCACTAATAATCAGTCTAATTAGTAACAGTAAGACCGTTGGTTGATTGCCTTCTTTAAATCAGATATATATGTTTTGCCAGTTTGAGAGAAACTGGATGATGCCCCTCTAAAAATTTGAAAAGATAATTACATTAATAATCCCTAAATTATTTATTGAATATTCTTGGAATAACCAGATAGACCGTCACTTTTCTTTATCAATTTTTAATTGATAAATCCCCAACATATAAATACTGCTGAATGGCTCCAATGTCTCAGGGTGAGTAAAAAAACATAAAAATAGCTAAAAATAAGGTCCAGGTTTAAAAACAAATACAGAATTTTCCTTTAACAAGTTTGTGATTTTAAACAAAAATAGCATTTTGTTCAAATCTTAGCATCTCTATTTGTTTCGCAGTCAAAATGTCAGTAACAGCCCAGCCTTCTACCCCCCCCCCAAAAAATCTGAAATGGTTTGCACAATAGAAATTATGGAATTAATTTGCATTATTATGGCTGTTCGACTGCAGCAATCATGGCTGCTTGAAGCCAAAACAAAATAACAGTTTCTTGTCTGGTCTGTTTAGACCTCGTCAACGTCTATCTGTTCCTTGACAACTGTATCTTAATCTGGCCAATGAGTGTTTGATCCATATGTAGACAATACTTGCTGGATAAAACAGTGCCAATAGTAAACAGTATTTGAAATTACTAAAATACTGTGACCATTAAGCATCATTACTGTAGAACTGACAGCACTGGAGCGTTTCTTTGTGCAACCATCAATATGAGGCAACTCTCAGCAATCCTATATTCCGTAGTGCTACTGACTGTACTCTGGCATTGTCCCTCAGCATGTTAATAATAAAGAAGTATTTTTGTTGAATCCTTTATATGGTGCATTAGATTTTAGATAGCAAAGTGAGCTTGCAATGCTTTGGACAAGAGAGCATTAGTATTTATGAGGGAGAGACGGGGAGCTGGCAAAGCCTTATTTCTTGCCAGGAGAAAAACAATGGATGCTTATAAAATGTTCAACATCTGCAAATCTAATCCATGTACAGAAAAAGTAAACTTCATAAAGGTAGTACTTCTGCATATTTTTTCCTGTATAAAACAGGGTTATAGGTTCTTGTTGAAGAGAAGACAGGTGTACTGTTTAAAGCCAGACAACAGCTGTGACAAAAGGTGCAAACAACCAACGAACTCTAATGGCTGAAAAAAAGTTGCAAGAAATAATAGACAATGCAACCCAAAAATCTAAAAAACCTTATGAGATGGTGCCATTGGACTCAATAAACCTATGACGTACTGAAACAGATATTTATCGACAGAAATTTGGAAACAATCTCAAAGAACCCACAACCTATTTTTGTTATCTCTTAATGCGTCCAAATCATATTTTTTTATACGACTGTGATATGGAATTTACTGTCACCTAATGGCTTGCAAAATGGTCCTTCAGTGTTTTTTCGGATAGCATTCTTGCCTACCTCAAAATATTTTTTGAACGAGAAGGAAAAAAAAAAGATATCAATTGTTGCTAACTTTTAAATCATTTGTTACAAATTAGGTAAAATGAGCTATCACAAGTTTGCACCATTCCGTCTTTTTTTTATAATGTCAATCAAAAAGTCCCTGTAGTCATGCTCTCTTCTAGCAAGCACTCTCTGAGATAGACAGGATTCCAGTTTTTGGATTTAGTTTGGTTTGAGTGGACTTTGGGTTTAAGTTGGCATGACTTCACAGTGAGAATAGGTTTTATTTTGCAGTTAGTCACTTTATAGTAAAGCTTAGTACGTAACATTGCTTTTGTGTTTGACAAAAAAAGTTAAGACAATGTTTTAGGACACATTCATACTAATTTGCTTCTCTAACTTACAGTTTTCTTTTTATAATTGTACCGCTTTACTTTTCAGTAGACTTACCTCAACTCTGCAAAGAGATAGGAGGCCCCAAGGCCTCTGTGATTTTACCATGAGCACAATAAAGGTTAGAAAGTTGAAAGTTGTAGTTTGAAATGATGTTGGAAAAATATTCAGTCAAAATTTTACAACAGACGTGGGTCCTATTTAAGACTTAATTTAGATCAAAAACCAAATAAGTTCTATTTTAAAGTAGGGGTTTTCAACTTTCTTACAAATGTTCAGATGATAAAACAAAAGCACGAGAAGGTGGTGATGGCTGTGATGGATATTATTGCCGTTTCACACTAAATTAGCTCTTTTTTAATTAAAACCAAAGCACTTCAAAAACTCTGGTGTTTTTAAAACAGGATTATCAATTTATTGTGCAAAAACATTATATTAATAGACCCAAGTACTGAGTATTGCCTATTACAGGCTAAACAACAAAATACATACTGTATTGCATAGTCATACCAGTGCTTTTCCATGTTTAATTAGTATATGTAAAAAAAAAAACTTTTTGAGCCCACAACCCACTAAAAGTAATTCAGGGACCTTGTTTTTTTAACAATACCTGCTTTAGATCATACTGCAATTATATTGGCCAACAGGGATGTCTTGCAGGAATACTCAAATTCTCCTTTTCACATGATCAGCCTTGGGAAACTACTTTTTTATTGATATATTTTATTTCTAAATTTAAGCCATATAAAAACAAAAATATGCTTAGTATTCCAAGGCTTTTGTAGTAGAGATGTCTAATGTAGCATTTTCGTGTAGCAAATTATCATGATGCAATACAAAAAACGAGTCAGGTTGTCTGTTAATAGTATGAATGTAAAAATAACAAAAACTGAGAATAAACTGCACAAAATGGTTAAATATGAGAAATTTTTGTTTTTATCTAAAGTCAGGGCTTCACTAAATCATAGAATCATACATTTCGGTAAAGCCCTTAACACTGATGGAACATTTTTCAGGTTGAGTGAAAATGTTGGCTGGCTGTTGAACGTTGGTGGTCCCAAAGGATAAAAAAAAAATACCTCATCTGGGCACACTGAATGCCTGCAGCAATTATCACGGTAATCTTTTCAACAGCTAAGGTCCAAATAACTCGGCCCGGGTCATTTTACTGTACTCAGTAGGAGCAAACAGCAGCTAATTTGCAGACTATACCCATCGAGTTAGTTTATTCTTTATGTAAATTTTAGTGAATGATTAAGATACATTTTGTGTCACCTTGTGTGTTTTCATTGTCACTGCTAAGTGGTGTCACCAGCCTGGGGCCTGTTTGACATTTTCCACCTAGACAGGCCCTCAGGGTGGACTTAGACACTAAAACATCGATATCAGAATGACTTCAACCCTTTCTTCAGCTCTGCCTGCCTTCATTCCCTGTCTGCTTCTCTAAAGTCTTTTGCTGCACAGGGGCCACTCACAAACACATCTGAAAAATAGAGATGTGCGCGCACACATACACCCACTTTAAGATGTGTTGACGGCCATGCTCCAGCTGTCAAGAAGAACGGAACAGATCAGCTATCCTCCAAGTAAGCAAGTGTGTGTGTTTGTGTAGGTGTGTGTGTGTGTTTAATCAATGTCTCATCTCTGTTCCATTTGCTCCAGACAGCATCATGTATGATAACCCTCACGTTATCAGGGAGACAAGAGAGAGAAATGGCTGCTTGGGGAATATCACCTGACACCCTATTTGTTGAGAGATTTTCATACTGTGATTCATACGGCCCTTCATCTGCTGAGAGAACAGTGTCGATCCATGGAGGAAAGCTAGTTGGCAACAGATATGACGTCACTTTTTTGAGGCCTAATTGGACATTAAACTAGGGATGCACCGATACCCATTGCTCGTATCGGGTATCGGCCCGATACTGCCTAGTGTACCTAGTGAACCGATACTCAAAATAGGGAAAATCTGCAACAAATTCACCAAAAAAGATAAATTTTTCACTTGAAATTTTATTTTTGTGGTAATTTTATATTTTACATGTGTTATTTTGTCTCAGTTGTGTTTAGTTTGTAAAGTCTGGTGCCCTTAGTCTCTTCAAAAAAAGCCACCAGAAGTTATACAGTTTATTAATTCAACAATATGTGGCAAGGTACACAATTAGGGCCCAGGCGGGATTCTATCCCTCAACTACCAGATGAAGGTCATGTGCGCTAACCAGTCAGCCAAAGGGATATGGCCAAGCAGGCCAAGCAGCCAGGGCACATGATCTATCGGAGCCATAGTGACAGGACCTCCACCATGTCACAAATAGTATCGGATCGGTATCGGGTACCGTCAGATACACAAAATCCAGCCATCGGTATCGGGACTGAAAAAGTCGGATCGGTGCATCCCTACTTTAAACACATGGGCGGGGGTGCCTGCCAAATAGTGAGATTTATCGGAGAGTTTTAAATTCTACTTTGAGTCAAACTCAGCCCTGAAACCTTCAAAGCTGGCTTGTTAAAGCTACATCAAGCAATCAACTGGAATAAAAGGAAAAAAAAAACAATTGAACTGTTTCACCGTTCAATACTATACAACACTATAATCTGGTCCACAGATCTTTGCAATCTGTTTTGTAGCTCCAGTGACCGTCTTCTCATCTTTTACAGTTTTAAATGACTTTAATTGGTGATTTTATGGGTTAATAAAGCTTAATGTGGTGTATGAAAATGGTCTGCTTTGGAAGACAAAGGTGGTGAAGTGCAAAAAGAAACTTAAATGAAGAAAATCATAATTACATATACAAAGATACTAATGTATATACTGGATATGAGATTTTTTATAGTCATTTCTAAAAACAATAAAACTATCAAACCCAATATGGTCCTCCCCACCAATATGCATTAGGAGCAAATGTAGTAGTAGTAGTGTATAGAGAAAGATGGTTACACCTTTTGTTATTGTTAAGGGTTCCTCTCAGTATACCGACGCATCTACTGAGTCAAAATGACTAATCTTGTGTATGATACTTAGTTTAACCCAACCTTATTTTCTTAGGTTAAAAGAAATAACAGGCAATAGTGGTTTTTCAAATTTATATTGCACAATGGAACAAACTGCCTTAAAAAATAAATGCATAACTGGTTGAACTGAATCTACCTGTCATCTCAATGTTGTTGGAAATCTGCCCGGATACTTTCCTTTTAATATGTGAATAGGGGGAACAACAGGCTGCATTCGTTGCTGCTGAAGATTTAAACTGAATGTGTGCTAGTAGGGGAAAGTAGGTGTTGTTTTGTCATTTCAGTGGATTACAGGCTCAGTATTCTATCCCAGTCAGCTCTGCTTTGGCTAGTTGTGCGATTTTACCAGTGCTGTATAATTTCTCTCACTGTATTAGACTACCTAATATTATCTATATCAAGACTTTGCTTACGGCACTATCATATTGTGAAGGTTATGATAGTTAAAGAAAAGCAGCATCTTGTTTTTGTTTTGATAGATTTGAAAAATGCTATTTACAGAGGCTTTTCCATTGAACACAACTTTAAGTAACTTGATCAAGTTATAATAAGACGAGACAAGCAAACAATTTTGTGTTGATAATAGACCAAATATTTTGAAAAGTGTCACACCTCCTGTACTCCCTTCTGAACAGTAGGTGTTATTGCAGAGAAAATAACACATGCCACACAGCAGGAATGGCAGTAGAGGATTCAAACCACATTGCTAGTTTTACGTCTGGCTTTTGAAGCCCTTTTAGTATTACACAGCTGTTTTATTACCTACATAAATAAAGCTTACCTTGACCTATGCAATGCAACTGTATTATCCTTAATCACTTGTGCTGATTTTCCCGCTCAGTTTTCAAACAGATAAAGTTAGGCTAAAATACATTTTTAATAATAACAAGGGCATACAGAAAACAAAATGAAAAAAGTATAAAAATATAAACTATAGAAATTTTAAAGTCTCTGGGACATGTAAAAGTCTCTGGGAAAACCTAGTTACAGTAAATATATAGTTCTTTTCATGTTATCCATTCAAGGACAGCAATTTGAACTTTAATTCAATTTTTGTTCAAAACCATTTAATTATTTTCTTTTCGAAGTCTACACTTGTACAAAGCATATTTGCCTCTATTTGGTCTGAATGAATGACAACAGGGAGAGGAATTGCTGAAAAACAATCAGGACTATATTTTTTCGGCAAGACATGTAGGCACTTAGAAAGAAAAGCGACAACTTTAATTGTATAAAAAACACTGCAAGACACTATAATGGAATTCCTTGTAACATAAGAAATTGTTAGAAAGAATCTGGCAGTTTTTTTTTGGTCTTTTGAAATTCATGGAGAGAGTGGGAGAGAACTGGGTCACCCAAGGACGGGGAAACTAAATTTTTCTCTGTATCTGAGTTCATGTGCCACCCTGGCAAAAATCAAGCTGAGAGCAGAGATACGAAAAGAGCAAGAGCAAGGAGTAAATGGGGAGAAACCCATGGAAAAGGAGTGAGCAAATTACTACTGGAGAACAGGATTTGGTACTAACATCTTGATATCATAAGCCCCTTCCCCCACATACACACACATGCTTTTCTTCTCATACTGCTACATGTACTCTCATAATGAGACACCCCAGCTTGTAGGCTCACTAAAGACACCTACAGCTGGCAAACACCCAGATCTTCAAAGAGACAGTTAGCATCTAGTCATTACTGAGAAGAAGAAAGAAAACCAAGGACAGAAGTAAGGGGGGGGGGGGGGGGGGGTAATAAGAGAAAGGGTAGAGCCACATAGGATATTTTCCTTTTACAATCATATCCCATTTGCTACAGCGACTCTCAGATGTTATTGTGCAGAAATTAAATTAAAACAGCAAAGAACTCAAAGGTTGGAGAGTAAACAAAGTTAAAGGCAGATGGGATCTAATGATCTTATCCAACATTTGATGTGACACAAGGATATCTTTGAATGCTTTGACTTATTTTGTTTTAATTAGCAGCATTTGGTCGATCTCTAAGTGCTCATTGTTTAAGAGAAAATACAGAACAGACAGGTTACACTGAAGAATAACACAAGACATAAACATTGCTGGATGTTTTATATAATAGTGAACAATTTAATTACTTGCTCTAGTAAGTCTAAAATTCTAAACACCACATTTAATAAATTGTTGTTTTGACCGTTGAGATTTTCACCAAACTTTAACGATACCAGCAATATCTATGATTTTGAATTGATGTTCACAAGATGCACTTTGAGATCCCATTTCCTGGTAAAACTAATTTCTTCCTGTGGGTGTTGTGCATCAGGTGACTAACAGTAAGCAGAGTTGTGAAAGCACAGAAACTGAACAGAAACTGAAGAAAACCACATTAAGGCTTTGCATTCAAGATACCAAGTCATTACAATCGCTTGTTTCACGCTGAAGACGATGCTACATGCTTTTCTGAAAGACAGCCGCTGTAGCTGCGCAGACTGTGGGAAGGCATCTGTGATTGAGAGCAAAAACTCTTTGCTATTAATATGACAAGAATATTAGTATTATAGTCTATTTTGCAAGCCTGTGTGTTGGTTTATATTTCCAGAAAGGTAAACTGTACACTAAGCCCAAAATTATTGAAATCCCTGCCTGATTTATATTTTAAGTTCTCCTTCACTGGTGTTTTTATTAATTTTTCAGTGTTCTCTGGTATGAAAGAATGCCATCAGATTTGGTTTCTGTCAAAAAGCAAAATAATTCCCAGTCTACTTCAGTTTATGTCAGTTCAGTGTGGAGGTGGGGGTGGACACTCAACAAGATGTGGGGACTTGCTCATTAAGATTAATGACATGCAAGTTTCTGTCCTCTTATTGGCTAACTGCAACACTACCCTTACACTGTCTCTGTTTACTAAAATCAGTAACATGGGACAAAAATGGTGCCGGCATTTACGCTTAGACAGAGTTTACCACCCAAATTAGGCAGCATTACCAAACAAGACCGGACTCCGAAGTGCTGTTGGCTGCAGCAGGACTAAACCACAAAAGCTACAGAGTAACAGTCTTCAGGACACCACACGCCGCAGGCAGACAATTATTTAGTGCCACGATCTTCGACTTTGCTACTGAGTTACTCCTTGATCCTTTATTCTCCTCCGTTTAGCTTTGCTAAATTATATTAAACTATTAAATTAAACTATTGCTAAATCATATTTATATATATTATATTATTTAAATATTCAGCAAGTTGTCTCGTCTGAATTAAGTTCATAGTCTGTTCAGAACAAGCGCCGCCACCGAACTGAATAAAAAAATTTAAAAAAATTAAATATGCTAGCTTCTTCCTATTTAACGGCTTCAAACAGCCTTTTAATTCGGTGTTTGATTCGCACTCCTTTCTGTATTTCATAGAGTCCCTTTTGAAATTCAGAAGTGATCACACAGACCAGATAAAGTGAGGAAGTGACAGGGTCTGAGTGAAATAGGTAATTTTAGTGTGCAGTGGTTTATTTTACTAAGAACATATTTTACATCGGAGCACTGGTGGGAACAGGCGGCGGCTTCAAGTAGATACCACCTGAACAGGACCTAGGTGGGCAGAGCTGCTGAGCTAGAAGCCCTCTGCAGCTCTGTTGCTGCAGTAACAAACAAATGTCCTCTACGTTAGAGTCCAAGTGTCCAATAATATCATAAAAGTAACTTTGTCGCTAGTCACATTTTTCTGAAAAACAGTTGGTAGATGAGTCTAAACCCTTGGTAAATATAACTACACAGTAGCTTGGTTAGCAGTGCTTTCCCCTCAGTTTGGTATTATTGCCTCTGTGTGTCACACAGCTGTTACTGTTGTTTGGTGTGCTGTAGAGCAATTTTATTTCAACGGGAGAACTGTTAAAACTGAATTGCCCCCTTGGGGACTAATAAGGCTATCTATCTCTCTCTCTCTCTCTCTCTCTCTCTATCTATCTATCTATGACTGTGTGTAGTCACATGACTCAAGGCAACGCTGATTTCTTAAAGGGGCAGGATAACCGCTAAACTAAAACACAGCTTGTTATTTTTTTACATACCGAATTTACCAGCACGGGCAAAATGACGTTAGTAACATTCATACATTTTGGTATCGGTAAATTTTCAGTATACCGCCCAGCACTAGCCCCAACATATTTTTGTTTTTCTTTTCAGAGTCCTTCTGTAATAATATGGGCATTGAGACATGTAACTTCCAATCAATTTATGGTTGGATTAATGTTTTAATCTGATCAGTCTGATATGATTCTGCTGCAACAAGCCGTGCCTTCTGCCTACTTTAAATATGCAGTGCAACAAGAATTTCAAGTAAGAGTTTAAGATGTCAAGCTTACAGTCAAGTGTGTTTTGTATGATTTTGTTTTAAATCATGCAGTCTGCCAGGTTTTAAATCAAAGGTTGTCAAAACAGGTACAAAATGTCCACAATGCAGGAAAAAGCTGATGGATGATTTGTATAAAAAGTTTTGACAGACAGCTCCCACACCTGCCTCTCTTCAGGTACAAAAACACTAAAACTGAAGATGGGCAACAGACCACCCTGTTTCCTACATGATTTCCTTAGTTCTTCTTTTCAACCTGAATTATTTGACCTTCAACTTCTGATACCCAGGATTTTTGTTCCTACCAGGATCCACTTTAATCACAGCATGTTGTTGCATTTTGGACAGCTGCAAACTGTTCACAATAAAAGCTGTAATAAGAAATGGCAAGTTTACTATCATTTAAAAGAATGAAGGACTTTTTGGACTTGCAAAGGTTGCAGGAAGGGGTATATTAGTGTCACCAGGATATGGAGGTAATAAGAGTAGATAAAAGTAAAGCTTTCTACAAAAACTTGAATGCAACAGCATATATTAGAAAACGGAATTTGCATTTAGAATAAAAACCCTCCAAACTTCTAGAAATCAATATGTACAGTACAGTGCTTTATGCATCATTTCTTTTTACTCAAACCAAATCAAGCTTTTTGTCATCCACACAGCAACCTTGAGATTAAAAACAAAGCTGAGACTGATGGTGGAGGCCCACACATTCCAAATCCCTAACCAGTACCTAAGAGACACCGATACAGATGGACAACGGCCAGGAGCTGGACACCCTGGATGCAGATGGAACACTGTCGGACTCTGGTTACTCTGCAGACAACTGACTGGCATTTGTAAAGGAAGTTCATACATTTGTCTCATGTGTATTTTATTTTTTATTTTAGAAGTGTGTCCATGTGTTGTCTCCTCTGCAGCTCAAAAGCAAAGTGTTAAGATGAAGACAGGAAACAACACACATACTACATACTCCCATGAATCAACTTCCAAGTGCACACACACACAGTGAGCAGCAATGTTATGACAATAACTCTGTGTTTTACAGCCCACTGTAGCTGCACATCTGGATAACATCAGGCACAGATACATACACACGTCTAGGAAGACACAAGGCCAAGAAGACTATGTGCACACACTACGAAAAAAGGCAAAAAATCTTGATACAGTTCCCTCTTGTTCTTCCACCCTCCTTTATCCTCCTCTCCATCTATTTCTCCCTTGTTTTCTCCCTCTCCTTCTCTCCTTCTGTTCTTGTTGTCTCTTCTCTAATCCGATACGACAGAGACACAGAACACAAATCTCCCTGCTGGCAGAGGAAGGACAGCAAGTTTAAAGCCGAAGAGAGGGAAGAAAAAGGGGGGTAGAGAGAGAAAAAAGATTGACTGTTGAACACTAGTTGAAGTGATTTATAAAGGTTGGAATCTGTGCTCAAACATATGTAGACACTCCTTGTCTTCCATTCGATCTTTCCAGCAGATAGACATAGAGAATAAACTCTTTGGCATAGATTAGTGTAAACCAGAATAAATATAATTCTTTAGACACCGTGTAGTCACAAACATGCTAATTATTATTAATGTGAAAGAGCACCCCAAAAAAACGAAAATTGAGTACATATAGTCAGTATTTACTTCAAGTAATTGGATTTACTTCTCTTTGAAAAATGTCTTAAGACCATTTTCCTGCAGAACAGTTCCTGCAAATCATAAACTTCAAAAATAATAATTAGAAAGCTAATACCATTCCTGTCAGACAGAAAAATATTGTCTTCATAGATGTCGAATCTTACATTTAGGTGTTTGTAAATGCAATTCATATTGTTTTGTCAATGTTGAAGGCCCTTTTTTAAATACTTTTCAGTGTCAATTTTTTTGATGAAACCGCAGACAGATGTACTATTTTTTTACAAAAACAAAAAACTGAATGGCAATGAACACATGAGGTTTTGGAATAACAGAATTTGAATATTGCTGTCTTAGAGTTATAAGAAAATAGCATCGACAAATATGATCAAATAATCAGAGATACAACAGGGAACCATCTGGCGAGGAGAATTTGACAAAATTTCAGCTTGATTAGTCCAGATCAGTGGTTGGAGACTTTTCAATGATCACACAAAAGTAGGTCTGTCTGTCATCGACAACGTTCTGTGTGGATGCTGTAACTGAGTGAATGAGCTTTTCAGTATCAGTTAGGTTTTGAAAACGAAGTCAGGGGAAGCAAAGACATATACAAAGCTTTTTTTTTTTTATAGGAAATAGGTTTTGCATAGGAGATATACACTTTAATTATGGGCAGCGAAACAGTGAGAGAGAGCAAGACTTTCAGCGGATAACAGCAAAGTTGATGCTCGGTTTCTTTTTTTTGTGCTTTATACCTCTGTCATGGTATATGTTGGAGTTATAAATGCCTTACAGCAACTCCTTTCACACACGATGTGATGTCACATTACACTTATCCCTAATTGTTAATAACAAAACTTACAAAGTCAAATGATAAGATTCTGGGCCATTTATGGGAAGGCATGTTTATCTGTATAGCATATGTTTGCATCCGGGAAGATCAAGGTGCTTCACATGAACACATGAAAAAAAACCAAAAAAAAAACATAAAAACAAGAGACATTAAATTTCCCAAATACCATCAAAATCCTAATCGCAAAATACAGTTAAAAAATAATACAACTAATAATAAATATTATTACTCAGAGAGAACTCTTAGTATTAGTTTAAATGATATTGGGGTATCAGAATTTTTGTAGCTTTCTGAAAGTTTGTTTCAGATTAGTAGGGCCTAAAATTGCTTCTGCATGTTTGGTTCTAACTCTGGGGATACAGATTAAAGGAAAGCAAAGGGCAAAATTTAGGAGGAAAACTGAATTTGAAAACAAATGCCATCAGTATGACATCCAAAAGTTTGTATGTATTTCAAAGGCAGGTGGTAAATTATGGAATGGTCTAACAAAGGGAATTAAAGAAAGTAAAAACATAAACAATTTTATTAAAAAATATTTTAAGAAAAATTCAACTTTTCAATGAATATAAAGAGGGAGAAAAACATTTATACTAGGACCATGATTTAATGTTAAGATTGCAAAGCATAGACAAGTGATTTTTGTTGATTGACTATCCTGTTTTGGTCTGTGTTTTGATTTCCTTTTGTTGTTTATTTTTTGTTATTTAAAAGAAATTGTGTTGGGTAAAACATAATAAAAGTCCTTAGTTTTTGGTGCCAAGTCATTGACTGAGGATGTAAGCATTTTTTCAAACCTGTCAGAAGGTGAAAAAACAAAATTTTGTCAGTAGTAGTTATTATTGGATTACAAGTGGTAAACACAATGCATAATACAAGTTAATCACATGACAGGATATGATTTAATTGAATATCAATGATGTTCATGTTTTCCAGAGATACATGGTTGGTAAATTCATGAATATTGAAAAAGTTTGGAGGTTTGAAAAGAAACTGATTACTCCTTTGATATTTAGGCAAATACAATTATGAAGAAAACTACGACATCATCCACACATTATGTTTAGATAATGAAGACGCATATTAAAGTTTTCCTTATTTCAGTCCAACCAAATACATAATCATTCACAGAATGCTAAAATGAAAAAAAGAAGACAATTATGTGAATCTGTGCTCTTAAACTCTTCAAAATTGAGAAGTGGCTAAATAAATAGTCAGTATGAATTAATTGAATGACCTGGTAACAAATTCCACCAATTTGTTGTGTGGTCATTAATAAATTAATCTGAATGGAAATTTACCCCAAGTATTTATTGACATTTTCTTTTAACTAAGCTGTAATTAATTACCTTTTTGTGGGCACACTGAGTCA
Organism: Apricaphanius iberus; assembly: GCA_028564705.1. Classification (NCBI taxonomy): domain Eukaryota; kingdom Metazoa; phylum Chordata; class Actinopteri; order Cyprinodontiformes; family Aphaniidae; genus Apricaphanius; species Apricaphanius iberus. Next base: position 1,118,397 of record JAPXFQ010001662.1, read on the forward strand.
AAGGTGAATATTAACAGAAAAGAAGCAGAGTAAAAAATTCTGTATATGGGCAAATAAAAGGAAGATAATTCCAAAGAAATTAGCGATTAGGGGTATTCATCCTACAGAAATAAATAAAGATCACGTTTTAGATAATTTGCTGCAGATTGCATTTAGTTAAAAATGTATTGATTCTGTAATCCGACTTTCTTCTCCCTCTCAGTGACTGTCCCAGGTTCCCTCAGTAATCACTCGATCCTGATTGCTCTGATCCCTAAATTATACTTGTCATTAAATACAAGGTACACACAAGCATACAAACACACATTACCACACATACATGCCAAGAGACAGAAAACAAATGCCATTTAATCAAGTTGTATAAATAAATAAAAAGTTTGTATTTCCCATAAATCCATCTGGTCCCCTGCTTCTCATCACACACACACATACACGTACCCAGTTTCATCCGCTAGTCAATAAAGCACACCCACACACTCACTCTAAATGAAAGGCATGGATGACCACACACATTGGCCGGTGAATCTAAATGTAGATGAGTTCAGTCTGCTAGAACGACTGGCGGCAAGAAGAAACCTTTATCAAGCAAATCTATTTGTTTTTTGTTGTTTCACTCAGTGGCGATTGACCATCCTATCAATCGGTTTACCAAAATGTTATCGACATGTGTTGCTTCGCTTTCATTTCGCAGCGCTGTGCAATTTTGTTAAAGTGTAACTACAGTTCTGATCCAGTGGATCTGTTGCATTGTAACGAAATAGTAGAACAAAAAAAAAAGCTAAAATGTGGGCAATGAAGAAACACAAACTGATGAAAGAAAAAAAAAATAGACTTTTATTTGCTAATTCTTTGAAGAATTTTACCATTGAAGCCTGCAGATGATTATTTTATACTGTTAAAAAACAGAACTGGGTTATTTGAAATTTGATCCCACACAGATAAAAATATAATATGTGATTTAAATTAAAGCTACCTCTATTTTTACTTTTGTTTTGGACTAAACTTAACACAGTGGTTAACTAAAAACAAACCCTGTGATGAGTACGGCTGTTGTTTTCTCAAGTCAGTTACCATTTGAATAAGAAACTCAATTCTTTTAGCTCAGCTGTATTAGCGGTTAAAGATATTTAGGACAGAAAAGAGAAATCAAGGTGTTTAAGTTTTGAGAAGTTCCATCATATTTTCAGATCCAAAAAACTCAATTACATTACTTTTGTTTGAGGTACTTATTCCTGTATTGACTGCATTCATATTGTTGTAATAAATAGACTCAGACTTATCTCCACTGAAAAATCAGTAATAATCCCTGTAAGTCGAGTCTTAACAGACAATTAGAATTTTGGTTTCTTTTTTTAACAACACATTTCTCTGATAGTGCTGACCAGAAGCATTTGCCTTCTCTGAGACCGTAGTTAACTTTTTCTCCCCTAATAACATTAATCACTGGTAAAGTTTTGTTGCACATGTAAATAAAAGTGTGCCAAATACCAAACAGGAAGGATGAAAAATGTATCAGGCATATACACAAAAATGACTGAACTTAACCAAGTATTTTTGGCTCCTAAACTTAGCTATGTAATTCAGTGCCCTTTTCCAAATACAGCACAGTTAATTGTAAAATCTAATCAAGTGGCTTTGCTACCTAAAGGCAAAAAATTATTTTCTTTTTGTAAAGCTTCAACAACAAACGATGACAATTGATTCTTAAACCTAACCAAAGACCATCTATGCCTAAACCTAAACAATTAACTTTGCCCCATAAATTTGACAAAGTACCTTCTAGGCTTTTACCTGAGCCTGGAAATTTGGTCCCTGATGCTTAAACCAACCTATGTAAATTTAGCCTAAACCTGATTAAGTATCTTTTGTGGATAAGTATTGCTGACACAAAACATATTTCAAGTACTGCATATCAGCTTAAAAAAAAAAAAAAAGGTCTAGTGCAAATAATATTACAGCTTTTGAACTGCACAAGGTCAAGTAATGCTGGTGCCTAAACCAAAGGAGCTTCCATGCCTAAACCTAGGGAATTTTATCCTAAGTGCAGTTTTTATTTTTATTTTGCACAAACCCTTTTAAGTACTTTGGTCAGTTAAGCTGGACAGCAATTTTGGTACAAAAAGCTTTTTTCCCTGTTTTTAAATTAATAAGCCTTAGCGAAGTAATTCATTTCCCTAAACTCCGGCAAGTAACTACTTTAATCTTATTATGTAACAAATCCAAACCAAACAATCTGCGAGAATGCCCTTGTTTGTCCATTTGGCTGTCTTTCCATCTCTCCAGATACTAAGCTTTTAAATATAATTATACAAAATATAAAAAATTACCTTGTTTTAAGATAAGACATACAAAAGGTATATGTTCCCTTAAATGTAATATATTTTACTTTATCTGTAAAATCTCTACTTTATCATTATTAAAACCAATACAATGATTGAAAAATAGTGTATATGTCATTTAAATTGTTTTAGTTTAATTGAAGAGGGAATTTTTTAAATTACTAATGCACCCATCCTCACCTACACCCTACCACAAAGCCAAACTCCCTTTCTCCACTTCCCAGTCTGAATGAATCGTTCCTTGTCTCTGAACTGATGGAGCGATAAAGTTGCTTTAAACAGCCATAGACACACCGGCACACACTGTTGAGACAGAAACATGTGTTTTACATCAAGAGCTCCGAGCTATACAAGAGCTAATGTTACCGTCTTTGTGCTAGTGAGCGCGTGCGTGTGTCAGAACAGGGGTGGAACATGTCTTTGCAATCTCCTATCAGCTTTTAATCTCCCCTTGGCAGAAAGGGGGAGACTGAAAGAGAGAAAGAAACCACTCAAAGAGAGAAAGTGATAACCACACACTGAAAAGAGGGGAACAAATGTATCCCCAATCTCTAAAACCTCCTATTATTCATCTTGTTTTGCAAGGCTCCGTTGCTTTTTCCTTGCCTCAGGCGCAATAGAGCAAGCAGGCAGAAGTTACCTACTTTGGTTTACTTGTGTGTGGGTGTTTATGTGTGATTTAATTCTTACTGTATGAATACTGTGGGAGCTGACAATTTTCATTTTGGCTTCTTAGGTTACTTAGGAGGGCTGTGTTGCAGGGAGAAATGTCAACATTCATTCCTCACTTAGTGCTTGTAAGGGACTCAACAGTTATTATTTAGCTTGGAGGGGTTGGTTTGTTGAGTTTGTTTAGGCCCTCCACAGTGTTGCTGCGGTCCAATTTACAAAGCTGTGGCCTCTGTAATGTCCAGGGAACAGGAAATGTCCCGCAAATGTCGAAGTCCTGTAATATCTTCTCAGTCCATGATCTGTGCTAGTTAAACAGAGTACTAATACTGGATTATAAGCAAAATCTTATCATCTTAGTTGTTTGTTAACCTGATCCACCCCACAGCCCCACCAATGGGATGATGTGTCCTATTTGAGCTAGAAAGATGGAATCAAACTTTCTAGCTGTCCTTGTTCAAAAGAAAAAGGACACATCATTCACTAAATTAACCAAGGGAACAATTATAACTCATGAACTGGCATTATGTCTAACCCCAGGTAGCTTTGTTCAAAATTTACTATGGAAGACATTTAGCAGTTGTTCAGAAAAGGTTTACAGCATTTGTTCACATTACTGCATTTAAAATAAATACTGTGAAGCAACTGTCACATGGCTTCTTGTAATGTATAATGATGTATCAAAAAACCATATATAGGTATAAGTGTGATAAAGTGAAGCAGAGCTTGTGAAACATCAAATTATTTTAAGCCTGAGGAGTATTTGTAGAGTCCTTGATTCTATGAGTGACTTCAAATGGTCAAATTATTTTGATCTAAAATCATCAAAGGTCAAACACCATTATAATCTGATGTTACGCCATTTGATGATAACCTCTAATCCAATCAATTAAATTCCACACAGTAGCTTTAGAATGTAAACCAAGCCATGAAATTTAGGGTACTAAATTGAATAGGTTTGATGTGGTTAAAGATGTATATTTAGTGAATAAGTCTTACCAAGTATCTTTAGCAGGTAGGATTTGAGGTAGTTTTGATTAATCAAGTATCTTTGCAATCAAAACATTTTTTGCATGTTTCCTGAATATAAATCTCCTTCATTTTATTGCAATATAGCGATTGCCACGTAATGTTGTAGCGTGTTTAGCTTTGTTGTCTAATCTTTAACAACTATCTTTGGAAAGTTATACAGACAAGAGTTTCTAATTCTTGTTTTTCATGATGATTTATTTAAAATGTGTCTTGTGTGAGAGTAAATATGATGAGATTTTGTAAATCATGTTACAACTATGAAGTTTGTGGGTGTCTTTTTATGCTATGGGTGCACCCAAGAGGCCACATCATTATTGCTCCATCCTCCCCCAGTTGGGTGGGTTTCTGTTTAGCAGCAACATGTTTTATTTAATTATGCAAAATAAGGCAAAATATGGCATATGCCATCACATTCTGACAACATTACACAGCTTGATTACATACTCTCCTAGTAAATTAATACAAAGATTCATGATGCAGACATAATATTGTCGTCAGTTAAGCAAATTGGCTTGAAAATTACATTGAATCTCAGCATCAGAGGGAACAAAATGACTGTAAGCTGCACAACCCAGGGATACTAACAGCTACACAGCCAGTTTTTAGCATAATTTTCCACACATGAAGTATGAAATCAGTTCTTCCATGAAAGAACCATTTTGGAAGAACCAATAAAGACATAAACCCCAGCATGGTTACAACATGTATGGGTTAACTGCACAAAGTGGAAATGGGAGAGAGCATCTTAACATACCTGTACTGCAGACAGGATTTGGGCGTGTACCCTTTTTCTTAAATACTGCCTATATGTGCATCTAACAGGAAAAATCCCCACTCTTTGCAGCTGTATATATTTTGTTAAACATAGGTAGTCCTAGTCAGCTCGGAATCATAAGATGGCACAATTTAAGATAATCTCTGACCTATAGAATCTACATGACTTGTAGATGAGTCTATAACCAGAATAGTTTCAAATAAAACATTCTCTAAGCGCTAAAGAGAGAGAAAAAAACCCTCCTCCACAGGACTTCAGTGTTATGCATCAAAACTATATCCAGTCTCAGAGGCTCTGGGGGCAAATGTGATTTACTGCTTAGTCTTGTTTACTGCAGAAACACTGGTCTTTACATTGGCCAAGTCGATGTATGTGTGTGTATGTGCACACTTTCAGACCTTATTAGGTTGTACTTGTGGCAAAGCTTAACCCCACTCAGAGTTTGGCAGCAGCTCTCATTTCTTGTTCTGTCTGCTTTTATTTTCTCTCAGAGTCCCCCCCCCCTATCTTTGCCATCTCAGTGCTCTTTATCTGTCTGTAGCTTTTACTCTTCCCTCCACTGGTCCGCTACTTCTCTTCTCTCTTTGCAGTTTATTACAGTTACGATTGTTCATAGTAAGGTTCAGCATTAATTACTGTTATACAAAACAAAACTTCTCCTTATGTCTTTTATCAGCTTAAGACAATCCTTGTTGCTTGCATAAATGCTTCTGGTTCTGTTTCGAAATAAAATGATATTAGAAGAGAAGAATGTTTACCGCTTTGTTAAATCAAAGTTTCCTTTAACGATATGTTCCACCCATTAAGGGAACAGAGAATATTAATTGTTACAGTTCCTGTTGATTACAAGATTTAAGCTGTTTAACAGGCCAAGGTCATCATCTTTTTCTGACTCTCCTCTTTGCTGCACATTTTTAATTGAAGCTGATCCAAAATGCAAGCAGATCACCCAAGCATGCATATTTCTTGTCTGTGAAGCCAACTTGTGCATATGAAGACCCCCTTTGGCCCATACTGAGTAGGTTAAGTGTTGAGAAAAATCAAATATATTCAATAATCGCAGAAATGCCTTCATGAATATGCAATTACCAATTTCACAGTCCCTGATCCATATCATATGACACCCAAACCACTGTAAGAAGCTGGCTTTAGCACCTTTCTGTTATCAGTCTGGATGGCTAGATGATGTATTTGAAAAGTGGGATGTGACATCTGTTTTTTTTCTCTTCTTGAAATCAAGCTGAAACATGGACTCATCTGATCACAGAACATGTGTCCTCTGTCCATCTGGAAGAAGCTCATGCCCTGAGAACTAGGCAATATTTTTTTTTTCCACTGATATGTTTCATGGTACATTTTTGGATGAGTTGGCACAAGGAGGTGAATGTCAATCTTTTTTAACAGTGTCCCTGATCTTATATGGCTCCAACTGTCATGGTGACATGTTGGTTTCTGATTTGGAGACACCTTCGGGGTCTAAAGCTCAAAACACAATCAACAGCAGCATCAGCTATAACCAGGACAAGTACTTTTAGTCTTCCAATGTTTCTCAGGATTGATTTAAAATTCTAAACATTCTGAAAGATTTCATAATTAGGTAGAGCTCTGAAAGGTTTAATTTACACATTTAGGTTTGGTGGCCATTTACTTTTATAAAACGTACACAAACTTTGGTTAATAAATTGTCAGTGACTTGTTGGCCCATAAACAATCCCAAAACAATAACCTTCTGATATAACCATGACTAGACTTTTGGCCACTTTTCAGAATATATTTGTTAGAGCTCAATAATTGTTTAATAGTGTTGGGGTCAGGGGTTTGGGGAAAGCTATCATATTCCAGGATCATGTCAAAGAACAGTTTTCAAGGTCCAGCCTTCCAGGAAATGGAAACTACAGGAACAACAGTGTCGCTAAAGACTAAGAGAGCGCTGACCAAGAAAGAAGAGCCTTATGTAAAAGTGCCACTTTAAAGATAAACCATCATTTATAACATCTTTTTACCATTTATACCATTACACCATTTATAACACCTGAATACTCAAATATATTTTATCAAGTGAACAGTTTCATGCAAGCAAACATTTAACTATTTGGTGAGAAGAAGAATTCTTGAATGAGTCAAGATACATTTTTATACTTAAGAGTACTATACCATCAGTTATTGTGTCTGCATTGCACAATAGTAAAAAGGGAATTCTATCTAATTTTTTCTACAACTTCATCTGAAATCATCAGAGTGATGGCAGAAACAACTATACAACGGAGTGTGACAGCAGGAAGATGGAATGGACAAATCAGGCTAATATACGTTTGTGTCATGGTTCTAACATCAGCTGTATTGAAAAATTGTGGGATATGCTTAAAATAATGCCGGAAAACCAACAGATAGAAAGTTGCTCTTTCAATTATGCCATTTATGGTCAAATATCCAGTAAGAAATATACCAGGTGCCTGTTAATGACTATTAAGTGAGTGTGGTCCAGATAGTAAATGGTAACATTTAATTAATTACAAATGGGAATGAATGTGTTTATCTGGCTGTGTGATAATTTCACCATCTTTAATTAATTGAAGGTTAACCAAACTAAGTTATCAGAATTAAAATATTAAATTAACCAGCTATAGATTTACTGTCAGCAGGACTGATAAGATCATTGGGAGCATTGTGACACTCAGGACGGATGCTTATGGAGAGTAAAAGTTATTCTTAATCAGTGAGCTGTAGAAGATCAAAGGAGCAACAGAGATCCACTTTCAGAGGACTCTTATCCTCTAAAGCGGCTCTGATTATCTGTGGGACCTGAACCCCAAATACATGAATTAGTACTGGACTGGAAGTGGATCCTATCCTATCAGACTTGAATAAGGAATAAGGAAAGTATTTTGTTACAGCTGGAGAGATGGATCCAGGCTCCAACATTCCTGGGACAGGGGAGATAACAGTGGTGTAACTGTGTTGATCTAGTGCGACTGGACATATGTGGCCAGTTTCTGTGCTTCTCTGAAACAAGTAACATAAACACAGACTACAGTTACAGTCAGACACTGGGTAAGTAGAACTATGTGCACTTTGTGGGATCTGATTAAAGGAAAGTTGTAAAGATAAAAAAGAAAAACTCAGGGACATAAAAGCTCATTGGTAACTGATGGTGACACACTCACATAGAAACAGACAAATAATGCATGCACAAATCTATTGTTTGGCTGCACCTGGTTTATAAGGAAACAGGACAGATGGGATTCTGGGACCGGACTTTGGGGATGTTTTTTATCAGTGTGATTGAAAAAGTGCTGACATCTATGTGACCGCTCACCCACAGAAGCCAAGCATCTGCAATAATGATGCAGCTTTGACTCACAGATCATGCAAATGTACAAAGCTTACACAATAAAGCAAAAGCTTAGTTTCTAATGCAATCATACATGTAGTGATATGATTTTAAAGTTTTTATTCCTTTCCATGCAGTGTGTTGTATGCCTTAAAAGACATTGTTATAAGTATTACAGCAAATGTAAAGTACATTTATTATGGGTGCCATTGCAATCAAAGTACCGTTACTTCTAAACTGTAACTTGTTTGTAAAGATGCTTGAACCAAAGAATACAAGCTGTTAACCAAAAATATCAAGTGAATAATGTAATTTAATTAAACATATTTGACTGTGTTTTCAAGTTAAAGTTGGAAACAAAGGTGCTTATTTTGTTCGTTGTTTTTTTTAAACTTATTGAAAAATCTACTGACCTAGTGAATTAACATAAATGAATTAGCTGTGATTTTTTGCCATACCCAGGCCTCGTTACTGCTTGGTCTGCAGTATCCCTAAATTCCTTCAATGGAACCAGTCTGACAACATGAAGTAGGCTAAAGCCTTATAAAGAAAAAAATGCCATGCCTTGATCTGAAGAAATTAAAGAACAGATGAAAAACAAAAAACAGTATAGAAAGGGTTAGAAAGTAATTTCTAAAGCCTTGGGAATCCAGTGAGCCTTATAAACTACTAGTTACAAATGGAAAAAAAACGTGGAACACTGGTGGTGTACTTCCAGTTACTGGTCATTATTTTGGTATTTTAGTGCATCTTAGTATATATATGAATTTTCTGCCTAAAACCTTTAGCGAGGTGCCCTCTTCAGGTTAAAACTTTATCCTGCACTCTAAATCGATTGGGCATTGCTATTCTAAATCAACCAGTATGGCTAATCAACTAAGTCCTCATCCTCCCACCCATGCCTCCTTCAGAACCTCCCTCCCTTTCAGAGTTTTCTTTAAAGAATCGTGTTTGATGCTGTAAATCTATGTTTGTGTGTGGATGACAGGCTAAATAGTAGAAAAAACATCTAACCGAGATAACCGGCTACCTGTGTACAAGGCTTAATACAGCATATTAGAACCAGAATATCATATTATACCAACAATCAAACAATTCTGTGACTTCAAGGAGAATGTCAGTTTGTGATTATTTAGTGATCTTTAAGAACATTTGGGCTATGTAGCAAGACAATACAATTCACACCACCAAGTCCACCTCTGAATGACTTAAAAGATATAAATGCAAGTTTTAGGCGGTCACAACCAATGTCTTAACTGAAATGTAATTGAGATGCTGTCGCATGACACTAAGAACACTTTTTGTGGTTGAAACCCTCCAGTAGGAAGAATTAAACCAATTCTGCGAGCTATGGATGGGTGGATGGGAACAGGTCTTGAACAGTTAAAGCTGTGCTAAGTTGGTGCTGTTGTGCTGCACAGTCAGGCAGGCACACAGAATGGAACAAAAGAGGAATGGTCTTGGGGGAAATTGAGTGTACAAGATGCATCATGCTAGCGGAGCAGAATCCTTAAACAAGCTCGCACAAACAGCAACGCACACTACTGTTGAATTCCTAATGAGTGAAGAGTCCACAGGGGACACAAAGGGGGAGACAGGCAGAGAAAAGGGGAGGAGTTAAGTGTGGAGACAGATGGAAAGAGTGAAAGTGATGCATCTTTTTCAAGCTTTCAATGCTTATCAAGCATGCAGGCCATTATGTATGTATGTGTGTGTGTGTGTCTGTGTGGTGTGTGTTTATTATAGATTGGAGGTGGAATTTACGTTTCCACAGAGAGGACTTGAGAGTAAAAATCACACATGCACAAACACACCCAGGCAAAATGTGTGCTGGGTTGTATGCACTCTTGCCCAGCGTAGAATTCCAACTTCCCCACAAAGGCCTTTCGGGCCATTAAGGTTGCCATGTCAAGGTCCCCTCCCAAACACACTTTTTTCCCTCTCGCCTATCAGACGCACAGAGCAGGGCGTGGCTGGATGTCCTCAGGTAAAGTGGATTAAAGTGTTAAAATGACAGGTAGAATCTTATATATGGCTGGATTACGTTTGTATGTTGAAGTGTTCAGTATATAGCTCTATGTTTTTAATCTGAAGATGGAAAGTTTACATTCAGACTGTTTTTAAAATGTATTATACAAGAAAATGACAAGTCATTTGATTCATAAATGTGTCGCTAGATAGTTTGTGGATTTTAGTGGCTTTTAAAATATCCATTACAATGTCTGAAGGACATTTTGGAGAATCTGGATCACTATACAGTAAATGGTGGTGAAAGGGTCATGCTAGTCCCAAAGCTTGTCATTTTTAAACAAAGACTTCCCTAGAATCATGTTCATATATTCCATATATTTATTGAGCACATCAGATACATTCATTAAATTGATAAAACTAAGAACCCTCACTGTTTTCTGTATGTAAATGCAATTACTATAAACAAGGAAATACTGAATGAAAACTTGTGAAAACATTTTTTTTTTGTAAATTCTGTACTTTTCCTTAAATTTCTAGGCTGGAGCTTACAAACTATCTTTTAAACACGCTCCGAAATTAAGTATATTTACATAATATAAACCAGAGAAAATCACTTGATTTAATTGAACTCTTTTCTGATGCCAATGCATCAGAGTGCAAAAACGTGAGGCAACAATACATTTTCATCCAGTTTATAAAACTCATTGCTTTCGAGTTATTACACAGATTGTATGAATCCCTCTAAAAAAACCTTAAAGATCGTATATATCAGCCCATGTACTAAAAGCTTAATGTTTTTGGTGTACAAATTTGTAATGCTAGTGGCCCCAAATGGACCACAAAAAAGCAATCTTAGACTTAAGATGCTAATTCAAGAGCACATTCTTTTAAAAAGACAAAGAATAATAAGACATGACAATTTAACAAACTTTATGCAACGGATTCTTTCATAAAAACAGGCATACAATGCTGAAGGAGGCAGAAATATTTTTTTAAGTTTCTAATAAAATTAAAACTATACTGTCAAACAGTTCCCATTTCAGCCATGAATTTACAGTTCAGTTTATTGACAACTACAGTTTACAGGAGTAAAGCGAGCCGCGAATTTCACTCAACTGCTGTTTTTACTTTATTCCCATAACAAATTCAAGAAAATTTACATGTCCAAAACTATAAAACCTACAGACATTTCTTATTCAAGTAAATTACTCAACTAGGATTATGCTATAACTGAATTAAAAAACATACATCAAAATTCCACCTCACAAAACTTGGAAAATATAAAGTAGTTCAATTTGCAAATAAATAAATAAATACATATTAGGAATGAAGATGCAAGCCACATCCCAATACACCCCCTAAAAACACTGTTCAACCACATGACTGAAGGTATTGCTTATGAGTGACGATTGAAAAATGTATACTTTAAACCTGAAGTATGACAGATATATTACTGCTTTTGTTCCGTCCTTGAGTTCTGACAGGTGAAACATAATTACATTTGTTACATCCCCTCAATATTCCCAGCATCCTCACCTCCATTAGCTCATTGTCAATTATGCTAGAATACAGTACTCTCTCCTTTCCTGGCATCCATTCATCTTTACTGCTATCATCATTCTCGCTAGACTCGGGCATTTCTTCCACATTACAGTAGTCCTGCCTCTTGTTGCACTTTAAAAGATATCTATTAAATCTTTAAAGATACTAAATGTAACTCATAATCTACACAAAATCTTGATCTTTGCTAACAAAATGTAAGTAATAATGTAATACATAAATAACTACATTTGATGCCAACATAGTTATCGCTGTTGATGTATTTTAAAGAACGAAAATGCCAGAGAGACAGTATGAATTTTAGTTTAAATGTACCCAGCGTTACATAATGCCCACTTTATATATAAAAGGAATGCAAAGATAGGCGTTCCTGTCCGTCAGTCTGTTATCTTGTTTTAAGTAAACTGCCTGGTTGCAACACCTGACCAGCTGTGGCAGGTATTTGGCGCCAGTCACTAGAGTCTAGTGTAAGGGCTCATACACATGCCATCACCAGCTTTGCTTAAGAGGAAAAAAAAGTTTTGATTAGCTGTCCACTGTAATAACCATTGTGCATGAAAGGGATGACATAGAAAAGAGTTGACAAACAGCCAGTCAGAAAAAACCTTATCTTACCTGGTTTTAACATTTAGAAATTATAATATTCATGGGATATGCACAGAATATTTGTGATATTTAATGTCAACATTTAAGCAAAATCACTTTAAAGCAGTAACATTGATGTTCAGCTTAGAGCACTGGAAAACACTTTACTGTTTCTTGTTAAAATGTAGATGCTTAATGTTCGCTAATATGTCGCTTTATCCCATGTATTAAAATGTAACATTTTTAAAAATCCCTTCAAGGAAACGTAAAAACTGCGGATCAGGATTTGCAGTTAGTAGCAGAGCAACAACCATCTAAGTAAAACCAACAGGATGCAATGGCTTAAATTAATATAGTGCTTTGAAAAGAACTGTACAGTTTAATTAAAGTCATAACTCCAAATTTGAGACAGTTTTTGAGTTCTTAATGATTACAGATGCACATTTGTATCCAGAGCATTTAAAAAGTTGACATTCTATTGAATTTACATGTACCAAGACAGTTCTTTCTTTTTTTATCATTACACGATGATGGATAAAGACAGAGAAAATTTGTCCTGAAGCCATTTGTCAATCAATTTTCACCCATTTACCCATTTAGTAGTTTTCCTTGGACTATGTACAATAGTTTTCTTCAACTGTTTTCGGTCAAATTACGCCAGTTACTATAACTGTCTGATTGTGTGAAAAAGTCAGAGATTAAAAGTAGATGCAGGAAGGAAAAGCCAGGAGACAGAGGTAAAGGGGAAGGGAGACAGATTTTTCAAATTGACTATTGGTCAGGGGTCAGATGGACATTTAATCTAACCAATCACCTTCCTAATTACACAAGTGCTGCCAGATTGGTGTCTTTTATATATTTGTGAGTGTGTGTGTGTGTGTGTGGCTGGTGTTGCGTGTAGAGGTCTTGTTGTAGCAAAACGAACATCTGGCCTCAATATTGATTCCATGTGTGAGCACACACCAAGCCTGTTTGCATGTAAATGTGTGCGCACACACTTACACATGCGTGGACACACACACACACACACACACACACAGGTTTTAGTGAATTGCTCCTGCCTTACACAACCAGACAGACACTAAAAGATGGAAAAAGAAAAGGAAACGCGCAAGGATTCAGCGACGGGATGTGCAAGTCATGCCAGAAAAACACAAATACAAACCAGCAAAAAAACCTACATGAATGCACGCACACACATCCAGTAGTGTTCATGTGTGTATGTGTGTGTGAAAGCTGATTATAACAGTAATTGATGTAAACGTCTAAATTACAGCTATGAGCTAAAATAACCACCGTGTTTTAGTGTTGCCATGTCGACGTGATGAGAAACACCTGGTTGTTTCGCTAGAAGAGAGGTTGGAACGTATAAGTCACAGCCGCCCAGCTCAACCAATGAAACACAGTGTTTGTAACCAACGTGTGTCTGAACAAATGAAATACTGTAAAAATATAGAGATGTGATGTAATGGACCGTTATGCTGAAGCCAAAGCAATTATGTGACATTATAAGGTTAAACACAACAAATAAGATAAAAAAGTTTATTTTTACTGATATTTAAAGCATTTTAGTGGGCATCTGAATACTTTAAATTGCTTTCCTTCAGCACGGAGAGGATTAATTTGGGACTCAGCCAAGAGGCTCATTACAGCTCTACATCTTAGGTGGAAGAGTCAGTTTATGAGACAACAGTTACTTATGCAGCTCACAAATCAGGTCTAAGGAGTGGACGATTGAAATGTGAAAGTAGGCGCCCTGGTCACTCAAAACAGAATGTGTGAGAGGAAATGTAAACTTTATGTAAACTGAAGTATCTATGTACATCTTCAAAGTTCTATGCAGCACTAATGTCGGGTGAGAGTGCTATCATACTGAGACTTCAAGAAGTTTGTCTTTGGCAGAAGATGCATAAGAAATGCCCCGCCCTGCTTCCACAGACTAACCCAAAAGAAGAACCACACTGCCAAATCCCAGGATTACAAAGTCAATTTTATGCACTTTTTTATGGGTGATCCCACACTTTACACTTTTAGAAGTGGAATGATGTGGCAAAAAATGTTACCCAGACATGATCACAAGAAAAATAATCTTACCTTTAAGTTTTGTGAGCGAAAGATGCCAAGCTGTCACCTTCCACGTATGCATGCTTTGCATGTGTGGACTACCCGAAATTAGCCTAGATGTGGTTAAAATGGTGTAATTTATTTTCCGAGCCAAGCGTAATGTTCCTTACAGACTATCGGACTGCTGTGGGCTGTCACACGGCGTAAAGCCACACTCTATCATGACACACTCTCCGATGTAGCGAATACACACAAACCTCTTCTACAAAGACAAAACACTCACTCAGGAGAAAAATTAGAGCTAACAGGTCTTCTGGTATTCTTTCTTTTACATTGAAAACAGGCTAAGTTTTATACACAAAACACACTATAGCACACAAAGACTGGGAAAAGCACACAACTTTTTTTTCCCTTTACCCCATGTCTGTTTATTGGTGTCTGTGTCCTGTGGGAAATGTGACCACTGCACAAACTGAAAGGTCTGGAACATAAATCTATGTCTCAAAGACTTTAAAGTTGTGTGTTTAACAGATATAGGGTAAAATCACTGTGCATCCCATATCCATGCAAACAGCCTGATACACTCGAAGAAGGTGGACTAAATATGAACCTGTGTTTTCTCTGTAATTGACGAGGACCATATTCATCTGTGCGAGGATTTTCTTACAGGTCTTGTTCATTACTTGCATAAGCCACTGAAAGGAAATAGACAGCAAAAACAAGCAAATCAGAAAAAGCCAGACCCTTCTATATCACAGGGAAAATTTGTATTCATGTTTTTGCCCACCTTGGCTTTTGACCATCCACGGTTGATTGATTTTGCTGCCAAGAGAGAACACAGCAAATCTCTGCTATTAGAGGCTAACCATTATCAATTTAGCTACTAGAAGCTAATTGTAAGCAACTCCACAATGTTGCTTGTGTTACAGTATTTGTTGAGATAACACATCAGCGTTGCATTAACCAAGAAAAGAGGAGCTGAGGATGAAACTCTTGAAATTTGTGTTGGAACCCCCAACAGTGAGGTAAATTACATCTGTTCGTTCATAGGCAGAATTAGAGTTGCATTGCTGTTAGCCGATCAGAAGCAAGACGTTTGTATATCATGGTTAATAATGAGTTAGACTCGTAATCCTGACATTTCTCCCAACCCAGTCCCCTGACAAACTTCAGTCTCCTGAAACAAGAGCATAGGAGCATTTTTCCCCACACAAAACAACTTAAGGCATGAATTCATACAAGAGATCAAAGCAAGTAAATTGAAAAAACATGAGTGAATAAGACATTTTAATGTCGTTTTCAGGTAATAAGCATTTAAACTTGGGCTGATCAAACCTATAGAACAATCCGGGGGAAAAAAATAGAAGTCGAGCCACCGCCAATACCACAATGACAGCTCCCACTCTGGAAGCCATAGGCCCTGTATGCGAAGTGGGAATATAAGCAGCAAACTGAACCTTTTCTCTTAACAAACATGTCTAGGGAGGAATGAAGGATGTGTTCAGTCATTGTCTGTTCTAATAACAATAGAAAACTCCAGATTTGGAAGAAAACATTGTGCAAGATACACAGGCCCTTACTTAATGAAAACTGTCCATGTTATAGACCATATGGTTTATACTGGTTTCCTGGGCATTCAGAGGACCAAGGTGTTCGCCACAAGTGCATAAAGACCATAAACAGAAAAGATTTAATTTCAGCTAAAAACAGCACAAGTATTTCGTATCATGCCAGAACAACAAGCATTCAGAAAATTAAAAAGGTAAAATTAACCTAGCTGTCGCTGCTGGCTAATGATAGCTGTGTAATATTTAAACTTTTCCACTGTTTATAACCTTTCAGTGCAACTTGACCCCAGTGCATAGAAAATACTGTTGTCTGTTACAGCCAGGTGTCTTAATAACAATCTATAAACCACTAAACTGGAGTTGCTGCAAATAAAAAAGTATAACCTCAAGTAATGGAGAGAAAGTGTTTTTTATTTTATTTTTTTTACCCACACCTCAAACAAATAGGGTTACGGCTTTATTACTAGAAGAACAAGTACAAGTAAAATATAGTTAAATGTATCAACACTCTGTCAAGCAATTATCACCTTGCTAACTTCTACAAATGTGACGCATACTATATGCACAGTGTTTAACAGTACAGTCTGTTATCTCCCTATTAATATTTCCTTATTATATTCAAACAACTGAATAATTCCTAAATTAAGATAGGCATTCATTTAATATACCTTTATCAGCTACTGGAGGCCACTGTCTAACTTCATAACTCTCACCGTAGACGGTCAGTCTACAATGACAGCATAGCTGATGGATCACTAATACTTGTTACGGGAGCAGTGGTGGCGCCGCAAGATGGTGAAGTTCATATATTGTTTGCCGAATTCTTCTATAGAGCTTTATGCTAAATAGACTTATTAGCTTGAGAGAAATTTGACCGGTAGAAATACATGGTTCTGAGGGAGTTGAATCATACAAGATAATTGTTGGTACAAACATAGTAATTATCTTAGAAAACTAATTACAAATGTAAAAAGTAAAACGTGAGACCATGAAATGAACTAAAATGACGTATTTTAAAAGAACAGGTCTGGATTCTAGAAATTGACAAAGTTAAAAGAAACATTTAAGAACAACACAAAAATAATCCCTGTATTACTGCTAAAATATTACTCTCTTAATTGTTACAAAAAAGAAACAGTAGACAATGATGGAGGAAAAAAAACAATAGAATGATTCTCCCTTTATGCCGTTTCATCATAGTACATCTTTCATACACACAGCCTTTTCATGACTACATTGTAGATTTTCAATTAAGGCCATCAAAACTATGTATGAATGCATGATGTATGGAATTACTGTATGTACTTAAACAAAAAGGGTGAAATAACTGACTACATGTGTTATATTATAGATTCCTCAAAGTAGCCACCCTTTGCTCTGATTACTCCTTTGCATTCTCTTGCGCTTCAAGATGTAGTCACCAGAAATGGTTTTCCAACAGTCTTGAAGGAGTTCCCAGAGATACTTAGTACTTGTTGGCCCTTTTGCCTTCACTCTGCAGTTCAGCTCACCTCAAATCATCTCGATTGTGTTCAGGTCCGGTGACTTTGGAGGCAAGGTTATTTCACAATTTTTGCAAAAGTAAATCATGATTCCATATGTGTTCATTCATAGTTGTGATGCCTTCAGTGAGAAACTACAACGTAAATAGTCATGAAAATAAAGAAAACGCACTGAATGAGAAGGTGTGTCCAAACTTTTGGTCTGTACTGTACATGAAAAAAAATAGACACATATACACAAATGAAAACATAAGCTCTAATTTCCTGTAGCGGATATAAAGTGATGACAAATTATTAGTACAACAAATAAGTTAAATTCATTCTTAAATTTCCTTTCCAAATCCGCAACCTCAGACACGCTCACACACACTCAAGTGCAAATGTAGAGAAATTGCATGTACTTAGATGAAGAAGTAGCGTGAGAACACATTCTTTTATCAAGAACATGTATAGGTACAGGAGAAGAATTGAAAGCATCCTAATGAGAACTTCAGGAAACTGTAGCAGTCTGAGTTTCTGTATAGCTTTGAAGAAAATCAGATGCATTTTGTGTCTTTCCTTTCTTATTTCTACCATCCCTTTCCCTGATATGTTTTTCCATCCTTTAAATCATTCCTGGTGTTGTTCATTTTTCTTCTGTACTTTATTGTGTCATGTCTGTCATTATGACACTTTTCTCTTCTATATGATCCCAAGTATATTTTCCTTTTCACCATTTCCTTGTCCGCTTTCTTCCTCACTTTCTTCCGCATGTATTTCCCTCCTTTATTTACAGTTTCATTATTCTTATTTTTACATTTTCTGTCAAATTTCCCCTCTTTGTTTCTTTTCTTTCTTGTGTCTTTCCAAAATATTTCCTTTTTTCTTTTTCACTATTGATCTTTGCTTTTTCTTTCTCCTATTACTTCTTGCCTTCATTGTCTTTTTCCTTCCTTATGTACGTCCTTACTTTTTTGTGACTTCTATTCCTTTCTTCATTCTTTATGCCCTTATCATCTAACTTTCTTTGTTGTGCCTTTTCTTGCTTCCTTATGTTCCCTATACCTTTCTCCTCATTCCTTTTTCAGTACTTGCCTTCCTTATGACCATCAGGTCCTCTCTTCCTAGTGTCCATTTTTTCTTTTCTTATTTCTTGTGATTTTTCTTCCTTCATTTTTGTGTCTTTCCTTCCATATTTCTTTCCATTACTGTATATTATTTTTCCTTGTTTCCTTCCTTTTTTGGTCTTTCAATTTTCCTTGCATAATTCCCTCTTCCCATCCTTCCTTCTTTCCTTATGTTCCTCCTTCCTTTGTTTTGTCCTTGTGTACTTCCTTCAGTATGTCGTTATTTTCCCACTTTAATTTGCCTTATCTTCCCTTATTTTTTCCTTGTGGGTTTCGTTGCTATTTGTAGGCCAGTCTCTGATATTTGACAACATGAGGAGCACATTACTATATTACGTTAGTACAGTAATGTCCTAAAATTATTCCTCCTTGCCTGCATCCATTTATCTTACCTGCTGTGTCAGACAATCTGGAATTTATCAGATGAACTTAAACTAACGCTGACTTACATGTGTTTTGGTGCATCTACATGTCTTCACATGTGTTTTATTTCCATTTCTCGGCTGTTCTTAACCCTAAAGTCCACTGTTACTCAAATGTTTGTCTTATTCCAATTTGAAACGAAAAGGTTTTACATTAATTTCAACTCGGAATGTCACATGCTTTCAATTCTTTTCTTATACAGACAGTCAAACAACCAGAAAGTTAAATCCCACAAAGAAAATATTTTCCACGTAATAAATCACTGGGACAAGAAAGCCAGACGCAAGCCAATGCCTCAGCAAGGCAACACTATGCAGCAATTAAACATCACACCTTTCAAACAAAGTATTTCCCTCCCTCTGCAAAGCAAAACGCTGGACATACCAGCATACTAAAACTCTCCTTCTCCATACACGTGTGTTCCGCTGCCTTCACAGTAATGCTGTGTGTGCGTGCAACTGAGCGCTTTAATGTCTGTGAGGTGCGTATCGATCCCCATGTATCGGGCAAGTTGTCCTTTGAGGAAAGACGGGAAATGAAAGAAAAAGAATGAAACGAGAAAGGGGAGAGGCAGATCGATGCAGCACAGAACAGGGAGTGTGAGTGGGGATTGAGGGAAAACACTCTCAAAGACGAGTGCAGCGCTGCACAGGTGAAGAAATGCACGCACACACTCAAAAAGAAACACACACACACACAGGTGGAGATTAAATAGAACTTTGGGTATTTGTTTCCATTTTTGTCTCTTTTTAATCTTTTACTCCCTCAGTGATAACTGTCCCACCCTGCATGGAGATATCCCATATCATTTCCAAATGTCATTATATTTTGGACAGATTCACTTACATCACATCAATTTCTTCTCTCAGGGGTCTCATTCAACTGGCTTTTCCCCCTCTGTGTCTGTGTGCATTATGAGGATAAAGCTTTGGATTAGGTACAAACCCGTCATCTCCTCTCAGTCTGAGCAGTAATGAGTAAACTCCAGACTATTTTAATGTCTGGTATAAATTGTGTCTGCATGAGGAAATCTGTCAGACATAAAACCAATACCTATGCTTTCTCCTATCAAAATATTTTTTTATTTTTTTTACTTTTTGCCATAGCAAATTAGTCCACTATGTTAATCCCTAATTAAATAAATTGAATTTTCAAGATGTTAAGTGCCCGGCAAGGACAGATGCAAGATAAGGATGTTGATTAAACTGCACGCCTTTGTTACATAGTCTGCATAAACCCAATCCCACATTTATTGCTTTGGCTTTACGCTTTACTGACACAGACAAAAATACATCGATAATTTGAGTGTATTTTCTAAAAATCCCCCCAAAAAAAAAAAAAAAAAAAAAAATAACAGTTTTTAACACCACACCCTATAAAAGAAACATCACTTCAAACTGATGACCTGATAAAAATGGTATACTCTCATTTACTCAATAAAATTAGAAATATAAGAAACCATCTTATTTAAGCCAGTGTTTATACTCATAATTCATTAAATGGGAGTAAAGACACAACTTTTCACTAATGGCAGCAATTCTGAATGAGGACATATTTTTTATTTTACGTCTTGGCACAGTGAGCAAGACAATGAGGAGGTAAGAACATCTAAGTGAAAGGAATAAAAAAAATAGAAGAAAAAGCGGCCTCTGCCCTCACCGAGTCTTCATAAAACGTAGGAGACATACATCATATGCCAACTGTCCTAGCAAGCAATGTCAGTTTCACTATCACATATTACACGTGTGAAGTTTGTGACATGGTACTGGGTCTTTAACTCAAGCCGTGGGGTTTGATCAGATGAGCAACATATGTTGCAGTTTGGCCTAGCATGAACCAAAAGATGGATATGTGGGAAAAAATCCCTAATGCCCAGTGTTAATTACGGTGGAGGATCTGTAATGCTGTGGGCCATTTTCTCTCCCTAAGGCTCTTTGTCAGACTGAATTGCATCATTAACTCTTTGACATCACAGGAAGTTTTAAACACTAAATCCCTGACCACAGTTAGATAATTAAAAATGAGCTGCCATTGCATTATTTAGTTGGAAAATTATTTAAAACATGGTTCCCGTATCCAAGACTGGGTGATGCAACAAAGATTTTGCCAGGAAGAATAGTTAAAGAGCCCTCAACCTGCGAGCAGACGAAATACAATCAAAGGGGGTTAAAAATATTCTTTACAAAAGGGTTTTTCCTTTTTGTTATTTCCTACAACAAACAGTATTTTAGTTCTTAGTTCACACATTGGGTTGAGGAGGCTGCTGTATTCTGCCAGAAAGTGCAAATGAATTGTTGGTCAGCTAGCATGCTCTCAATATCTTTATCTCAGTCCTCCATTTCATTCTCAGGCATCTCACTTTTACTTCAGTGTCAGTCTCCCACTCCTTCGCAGGGACACAAAGCCCCACCCACAGTAATGAGTAAACCTCCTGCTGCCCCACCCTGCCCAGACTGCCAAGTTGCTGCCAACACCTCAGACACACAATGCAGCAGGCCCCACCACAGCTTGCACAAAGACGTCATAGACTCAACTGTTGCGCTCGTATGAGTATCCGCATACACCAGTTCCACCCGTCTCCCACTTACTGCTGCCCGTGTCAGTGCCCTGACACCACACACACACACCAAATAGTCTATTCTGATCTAATGTGATCAGAGCAAATAAGCTCTGTGGTGCTGGCGAACCACAAGCTATGCCTGCCAGTCCATGACATCACTGTGGAGTGAAAAGCATTATGGTCCACAGTGTTAGGCGAATGAAGCTGACTGACAGGTGGGATTCATGGGAACAGTCGTTTGGCCACCCCAAGTTGCCAAGACAACGGTAAAGTTTCCCTGTGTTTTGATGTTAAAAATTTGATTCAGAACAGAAAGATGAATGCGGCTGATGGGAAAGGGAAATGATGTAATGGAGGCATATGCACAACAGATATGAATACACTTGTATGAGAGGCTTTGCTGGCAAACATATTTTGCATAAACTCTGTAAATACGATTAGATGCAAACAGATTAGGTTGTAGCAGCTCAACATTGGATCTACTCCACGCAGTGGATTCAAAGGGAAGATGATTTGAGGATGAAAGTGAATTAGAAGAGGCATTTTGACAACTAGCGTTTCCAGCAGGAAAAATCTTAGAGAAACGGGCTAAACTCTTAGAGTAAATAAGACAAGGAGGACCAACGAAGAAATGTCACACAAAGAAATCTGAAAATACAGTGCCTTGCACGATTATCCTACCCTTTTAACATTTTCATGTTACATGAAAAACTGAAATAGGATTTTATGTGACAGAATGCATAAAATAGTACAAGATTGTTAAGTGGAAGGAGAAGTGTACATTATTATTTTTCTTTTTTTTTTTACATACAACAATCTGAATGGTGTGTTTCTTTTTAGCACTCCTGAGTCAGTACTTTACAAAACCACCTTTCCTTTCCATTACCGCCCTGGTCTTTGGAGGTATATCTCTACCAGATTTGCAAATGTAAAAACTTATTTAGCTTCTTCTTAAGCTTCTTTGCAAAAATAGCTAAAGCTGTAGATCTTCAAGCGCTGCCAAATTCACTGTGCTATTTTAATATTTCATTTGAGTGTTTGGTTGTATATGTTTTTAATACTGTACAGCACTTTGGTTGGCCTCGGCTGTGTAGAAATGTGCTTTATAAATAAATTGGTATGGTATGGTAAATATTCTTAATTGGGTAAAGGTCTGGACTTTACCTAGGTCATTATAACAAAAGGATTTTTATTTTGTTCCAGTATTACCTTGTATTTAGCTCCATATTACTTACTATGAATGCTAACAAGCTTCCCTCTCACTGCTAAAGACAAGCATCCCTACACCACGTGCCTTCCGTGTTTAAGAGTGGGGATGTTGATTTTAATGGTGATTTGCAGAGTCAGTTTTTTCATGAAACATAGCGTTTTGCATCTTGGCTTAAAACCGACCAGAGCATTTTTCATCCACACATTTGATTTGTCCATGACACATTGGCTTGTGTCAAACTTTAACCACTAAGCCCGAGGCTGTTTTTGTTTTCTGAATCTGGAAGGCTTTTTACAGCTTGTAAAAGGTCTTAAATCAAATTCAAATTGTTCACATATAATAGGAAGGTCTATGGGGATACTGTAATGTGCAAATTCTCAAGAAAATCATATTGGGCATGAGTAACTGAGGTTGAAAGACAGAAAGGATGAAATATGAATATGAATTCTGCCTGAAAAAAATTGCATTAGCAGCATCTTTCTTCTTGCCAGACATACATACAAGCCAATTTTGTAAAGTGAACATTTAGGTTGTCCTGTTAACTGATGGTACTACGTGAGTTTTTGAGCTCTGCAGCGCCTTAAATACTTTTCAGAGGATAGTTTGAATGGTGCTTTAAAAAATAACCTACCTTTACATTTCTACAAGTTCCCCCCTGACCTCTGTGTCTCCTGCCCTTCAAAGAACAGCTGTGTTTACATGAAATTAAATTATTTTCCAGGGAAATCCACTTACTAAGTGGCAAAGTGAAGTCAACTTTATTTAGAGGTTTTAGAGTAGATGGGACTAAATACAAATACACAACATACTTTTCAGAAACTTGTGAGGCGTATATAGTTTTCCTTCCACCTCTGGTTACTCTGTGTTGATCTTAACCATTTAGGTCAAATAACTCTTTTTTTTTTGTTCTTTTTTTTTGCCGTTGTTTGTAGTTGTAATGTGACAAAATGTGAAACGGTTTTGCAAGGCACTCTGATAAATAAACTTAGGGTGTGTGCATGTTCTGCTTACTCTTAGCAGAGATTGGGATTCTTCTTTTGTGGCTCCTCCTTTCCCCTCCTGTGCTCCTGCACCTCCACTCCCACCGCCTCCACCTGGATACTGTTGTGAAGGTATCTGGCTCTGCTTCTCCCCACCTCCTCCTCCTCCACCTGAAGTAGCAACTGCTGGTCTCCCGCCTCCCAAAAATGACTTGGTGTCTCCCAAAAACGACTTGGTGTCTCCCAGGTAAACCATGCCAGGCGAAGCCACGCCTCTCTTCTGCTGTGAGCCGTCATGATTGGCTGAAACAAAAGTGAGAGAGAGCGGGGAGGGGAAAAGAGAGGGGCTCCCACCTCCTGCTCCTCTTTCTGCAACTCTTTCGGGCCCCATTCGCTCCTTGGGTACCCAGAGTAATCCGTGGGCCTGTTCACCTCCTCTTTCTCCCGGTCCTCTCATCTCTCCGAGTACCCAACCCTTCTCTCGTTCTCTTTCTTTCTCCTCTACTCCCTCGCTTTTTACCACACCGCCAGCCTCCTCCCTGCCTCCCTCCGCCAACCGTCCCTCAGGTGGCGCTAGAGAGTAGAGAAGGCGTAGATCCCCCTTGCTCTCCTCTTTAATGGCTAAAGTAGAGGGGGCTGAGCAGCCATTGGCCGAGAGAGCCGTAGACGGTGTCATTGATGTGGGCAGGGAGCCTAATGAGGGAGAGGAGTCTTGACAGTGGGCAAAATTAAAATGGTCGAGGAGGGCTGAAGAATCAGGAGCAGTGAAATTGCAGTGTCGGCAGCGGCAACATGCGTGGACACGCCTGATGAAAGAAAAAATTTGAAATCTTTAATTTCAGTTTTACTAAGTAAACTAGATTATGGCATTGAGAATCATCAAAAACTAGTAATGAGTCATCACAGCAAAACAAAAATATAGCTGAAGGCAGCTCTGGAAACCTTACTTTATTTTCTTTGCAGAGAGGAGTCAGTTCATCTTTACATCTGCCCATTGAAATAAACTCAAGACCCTCATTCAAAGTAGCTTGACACCAAAATTGCTCACAGAATGAGGAAAAGCCACCCCCCGGAAATGAATAAATCAAAAGAGCGTTTTGGCCTTGCTTGATTTCCTCAGAGCACTCAAGTCTTCACTTTCTGGGAACTTGTGGCCAAAAAGGGACTCAGACTTCCTCTAAATCACCATGGATTACTTGAAAACGGTGAGCTGCATAAATGAATCTGAACATCAAGTACTGAATCAACCGTCAACAGGCCACCTTCATTTCCTGTTGGGCCGGCCCCTGAATGTTTTTCTATATTTCCAAAATAAGACATCAAGGTAGGCTTTCTTCCTAATACAGAGAAACATGCTGGCTGCTTCATGTGTGGGCTGACAAGAAAAAATAATAATAATAATAAATAAATAAAATCAATGAACAACCTTTAACACAAACTGCACCCACACAAGCTCAGACCCACCATGTTAATATAAATTTAAATTTACGTTACATGAGGAGTACTATCTAATAACCTCTACATACTTTATACATAAATGAGTAGTTGTTATAAAAAGGGAATATTTAAAATGTTTACACAAAGGTCAGATTATCTAACTCTTCTTTACTTTAAATGACCCATTCAAGATACTTGAATCTAAAGTTAGCTTTCTCCTGGTTTTGTTTTTTGCTTTTTTTTTTTACCTTAAAATCATTGTCCTACTGGTAGAATAACCTCAATCAAAGTATGAAAGTTTGACATCCCCTGATGGATTTTCTTAAAGTATTGACCTGTATTTAGCTATTATGGTTTTCTTTCAGCACAAGCTTTCTTCTCACCCTTTCTCTATCAAGGCCTGCTTTTTGAAGTGCACAACTAATAGTTGTTGTTTTGGCAACTTCTCCCACCTGAACTATCATTCTCTACAGCTCATCCAGCATAAGCATCAATCTTTTTCCAATCTTTTTCTTGGACTCGCTTTTCCAAATAATGCTCTCCTTCTTTGATCACTACATTTGGGTGGCTTGCAGTTGCTTTTGTAGGTTTCTGCCATAGTATTTCCGTAATATATGGATTGAAAAGGGCTCTGTGAGATGGTCTGAGCTTGGGACATCTCAGTAACTGAATCCTTGACCAGTTTGTTGTGTTTCTTGGTCTTCACTAAGCTGTTCGTTCACTAATGTCTTTACCACAACTCTAAAACCTTCAGAAAACATTTGTAGACTCTGTTGACTAAATAGGTGAAATTTAGATGCAATTGGTTGCATTAGGTTTTATGTAAAAAACATATGAAAATGTAAAAACCATGTCATAATCTTCCTTCCCTTTCACAATTTAGCACTTCTGTCTCCTGAAATTAAATAAAAAATACATTGGAGCATGTGATAACAAATCAAAACCAGTAAAAATTCAAGGGGTCTGAGTACATTTCGGAATGCTTTGTAGTACCCTGAAAATAACCTCTGTTATCCTGTCGAGGCCTATTGTTTTGGCAATTGAGTCATGTTGAACCAAAGCTTCATTTGCTCAGATGTCACCCAGCAGCAGTAATCTGCTAAACACTGGCTGTTGCATTCACTTGGCTTTTCCTCAACAGCCGCTTCTTATTGATGCCCCGCAGTGTGAGTATTTTACAACAGCAGGATAAACACTAAGTATGCCAAAAATGTCAATGAGAGCAGAAAACCAACCTCTATGTAGAGAAGACACTCACAGTGTGAGAAAAAGAGTCAATGATATTATACACACAAAAAAAACAGCACAAACGTGAGGGGTAAATAGATTTTTTTTTCTTCTCATAAGCTAGTCTCCAGTGGGTAAAAAAACATCTAGCTCTCAGAGGCTAAAACCCAATGGGTTTAGAGAGTGTCTTCACACTTGACAGGCTAAGTTTGATGAAAAATAACTCTGGTGTGATTATTCTGTTAGTGAAGATCATTTGAAGCAGTGCGAGTGAATGCTGTCATCCAGACCCTGGAGGACAACCAAAAACTGAACCGAGACCATTTAGGTATGTCGGTCAGTCTGATCGAAACTAAACTAAAAATGTGAAGGATCAAAGATCAACTAAGGTTTAATACCGCACTTTATTTAATAGATTAGTTTGGTCCTCTAATGCTGGGTGTTATTTTGTAAATCACCATGCTTTCAGCACATTTTCTATTAAATGGGCACCATTCATGTATTTTAACTCTAAGATGTTCTAATGCTTTGCTAAAGACTATGATGTGTGTATTAGTTCTGATCCAATTTCTCGTCACATTCAAAAGTGTCTTTTGCCTATTGTAGTAGGAAAAAAAAGCCTATTGTAGCGAAAAAAAGAAATCAAAGCCCCGTTTCACACCCTTAGGGGAGTGGGGCAAGCTGTTTATTGAGTGGGGAATTCCTATACTACTGAAATTGTGATGTGTATTTAGAGATTTTTTTTAAGACTGACACTTAAAAGTTGCACGATATGCTAAAATCTGACTCACTGCACAGCCTTCTGGAGAGATTCTCCAGCAGGTACATGCCTAATGCCTAGGAGTGTTTCAACCCGAACCCCTTTTTATTTTTAATCAGGAGTTGAGAAACACTGGAAATCTAAGTCCATTAATATCTATTGCAAGAACAAGCCTGTGCTCAGAGTGGGATTCCATAAATTACTTATAGCCAGTTCATGAAGTTCATTCAATATGCTAAATTGATGAATGCAATGTGAAAAAGAGTATTAAGCTGCCTTTTGTGGCTACTCTATCAAGAGAACAACACCTCAAAGCAGTTTCTGTGTATCTGCATACCAAGTCAAATAATTAACTTTAAAGCAAGTGCATTGTAATGACACAATGTGCTTTTTTCACTCATCAATAGATGTCTTAGTGTTCACTCTTTCAGCTGGTAACTTTTTTCATTATTACACAACAGTCATTTGTTTCAACCAAAACAAAATTAAATCCCGAATTTGGACTCTAAAACTGGAATTATTTTAGACATGATTGCATTTTGTTAGGGATATGAAACTGTGACTTTATTTAACTTTTATTTGATCTAAGCAGTGAGCTTCAACGGTCAGATTTGTGTGAACTGTAAACAAAAAAATCTCAACTTTTCTCTGTTTTCTCCCAGATTATGTCCACTTTTCCCCTCCTTTGATCATCTTTTAATGTTGTCCCCTCTTACTTTTTTTTGCCCTACCATGCTTTACCCCGCAACATTCATCATTTTCTATATGCTTCAATTTGGTTTTGTTTGGGATCACACAAAAACAGCTTTGTTACATGCCTAAATGTGATACAGAATTGTAGGTTAGGACATACAAAACAAACAAAAAAGTCAAACTGTTTTCTTAAATTACCCAATATTTTATGTTTAAGTCATGTAACCCAACTTAAACCTAATTGCGCCTGCAATCCTGATTTTATCTCTGAGACATATTGTAAAGTCATACTTGATTTCTTCTACAAGTACAAATAAATTGCAGACCAAAGCCCATGAAATAACTGGTGAGTTTCACAATATGAAGACTGCCATCAGGAACAGAGCTAATTTGCATTTGGAAAAAATAAAATTGAGTAAGTGAGGCTCATTACTGTTTCAGATTTCTGAAAGCTTTTCCTACATTTAGGGTGAACGTCAGAGGTAAATTGTACTTGGATGTCAGTCCAGCAACTTGTACTGTCAAGGGAAAACTTTACAAGAATAAGTGAGGAACCCCTGTGCTTCAGGCTCAAGAACTACAGGCTTCAAAAGCCAAAAGCAAGATTTAACACTACAAAATTCAGTAATTGTACTAACTGTAAAACCCACTTATTTTCTTTCGCCTGTGGCTCCTCATTAGAGCTTTTATGATTTTTATGGTTTTGTCTGAATTGTTCATTCTTATCAGCTTTTAGCACATGTATTAATTTTATTGTTGTTTTATTAGTTTGTCTTTTAATTGATGATTTTTATGATTTTTTTAATTTTATCTTCTGTGATGTACTGGGAACTTGTCAAACCTGCATAAGATAGACAGCATAAATAATGGATGGATGGATGAAATTTTATGGTCAGATCCGGCAATTTTGAAGTGCTTTATGAATAAACTTGGCTTGGCAGTAAAACAATTTTCTTTTTCTGCTTAATTAGAATTATAGTCAGTAATATTGCTATTCTTTTTACTATTATTATTTAATTACTCATCACTGGTATAACACTTTGTGTTAATCTGCTTGTATAAGAAGTTCTAACACATTAAATCTGGTTAGCTAAAAAGTGGATCACAGGTATCTTTAAGGGATAGGAACCACCGCCACCCATGAATTGGTAAAATCTTTAAATACTTGGACCCCCACTAAAAATGCTTGTAAATGCCCATTTTTTTAGTTCAAACACCAGATATAGGTTAATATGCATTAAAATACACTGTGTAAACTGTCTTAGCACTATCAAAGAAGCCAATATCTACATCAATTGTATGACACTGTTTGGCATACGATTAATCAGCATAACTGCGTGTGCATAATCAAATGTCTCTAATGGGATTTCTGCAGAGGCTATTGCCATAAGGTTTTGGGCTTTTGAAGGTGCCCAGGTCTAAGATGATGCTTATACTTTCATTAAGTGCCGGTTCTCCTCCCACTCACAGAGGGGGCCACCAAAAATAATAAGGGTCATGAAAAAAAATCATCAATCATGATGGTAATCATCATTACAATATAATTCAAAGTACGTAAAGCATGTTATTAGATTACAAAAAAAAAATCTCATGTGCAGCACTGTCTCCAGTCTCCCCGTGGTGCCCACTCTCACAATGATCTGCTCCGTTATGCCTTAATCTCAAATTTGAGATGAGTCAAACTTGAACTGCATACGTGGCTCTGTTTGTCAAGAGCTGTCAGGTCGTGTCACCAAAATCTGACTGTTTTGCATTAGAAAACACTCCCAGAGTTTACTGTCCTACCAAAAACATGATGCAAGCACATCGGAGAGTCAGACATTATGTGTATATTTATATGTCCTATGAAAAATGTTAAATCTTTGGACCTGTTTACAGACCTGCTTCTCCTCTTACCTAGCAAATGTAATGTCAGTATAAAAAAAACACCTCTGGAAAACTGGCATGGTTGTACAGTAAGACAGATATATGTCAAAAATGATTGCATGAAATAAACTATATGCATTGAGAACTGCAATTAATTATTTTGCTATGTGATGCATGTCTGACCAAGGTCTGCAGCGGATGTGTCGGTCTTAGAGCAAAGGCATTAGGTGAGAGATGGGAGCCTAAACTGAATGACAGAAAGACTCACAACATGAAAGGTCAAACACCGATGTAAACAAAAAAACGAAATAAATAATTCTGACTAATTAAAGCTTTTTTCTTAATCTACTGTTCATTAAAACTTTTTTTCTCTTCCTCATCAAGGGAGGTTAGTGGGGGTGACCTAACCAGAGGTAATCAAGGTTTTTGATATTTGAATTGTCACATTTACAATTGAAGAGTAATTTTAAATTGTATCAATTTGTATTAATGTAGGCAATCTAATAATTTTAGAACAGAAGGAACTGCCGCAGAAAGCAGGACTCGATTAAATTCACTAACCAATCAACGACTGATTACTCACACTTTGACAGATTTTTTGACTACTTAATAATTAGCTGCAGATTTAGGATTAAATAAATAGTGTACATCTGCGGTTAGAGAGAATAATTTTTGACTTAAATTGGTGATAATTTAAGTAGCAAAAATCTGATAACCTACACATTTAGTTACAAACTATATACACTGAACAAAAATATAAAACCAACTTTTGGTTTTGCTCCCATTTTTAATGAGCTGAACTTAAAGATCTGAAACATTTCTAAATACACAACAGACCCATTACTTTTGTGAATGAATGGGACAACAATGGGCCTAAGGATCCCGTCACAGTATCTCTGCACATTCAAAACGCCATCAATAATATGCACCTGTATTCATCGGCAATAACATATGCCTGCTCGTACCATAACTCCAAGTGCATCATGGGCCGCTCGATCCACCCTGGTTGCAAATCAGTGTGTTTTATTTCTTGTGTGATATGTAAATTAATCTGTAAAGGTGCCTGTCGGCGACTGGTGCTTCCGTGCAGAAATAATCGTATGATTTAAAAAAAAAAAGAACTCATCGAACGATTGGTTGTTGCAGTGAATAAAAGACTGAGCTGAGCTGTCATCATCTATCCGCAGCCTACTCCAACCAATCAGACTCGCAGTTACAATGTTTAATTAAATAAGTGTTAATAGGGGTTTGTGTCATAATTTAAGTCCTGTAACTTTTGTCTTGTTTAGTTAGTCTAGGGAGGTAAGATTTTTTTGGGTTAATTTATTTATATTTCCTTTAGGTATGATTACTTTTTCAGGTAATTCTCTTTTTTTTGGCTTGAGATTCACCATGAATCCTGAACCATCACTGACTGTTAACAAGAAACACCTGCTGTCACCTCTCCTGGGTTGCTGGTTCTTTTTCCTTCAGCAGCCTAATGAGGGTGGACGTTCCTGATATGCAGCTGCCAGCAATTACCTGGAGTATAAAGGAGGCTGTAGGATGACTACTCCTCGCCTGATGGTCCAACATGACTGGAAGTACATAGCCAGATCTCTGCAAAAGTCCCTTCCAAGTAATTGTTGGCATCAAGCCCCCTGAGTACCGGCGTACCTCCCTCAGCCTCAGCCAATTTGCACACTCTCGGACATCCAAGACCCACTTGAACCACCCTATCAAAGCCGTTCCAGGAGGACAGCCTTCTCTCCCACGCTAACCCATCACAAGTAAGGCTTCTGTCCTGCCCTGTTTCTCTCAAGTTTCACTGTGTTTCCCTCACAACTCTAACAGTTCTCCCTCCATTCCAAACAAAACCCAGCATGTTCAACCTTAATCAAGCAGACTATCTGTTTAAATAAACTTTTGTTTCCTTACCTGTTTGAGAAGTTGGTTCAGCATGTGGGTCCAGAAATTACCCTCGAATATGACACCTGTTAAGTTTTACATCTGCGTCCTGAGCTGCTTGTAGTCTGTTGGACTATAGATCATTTTTATCTTAAGGCCTGTATGCCCCTAGACAGGTCATATCACCATACCTCCACTGCCACCATGGGTCACTTTGTCCACAGCATTGATGTCAGCAAACTGCTGACCCACACAATGCCACACATGCTGCCTGCAATCTCCCCACAACAGTGAGAACCTGGATTTATCCATGAACAGAACGCTTCTCTTTATGCCAGACACCATCAAATGTGAGCTTTTGACCACTCAAGTTGGTTACAATGACAAACTGCAGTAAGGTGCAGACCTCTGTGAGGATGACAAGCATGCAGATGAGCTGCCCCGAGACAGTCTCTGACAGTTTGTGCAGAAATGCTTTGGTTAGCCAAACCAGTTGTTGAAGCAGCTGTCCAGTTGGTTGGTCTCAGACCATCATGGAGGTGACATATTGGATGTGGAGGTTCTAGGCTTGTGTGGTTACACATGGCTGTGGTTGTGAGGCTGGTTGGATGCACAGCCAAATTCTCTGAAATGCCTTTGGAGACGGCTTATGGTAGAAAAATAAACATCAATTTCACTGGTGAACATTGAGGCAGTCAACAATGTTGGGTCAGACGCACAGCCATCGGGTGGCGCTAACCTACTCTTTTCCACCGGAAGAACTGCCAGAAAAACCTATAAAAAGAGGTGCTTGGCCAGCTGCTCATTCTTAGCCAAACAGCCTCCGTTCGGTGCTGACGCAGGCAAGATCCACATCACTCCTTCGTGGGCGAAGGAGACACGTCTTGAGTTCGGGGAGGAACTCATTCAAACAAAACTGACGGACGACCGATCAGAGCCTGATGAAACCCCACTCTGAGTTTCAGACCACTGAGAAACCGAGTCACACGTGGTGGAGGACCTAAACCATCCGGAATGCATGCCTGAACCGGATGGAGGCCGCATCCCTTCGTGGCAGAGGCCGCATCGAGCTGCCGACGGATAACTGATAAGAGTGGCCGTGAGTGTCGGGTCCAGCCATCACACAGCTGAACCTAGAAAGGACGGAAACGGCGTCCCGATCAGAAGCTACAGAAGCTAATAGCCTGCTAACTAGCTTAGCAACCCTTTGTTAGCCTGCTGGGCAAATGTCGTCTGAGCCCCCTCACCCATCCACAACGGAGAACGCTTGGAAAGCTTTAAACGTTTATAAGGTCTGTTTGGGCAGAGGCAAATTAGTTAGGATTAACTAAATTTAAAGGTCTTTCCCTTTTTCTTGTAGTTGTATTGTTTTCATCTGCTATCTTTGGGTAAAACCAATGGCGCTGGCTGCTCTGCTTTGTGACCGCATACCATGGAGGCCGCCATTGCTCCTCCATTGCTGTAGTACCTCCATTTGGCCGCTAGGCCCCCATTGAAAAGCATTGTACTTTAGACACGTTAAAAACAACTTTAATGCCTGGTGTCAATTTTTTTTAACTTTCTATGGCTACATATTCTTCCTGAGATAATGCTGATCTCGTCAAAAAAATAGGGACCAGGCTGGTTTTCGTAAGATAATTTTTTGAAATCTTGCATAATTAATGAGGGGCCGGACTTTGATTGAAAGGCTGTTTCGTTTTAATTTAATTATATGAACACTACATTTTAATAATTGTTTCAAGTTACTAGTTCTTACCTTTTGAGGTTTGAGAAATAAGAGAACCGTCGGAGGAGCACAGATACGGCAGCAGTCAGGCATGGGGCTATTAGCCTTTAGCTTAGTTAGCCAAGTTTAGCATCACAGCTAAAGACGCGGGAGTAGAATGGCCGTGATTACGACCGAACTACACGCCCATACACGCCCTGCGAGGACAGAGTCTACAGTGAAGATCCCGCCCCTATGCTCTTTTTAGGAACATGCTTCCTCAGAGCTGGGGAGGAGGAGTCTGTGAATCCGCCATGAATTTCCCCATGAAAATGTCATTCTGGTAAATGGGGAGAAGTGAGGAGGCGCTGTCTATTCTTTTTTACAGTCTATGGGTAAAACAGGCATACTGGCCTGAAGTTTAGGCAGTGTTTTTTTAAAGACTTTTTCCGACAAAGAGTCATTTAAATCCTGCAATTTGAGCTACTCAATCAAACAGGAGTTTTCCTTTATTTGTGTATTGTTTAATAAATGTATTTTAGCCACTCTAAACGCACCACGTACGTCGCAGAGAGCTAAAGCTAACCAAGCTTGTTGGTTTAAGCCGGCGTTTCATAAACAAAGATTGCTATTAACAGTTCAAACAGAAGTCTGTTTGAAATAGATTGTTTAAGAACAGGAAACTAATCTTATTAGGCATGTTTGAAATCACAATATTTATATCAAATACTGGAAGTAAATTGTTTACTTCGGTGACCAATTCATGAACAGAAGTAATTTCCCAAAGATCAATGACTTCTTATCCAGATAATTTTTAAACAAACATTTCTTAATCCAAAGAATGTTAATTTTCCAGACGTTGTCTTATTGGTTTATACATAAATCAATGGTGCTAAATTAGTTAAATTAATTACAATTAGTGAAACTAATTCAGCTTTCATTCCAGAATCTGCAGATCAAGCATACATATTCATCTTTTTGTGTTATTTTAACTATTCATTTATTTTAATCAGTAGTGTGTTCTTTTTCTAGCTTGGTGTTAAAAATTGTCTTATTTTTGTAAATAAATTTAGTATGTTGGAAAGTAAATGTCTTTTCTTGTTCAACACACAAATATAGCAAGGTTTATGGCCAATAGACTGTAAAGAATTAATTCCTACAGATTATGAGACTGACAGACATTTGGCTATTAAAAGAGTTCCTGATAAAGGTGGTTCGCCAAGTAATATTAATTTTCCATAAATTATTAATCTTATTGACTGCCATAAGCAGTCCCTTGACTATTAATAGCTAATTAACTACATTCTTGGTAATATCCCCAACAGCAAGCTAACTGCATGCTGCCTCAAAACTTGCAACATTTGTGGCATTGTGCTGTGTGATCAAACTGCACATCTGAGAGTGACATTTTATTGGCCCTGTCCCAATACCCACACTTGCACCCTTGTACACTTCAATTGCGCGTTCCCATTGAGGGGCCCAAGTGCGTAGGGTGTCCCGATTCTCCAGAGCGGAGAATCCGGCCCCTGGCCCCGCCTCTTTTGCACCCTCGGTGCGGACTTCAGTGAAGGGTATTACCCACAATCCATTGCTGCGTGTGAAATTCTGTGACAAAACGGCAACAAACGGTTACAGCTGCTTCACCTACAAATTTATTTTCAAGTTTAAGGGCCTCAGTTAATTCTTAAAATTGCCTGGGACAATATCAATAAACTGGAGTCTGGTTTGAAGATTGCTATAGATTAAAAATGCATTAATATATTAGCTATGTTTTCATCTGATTGATGTTTCATTACAACATCCACTGCAGTGTGTCAAAGGATTTAGGAAATCGTATCTTCTTTCAAATAGTAAAAGTTAAAAGTCGTAAGCTGCATGTTTTTTACTGTTTTTCAAATAACCCTTAAAACCATCATCAGGCTGCTGGCATGGAAGAATCATTAAAACCAAAATCGTCACTCAAACAATGATGGCCTGTCGATCCGTCCAGGCAGTACCCCTTCTGTTGCCCGTTGACAGATGCAGATAGGAACCAGCCCTCCCTCGTGACCCGTTGAAGTTAAGCGTTATAGCAGATGGGTGGCTGGATGGATGGATGGATAATGATCCTGAAACGCTGTAGATCAGCTGCACGCTTGAAAAAAAATGCACAAATAAAATTAAAGTAAAAAAGGCTCGACCTGAAGTGTCATTAACGTGGTCGGGTTGTGGGTGAAAAGATTCATCCTGAATTTAAATGTATTATTTAAATATTTACCTATAGCGGAGCTTCATGCGTTTCAAAACTTTCATCACTAAATGCTGATGGGGAAATGTCCACAACAACCCTACCTATTGAATAATTTATTATTGTGTATATGAGCAATTAATGAGCTGTTGGACATATCTGTTGAAAAATATTATTTACTAATGACGTTGTGTGTATTTTCGGACATGATAGGCCAAAAATAATATTCCCTGTGCGTTTTTAGCAAGTCATAAAACAAT
Source organism: Apricaphanius iberus (assembly GCA_028564705.1). Taxonomy (NCBI): domain Eukaryota; kingdom Metazoa; phylum Chordata; class Actinopteri; order Cyprinodontiformes; family Aphaniidae; genus Apricaphanius; species Apricaphanius iberus. Next base: position 1,154,134 of record JAPXFQ010001662.1, read on the forward strand.
GTAAAATTCTAAATAATGAAAGAATCTATTTCTCTGCATTTTAAATAAAATTGTTTTGGGGTACTTATTTCTGGTGAAAAGATAATCTCCTTGCATTCCAGTGTCTGTTCATTTAAAGAAGCAGATATGACAAATATACATAATACAATAAACACATTCTATAATCAAAACGCTTTCTTTATAGCCAATATTTTCTGTAAATAAATGACACATATATACAATTGGTGCCTTTGATTAAAATACAATATGTTCTATAACTTTGGACTTTATGCTATAGAATTTGCTTGATATTTTTTTTATATTTTGTATTTATCAAACTTAGATGATTTGGTTTCAGTTTTATCATATTAAGCAGGAAAATAACACGAGCAGCACCGCCATTTTGCTTATCATGGAGATACGGTACAGGGTGTCGACGTAATCCTCACTGTCCCAATCGTGCAGTTATTCACTCACTTGTTCACTACGCACTTGAACCCTTGTCTGCACTTCAACCAAGTGCACTTCGTGGAAGACCGTAGGGTGTAGTGTGGGTATTGGGACAGGGCCATTGTGGCCAGTCTTAAGACACACCTGTGTGATATTCATGATGTCTAACAAGCACCTTAACGTGCCACACCTGTTGCTGAGGGATGCATTATCTCAGCAAATGAAAAGTGCTCACTAACACAGATTAAGACAGATTTGTGAACAGTATTTTTTGTATATAACAAATCTTTCAGATCTTTGAGGTCACTGCATGAAAAATGGAAGCAAAGAAATATGTTGTGTTTATATTTTTGTTCAGTGAAAATGTAAGACAACTTTTCCTTGCATATATCCACTGTTAAAAAGATAGAGATCTGCCGCTTGCGAGTATGTTGTCCAGAATTCTTCCGAAATCTTGTACATGAGACACTCCCACATCTGCCAGACAGGCAGGTAAGGGGGGATCCTAACACAGTAAAAGGCTGCAACTGGCTGTTCTTATGGGAATCTTTTTTTGATAGATTAAATTACCTGTACTTTTTGCATTAAGTTTCAAATATTTACAACTGCACAAAGTGGTCAGGGGTGTGAATTGCAATCTGTCAGTGACATATGGCCCTCAGATTTGCCTGTTAGTGTTTTTAAAAAATCTGTCAAAGGAGTAAAAATATTCAGTTTCACGACCCCTGTCTAATCCAAGAATAAGTAAATTAAAATCACAGATACTCCATGGGTTTATGGATACACAAAAACACAGAAAAGGAAGAACTCCTCTCCTGTTTAATGATTTTTTCCATTTAAGGAAAACCCAAACAATGTGGCAGGAAATGTTTAAAATAATGAAGTGATTCGGCTATGATGTCGAAAGTTTAACGTTTTCTCAAGAACCACTCAGCTCTTGCACCAGGTTGAAAGTTGGTATCTATGGTATCAAAAAGGGCCCTAAAACTAGTTTCACAAAGGAGTTGTTGCTGAAAATGAGATTGGTAGTCTGACGTTTCCTGTGTGAGTAACTTAACAAAATGGGTCCTATGCAAGCACAGCAAATGCTTAATGGCCTTTCTGATTTTAGGATAAAACATTTTTATTTGTAGCTATATAGTCACAGGTATGGACATTTTCCATTTTTGACGAGACATTAAACATATGCAGAATTTTGTTTTATACTGTATGTTGTCCAAAAAAAGAATTAAAAGCCAACAATTTGAAAGGGATTTGTGGGATTTCCTGCTCACCTGTAGTGTCTAAAAAGCTCTTCTTCAACCTGTGTGACAAAGTTACACTTTGTGCAAGAGTGATCACTCTCTTCTGCTCCTCTTCTCCCTCCCTCCTTGTCTCCGTCGGCCTCCTCCTCAGCCTTGACTTGTGGAGGTGCCCCCTTTAGTTTGATCAGGCTGTGACAGCTCTCATAGTGTTGCAGCAACACATCAATGTCCGTGGTGGCAAATGCACACTGGTCACACAAGTGAGTGACACCTAGAAGGCCAATTAGTATTAAGAAAGTAAAAAATCCCAAAAATGGAAGATTTGTATTAAGAAAGCATCAGCAAATGGTAATGATTAACTGCAGCTATGCCTTTAAATACCTTGTGCAACAACAGGATGTGCAGGGTTAGAGGGGTGAAAGGTGGAACCAGAAATCACACTCGGGTCACTTCTTGGGTTAGGAGGGGTCACGCTGGGTGAGGTGGCAGCATTGGGTTTTGAACCGATGGCATCCTGCTGTTTTGTGGGCTGAGGAAACTTTGAACAGCATTTAGGACAGGTTGGCTTTCGACAAGCAAACGGGTGGGATACCTATCGGGAGAAATGTTTGCATGCAACAGTTATTCGTCTTTATTGGGTTGATGAGTTTGAAGCACATAAAAAAATTAAAGTGCAAATCCGCAGCAGCAAAATTAGTTTGAATTATTGATAAAAGCCTAAAATATTAACCATCCCTTTTTTGTATTTTTAGCAGCTGCAACAGCACTGTTTGGCAGCTGGCAGAAAGGAGGGCATGAAGTGTACGTGGGCAGACTAAGAAGCAAGGGAATTTTAACAAAGCGGGAAATCAGAACAATTAACTTTACACTTGTTCATGTATTCCATTTTATTTTCATGTGCTTGCAGAAAAATTTTTGATTTTCACCAGCAATTGTAGAGAAAAGAAGCGAATGTTTCAGTTTTTCAGGTTTCTCACCTCTCCCAGGTGTTTCTGGGGCTGGCAGAGCCCCTGGGGACAATACACGCAGTGCTGAATGCAACAGCGGTGGATGGAGTGGTTGTGCTGGTAGTGCAGCAGCAACGGAGCAACGACGATCACGTCCGCACTGTGGGCCATCGAGTAACGGAAATCACACAACTGACAGTTATAGCTGGTCACGACAGCTTCTGGATCGGTGCTTTTAGGGTCTCCTGGGAGCAAAACATAGAGACCTTCTTTTAGTATAACAGTAAAAAAAAAAAGATATACTGTAAGTTTGTGTGTAAGCATAAAAAATACAAAAAAGTTCAAGAAGCTAGGAAAATTTTGCATGGCACAATAGTTTGATTCTCCATGTAGATGAATGTGCAAAGTAATATCAGAGTTCTAATTAAAATTACACATAATATAAAAAAGAATGTTACAATAGTTATTTAATAATTGCACCCAAATTCCACCAAACTTACTTCACACTTCTTTCATTACCTTGGCTGGTGGTGAAGTGATCTTTACAGGTTTTGGATGCCACGGGATCTTGTTCTCCTCTATCTTTTCTTCCTCCTCTCTCCCTCTCTCTGTCAATCCCAGTAACACCAGAGCTGTTAGGGCTTATAGCGCCACCAGCAGTAGCCCTATGCCTTTGTTCATAGTGCTCCAAAAGCTTTGCTGAACCCTCTGACCACTCGCAACTCCAGCTGCAGAGCTTACAACAATAACACGCCTGTATGGCTCCTCGGCCAGCCTCCCCTGTCCAGCCCGACGAATCAGAACCTGCCCTAACTGGGACGAAGTACCCAACCATGGAGTCGTCGTCGGCTCGAATCGCCACCCGCTCGGCAGCATCTAACAGCACACTCCTCTCTTTCACCTGGCTGTCGTGCATTGCCAAGTTATTGCTGCCCAACATGGGTGTGGTTGGGGGAGACTTGACTTTGTTAGGATGCGAAGACAAAAAGTGTTGTTCAAGTTCCGAGGAATTACTGCCCATGTACGTGAAGTTGCAAAATTTGCAGCGGAAGTACTTAGTGTTCCCTTGGCAGTCAGATGTCTTGCGACCGATCCCGATAAAGTTGCCACGCAATGTCACCTGGTGAGAAGGGGAAAAGAGAAGATGAAAAATATTAGATTAGATTAGATCTGAGTTGGGCGTGAATACAGCTGCAGTTTAAAAAGAAAATATTCAAACCATTTTTTTTGCATTGTCTTTGAAATTTTTGTTGATCATTTACATAAAACTTCAAATAAAGACTATAAATTGTGTGGTAAAATTGCAATGAAATTTGTAAAAGTTTAAGGTAACACTTTTGCATGGCCTTGTTTGCCTTTTGCTCGGTTTACTACTAAATAACACAGAAGCTAAGGTTATCCCCCATGCTGGTGGCTGTGTCAGAAACAGGAGTCATATTTAAGCCAGACTGAGTTTTTAGACCTATAATTTGAAGCAAGGAACCAAATGTAATTAACATATTCAGGATTTATTGGTTATTATAATTATTAGCCTGTAATTTTTGGTGCAATACATTCATACTAAAAATAATGAGCTGACAGTATATCAAACGGGTTTCCTCCTTGATATAATTTTGCACACTGCTTTAATTCAAATTTAGATGATTATTCTGAGAAGTGGTGCAAAAAAACGATACGGAGCTACATTCTATCTGATAGAAGCACAATGTAATTCAGTCTCAGTTGCATTTTTTGAAAATGTCTGTAAATTATTTATTGCACAAATAATGACCAGGAACTGCCCATCCCTGGAACTAGCCTTAAAAAAGAGGATTACTGCATTTGCGCAAAAATGACTGGATGTCACATTTGACTATAATACTTTTGTAGTTTCATCTGCCTGGAATTTTGAAATCTGTGGTTTATATTCTTCATGTCTAAAGAAAATACCACAAGCTTAGAAGCAAACGAAGCTAAGGGGAAGTAGGACATGTCGAGGGAAAGTGTACAAATCTAGAAGGAGGGGTTGGGGAAAAAAGAGGTGAGAGATGGATTAAAAGCAAATTGAGCACTTAGAGAAAAAAAAGATTACATACTCAGAAAGTAGGAGGAAGGAAAATATTCAAAAGAAAAAATGAAGGAGAGACTGAAGGACAGACAAAGACGTTTAAAATAATGGAGAACGGAGAAAAAAGAAGGTTAAATAAGTCTGACAGCTGTTTCATTAGACTCCCTAACAGTCGATTATAACTACAGATTCTCTGTCTATTCACTACCTTCTCTCTTTTCCTCTTCCATCTCCATTTCTAACTCATATATTTTTTTCACTTTTACTCTCCTCGATTATTTTTATTGTATAATTATTTTTCATTGGTTGACAGGGATCCTGGTCTTAGCAAATGAGAACATGGAATTTTCCAAACTTGGGTTGAGAGGAGAAAAATTAAGTGAGTAATGTAGAGAATAGAGATCCCTTTCATTCCTCCCTTTTTTCCTCTAATACTTTCACTTTTCTTCATAATGATGATTTAAACCCACTGGATTTTCTATTTCAGACTCGCCTGCGGAATGACTTCTTTGCCTTTCTGAGTCAGTTATGCGACTTCCCGAAATTACCGGCTGTTGGATTAAATTAGATGAAACTCATCGAGCATTCCTCTCAATTACATTTACAAAATCACTTTATTTAAATATTTTAATGTGAAGCCTCCTGGTTTCCGTTCACGTAGACACAAAGATCAAACTGTTGACTCATAATTCAGTGTTTCCCAAAACACAAAATGGGCAATTAAGAAAATCAATAAGAACGATTTAAAAACATATTTGATACACAGACAAAATGAAGCAACAAGCTCCATGATGATAAAAAACGTGTATTGATCAAAATAATGCTATCTATATGGTGTATCAGGAAAAAATAGCTTGGTCATAGGCCAAATAATACACTCTTCTATAGGAGGCACTACAAACCCGACATAAAGTCCCTCACCACCACCCACAACACTTTAATGGTTATGATTAGCAGTCACAGCAAATCAATGTTGAGTGGAGGGCGTTGCCATTTTTTTCTTTCTTTTTTTCCGGACCAAGTCTGCAGCTGTTGATTTCCTTGATTAGAACCCCCTTGATTTAAAGCACAGCTGAACCAAACAAAATCAACTTTTCTAACCTCCAGAGGATTGAGGTACAGGCTGCACACTGAAATTACACTAAACTACGATTCCCAGAGAAGCTAACTATCACTTTGTACGAGGATTTTCTTCTTTTTTAAATCTGTATCAATTTGCTTTTTCTTTGCTAAGCAAATTTCAAGCAGGTGCCATCATTTAAATTTCATTAAGTACGAAAGCATAGAAAAGTATGTTAAGATTTCATCCTGCATGTATATATGTGAAGGAATTTGTATGTTTTTGCCTAATACTCTATGTGCAGCCTGTCTGCCAGGTGGCCTGCATGTCTTGTAAAACTTTATAACTTAAAGCTCAATCCTCGCTGTCCCAATAAATCAGTGTAACAAATAAGCAGCATTTTGCTCCCAACAGTTTATTATTTGAATCAGTTATGTGTCTAAATTAAGAGTGGATTAATCGAACAAGTTAATTATGTTTACCAGCTTATTACCTACCAAGAATTATGTCACAATGGACTATCATCTTAGCCAGGAATGCCCAGCTCCAGTCCTTAAGAGCTTCTATTCTACTTTTAGATGCACCCCCTCTCAGACACACCTGAATCAGACGAATAACATCCTGATAAAGGAATTCAGCCAAAGGAGTACTGTAACGTCTAAGTCACACCGGGAACGGAACAGATGCGGTCCAGTTTCCATACTGCTGCCGTACGGATGAAAATTATTGATAACAGAGCTATCTGACAGAGAGCCTATATGCTTCCATCCGTTCATAGTGTATGATAGTTCACGTTATTTTTAAAAGTTTGTATTTAAACAAGTATATCTCTTTTGTCAAATTTCTAATCATTACTGTCACATGAACCACCGAGATTTGGTGTGTGCGAACTGAAGTCTGTGCGACATGCTACGGAAACCGGTTCACAACTGTATTGCACCCGGTGTGAATGAGGCATTGGATAAGGGATGTATCTTAAGGTTGCAGAATAGTGGTTCTCGATGATCGGACTTGGGATCCTAGATTTAAGTAATATCACCTTCAACGAAAACAGTCTGAACTGTTGAGTTTTATTTATAATTTTCTTCCTAAAATTTCACCAAGATTTGTATAGGCATGTTGAATCTTGTTGTTTTCATGCAGGTAATTTTACGCATGGATACAACACTGGAAGGCAAAAAGAGCTTCCCCACCCGCTGTCTAAAGTTGTGTTGTCATAGTTGAACAATTAGGCTAACAAAATGAAACCTAGAAATGTAGGTATTACAACTTTAGATCATCTAAACCATCTTTGTGCAGATGATTGAAAAAGATACATTGCAAAGCTAACTGTATATAGCGCAAGGCTTCCAGACCAGCGCAAGGCTTCCAGACCAGTTTCAAATAGCTAACAAGCTATGAAATGAAAGCCAACAGAAATGGCCACCGCCAGTTTGGTATGAGGTTAGTTAAAATTATTTGATCAACACAGCTGGGCTTTACACAGCAAAAGAAATGAAGGCATACAAGTGATTAGGAAAACTCCCAGTGCTCGACACTTCATACACCTTTCATACCGATTAACAACATGCCTAGGCAGTTTAGCCAATGGTGTGAAGCTAAATATGGAAGGAGTTTAGGCAGGAGTTTCTGGATCATCAGATGGCTGACCTGAACATAAAGAACATACTAACTCAACATCGTCAGTATCAACATTGTCGTTGTTATACAAGTTTTTATAGAAAGCAGTTTCATTGTCATAAAAGTGTCGTTTCTGCTAAAACGGTTTTTATCAGTAACTCTTCAGTCTCACATACCTGTACATCGTACGTTCCGTTCATCATAACTGTTCTCTGCTGCTGATTCTGTGCATCTGCTCTTGTCTTTCCCATCTCTTTGGTTTGACTTCTCTGTCCCTGTCCTGTTTGTAAATCTGATAAAACAGCAAAAAGAGTTTGGATGAGTAAACATACATTAAAAAGATTCAATGTGCATTGATCTGAAACACTATAAATCTGGATGTGAACTGGACCCAAAACGAACCTTAAATACTTATAAGGGGATTATATAAACAACTCTTATTGAAGCAGGAATTACCCAAGTTTGTATGTTGGGGGGCCATGTTGTGGAGGGCTAGGATCTGGGTGTCAAGCGCAGCATCCTGTCGTGTGCGGTTGTGCAGACCAAGGTGATACTTCCTAAAGTGCTTCACCAGGTCAGCAGGGTCGTTGCCATAGTAGCCATAACCACACACATTGCACTTGAAGTCTTGGAGTTTGGGCGAAGGGCTGGACGAGAGTGCCGGGGTATCATTTGTTGACTCCTCCCTCCCTTCCTGCCTGGGAAGATCCCGAGGTGCTGAAGAGAGAGGAGGAGTGAGGTGGTCAGTCTCCCCCCCTTCTGCTCCCCTCTCCCTGTTCTCTGCTTCCAACTGGCTCTCAGGTCTCTCACACTGTGCCGCTAATACTTGTTTTGCCCTCGCCCCTCCACCTGCAGTCCTCCCCCCTTGCTCCTCATCTAGGTAGACCTCACCAGCAGAGGAGATGCACTCACTCTCTGCCTCATCCTCCTCCTCTTGCTCCTCGTTTCCTCTGATCCGTTCAGACGATTCTGGTTCGGAGGGTCGGTTTATCCGATCTGCTTCAGCTGCCACTCTCTCCTCCTCATCTCCTTCTTCTTCCTCCTCTCCTGTAGGCTTTCTCCCCTCTTCTTCCTCCTCCTCCTCACCTCCCACACTCCGGATAGGGGGATTCTTCTTCCTCACCATCTCTAAAGATATAAAAAGGGACAAGATGTTTTTTGAATATATGGAACAGGTTTTAAAACAATAATGAAATGTATTGATGTACTCTGAATAGTTTCCAATTTACCCTAAATTATTTAAAAATAACTGAATCAATAAGTGAGAATCATCTCAGCAGGCAGTGAAGCAATTTGTTTCTGGTACATTTTTTTTTTTTTTGTCGATTCAATATGTGAAGTTTTTTTTTTGTTTTTTTTTTATCATGATGGAAACCATCCATGAGAATCTTCAGCACGTGACCACATCAGAACAAAAACCATATCAGAGAGCCTGAGACAGCAAGGCCGGGGAGGGAGGGAAGGAGTCACCATCAGCGAGCCTATGGCCACTGCAAGACCACATCAAACCAAACATCCCCTATCAGAAAGATGGATGATCGAGGCTGCGGATGGCAATTTATCCCCTTCAGCACTCCAAAGTTCTCCGCTTCCCCTCTCTTTTTGCCTGTCTTTTATTCATTTTCAAGCTGCAAACTGTTCCATGTTGCCTCTGCAACACCATCCTCTCCCTTTGTCTCTCGTGTGGTTGACTTCACTCTTCTTTGTCTTTAAAAAAGTGCATTTCTACTTACCCCATCTACTTTGATGTTTCAAAATAAAATCCAATAATTTCAGTGGTAAATTGAGACCACCTGTGTGTAATTTAAATTCCATAGAAAATGCTGCTGCTCTGTGAAGGCCTCCGAGCTCTTTTGAAGAGCACTATGAAACAAATAGCACAATGAAGAACAAGGATTACAGCAGAGAGGTCATGGATAATGTTATAGAGAAATTTAAAGCAGGGTTATAAAACCAAATCCCATCTCCCAGGTTGGGCAGGGAGAGCATCACTAGGAGAATCGGCCAACAGGTATATGCAAACTGGGGGAGCTGAGGAGAGCCACAGCTTGGGAGGAAAAATGTCTAAGGGACAACTTTAATATTTTGGCCTTCACGGAAATGTGGGAAAGATAAAGCTATTGCTAAAAGAAAGCCATAGTAACTAATGTTAGCAGTTTTTCTCCAGCCATGTAGGACATACATCAAACTTGTTGAAGAAAAACAAAAGAAAGCAAAATGTTGGAAAACGTACCAGGGACCTCAAACCAAAAACATAATCTCTATGATGAAACATCTGGTGATTTTCTTCAACAACAATAGAGAAGCTTTTCAGAGTTGATGGGAAGATGGATAAAGTGGACTATAGGGAAATCTCGACAGAAATCTACTAAAACCTGAATTCAACTGGTGGCTAAAGATTTCCCTTCCAGTGGAACAACAACCCTAAACATACAGCAAGAGCTTCAATGGAATGGTTTATATCAGGGGATATTCAGGTATTAGAATGGTCACCAATGGCTGGACCTAAAAGCAAGTTAGAAACCATGGAAAGATTTAAAAACTGCAGTTTACTCTGTCTCTACCAGCTCTGATTGACCTTCAGTACATTTTGAATGGGCAAGAGAATTAGACTCTTTAAGCGCAATAGAGGTAGAGATACGCCCTAAATGACTTTGAGTCAAAGATGTAGTGGACACATGTGCTTTAGCCAAATGCAACCAAAGATGAACTTCTTAGCCTACATGAAAACTCTTTGATGAAAAACTAACAGCAAATCACCCTGAGCACACAATCCACATGGGAAAACACAGCTTTGGCAACAGTATGCTCTGGAAATTATTGTTATTTAACAGTTACAGAGCTGCTCAGAGTTGATGGAATATAAGAGAATTCTTGAAGATAATAGAAAGGTAAAGGGGTGTGAAAACATTTGCAAGACATAATAAGAGTAAAATATGGCTCTTACACACATTTCTGTTTCCTTGGTTTTACTACTTCTCTGTATTCCCTTCTTCCACATGCAAGAATAATTGTTACAATAATTGAAGTAATTTCATGAATAATATTGTTCTTTCAGTTCTTGCCCGCCCTGTTTTCTTCTCCTCTCCTCTACCATTCATCCTCTTTTCCCCCTTATAATCACTTTACAAAAGCCACCAAATAACCAGACATGTGTTTTATGTTAAACTATAATCTTTCTTTTGTTTGAAAAGAGAACAATTGTGGTCGCGTTGTTCACAACAGTCCTGACAGAGAGATATTGCATGTTTTGGGTTTTTTTTTTTTTTGTGTGCAAGCATGTTTGTTTGTGGCTGTCCTCTTCATATTGGCTCGTAAACACGGCAAACCCATTGACCCATGTCGTATGCGTTTATTTGATCGCAAACATGCCCAGACGCCCGATAAATGCCAAAACTTTATCACTTTCAGATCAATGCAATATGGTGGGGGGGTGAGTAATGCATATTTGATGATCCATCTGTAGAAGAGATAGTATGCACAATGAAAACAACTCTGCGATCAATCTGAGGGTGACATTTTTTTTTGCCATCTACAAACCTGAAAACTTTTAAACACATAAGAGAAGATAAAAAAAAACACTTCTAGGAAAAGACGTTTGGGGTATGTAGCTAAAAGCTGCTTTCGGGATGATCGCAAAAAAACGCTTGCAAATACACAGAAAATCAGGACAGAATTTTAAAAACCCTGTAATGCAACCTAGGGCGATCAAGAAGAAAAATGGGAAAAAATTGACTGCAGAATTCCATTTTCTCTTTGCGGCCTTTGTAGCGTTTTACAATTTCAGCCTCCTGTCTTTCCCCCCTCTGCACAACTATTAAAATAAAAGCAATTTATGTCTGCGAGGGCCCACGCCTAGACCAGCCCTGGCACTCACTTCTTGTGTGTGACTGTGTGTGTGTGTGTGTGTGTGTGTGTGTGTGTGCGTGTGTGTGCGTGCGTGTGGGTGACACAGGCAGTGAGATCAGGGAGCGAAGGAAAATCTCATCTGATGTTCACCACACCCAGTCAGAATTCATCATTCACTTACACACACACACACACACAGTGGAAAACTACAGATCGTTGTGGTGAAGCAATGAAGCTGAAATCCCAACCTAAGAGGCACTGACTAACCTAAGTGTGTTTCCATCTGCCCTGTGCGAGCGCTGAGATGTTTCAGAAAGTTCATAAAAGCACTAATGATGACAATAATTACACTTGTGAGGGATTTTTAGTAGAGTGTAAAATCAATACAACAGGAAACAATGAAAATATTTCTATTATACAACATTTGCTTTAAATTGCAGGCTGGATTTTTCTGAGGGGGAAAAAAAAGCCAGAAAGTTTGCACATAGTCTGAGTATCTTTACGTCAGAGCTCGACATCTCTGTGCTGCAGGCTGTATGCACAGACTGGAACGATTACTATCAGCTACAATTAGGTATAACCCACTACAAAATGCCGCATAACAACTCCTGCTACTAGCTACAATTAGCCCTCACACACCACAATAGCCCCTATACCACAACGAAGACAAATGTGACAGTTGATCATTTCCATCAGCAGCAATTAGTTCCCACACAAGCGAGGCTTTTATCTGAAATTGCCAATAATGGTCTCAGGACAGCTGCTGAAGGACCCGGCAACAAGCGGCGAGGATCAGTGAAATACTGCCGACATGGCCATTTGGGTAAACCTCATTGGAGGATTTCAATTTTACTGCGTTAATTTATTTTGTCGGCTTTGGAGTTGGAAACATTTTTATTACAGTCACTTTCCAGTTGCTTTATAGAAAATGAATAAAAATCTAAAAAGCCTCTTGAGAGCATGTGACATTAAAAGTCAATGATGGATGTTGGGTTAATTTGGCCCCACATAGCTCCTAGGTGTCATGTCATCCAGTCACTAAACATTAAACAGCAGACTAAATACTTTGCTTTTATGGCATTTATTGCATTATTATACCAGTGTGATGACTTTGAGCAAAAATATCACTATATCTATATTACAACGAAAAATATGTATAAAAAAATCAACTGCAGCTGAAATGAGACTCACTGTAATGATACTGGTTATAATTATAAATGAAATTATAAAACTAGTTTAATGAAATATATGATAAAAAGTATTTTGTACTAATACACAAGAACAGTAGAAGAACAGAGATAAGTGTGTTGACAGATATTATTTTATATGCTTTTATCATATGTTTAGTTTCTTTACCACCAAATCATGTAAAGCACCTTGAATTACCTTGTGTTGAAAATGTGCAATACAGATAAAATTGCCTTGCCTAGTCAAATGTATCTTGATTTTAAACACAGTTTTTGCAGTTAACTGGTATAAAATATTTATAAATTGCATATTCTCTGTTGTACAAAACATAATAAAGAATAGAAAATAAACAATAAAACCAAATGTTATCATTATTCCTACAATCAGTCATCCATTTTAAGGGCCTGTTTGCTTTGTGTAGCTTCAAAAACAAAGCTCAAACCACAAGAATCCAACCACACAATGTATGCTGAATCATTAGTGACACAAGCTCAGCATTAAAATTCATGTACCCTATAAGTCATCAAAGTAGGTTTTTCTCATTCAGACTATGTTAGATGCCACTAATGAAGAAAAACAGATTACCTGCACATCTCTAACACTTCACCCAATGACTCCGAGCTAATTCTCTAAATGCATTATATTGAGTCTCAGTAATGGATAGGTCTGATAGCGACTCTCATCACATCCACACGCTCCCTCTGCCTCCAGATATTCCCCTCCCCGTGGGACCACTGCTGTTAGCATAAACAAAGGATTAATGAGCAACATATGAAGAAATAATGTTTACGCCGTGGTCTGGTTTTTCCTAATGTTTCTTGATTTGGGTCATTCTTTGAGAGTTTTTTTTTATCTCTCGCTTTTTATATTACTCTCATTGCGATGCCATCTTTTTCTCTCCCTTTATTGTCCATTTGATATTGGTTTTGAAAGATTTAAAAAAGATCAATGGAGGATAAAAGTTAATGGTACAAACAAAAGAGAACGAAAACTTGATTACTATAAAATCTTAGCAGTATTTCTGTCAGGATTAGATTAAAAGGATAAGAGGAGCCAAAAAAGAGGAGTAATACTTTAAAAAATAAACTTTTGTGTTTTGGTTAAATATAGAAGTAGGGAGCAACGTATACAGTGAAGAGGTTCTACAGAATAAGTTCTTCTGATGAAAATTGGATGAGACTACTATCATTAACATTAAAACCTCCTCTAATTTTAAATTGGACATATCACGCTTTGAAATTCTTACTTTTTACATCTAAATCATTGAGTTGTAGTCCATATAGAGTGGAACTGCAATTCTTAGGTCTAAATTTATCATAATTGTAGCTCTAAAAGCTTCTCTTCCACCCCCGTTCTGGGAAGTCTAGATAATTATTAATTTTGGAGTGGTCTCTTTAGAGTTGGGGGCACTGCATACTCCACCCATCCCTTGCCATTTTTTGTAGTTTGACAGAGATAAAACAAACTTTATGTTTGTAAGACGTCACAAGAGTTTTCCATCCAGACCCAAATTTTTACCTAACATACCGACCAACTATGTATAAGACGGCTGTTTAATGGCCTGACAACACTTTAAAACAAACCAGTTGTCAGATACCACGTAACTATAGTAATGCCACGATGAGATGAATTCTATTATATGTTCATTTTATTTATATTGGGCCGATTCACAACAGCTGTTCCACACAAGCCCCCAAGGTCGTTGACCAGTGTGCTAAAGCTATTGCAAGCATCCATCCTCAGAAGGAACGGACCCTTCAATAAAACGATGTCTGTCAATAAATCCTTATTGATGCTGGCGGAGGTTATTGAAGCACTCGTCCTTCCAAACAAGCAAATGATACTTTCCACACAGAAAAATTCCCTTGAAAAATAAAACTTCACAGGGCACTTCGCAGGTCCTGGCACTAGAGGATGTCTTAAAGAATCGTTTGGGTTTATAATCCAACAAGCAAGCATTTTAACTTTTCCACTTATACCTTAGGCATTCCTGAACTAGGACTAAAAACTCTTGGCAAAAAATAAAAATGGCGGATTCATTCAATGTTTAGCCAGAAGTCCATGACCTTGTTTAGGAGTTCCAGTCCAAGACCTGTGATGTAATAGTTCAAAAAACGCAGTTGATAATAGAGAAAACTGAACGGTTTAAAAAATATACCCAAAACAGAATACAAAATATCTCCAAAACACCTGGGGTGATTCATTTATGCTATTTTACATTCCTGCAAACTAAATGGACAACACACTGCATTTAAGGGCTAAAAGAGTGGAATTTCATGTGTTTATTCTGTCTGGATATGAGCATGCCCTAGAACTCATCTCTTCCTACTTCAAAGTTGCTCTAAAACAACATAATATAAATAAATCAACTCTGTATTTGTAAAAACTTTGGAACTAATTAGTCAAATAAAGTGATGGGGCCAGGCATATGTTCAGGTTTTCAAATTGAAAACCTGAACATTGAAATTGTGATGTGTATAAAGGTTACAGGCCACCTAAGGACAGCACAATTATATTTTCACACCTGTAGTTCTGACATCTTAATAATGACATAGACAAAGAAAGCCTCTGACAGCGAGTAATTGTGTGAGGACACATAAGAAGAGGAAAACCTGTGATAGTGGTTTGTTTTTTTACTGAAAAGATTTCATCATGCATTGAATGAGGGCGTTTTTAAGAATGATTTTAGTATGAAGATCTGTAGAAAAAATGAAGTAAAGTAAAACTTCCATCAAATACAAGCATTAAGATATGTTAAGAACAGATTACGGTAAAAAAGAACACCACTACCAATATGAACGGATTACATTATATTGCATTCTTTGCAGGTACTGGGGGGGAGGAAAATCATTGATAATTATTGATCCTTTATTAATAAAATAAAAAAAAAACTAACTTTTTGTAATTTTTTCGATTTTGTACTTCTGCTTTAACAATTTGTTATCAATTTAAAACCTCATTATATGTAAGTATAAACCCCAAAGGAATGTCCCGGCATCATATCGTTCAGGAAGGAGATGGACTTTGTGTCTTGTTCAAAATGTTGTGTATTGTTCAAAATGTGCAAGTCAACCCCACAAAAAAAAGCAAAATACCTTGTCCTGTGCTGAAAGGCCACTC
The DNA here is from genome assembly GCA_028564705.1 of Apricaphanius iberus. NCBI lineage: Eukaryota > Metazoa > Chordata > Actinopteri > Cyprinodontiformes > Aphaniidae > Apricaphanius > Apricaphanius iberus. Next base: position 1,169,638 of record JAPXFQ010001662.1, read on the forward strand.
AGGGCAAAGGAATCCATTATGCTAAAAGCAACTAAAAAATGCCAATTATAAAAAAAAAAAAAACACTCAGGGACAAAGACCTTAATTTTTGGATAGATGTCCTGTGGTCTAATGAAACTAAGTGTTTTACCATAATAACAATCATTATATTAGGAGGGAAAAAGGGTGATATCGAAAATATTAACAAAGTTCACATGACCCATGCACACAAAACAGTTTAGTCTGTGAGACTGCACCATTTCAAAGCACTTATAACAATAACAGAAAACCACCCTTACTACATCCTGATTACTTGTGCTTAGCGCGAGACCAGGGTCTCTGGCCTTTCTCAGAAATGCAGGGAAAGTTGGCTGAGAAAAAATTACTTTTGGAACCAGTTAAAGCTTGGAAATGATTTTACAGACGTAGGGCTCTTATTGGAACTATCAAATGAGCTTTTAGGGAGAAACAGAAGGAAGAAAAAGTCCACCTGCCATCTCACGTCTAGAAGCTTTCAGTTGACTAGTTGGCCCCCTAATCAATGCCAGAATCCTGGCTTACACTCACAGTACCAGCGGCCCAATTCATTCCTGCCATGCATCGAGCAAATTGCACACATACAATCATGGTGACTCATGTGCATGCAGGCACACTCTTCGAGAGTGTAGGACTCATTTGTTATTGGCTAACAGCATGCAAAATATGGCATCTTAAATGTCAAACTTAATCAGACGTTCATATTTCAATGCCTTTCTCTCATTATGAGCCTCCCTCCTTCTTCCTCACCCTCTAAATGGCTCTCAGTCACATACAGACGCACACACAGGCCAAGAACACACCTAACTCCCCTACTCTCTATCTGTCCATCTTTCTTCTACCACTCTTCTCAATTAATCTTTTATCCTCTTCCCGCCCTCGCGGCTGTCTTCTCCCCAGTCCCAGTTTCTATGCTCCATTCCCTTCCAGACTTTCCTAACATGCTGTCCCATCTGTGTCTGCATTGCTTGTATGTGTCAAGACATTTCCACATCATCCCATTAATCTGACGGCTACAGAACGGGCTGGTGTCATGTGTGAAATATCCTCCAGGTGCATTCTTATAATTAATTTGACACATGATCAGCTGTTATGAGGAGTCCAACAGTTTGCATAAGAAGACAGATAGAGTCTGCTGTTATCAGCATCTGTACAGTTAATCACTTATGTACAAAAAAGCCCGCAAGAATTATGTTGATTTCTTCATGAAGGATTGAACAAAAAGTTTGTTTTGAAAACAAATAAAAAAAATACTTATTTATCACCAGCTGTTTAACTGTGGTGTAAAAATATTGACACATAAGTCAAATGGTTCTAAAACAGACTTGAAAAGTAGTATAATTATGAATGTGTAACTGCTGGGGATGTTTAAATTGCTTTTAAGAATTTAGGTATAAAAAAAAAAATAGACCATATCTTTCCACTCAAATGTATGATAATATACAAAGATGAGATTTTTAGCTACTTCCATCCACTATTTCACCAAAAAAATAGGAATCCTTAAGATCATGCATCAATCCACTGACAATACCTAATTTTCCTTACTAGGAGGTAGGGATTTGGGCCATGGTGAGATTGGTACATATCTCCAAAAGGAATTGGGTGAAAGGTAACGTATAACATACACAGATCAATGTTCTGTCATGGGGCAGAATTATTAAGTTGGTTTGACATATTGTTGTGAAGAGAAGAAAAGGCCAAAAAATACATTTTTATGAGCAAAATTTCTTTCAGTTCCTACACATTTTTGAGACCAGTATTGAATGTACACCATGAGTATTTCTAAGTCTTTTACAAGCCAGCCTGAGGAAAATTACTATAAAAAAAAGAGACTCATTTAATGTCTGAATAACCGAGAAAACAATTTTTTGTTTAAAATTGTCTTTAGAGGAAAGGTTGAAGGATTAAGAGAACACTTATTTTTTTAGTAACAAAAAATACCACAGTTATCTACTCAATAAATAAATAGACTTTAAAAATACTGAATTCATTCTGGCTCTTTCACCTTGAGTTTTCCTGTTCCACCTTACTTCAACGTAAATTTGACCCTAGGAGGTTTAGTCAGACTGGATGTTTATTGCACATGCATACAGTTTATATTTAAAAAAATTCTGAAACTAACATTTGACAGGTCTAGACATTTTTCTTTTCTTTTTTTGATGGAAATAAGGTTTCAAAGCAGGTTTGCAAATTCTTAGTCAAGATAATACAGCAATATAAGGATACATGAAGTTTTCCCTTTTTTTAGCTTCCCATAAACAAGTGGCCCCCAGCTGTCACGGGAAACTTAAAATACTCTCAACCTTCAAAATGAGTCAATATTTAATATATTTTAAAAGTGTTGGAAACAATGTGACCAAAGGGTCCTTTGTTGAATTTGCAGCATTAGGAGATTATTTTTACGGAAATCAAAAGTTATTTAATTCCAAAACATATTAACAGATGAAATCAAATATTAACATAGGATGCTTAATTTGATAGCAGTTTCACAATTCTTGCATTCATGGAACTTGTGAGTTTTTGGAGAGTTTCCACTTGAATGCAGGATGTCAGAATAGCCTCCCAGAGCTTCTGTTTAGTAACGAACTGTGAGGTGCTGAGAGGATGAGCTGCTGAGTTCTCGCGAGAGCTGTGCATAGGTGAACATGGCGGTTATGTGGTAATGTATACACCCAGGTGAAATAAGACAATCATTTTGAATCAAACGCAGCTTCTAAACTAACCATCAAGTTACTTTTTTTTTTCCCTCTAAACAACCTGGACGAGGAAACATTGGATTCGCTGGAGTGCTACCTAGACGAGTGCTTTGATAACATCGTTATGGGTAAGTCACGGAAACCTGCTTCGGATACAACAACGAGCACACCGTCGCAGAAGCGCACTCGTTCCGAGGCTAGCACATCCACCGACTCGCCAGATAGAAGCTACGGCGACATCCTGGACTCAATAGACAAGAAGCTAACCAGCCTGGACGCCCGTCTCGCGCTGGTTGAGGTTCTTCATAAAGAATTTCAGGCTTTGAGGGAATCGCTGGAGTTCAGCCAACAACAAGTAGCTTCGCTAGTTACAGAAAACCAAACACTAAAAGAAGATGTTAAGAAACTCACCGAGGGGATGAAGCAGCTGTCTGGAGAAAACAAAAGCTTCAAGGAGTCTATTCTAGACATCCAGGCCCGATCAATGAGGGACAATCTTGTTTTTTCGGGGATACCAGAGCAGCCTGAGGAAGATGCTGAAGTAGCCGTGCGAAAGTTCATTCAACACCAACTGAAACTGCCAGACGACACGGTTAAAAGCATAACCTTCCATCGGGTTCACCGACTCGGAGGTAAGAAACACAACAACACCCGCCCGCGACCAATTGTTGCAAAATTTGAACATTTTAAACAAAAAGAACAAGTCAAAGGACGCGGGAGAGAGCTACGGGGGACGAATTACAGCGTTAATGATCAGTTTCCGAAAGAAATCCTGGACAGAAGACGCGTGTTATTTCCAATTAGAAAAAAACATATTAGTGAGGGCTGTAGGGCTACGGTTAGTGTGGATAAACTGTATGTTAACGGTCAGCTGTTTAGGGACCCTCAGGTTACTCCTTGGCTTTATTAGTCATATTTAACAGAACCAAGACAGAATTAGCTTTATCAGACAACTATAGTTTTAAAAAAAGCACAGCTCAGCAGGCTGTTTTTGTTTGTTAATGTGGGTAGGGGCAGGGCTGTGCACTTTTTTTTTTTTTCTTTCATTTTTTCTTTTTCACTATTATCTTTCTCACATGTGTACAACCAAATCTCTTTATCACCTTTTTTCCTTTTTCTCTCTCACACACACAGACTTTTATCATGGCATATTCATGTTTTTCCATCATACTTTCATTCTGTACACACCTGTATGGTGCATTATTTGCCTCGCTTTATCTCTGCTTCTGGTTTTTTTTCAATCTGGCAACCCCATGGACAAACCAAAATTACACCTATATTCATCCTTGGCGATAGTACATATCTAAGGTTTATCTTAGCTCTATGAATCCTGTAAAATTTATAACATGGAATATTCGCGGCGCTAGCTGCAGAGATAAAACCATTAAGATTTTCAACCATCTTACAAGACTGAAGGCAGATGTCGTCTTACTACAGGAGACTCATAAATCAAGTTCAACAGCTAATGATTTAAAAACACCAGAGTATCCTAATATATTTTCTTCATGCTATAACTCTAGACAACGAGGAGTAGCAATATTAATAAATAGAAATACTAATTTTAAAGTAATAGACACAGCTACAGATCCAGAAGGTAGATTTATAATATTAAAACTATTTATAAATAACCAAAAGTTATGTATAGTTAGTATATATGGTCCAAATGTTGACGACCCCTCATTCTTTCATACTTTCTTCTCGGTTCTGGCTAATCACATGGATTGCTCACTTGTTCTTGGGGGAGATTTCAACTTTGGACTAAATGAAGAAATAGACAGGCTCAGTACAGCAGGGACTCAGCGCAGATGGCAATCCATAGATATAGTTAAACAGTACATGAGCGATTATGGACTCTGCGATGCATGGCGATCGCTTCATCCCAACGACAGAAAATACACTTTTTACTCAAACGTACATCATTCTTATTCTAGATTGGACTATTTGTTAGTCAGCAGCTCACTGTTGAATGACATTTCAGACACTGAGATACATCCTATAGTGATCAGCGATCACGCTCCTGTTTCTTTAAATTTAGCAAATAAAATTGCAACCCTTCAATATAAAAATTGGAGATTTAATACATCATTACTTAAGGATAAAGAATTTATTAAATATATTGAAAAAGAATGGGCTTCATACATGGAATTTAATGATCTCCCTGGTATGTCGCCATCCACTCTATGGGAAGCAGGGAAAGCTGTGATTAGAGGTAAAATAATTTCATTCTCATCAAATAAAAAGAGAACAGAAAATAAACATGTTCAGGAATTAGAAGAAACTATTAAATCATTAGAACCTTCCCTGGATAAAGAGAGCTTAAGTAAAATAAGGAAAGCAAAATTAGAGTTAAATGAAATTATTAATAAAAGGACGCAGTTCTTAATCCAAAGACTTAGAATAGAAAACTTTGAACATAGTAATAAATCAGGTAGCTTCTTAGCTAATCAGTTAAAAATAAATAAAGAAAAAACAACTATATCTGCAATCAAAGACAAAACTGGGAATATAATATATGACCCTGAAAAAATAAACAACACTTTCAAAGAATTTTATGAGACGTTATACACACCAGAGATAAACCCTTCAAATAATGATATTGTACAATTTCTGGATAAAATAACTCTTCCTAAACTTTCAGACAGTCAAGCAAAGGCCCTGGATTCACCGCTAACAGTGTCTGAACTCCAGGAGGCCCTCCAATCTATGCCTAATAATAAAGCTCCAGGTCCAGATGGATTTCCAGCAGAGTTCTATAAAGAATTCTGGAATATTCTGGCACCAACATTTTACAAAATGTTACAGGAAACAAAGGAAAATGGTCGAATACCACCAAACATGAATTCTGCCTACATCAATCTTCTATTAAAACCAGGAAAAGACCCTATGTCTCCTACCAGTTATCGTCCGATTTCTCTTATCAATGTGGATCTGAAAATAATTTGCAAAGCTCTTGCAAGAAGGATAGAGAAAATAACACCTCTAATAATCCACCCGGATCAAACAGGTTTTATAAAAGGTAGGCTCTCTTCCACAAATTCACGTAGATTAATAGATTTAATAGATTATTCCCACTGTAAAAACGTCCAAACCAATATATTATCTTTAGATGCAGAAAAAGCATTTGATAGAGTTAACTGGAAATTTTTATTTGCAGCCTTAAATAAATTCGGATTCAGTAATTCTTTTGTAAACTGGTTAAAAATATTATACAGCTCACCAACAGCATGTATTAGGACCAATAATCAAACATCATCAAGGTTCTTTCTTCAGAGAGGTACCAGGCAGGGATGTCCACTTTCTCCCTCCCTCTTTGCTATTTTTATTGAACCATTAGCAGCAGCAATCAGGCAAAATAATAATGTTAAAGGTATACAATGCAACAAAATAGAACATAAAATCAGTTTATACGCAGATGATGTACTACTTTTTCTACAGCATTCACAAACTTCCTTGTATCAGGTAATTGAGTTAATAAAATCTTACTCAAGAGTTTCAGACTATTCCATAAATTGGTTAAAATCTACAGTCCTTCCTATCAACTGTTCTTACCAGAGTCCTGTTGCTTTACAGCTCCGGTCGGGAAATATTACATATCTAGGTATCCATATCTCACCAAGACTGGCAGACTTATCTAAGCTAAACTACGTCCCACTTTTAAAAAAAGTGGAAGATGATCTGGCAAGATGGAAATCCCTTCCAATATCACTTATTGGAAGGGTAGCTACAATAAAAATGATGGTTTTGCCTAGAATCAATTATTTATTCTCAATGATCCCAAGCAAACCATCACCTGATTGGTTTAGATCTCTGGACTCTTCTGTTTCTAAATTCCTTTGGAAAGATAAACCCCCACGTATCAGCTTAAAAACACTACAGAAGTCCAAAGATAAAGGAGGTCTAGACCTACCAAACTTTCGTCATTATTTCTTAGCCAACAGACTCCAATACACATCAAGATGGGTAAAACACAGTTATATCGATGAGTGCTGGGTAGATGTAGAACAGACACTATGCAATAAGATAAAACTTTCAGATCTACCTTTTGTTAGCTCAAATATAAAACAAAATGAATGTTTCAAAAGTATAAATATCAGCTCCTCTCTGACAGCTTGGTGGGAATTTCTTAAAATGACAAAGACCTCACTAGTCCCATGCAGGCGTACACCCATCTGGAATAACCCGGATATCTTACAAAAAAAATGCATGATTAACTTTCCAGGCTGGAGTTGTAAAGGAATTGAATACCTGGAGCATATATTTGATGGAACAGACTTTATCCCCTTTAATACATTGGTTACACAATTCGGAATTAACAAGAATAAATTCTTAGAATACCAACAAATTAAATCAATTATAAAAAATAAATTTAGGCTCAATACAGTTGATTTACAAATTCCAGGAAAAGTTTTAGACTTCCTTAATCTTAACCCTCCCAAACTGCTATCTAAAATATACAAAACATTAAATAGAATAGATGAATCAATAGCCCTTCCTATTTCAAAATGGGAGATGGACTTGTCCATCTCAATAGACCAAAACCTCTGGTCTCAAATTTCATTAAGAACCTTCAAATTTCTTAAGAATCCTAATCTACGATTAATACAATATAAAATCCTTCATAGAGTGCATTATACAGGGCAACGGATGTTCAAGATGGGTTATACGCCGTCTGATACCTGTTTACAATGTACAAGCAATCTACCAGACAATTATATTCATGCTCTTTGGTTCTGCCCACCTGTTAAGAAATATTGGTACCAGATATGTGAAGATCTATCAAAGTGTCTGAAATGTAATATCACACCTGCTCCCACAGTTTGCTTGCTGGGAAATATAGATGAAGTTACCATGGATACAAAGTCTATGCAATTATTTTACATCGCCTTATGCATCGCTAAGAAAAATATCCTCTTGAACTGGAAAAATAAAAATACTCTGAATATTAATCAATATAGAGATCTCCTTCTGGATTACATTGGTTTAGAAACGGCATCTGCCTCCACATCTGATCAATCTTTCTGGTCACCCTTGATCAGTTCCATCACCTAGTGGGGTCGGGCCCTTGATTCCGTTCTGTGGGACACGGTTGCCGATGTGGAGCTTAAGGGTTGGTGGTGACTGCGGGGAGGTCCTTGGGGGTGGGTCCGCTTGCGGTTCGGCGATAGGTGCCGAGACCCTCGCCTGGGGTGGGACTTTGGGGTCTTTGTGTGGTGACTCCTAGTGGCTGCATGCGGCGCCTTAGAGGGGTCGTGCTGGCGGACACGGGTTACTGGCCTGGTGCTGTGCTGCTCTGGGGGGGTCTGGACTGGGCCTGGGGCTCGGGGTTCTGGGGCGGCGCGCCCCCCGGCTGGGGCCCTGGCGGGGCTTGGCCGGGGGGGGGCGCTGCCGTCGGTGCCGGCTGGGGGGGGGCTGTGGTCGGCCGGTGGTTGGCGGGCGCTGCTGCCCTTTCCATCTCCCCGGGCTGGTTCCTGTCGCTTGCTCCCCGGTGGCCGCTTGCCGCGTCCGGGCGTCGGCGAGAGGCCGTGGCGGGTGGCCGGCGTCTCCGGGCCCGATCGGCTATATTGACACTGGACATGGCTCCTGGGTCTTGGTCTTAGCCCTCGCGGGGGTGCTGGGGTGGGGGGCTCTGGCCGGTGTTGGTCGGCCTCCACGGTGACTGACCAGTTGGTGGGGTGTGGGCTGGTGGGTGGACGTGCTGGGTTCTGTTGCCACCCGGCCATCGGGCGGTAGTAGCAAGGCTGGAGGATGTCGGCCTGGGGATTGGCCGCCCGGGACTTCGGTCTGCTCACGGGCCTGGCGCGGCATGTCCGGGGTACCCGAGTCGGTGGTGCGCCGGGTTCCGGCCTCGGCCCGGGGGTCCTCGGACGCTGGCGGTGCCTGGGGCGTCTCTTATTGGCGGGGAGGCTTTTTACCATCTAGCACAGGCGCTCTTTTTAACGGGGTGCGCTTGGGACGGGAGGGGGGAGGGCGTTGAGGGTGAGGGGGGGCTAAACTCAACCTGGGTGTCTAGTGACATGTGTTTTGTTAGCAGTGTGAATGTTGGGGAGGATTTAGGTATGCCCCTGGCATGGGGGCTGGTGGATTGCCGGGGCCCCCATGGGGCTCGGCGGTACCGCTGCCGTGGGCCCCGACTGGACGTGCTGGGGCCTCCCACCCCTGGTGGATCGGGCCGAACGGGGGTGCCTATTGGAGTCAGCAGGGGAGCTGGCTCCCTGGGGTTGGCAATGGTCACCCCAGTTATTTTCTCCCCATCCCCATGCCTCTGTCCACCTGCTCCTTCATTCTACCATTCACAAGGCCTTGGGACGTGGGCACGTCACTGGGGTGCGGGATGGAGCTTCCGTCTTCGCTACCCGGTGGCGGCCTGGGTCCCGATTTTATTGAGCAATTTAGACACTACACTTGCAACATTTACAGGGAACGCACATGTAGGGACCTGGCGGTGTGGCGCCACAGGCGAGGCCCCCCCGTTGAGGGGGCCTCGCCTGTGGTGCCGGCACCCACTGGTTAAACGCATCTAGACACTGAGGGCCCGGGGGGGGAGATGGGGGTACCCGGCAGTATTCCCATGTCCCCCCCCTCTGTTTTAAGTGCACATTAGAACAACACGCAACAACACCACATTGAGCTGGGGGAGAGAGGCTGGGGGGTCTTTCCACACCCCTGTTCGTTGGACCATCAGGGGTCGGAGCCCGGATAGAACATCACGCCGTCTGGTCGGGGTCCTGGGCTGGTGGGCTGCTCTTGCCGGTGTGGGGCCTTGGCGGTCTACTTGTCCCCGTCCTGGTGGGCAAAGGGGTCTGTCTCCTGGGTGCAGGGGCAGGGTTCTCTACTGGGGTGTCTGTCCCTGGGCCTGGGAGTATGGAGTATAGTGTACGTATGGGGGGTATGAATGAGGGTATAGCGTCCTTTTTTCGTATGTCCTGTATTTGTAAGAATGTGTACACAAGAAAGGGAGGGTACGTATGAGTGTCTCTGTCTGTCTATGTCTACCTGTCAGGTTGGGTGTTTGGCTGCTCTCTGGCCTGATGCATCTTCTTCCCTCCCCGTCACTCCCCGTCGGTGATGGTTGCTCCTGCCCGCTGGTTGATGATGACTCTCGATGCCTGGGGCTGGGGGTCCCGGTTGCGGCCCGGCTCGGTCCTGGTGCATGTCGGGCGGGTCCTGGGTGGTCCGGTGTGTCGGGCGGCCGCTGTTTCGGGCCGATGTCCTCCTTGGATTGACTGGGGCACCTCTTATGGGGGTGCCGGGTTTGTAGAATAGGTTGGTGCCGTCCGGTGGATCGGTGGGGACCGTGCCTGGCGCCCAATCCTCCTGCCGGTTCCAGGACTTCAGCTGGCTGGTCTGTTCGCCTGGTGGGGCTGTCCGGCATTGGCTGGGCCCCTGATCTTGGCGCCCCACGTGGGGCGGGATCTGGACCCTGGAGCTGGAAGATCTGGATGTCCAGGTGCCGGCTGGGCGCGGCCTGGGGAGGGCGTACATCCGCTGTGGCTCCCTGGCGTGTGGATGTGTGGGGGCGGGCCGGGTTGTTGGCGGTGGGTACTGGTCCGGGGTGGCGGCGGCGTGTGTTGTCCGTCGGTTGGCTGCGGGTCCTCCTTGCCTGCGGCGGCGGCGGGGGACCCTTGTCGGCTGGTCACTGGTTGGGGCCCCGCTGGGGGGTGGGGTGCCCCTGGTCCCCGTGGCCTCCGGTTCCTGGTCCGGGCCCGCCCTGGCGTAGCCGGTTACCGGCGGAGCCCGTGGGCTCGTCACTGCGATCTCTCGGGCCCCAGCATCGCGGCTGGTGGGTGCTCCCCTGGGGCTTCCATCTGTTCCCCTCTTGGCGGGTGATCGACCCTGCGCTGATCCGCCTGTGGACTCTGTACTCTGTGGGACGCTGGATGCATACATCTCTTGCCTCCTCCATGTCTGTGCCGATTCCTGTAGGACGGATTGACGGTTCCTTACACCAGCTATCAATCACTTGCATGGGGAAACCTTATTCCGACCTGCATGCTCGCACACACATAGGTGTGGGGACATAGGTGAGGACGGACATATCTTAAGCTGAGGTTATCATCATTAGTTAGTTGTTCACAGGAGCTTACCAGAAACATTTGTATTATGTTCATTAATCAATGCTTGTGTGTAGTGAATGTGTAATTCTTTGTTTATTCTACCAGATCCGAACTATTGGTTTGGTTCTGTACACTTTGTTGTTTTTGTTTTGTATTACTGTTTCTCTGCCGTCCGGCAGAGGTGGAGGACTGGGATGTTTTCTTGTGTTCTTTATTTGCCTCCCTGTCTTGTGTCGTCGGTTCGCCCCTCTGTTGGTCCGGTTTCTTTTCTTCACCTTCTTCCTTTCTCCCTTCTTGTCTCAGTTTAATGTCCATGACGTCAGGAAATTGAACCCACAGTAATCACTAATAAAGATTTTTCATACATATACATCAAGTGGCGTACTACAGCGAAGCTGTAATACTCTGCTTGGGAAAGTAAAACTGTTGGGCTTGTACTTGGTACTCAGACACCAATTCTGAGTAGCATACTGCTAGACAGGACACGTAAAAAAAAAAAAAAAAAAAAAAAAAAAAATAGTAACGAACTGTCTCCCACCATCATAGACCTTTTACTTGAGAATGCTCCAAAGGTTCTCACCACTCCATCCATCTGGACCATCCAGGGTTGCACGGCACTCATCCATGAACAAGACTGTTTGAAAATTAGTCTTCATGTAGATCTGGGCCAACTGCAGCCATTTCTGCTTGTGAGCACTGGTTATGGCCAAATAGAAGGTTTACGAATAACTAAGTCTCAGGAGGATCCTACACCTTGACGTTCGTGGGAATCCAGAGGCACCGGCAGCTTCAAATATCTGCTTACTGCTTTGTAACGGCCTTTTAGCATTTGCTCTCTTAATCCGATGTATTTGTCCGGCAGAAAGCTTCCTCATTGTGAATTTATCTGCACAAACCCGTCTTTGATGTGACTCAGCCACAAATCTCTTAACAGTACAATAATCACGCTTATGTTTTTGTGAATTATCTAAGGTTTTCTTTCCTTGTCCAAGGCATTCAACTGTTTCAAACTTTCAGCCTTCATCCTTTTTCTTTCCTATAATTCTTGACAATGGTGGTCTGCCTAATAATGTTGAACATCATTCTTTAGTAGTTTTTCTTTTAATTGGGCTCACCTGGCAAACAAATGATCAAAGGTGTTCAAGATTGTTTTTTTGTGATCCAAAGACAATGACATCCGTGAGTTTAATTGAAAAAAAAATTATCTTTATGACATTTAAATAAATCTGCATAATAATTTGGAACGCTATGTATTTCTGACTTGAGGATAAGCTTGAATTTTATTTTATTTTATTTTCTTGGGTAATATTCTAAATAAGTGGAATATATTTTAACAGAACAGAATTTTTTTTTTTTACAATTAAAGTGCTACTAAAATATATTTCAACAAAACTGTTTTTAAATATAAAAATTAAGAAACACACTTCTTGCCTTGTGTTTTAAACAAATCAAAATTAAATGTGCACTGCATATTAAGATTTAAAACAAATCAATTAGGGAAAAAATTAAACAAGAACAAAAAAAGTAAGAGAAACTTTCATACAATTAAGTTCCAATTAAAGTAAATTATATAAAAAAACACACAAATGTGTTCAAAATAAAAGCACCTTTTACCGAGAAATTAATGGACAAATAATATCACCTTTACCCCACAATATGTTTGATGCAATTTGGCACCTTGTATCAAATCAACATGTACTATCACACATTTTATGTCCTTCAACAGCTCTGTATTTACAAATTAAACACAAAGATGTACTGCTTGTGCTACCAGATGGGGATTGAGCAACTGCTAAACATAGGCTTGGTGATCCTGGCCAGGAGATATATGCATTATGATATATATAAGCCTGTGCGGTATACTGGTTCATACCGAAAACCGGTGTTTATTTTCATTTTGAATTTTTTATACGACACAATATCGGTGAATAGCTCAGACAACTTCCGGATCGTTTAATGTGGGGAAGTGTTGCAGCGGGTACCAATTTCACTGCTACACACTCTTCACCACAAAAAGAAAAGTTACATTTTTACCTAATTACAGCTGCTGGTAGGAGCTATTAGAGCAAAGCACATAATGCTGAGGAAGTAATTCCAAAAAGAGGAGTAATGTCTGTAGTTTATAAGTTTATCAGCTTTACTTCTGCCGCCATTTATTCTGTTGTTATCTGAATATTAACCAGCTAATAATCTCCTACGGTCGCCATGTTTATCCGGCACTATCTAAGTCTGGACTCTGCCCCCTGGCGGGATTCTTCAGTACTACATGCAAAGCCAGTACAAGATGCAATTTGCTGCTTGCATCAGTGTGAGGGTAAAAAACAAGTATACTTCCATCCTTAGAACATCAAAAATGTCTACCAGAATCATAATCATTTTAATTATTTTCATATCATTCACCTGTGTCTGAAAAAAAACAACATGATGCATTCCTTATTACAGTAAAATTAGCTATTTGAAGCACATTTTTATATTATTAATTCTTATAAGATAATGTGGATATGAAAGGTCTTGTATGAAAAAAAGTTAAACACCGTAATACCGGAATATATTTTTAAAATACAGTGATATGAAAATGTTGCCCTACCGCCCAGCCCTAATTATAAAAACATTATTTTAGGAGAAAGGATGAGCAATTCATTAATGCATGCTTACTACATATATAGATTTAGCCAACCACAGATTATCAGTGGCCTCAATCTACCCAACTCTCAGAACACTTTCCCAAGCTGCCCCTGGAAATGGCCCCAAATGTTTCCTTATTCAACCGGAAGATAGGAGGGTGGATTGGCTGGTCCGTCACCACAAAAACATTATTAAAAGTATATTAGAGTAGTCTGACCTTCAATAATGACTACAGATTACTGCACCACCCAGGGTCTGATAAGCACTGTCCTGTCTCATACGCTCTAAGAAAGAGAGCTTTCTCCTTTATGGAGAAAGTGAGCACTGGATAAGATAAACACAAACACATAACACTATAAGGAGTTTTTTTGTGTGAGAAATCTACATTCAGACCATTCATGTGCTCCTAGAACAAGGGGAGACAACCTCTCAACCATGAAAGACCATGTTGTGTTTTTGTTTTTCCATGGTCTGGATTCATACTTTCACGCTCAATTAAGAACTCCTACAGGAAGCTAAACAGTAAAATGTTACCAGTGACAGAAACCCGACCCAGCCGCGAAACCAACCCCACTGTGATGCACTCAGCATGATACAAACTAGCTGGTTTCACCTGTGAAGGCTAAAAGGACTGCACTACAAGACTACATCACGCTCTATAAAACTTTATTTTTAAGACTATATGCTGGTCCGCAGGTGGGAGACATAGGGCCACAAAACAGCTGCTTCTGCAAAAATCTGAATGAATTCACTGAAACATGTACTTGTGCCTGGTTAAAGATGTTGAGGTTAGCCAGCTGGCGCTAAATAAAACAAGAATCTAACAGACCCAATAGCACACTGAATTCTGGACTATACATACAATAAGGCCCTCATTTAAAATATAGTACGGAACATTGAAATCAGATTAACTATTGCAATTTGTGTAAACATTTTTTATATTTACAACCACAAACTGCAATGGGATTTGAGATTTATGCAAACAGTAATACACAATAGCTCAAAGCTAAACCAAAAGAAAAATTTGGCAGCTTTAAAATGTATTTACAAGTATAAATCTAAAAGGGGAGCATATATGTGTATTCAGACCCTCTAAGTTTCTTATCCTTCCTTAAAAGGAAAGTACATCCAAAGTATAATACTGCCACCACTGTGTTTTAACCTTGGGAGGAGTGTGACCAGCGGCAACAGCAGTGATTGTATTTCTTCCAATTTTGCTTGACAGGCAGAAATTTTGATCTTGATCTAATCTGACCAGAACACCTTCCCCCACATGTGCTGTGACCCCTTTGCTTGTGGCAAACTGGCAGTTGTGCACCGCATTAATAATCAAAACTATACGCTAAGGTTTGTGTACCTAACGTGAGAAAATACTAATAGCTTTGACTAGTATGAATACTGCAGTCAGGCACTGTACATGCAACACAGATCAAGACTACATACAGGTACTGTACGCTCATGCATAACTTGATTTTTTACACACTCTTTTATTTAGTTACTGTCATGTATATTCTTACATTTATGTGGAAGATTTATGTTCAAATCTGTAGCTTCTTGGCAGTTCCTGATGATTTAGTCATACAATGACAGAATACACACACACACACACACACACACAAGTGAAGACTTTATATCTCCTCTGTTATTTTAATAATCTGTGACCTGAGAGTTATAAGACTCAATAGTCTGGTCTCTGGGAAAGATGTCTGGATTTTAACTTTCAGCATGCACACACACAGAAACAGACAGAGCTCCCCTGCCATGGTCTTTAGAGCATATTCTGTCTGAGTGTGAATGTGTGTGTATGCAGGGAGCATACCATCTAGGTGTGGTCACGTCTAAGAGCCCCCCTCTAAAAATGCATCTCACTGCACGTTTGTCTCATCATAGCTGATGATATCACTGAAACCATCATCACAGCGGGCAAACTGTGGCGAGCAGTGTTCTATGTTGTATGTTTGTGTGTTTAAAATCTAATTTTTCCGTTCAGCAATAAATCATAAGACTGTCGCGAGAGGCATAGCTCAGACGTTGCACACAAAAAAAAAAACACACACACACGAATAGACAGACTGCCAGGAGTGTGTGCAATTAATTATTGTTAACCGGCTGCCAGAATGCAGAGTCTGGCACTGGGAGAGACAAAAAAAAGGGACATAAAGGGAAAACACATGTCAACACACAAAATTGGAGTTTATGGGGTTTGTCTTAGCGGGAAACAGCTTCACAGAGATTCAAGACGTCACTTAAAAGAACAAGAACATCATATCTTCCAGGATGGAGGCAACACAATAAATGCAGACAAACCCCTTTGACAAGATCATACAAATAAACATAAAATACTTCATAATGAATAGTGTGCTTTTGTAAATTAGGTTAAAGTGAATTTACAAGCTCTAAAAGTTAAAGAACTGACTATTAAATAGTACAGATGTTACCGGAAATCAGCTTGCAATGTCGTTGCACAAAATGCATCATTCCAACCCTAGTAATTTTTATTGTGGATCTTGTTAATGAGGCAATAACTCAAAGTTAGGTAGTTTTAGGATCATCGAGTTATCAGAGAAAGCACAACAGCTTCTTTACCACAAACATGCATGATTAAAAGATAAACAAATAGAGGTCTACATTCTACACTGTACTGCATCGGGAGGAATGACCTGAGGTTTTCTGTTAAAACATCTAATAAGCTAGCTTGGTTTTCATTAACATTTAATGCTATAGTTGTTATTAATATTCAAGCTTCTACTAATCCTTCTGCAATAGTTACACTAACATGAATAATGAATGTACCATTTGGCTTCTCTATCGTATAACCTGCAGGATACGTGCAGTTTCTGGATAAATTAGGAAAATGAACAGTAACCTCATGTTATCATATGATGTTTATGTTGGTTCTCATATAAAAAGGACAATCAACAAACTGGTTTGCAAACGTAAATTGATCTTTTAGCCTCTAACACTCAGTGATAGTTGGAATAAAAATCACTGAGTGATTCAATCATCAAGCCTCATTAGAAGCTGGTGTGAAGAAGGTTCAAAGTAGGATCTAAGTAGGGCTGAACGATTAATTGCATTTGCAATTAAATCGCAATTTGGTAAAATGCGATTTCCTAATCGCAAAGGCTGCGATTTGAATTGATGTAAACATATCTGGTAAACTCACGTGACTTGCAAACAGCTAAAACAATGCAGGGGGTGAAGGAAACGCTGCACTTTAACCCATTATAAAATGACCTAAAGCATAACAGAATCCAACACTGCAAAATATTTGGGTCAGTTGAGTTAAACTAGTTAAGTTAGTTAAACTTGCATCTCTACTGAGAGTTGAGGTGGTGGTTTTGCAGCAGTTTCCAGTTCATAGAAGGCCTGATAATTGTTTCTGAACAACTTAATTTATTTTCAGCTCATGATGTCAGTTTGCGTCTATTTTTCCCAACCATATTAAAGTTATGACTTTTTAGAATATTTTACCTTATGAAATTGTTGGAACCAACTTGGAATCTGAATCTCTTTTGTCTGAAATTATGTTTGAGCTAAACATTTCAACTTAGACTCATGCAGGTTCTCCCAACTTGTGTAAATGTAAGGTTATCCAACTCAGATATTTCTTAATTTTCATGGATTCCTTGTAGTTCTAAGTATTTTTCATTCCAATGAATGCAATCATGAACAAATTCTTGAGAAACTATGAGTTTGTTTCAAAATTGTTAATAACACAATAAACAGGCCTTGGTCTTTTTAAGATAAAAGGTATTCAGCATCATGTAAAACAATTAGGTAAATGTCCACTAAAGTTTGCATTTTTTCCCACTCTGACTTTGGGTTAGAGAAAAAAATTACAGTAAATGTACAGTCCTTTATTAAAAAAGAGCTGTTAAAACGATTCTTTAAGAGGCCAAAAATAATAATCAAATAAATGTCCATAATGAATGTATTTAACCTTTTAACAACATCCAGAACGACACAAAATTTTAAAATCAGAAGCTGTGAAAGAAGTAAATATCAAAGAAAGATCTAACCACATGTTTCCCTAACATTCTGGGTTGCCAGATAAGCATATTACAACACCTATGATATAAATAAATTCCCAGAAAGTTTTTGGTAGTAAAATGACTTTTCCAAAGTAGACTCTGTTTGCCATTACTGACAGAAAGATGGTTTCATTTTGATGCCGATTTACATTGAAACCCGACACACAAACTCACTGCACAGACATTTGAAAACCGATCTCAATACGCTGTAGTTTACACCTAGGGTATGGGCTTTCCCACTCTGTATTGTTTGATTTTGTATAAATAATATTTACCTAACATGTTAAAACATTCAATATATAAAGTATTTACTAATATGAGATCACTTCTGTGTATAACTCCTCACACCACTATCACATACAACTCTCATGTCTTAGAATTTGGTGTGTTATATCAAAGCTGGCAGCCCAGCTAAACATGTGGTACCAACACTCGAACTCATGTAACTCCAATAGGAGTCCAGCTTTGTTATCCAGGTTTCCATTTCACCAGTCTTCCTTGACAAGTCTTTCAAGGTATCAGGCTGTCACAGAGAACAGACAAAGAATGAAATTCTCTCATCCTTTGCTTGCTGGAGAGTGGCAGATTCTTCAGACAGAATAGGGCAGAGCCAAAACAGAACAGATCAAAAAGTGAGACAAGCCGGTGTTGGCACAGGCAGGCTTCTCACACTTTATACAGGACAAGAGAAAAAAAAAGAAAAGAAAAAAAAAGCGTCACACCTGAACACCGTCTCCTCCTTTTCATTCTTGCCACCCCTCAACCCTTTTTTATTCTCTCCTCTCCAAGTGTTAAAAGTGTGTGTGAAGGCAGCTGTGTCAGTGTGGGTGGGTGGGTTGGTTGTTGAGTGAGCGTGTGTTTGTGTAACAAAGACACGATAACTTCCTCTAAACTTCCTGTGATTAGAGCTTAGGGGTTGCTGGGGACAAGCAGGAAATTAGAAACACACACACACACTCAGACAATCTCATTAAGAGGACAAATAGCATCATACTTTACAGGAATTAAAGCTATAGACATGAGAAACAGACATAAAACACAATTGACCTTTCCACTGTATTCATAAAGAAAAAAATCTCATTATTTATTAATTTTTTGACAAGAATATAGCCTCTGTTGCCACGCAGCTCTTCAAAACAGGAACTAAGTACCGTACAATGAATTATGAATATTTTTCAGCTTGATCCCTGGCATCCAATAAGATACTGCTGTACATAAGACAAATACTGTATTCCTGGTAAAAATAAAAATCTCACAATGCACATTGACCAAAAGTTTTGTGGACACAGCAGCTGGTTTGACCATAAAATTCCTCAATAGAAAAATCCTTCAGTTTATCTCAGATTTTACTTTTTACCCTTCAGTCAGTCAAAAAATCTGGGATTTCCACAAATTGCATTGAATCCTTCTTATCTTGATCGTTTAGTTTCCGTTGCATCTAACTTTCTTCTCTGTGTCAAAGCCGAATGGAAGAGAGAGAGTTTTTGCATCTGCAATCTCCAACATTGTTTCAATTTTCAAAGCATTACATTTACATAGTCCACAAAGATGTGGTGAGAAAACTGTTAACAGACATCTAGAGGTTGACTGGTGTAACAGACTGTCTGCAGAATAACATCTGACAGTTGCATTATTGTATTGCAGTTAAACTCTCACAAGTTTAACAGATTATGAGGAAGAAAAAAAAAAATCAGACATGAAAAACTCTCCATATAGCTCACTAATATAAAGTCAGCTGTTATGGAGATGCAGTTGTTTGGAGGAACAAGCTAATGAATGCCAGCACACATCAAAATCCAGATCAGAACGAGGGCAGAAATTACATCTACCCGATTTGTGTAAAAAATCTGCAATTCACAAACATTAGTTGGAATTCAATAAAATGTCCTCATCGTCTAAATCACCATATAAATATTTACTTGGTAAACTTTTCTATGCTGGAGATTTTGCTTTCACTTGACTGGATAACGTGTGGAACATTGATTTCTAAGCTTAACGTCAGACTTACAGGTTGCCTCGTGCCTGTTTTCTTGTCTTCCTTTTTTACACAATTATTGATTTTCGAGAAAAAATTGTGCACAACACCCCCTAAATCATTTTGAAAAGACAAACATTCTAACAAAAAAAGGGGAAGGAGGAAGCAGTTCTGCCCAATATTTCACAATTATACAGCTGAGATTTAATCACTTCCTGACAATGTGTGCATATGGTTACACACAAATGTGGTTGTGTGTGTGTTTAAACGAATGTTCATGTAAGCATCAATGAGAATAAAAAAAAAAAGATATTTAAAAAAGTGTATTTTTTCTCCTTACCTCCACAACATCTTGCATACTTTCTCACACAAGAGCACATGCAAGCACATTTTTGCAAACACACACACACACTGACATACATTTAATACTAATGCATGTGAAGGACGCAAAGACAGCTTTGAAGGCCTCAGGGCTACGTCTGAGCTTTCATTTCCTCTATCCTGCACAAGAGCTGACAGAAGCGAACACATTCACAAAACCCACAGACAGTAAGCACAATGTTATGAAACTCTTTACCTGCCCACAGGGACTCCAGCTGTAGACAACTTTAATATTCCAACTAAAGAATGTACCAACATTAGTGCACTTTGTAATAAAATAATCAATGAAACAGAAGTCAGTCTTCCTGGCATGAAAAAACACACAGAGATATATTGTAATTTCCAGTGACTATGACAAACATGAACCAGACACCCAAAAATGCAGACAATTGGTTTATTGGCAACATCTGAAGCTTCAAACTTTAACAAGTTAAACCAAAAAAAAAAAAAAACAACTTTAAAAATGTAAGTTTAAATGACTATTAAAGAAGCAGATGTTGCACTTTCAAACCATGAATGCATCGTCAAGCTCGAGGGAAAGTTCTTCTGAAAAAGTCTGACTAAAAAAAAAAATAAAAAAATTAAATGCCTGGAAATACAACCAAAATGTGTGGAATTATCCATCTAATATTACCACGCCTCAATAACTTAAAAACTAAATACTTAGCTTTCTTACTTAAATTAAGTCTACTTATGAAATCCAGTTTTTGCAACAACAGGACCCCTCCGCCTTAACCCACCCACACACAGATGCAAACATCAGTAAAAACATGCAGACTGTGGGCTTTCCTGTGCTAAGGGGAAGTTGCAGGTCATTGCGACATCAGTACTTTAGATAAGGGCTCCTTTACACACCATCCATTCAGCTGAGGGGGGTTTAGTTTAATTTAACACAGATGGGATTTAAAGAGTACCATAAATACAGCTTGATTGCTCTCATTTTAAAAGAAGTGTTGCTCATGCACAACATGAGTTGAATCCGTTTTTGAAATCTGCAATGCAGTCTTCCTGCAGCACTAAGGAATCTGCACGCAGACTGAATGCAACACAGTCATGTGGCTGCATATACAAAAAAGATTAGTACGAGATTTTAAATCAATTTTGATATGAATCGCTTTAATCAGAGCATTGAGATGCACTGCCCCCCCACTGACTGAAGACAAAATATAAGACATTACAGAAATTTACAAAATACTCATTTTTTATATTCTTAAATGAATTTACTATCATAGTGTTAAACATTTGCTTTAATTTCAGGTGTGGAGGTTAAACCCTTTCATTGGAACCTGAATTTTAGACTTATCATTGATTACAAACTTACCTGTCAGAATGAAAGTCAGCAAGGTGGAAGTTAAACTGATGTCAAACTAAACATATATGAACTCCAACCTAACAACCCTGAAGAAGAAAAAAATCAAAAATGCTTGCATCAATAGCCATGAAAAAAAGACAGGCTTTTTTACTTAAATGAAAGATGGAACAGTCTAATAAATATTGCATAATTTCACTTAAGATGAGCGGAATAACCATTCATACACACTGACGCACACTTTCAACCATTTTTCTAATCATGACAGCTCAGGCTCAGTCAGATTTGATGTTTTTTTTCTGTCCCACATTGTAACTTGGATTTAGGTCTCAGCCCTTCCAGCACAAGCTCAGCATGCTCTGGCTGTATGTTTAGATATGCATTTGATTGTAACCCTGATAAAGTAAAGCATTTCCATATGATGATGCAACTAGCACCATATTTAAACTTGGAGGTGTGTTCTTGGTGATATGGCATTTTGGTTTTCTGTCACACATAAGCATTTTGCATCCAAGTCAACAAGTTGTATCAGGCCACTTTGACCTCCATGTTGCTGTCTCTCCTACATGGCAACTGTTTATTGCAAACAGTAAAGAGGACTTCAATTGGTTCTCTCTAAACAAAGATTTTCTTATTGTTACTATTATATAGATTGATCAAGTGCATAATTTATGTCTGTCCCATCGATAGATTGTTGTCCCCAAGATGTGGATTTCTGCAGGTCCAGACTGACCATAGCTCTCTTAGCTTCTTCTCTGATTAATGTTCTCCTTGGCAGTCCTAGATATCTATGATTTATGACTTAATCCTTCTTTAAACGTCTACCCTGTCTGGTGTTTTCCTTAGCCTTAATGATGATTTCTGTTCATTTATCTATAATAAACCTGAGAGGCCTTTATAGAACAGCTGGTTTTACACAAATAATAAATTACACACAGCTCTACGATGCAGGAATTTGCTTTTACTGGATTTGTTAAGGGGCATCAGAATACTGGATGCTGAAAACATTTATACAATACACATTTTAGATTATTATTAGGAGAGAAATCATCATGATTTTCCTCCCACTTCACAATAATACACTACTTTAAGTGTGGCTGTGTGACAAAAAGTATAAAGATTTAAGGGGTGGTAATAGTTTCAGAAGGCACTGTAAGTTACAGAATTTATCACCTTAGGCGAATATAAGTGCAGCCTTAAAGTAAACTGCACAGCTAACATACCCTACAAAGGGGACTCTGATGTACTCTTTTTGATCTAATTCTGCGTTCCCAACATGATTAGCTGAAATCGATCAGGTGTGACGATCCATCTCAGAATTCTCTGGATGATTTTATGGAGAAGCGAGGAGCAGATGCTCTGCGAGCAGGACCAGGGTGGCAATTATTCAATGGAGAGGAGGGGAGGGGGACTTGTCTTGACACAAGTCTTCTGGCTGAAATATCGACAGAACTGCATCGACCATTAATCGCCTATTGTGGACCAGGTGCCAGCGCCCCACCACCGATGCACTTTGGATAATAACTTAAATAAGAGCAAGTAATGCCAGGTAAACAGAGGCCCTTGTAACTACCTGCTGTGAAAATTCATTTTGGCTTCAGTCTGCTATTTGTCAAGCTTTTGCCTGAGGGTAAAAGCATTGTACCTGGGTTGTTTAAATCATGCAACGTCCTCATCAGTGACAACTACTGCAGTAAATATAGACACATATCTTTGACAAGTCTGACAACTGTCTGTATGCATGCAGCAAAAAATGAAGATTTATAGCTGAACATTCGACTCTAAAGGTCCCAACTTGGGAAATGAGATAAATCGGAACCCAGATGTTTACAACCACTGTATAAAAGACTCACAACCTTTTGTCTATCTTTTTCAGACATTAAATCAGACTAGACCTTTTTTAGGTCAGTTAAGATTATTAAAAATACTATTCAGGTAATGACGGAAAAATTATAGAAACATGTAACTAAAATGTGGTGTAATTCCTTCTCAGACTGTACTACTGGGGTCAAAGTTTGTGCTTCCTTTTAAAGCTACCTTGCTGTATTTATTTATTTTTCATCAATATTATTGTTTATTCTTGTCCCTTCCTCCATACAGAACTTCTCTAATTTAGTCAGGTTTGAAAGAACCAAGACTTGCACACATCTTTTCTGCTTTGACAACTGTCTTTTGAATAACAGGCCCACGCCCTCTGTTCTTGGTGTCTCTCACTTCCTTGATCCACAGGTATTCACCTTTTTGTGTTGCAGCAGCCACAAACTCTCAGACAAATCTAATATCCATTCAAAATGATATGATCAAAATTGATCACTTACCTAATAACTGTGTGCTTATATGTAAACTTCTGACTTTTGAGAAAGTAATAAAAACCAACACAGTCATAATATATATAAATCATAAATAAGTATGGTAATTGTAGCTGACAAAAAATAGTAAACGTTAAGTTTGATTTAAAATCAGTAAGAAAAAAAGGTATGTGCTTTGTGATGATGTATGTAAGAATTTGTTTTCAACTGTATATCATTTCAGTGAATGACCTCCAAAGACATTATCAAGGTTTTTGATCTTACCCAGGCATGCCTGTTTTACGAGACTAGGGATTCACTATCGTCAGCCCTCTAATTAATGACGTAGCCAAAGAAAGATACTTAACACGCCCTATCTTCCATTTTCTGTCAGAGCTGTCAGATCAGTTTCTTTCAAGTATTTGAGGTGGATTATTCATGCCATCTCAACCCAGATTAGCGCTCCTTAAATAAGTCAAAGATTTACAGGAGATTCAGGTGTGGATCAGTAATAGAAGCAAAGGTATGTAACGTTTCACACCCATCTAACTGCTGGTTTACCCTTGAATAAAAACCCACACCCCATACACTTGTATACATGCATGGACGTGCACCCGCAAAGAGTTAAGTTCTTTATCTAACTGATACTGCACCTTAAATCCTGTCTTGTCTTATTTCAAAATCAACCACTCCCTTCCTCCTTAGCTTCTTTTCATCTCCTTTTATTCTTCCTTCTAATCTCTGTCTGAACTATTCTGATGAATGGCATGAAAAAACATCATAGACTTGGTGAGCAGATTAAGGATTTATTATTTTTTTTTATTTGTGTGCATTTTTTCTACAAATTACACTTGAAACTGGCCACCATGTAAAGTACAAATTTTCACAGCATTTGGGTCAAACCACCAGTAGGCTACTATAGCTTGTATTTTATGCATGAGCATAAATGGAAAATTAGGAAGAAAAATAACTTAATTTTGCTCTCAAGTTGTTGCCTTGGCCCTCTCCTCACTGTAACCTATTCTCTACAGAATAAGTTGTCCGGATTTACTTTAATCAAAGATATTAAAACTCAATTTTCAAAACAAATAAAAAACTTGCAGAAATAAACTAAGACAAAATACAGTTTGAAGTGTTTGTTATCTAAAATGTGGTGAAGTTCGTCTCATCTTGGCCTAACACTTCATGCAGAGGAGCTTGTGGCAAATCCTAACAATATACACTCAAGGGTTTACACTTACAAATACAAAACCTTAACATATGTTTTATGGTTCTGCACATTCAGACATTGCATTGACCCTATATTTGCAATACGTTGTGTAACCCTGTTTGATTCGTATTTTTGTTCATTGGTTGTTCAATGTATTTTGTTATTTAGCTGCTGGGATGCATGGACAGACCCATTGTTATGGGGGGAGCGGGTGTTATGACAAAATTTGCATTGATGAGAAGAAAGCCAAAATACTGCTTTACTCAAGCTCAGAATAGCACATATGTCTATGTAAAAAGAGTATGTTGGTGTACAAGATCAGGCATCCATCTCAAGACATGAAAATCCAACGTGTTTAGATCAAAGGCAACTGGACTTCTCCTGTCTCTTGAATACTTTACAATTAACCATTGTACCACGACTCTAAGTTTCAATTGTTCCATCCTCCCAAGATTTTTTGTTGTTGTCATTCTTCAAGTTCAATAAAACCAAGTCAAACTAAATCATCAATACAACTTTCTAGCAACAAAATGTTAAGTTGTTCATTTGCTAGTAAACAGCCAGTTAAAACATTTCTACTGTCCATTTTCTTGTTCAAGACCTTTCAAAGGCTTAACAAACTTTTTTTTTTAAATCAAACTAACCTTATTGGATGATAAACATTTAAACTGGCATAGCAAGAGACAAAGATTAAACAGTAAAATGAGAAGCTAAAAAAGAAAAGACAGGTACAACAACATGTGGTCTCTGTAAAAGCAATGGTGATCAAAATGGCTCAGTATAAATCACACATTACAGGCACATACACCCTTTGTTGTAAGATTTTTAGAATTTACTCAAACTTCTTAAGGCTGATACACAGATAAGAAATTCTTAAATTACCATGTAATTGCAGTGTGTATGAGTACATGTGTGAAAGTGTGCAGGAAAAAAAGCCAGCAGGAGACAGGAGGAGCAATGAGATTCTTTCCACCTATGTGTCATTTCCTTTCTCAGTCTTGCTCAGTGCATTGCCACCTTTATATGTTAGCACCATAATTCTTGTCTTACAATCACAAACTGATAAATACTAATACTGTATATTCCGGACAATAAGCCGCTACTTTTTTCTAACGTTTTGAACCATGCAACCTGCAATCTGCTGCGGTTTATATATGGATATTTACAGCTAACTGCCACTAGAGGGCCTCCTCAATCTATGCATTGTACAAGTTACATCCTTTACCTAAAGATACTGTGCATTTAAGAAGCCGGGAGGGAGGGAGGGAGGGAGGGAGGGAGAGAGAGAGAGAGAGAGAGAGAGAGAGAGAGAGAGAGAGAGAGAGAGAGAGAGAGAGAGAGAGAGAGAGAGAGAGAGAGAGAGAGAGAGAGAGGTTTGTATGAACAATGAAAGCAAATGTGGAACAGAAAGAGAGCGAGACAACAAACAAGTTTTTATACACAAACCCTCATTATGGAAAACAAATTAAGAAATACATATGATGCCACTTTTAACTTAAAGGCAGTCAACCTGGGCTTTAAAGAAGGAAATGGAGCACCAGCAGCTTCACATAAACTTCACAGCAATGATGGTGAGACGTTGGCGACGCTAGCATGAAAAACTCTCTTAATGCGATAAGACAAAAAAAGCTTTCAGAGGTAATAAAAGAAGATGGCCCGAGCTTGAAGTCTTTTTTGATGATTGGCTGAACACAAATATAGGATGGACAAGGTGTTTCCACCATGTTGGAATGTTGATAAAATCAAAGCTTCCCCAAACATAAATTACTTTCCCGACAATCCCCTCTGCACGAATACTTACATATGGTAATTAAACGTTAAAACAGCTGCAGCTTTTAATCGGGTGCAACTTGTTTATGTACACGTATATTTTCCCTAAAATAGGCTGCCGCGGCTTATAATCGAGTGTGCTTAATTGCCGTATTTTCCAGACTATAAACTGATTAAGCGAACATCTGGGGTGTGACATTACTGATAAACATATAAGTGTAAGCTTTTTGGTTGTTTTGCTTTGAAGGAAATGGTGAGCATTAATTTAGAAACTGCTAGGCAGTCATAAGACAAACCGGTGGGTATTTTGTTAGTTAAGGTGACAGATCAGGCTGACTGCTGGCTATGTACTGGGTTTGAGGTGGTTTATCAACCGGAAGTCCCTAACATGACAAAGGTGATCTTGGCAACGAGTGACAGAGGAATGAAAAGAAGAGCTGAGGGCAGCAATGGACTCAGAATTTTGATTATCCATCTCAAAAATTAATAATCCTGTTTCATAAGTTATTAGTAAAATGTCTGTTAAATACCACCTACTGTACACAGTTTGAACTGAGTGTAAAAATCATGCAAAAAAAAAAAAAAAACCTACAAAACAAAAAAACTGATGCTGCAAATCTAGAGTGCCTGAGTTAGGAAGGCCTTTGCCTGGCCCACTTCTATGACAAAACCAGAAATGTGACATTATTGGTCCACAAACACACAAACAGGGGTGTTTACTAAATCACTGGGTAGATATTTTTGCCAATACTGCAACGTCTGTATTGTTCTGGAAACTTTCAGTGTCACTTTAGTCGAAATAAACCATTGTATTTTCATCTGATTTTGCTCTGTAATCTGATTTTTCACAATACTTTACCCTCGAGTTTGCTCTACTTTAGTATGCTCTAAAATGTTCTGCTTTCAATTTTGTTTTTTTTTCTGGCATGCACTAAGTTATTTTTTGTTTTTTCTAAAGCTAGACGTTTTACTTTTTGCAACTACTGTAAGACATTAAAAACTGTTAAATTATTATAACTTAAAGAATTACAAAACATTTGTGAAATAAGTGACAAAAAATTATTTGCATAAAGTAAGAAAAAACATTAGTGACTAAATACTTTTATCACAGGACAGTAAGGTAGATCACA
This sequence comes from Apricaphanius iberus, assembly GCA_028564705.1. Classification (NCBI taxonomy): domain Eukaryota; kingdom Metazoa; phylum Chordata; class Actinopteri; order Cyprinodontiformes; family Aphaniidae; genus Apricaphanius; species Apricaphanius iberus. The sequence continues at coordinate 1,197,125 of JAPXFQ010001662.1, forward strand.
ACAGCAAGAGCCTTTGCTGAATTCTATAAACTAAATTAGTCAAATGAAGAGTTTTGTCTGTGTGTAATATGTTCTTAGCCCAACAAAAATGTTCACCCTCTGATTGGGGTGATAATGATATGACTTGATGATGATATGATTTGATGATATAATTTGATTATCTGGCACGTTAAATTACAGAGTCAGAATAAAGTAGCATGATTTCAGTTTGGGTGTTTTTGTTCTTGAGTGTACATTCATGGCAAAACAATAGTACACTCTCTTATTGGTTCAAGTAAATTGCCATGCCAATCTAAAATTAGGTGTAAAAAAACTTATTGTAGATTGCACAATGCCATAAGTTGTTTAAGAAAAATGAAGCAAAAAATAAATAAATACATAAATAAATAAAAGACTGGAAAAACATAGCACACTCAAGTAACAGTTTACAGCAGGGGAAAAAGAACTTAGCAATTCAAATGAAATTCACCAAATGTCAGTAACTACATAAGTAATCCATACACACACAGAAATCAAAATAATAACACATAAGGAAATTAAGTTACGAGGCATATAAAGCAGAAGAAAGGATCCTGTGAGTATTTAAAAAGCATTCCTGTTCCCTATTTGTGCAAATTTCTATAATTTAGTTTAGTACTAATGAATGGCCTTTACAAAGGACCTTTATAACCAAGGTAATATGGAGAAAGAATGTCTAAGGGGTAAAAGCAAAGAACCTTTTTAAGACATTTGCAATCTGGTTGAAAAATATAGACTACGGAAGTCTGTAGACTTCAATTGTTCCAGTGAGCACTGTTTGGGTAAAAACCTGGAAGTAGAAAACGAACGTTATTTCACAACAAACCAGCTATGACAAAATTTCTAACAGAAGAGACAAAAGAATCACAGTATGCATGTCCAAGAACCACCTGTCAAAAGAAGGTTTGAAATGATCTGGAATTTGAGGTTGGTTTTCCATAACAAAAAAAAAGAAGTGATGTAATCCAATGCCATGTCGTCTACATTTGCTTTACATGCAAGAATCCACAGCTGAAGAAAAAAAAACTGCTATAGCGCATTTAAAGTTTATTGCCTACCATTTTGACAAGTGAACAAAATACATGGGGATTCTAAAGTGAAAACTGAAGACCTGTTTGCAAAGATGAGGCAAATAATCAAGGCAGGTTGTTTAGAAGCATGGATTAAAATCACACCAGAGCAATACATGTTTCTCCCTACTGGAGAGGCCTTAAAACAATTAAAGTACTAAATAGTTTTAGTAAGTGTTTAATATGTATTATCTGAGATGTTGTAAGGAATTTCACCTCAGTAGATAAAATAATTAGTTGGTCTTTGATGGATATACAGTATCTAATACATTTTATATATGACAGTTTCCCATAGCATTTGAATGAAACTGGATCCTTACTTTTTTGTGTCGAGGAGCCCCTAAGAGTTTACTCCTACTTCCCCAACACCCATCACTCCGTCCAATGTAAAAGGTAGCAACAGAAATGCAAAAGAAAAGCAGAGAACATTTGTTTGCCTAGCCCTCAAATCTATATTTACAACTGAAAACCTTGATGGCCTGTAAAATGCAGAAACTTTCCAAACTACAGTGTTTATTTCAACTAATTTATTTGGTTTTTTAGAAGAGAGTACAATAAAAAAAGGTACAAATTGTTCTTTAGAACCTTTTAAATGACATCACATTCATGTGCTTTTTTTATCTTTCCGTTGTTTCATTTTTGCAATGTTTGTCAAACTGATTTTCTAAGAAATCTGGGAGTGTATTGCCTTATCTTCATCCTTGGTCAGAACAACATGAAGCCTCATCTGTCTCTCCCCACTGAGTAAAGATGAGGGAAACTGATCCCTGAGGTGGATTTTCCATCTTTAAAAGTTTATCAAGATAAGGAAGCATTTAAGTTTCCAAGCAAAGGGTAGTGGGGTAGGTTGGCAGAGTCACTTAAAGCAAGTACTGAGGCCCAAGTTGCCTTCCTAAACTCCTAAAGTACCCTTGAGCAAGATATGGAATGGCCAAACTGTCTCTGGGGTGCGGTAGGGTTTCGGGGGCAGCAATCTAAAGAGATGAGGTGAAAAAAAGAAACTTTCCCACTGAGGATCAGAGAAAAGCCTGTGAGCTACAGTCACCAAAGTTCCACGCCTCACCTCACCACAAAACACTGGTGGCAAATTATCTGTCTTGCCCTCCCTCCTCCTTCTGTCTATGTGGCACTCTTCTTTTTTCTGCTTTATGCTTTCTCTCTCCCCCTGTCCTATTATGGACATAGCAATAGTGTTGCTGTCTGGGCGACTAAAGATTTGATTCACTGTCTGTCCCTGTCTCAGTGTGCATGTGTGTTAGATAGCAGATAAGAGCCATACATAAACAGCACTTGAAAGCAGAAATGTAAATGTTTAGAAGTCACTGCTGAACACAGACCATATCAAGATACCGGCGAGTGAGACAGAGAAGAGAAGAGCAGATTAAAGCAGAGTTCACACCGGGAGACGGAGCATACTGCAGACAGGACTAAAGTTAGATTCCAGCCATCAATAAGGCTTAGTGAAATTTAGCATCTCAAAGCTATGCTTCCGGACTCCTTAATCTGTTGTGGAATGCACCAAGTTTTTGATAAGGCCGAACAGGATTTATCAAATACCTTTAGGCCTCTTCCTCTTCATGTTAATAAATTATTTAAGATAATTTAGCATTCACAGACGTAGAATGGTTAATTTTTGTAAGTCTGTGAAGTGAAAAACCATTCTTTTAAATGCAGGTTTGATGAACATAATGGTCGAAGGGTGAACAAAGACCAGTTTTTTGCTTGACCTGCCTGACCTTCAACCCACCAATCTGATGCTCAAAAAGTTGCTGGGGTTCTTTTTGTTTGATTTTTCATTTTGTTTTTATTGTTGCTCCATAAACACAGCACAGCTAACAATAATTGAGCCAGGCTAGATCTTACAATTCCTCATCTTTAATGTGGAATATGTCCAAAAGAAAATACTTGTGCTTAGCTATGTGTTTAAGATACAGTCAGAGGAAGTACAGGCAAAGTGACAGGATACTAAGGACATAGTTACCATAGTTTTTTTTTTCTCAGTTCACTGGTCATAAGGCTGTGAAAATGTATTTCTTACTTAACATATTTATTCTGTTTTTACTCTTTTTTGACTCTTTTTATAAATTAAAGGTTTTATGTTGAAAGTCAGTTTCTTTATCCTAAATGTTTCATGGAATTAATAATGCAATTTATCTTTGAAACTGCAATACACTTCAATACACTGTTATTTTAGACAATCTCAGTTTTAAAGTAACTGTATTTTAATCCAATGTTGAGATTGTACAATTGCTGTTTAAAGTCCTTTACACCAGGAGTTCATTTTTTGGGGGACCAGGGAGACCGCACCCCTTTATAATTCTCATGCTGATATCTTTCCGAAACAGCCTTTTACACTCCTAGATATTGTAGGAATTATTTATAATTTAACATTTTTCCACAAAAAAATAATCAATATAATATGTTCATTTTTTTTCAGTTCATTGAAGTCTGAATTGAAATAATAATAATGCATCAAACATATACAGCGCTTTTTAGGACACTCAAAGACCCTTTACAAATTCCATTATTCATTCACTCTCATATTCACTCAATGGTGGAAGCAAGCTACAATTATAGCCACAGCTGCCCTGTGACAGAATGACAGAAGCAAGGCTGTCATGTCACGCCATCGGCCCCTCTGGCCAGCACCAGTAAGCAGTTGGTGAAGTGTCTTGTCCAAGGACACAATGACTGAGACAGATGGATCTGGGGCTCAAACCGGCAACCCTCCGGTTACTAGGTGAACTTTGGAACCCCTGAGCCACAGTCACCTCAAAATAAAAACAAAAATCACTTGAACAGCAAACAAACAGCAGTTCACTCAAACTCAGTATCTTTGTTAGGAAGAAAAAAAACTGGACCAATTTCAATTAAGCATTTTAGTTTTACTTATTGATTTAAATACTTTTTACCTGGTTCAATTTAAAAAAAATGAACTTGTCATATTCAACCTATGGACAGAAAATAGAAAAACCTGTGATAAATATATGCTTTAGGCTTTATTACATAAAATCTTTCCAGTAATAATTACCATTAATAAATCTCTAAATTAGTGAGAAGGATGAGCCTGTCTTACAACACAATTTTTCTATTCGTAAAGGGATGGATGAAAGACTCTCAGATCATCTTCCACTTATACTTCATCTTCATTACAGTCAGACTTGACAATGACGATTCACAAAGGTAAGTGTGAGAAAAGGGAAATTAAAATATTCATGGCCACTTTTGACTGGCAACCTAACGGGGGTACATTTTTGTGACGGTATAAAAATGTGTGTGGGTGTCAAAGCAAATGTCCTTGATAACTAATCTAAAATGCTCTGTAATGAACAGCATCCGACGAGTCATCGGATTATTTCCTAAAATTCAAAACAAACCAGAATGCATGTTTTTTTTCATAAACTTTCTTAGAAGTGTAAAAGAGAAGCTCAATGAGGCATACATGTCACTAAAAACCTATAAAAGTTCAAAACTTATAATATTCACCGGAAATTAAGTTAATAATAAACATCTAATGAAACTAGTAGGGATAATATGTATAAATAGAGTTGTTTTTTTACGGTGAGTCTCAGTGCAATGGTCATTTCTGAACGGTAACACAAAGAGGTTTCGCCCAAATTCGACATAACATGAGGGTTAAGGTTTTTTCAACACATTCTTACCTGGAGTTTCAATAACTTTGGAAGAAAACGCCCACCACTAATGATACAATTTTTTCAGAATAAATATAAAGCATTAGAAAAAGGACTCAAAGTTTATTAAAAATATTAATGATACTATTCTGCTGTCGAGAAAACCCTAAGAAAAACATTGCCGTGTCAACTATTAGGAAGTGATCTATGTCCATTTCTGAGTATGTTTGACAACACAGCAGAATGGATAATTCACTGAAGGCAACTTCATTAAAACTCATTTTTTCCTGAAGACAGAGTTGAACTTTGAATCGAGTACTCAAATAGAAACCCTAACACAGTATTTGAATTCGTTGTGAAAAGCTTCTTACAATACAGCATCTGACAGCAGGTTTTTAAAGATGTATTTTAGACAAAAAAATTCTGGGGGAGGGTAGTATATACAACTTTATTCCCTATGTGTGCACATTGATGTGAACACTTGCTTGAGAGCTTGTGCTCAGTTGAAAAACTGTGTGCCTTTTGTATGTGTGAGCATGCAAGTGAGGGTGTGAGCCTGAGTGATTGTTAGCAGAAGCTCATTAACATCAGAAGTCATTACCACAGCTCAGAGGTTTATACCAATTAGAAAAAAAATAAACTACAAGCAAAAAACAAAACAGACAATGAAAAACAAGAGGAGGGGAGAAAGTGATTACTGGAGACGAAATTTAAGTGATTATTTTCGCCACGTTGAAAACAATATTCTGCCCCCAAGACAGATTTAAATGGCGAGAGAGCAGCAGGAGTGATTGCTGAGAAGAAAGCAATAATTGGAGAAAAATAGGAAGTGATCACCAGCGTAAGATACCAAATTAGGGCTGGTAATTTCTTATACAAGTAAGGACGAAAAAAGACACTTGAAAAGTGACCATGGGAGGCAAAGAAATAATTAGGATCAGAAAAGAGAAAAAATTAAATTAAAGATAAGAAGAGATCACCGTGCCTATATTATATTTTGGCTCCTTTTTTAGGATATTTTTCAGTATTTTCAGCTTCACTTTGGGCAACCCACATTAACACACATTATATATATATATATATATATATATATATATATATATATATATATACGCATTTCTGTACACACAAACCCCTAAAGGGGCCTTTTTTTCCACATTGGGCCATGTGGTGCAGACAGGCGTACGGAAACAATTCCCTAAAAACAACACATAGCCTACACGTAGAAAACTGTAGCACACGCACACGCTCACTCATACACACTCACCCCTCCACAGTTAAACTTGCTGAATGAATTGCTGCCTTGTTCAGTGGTGCACTAATGGCAAGGAGCCTGCTCTGGAGATTAACGCAGACGTACATATCAACATACACATGGAAAAGCCTAAGCATTAAGCATTCTAAGCCACGTGTGCATTAAAGTTTAGTTATTTCCCTCTGTCCAGAAGTAGGTTTTCAACTTAATAACCAACTAAATCTGTGGTAAGTCACTATACAGCTTGGAAACATGTCTTCGTTCTATTCTGGCAGGCTGTCACTGATCAAATTGTGCTTGTAAATGAGCAAATATGGATGGATGATTGAGTTACTAGGACAAGGAATACAGTTTGGGTAAACTTTATTTTTCTATACTCATTCTGATTGCGGATGAACCCTGAAAATCTGTGGGTTGAAGATGTATGCATGTTCATCTTCTCTGTGCAGAAAATACATTTTGAACAGCATCTGACAAAGTCAGTAAAATATGAATATGTACTCAGGTTTGTATCTCATTCCTTATACACTCTATTGAGTAATTGCTGTCATTTATTTCTATTTAAAAGAAGGAACACTTCCACTCTGTTGTATTTTTGTCTGACAGTAGTTAATTATATTTTACCATCAATCTCTCAATTTGCTTTTCTCCTCTTGCAGAAAAAGACACAGCATGCCTTCCAATATTCTCCACAATATGGAATGTTTCATGTTTCATTACAGACAATTTGCCCTGAAAGGAGGCAGGATTAAAATTCAACTGTGTTTGTTATTGCAGTCAAACGGATCCGAGGGAGTCAAAGCGGCTGGAGAAAGACACGTCCGATTTTCAGGTCGACTTACTCAGCATTGATTTGTTAAGACCAAACAAGTGGCTTCTGTAAGATATGATGCCATGAGAGTGAGCTGCGGGAGAGCTGACTCATCTAGCTGAAAAGGAAACTTCCTTTCATATGAAAATGGAAGTAAGTGCACATAATATTATCCAGTTTATCAGATTTATAAAGCCCAGTTTCCCCAAAAAGTTAGTTTGGACTTATTTTCAGTGCAACGTAAAACAATAACCTACTACGGGCTTTGCAGCAAAAGCTTTTCACTGTTTTCTTTTTAAATGATGCAACCATACAAGATGATCATCAAAATCAAAGAGACATACAAAATGCACCCACTCGAAACATGCAAGCAAGAACCATGTTGATGTTTGCAGTAGCAAGTTCTGTTTAATCGTCCGCTGCCGTAGAGCACAGAGTGAAAGCCTGTGCTCAAACTACAACTCTCATGGCGGACGGCAGTGAGGTTATCGAGATCCCGTGTTAGTTCACTTGTTATTTTCAAAACATAATTATATTTACTGATGTGAAGCTACACCTTAACTGGTAGATGACTGGACTGAGTTTTACAATATGTAGGGTAAAGCTTAGTTTACGCTTCTCCATCAGCAAATTTGCACCCACACGCATACGTAGTGAAAGAGACATTTTCTTTTTATACTTCTCCTTGGTACATCAGTGTTGCAAAGCAGTTCTACACCAGGACAGCGGAGGGTGCAGACCTTTTCAGGCGGATCTGCCTGCCAAGAGAGTGACGTCTTGGATCAACCGCTGTTTTTTTACTTCAGCTTGTATACCCATTTCCACTCAATGAGCAACGGGCGACAGAGAACGAGTTTTGATAGAGTTGGAAAGATTTTTACAAAAGATCAGCTCATTGAATACTTTAAAAAAAGCATGTAAACAAACACAGCAGTCTGTTTTGTTGTTCTTTACCTCTGCTGGTTTTCAAAATCGCCAAAACACCATATTAGATAAAATGGCCTCGTAATGTCAAGCATCTAATGCCCAAAAGTTGCATTGACAACTAACTTTATTATCGGACACAAAAATTAGGATGGTAAACTCTACTTGACCATGTTTGAAACCCCCCAAATAGACAGTATGATTGAAAGTAACAGATTTTATCATTATCGCAAGGATTACCAGAAAATATGATCAGATTTTATGACTATCCCTAAATACAAGACAAGAAACTGAATGACGGCAGCTTTAGCAACTATTGCTTCAACAGAGAATTTAAGAGATGCCATACACAAACAAAGCTTCTATTAGAAATAAGCACTTAGTAAACATCTGCCTTATAATTTTTTCCCCTCTATATGTGAACTTAGATTATTTTTCCTCCTGTTTTCCACTTGTATTGCTATTGGAAACACAGAGAAACAAGCCTGTGTGGCATGGTGACTGAGTTGGTTACATTTGGCTTTGGTTAGCAACTAAATGTGAGCAAACTACCAACTGGAACTATCTTTCGGCTCCCAGCTACTCGGTTTTTCTTACTTTGGCCTTATGTTCTGCTGCTGCCGAACTGCCTTCCTTTTGTAACTGGTTGTGCCACAGTCTCAGTTGTCTGCCGTGATTCTAATCCTGCCAGGTTCTGGGCCTTTTTATCTCACTACATAGGAACTCATACTCTACAGAAACCCATTTTAGAAAATTCATACTCTGATGACATACCTTCCCCAGTTTCAGTTTAAACTTTCCTACCATATAATGATGTACAGGTAAAGTTAGCAATACTGATAAAGAATATTGCTATTGATGTGTGTTGAAGCATGTCATTCAAATGACTGATGCATGCTGATAAGTGTTAAATCTGCAAACTTTCGCTTTCAGCAAAACATTGGAAGAAAAAAACGCCTCTGTACACTTTTTTTTGTCAGAATAAGCAGTCCCAGTCAAGCTGACTTTGCAGTAGTTTTCTAACTCACACAAGATTGCAACTGCAGAGTGATTTTTCCTCCCAGACACACCAGGGGCGGCACACAGCTGTATACACCGGCATATGGATTAAATAAATGCAGTCTGTGCAGAGCTTGTTAACACTTGTTCTCTTGGCTACAACACAAGTTTTGGGCAAACCAAACAAAAATAAGAGCACACACCCAAATCTGTGCACACCCAGACAAGAGCATACATGCAAACTGCATGTGTGCAAACATGGAGATCACATCCGACCAATTTTCAACAAAGAAATTCATTTTCACCTGAGCTACACATGTGCACACGTCTTCAATACTTTAAAGCTAATTTGAATTCGTAAATTTCACTGTGTATTCTCTTCAGAATTAAAAAAGAGAAACAATGAAAGAAAAACAAGGCATAGTCTGTCACTCTTATTTTAACTTTAAGCAGAATCTGACTTTTTTGAGAGAAGCAAGAACAAATACATTTCAACTTTCTCTTCAACTTTGTAAATCGTAGAAGCTAATGAACATAATAAAATATTGGTATTGAGAAGTTGTCACTACAGTTAAATTGCAGCAATCAACAAGAAAATCAGAAAACCAACTGGTTCATCTCCCTGCTTGTGTGATGGGAGGCTTTACCCACAGCTAATTTAAAAAGTCACTAAATCATGGTTGCTTTGCATATTTTTGTATTTTATTCTATAGAATGCAAAAGTTTGTATTTTTTACAAACATTACGTACAAACTAGGTAATAAACAAATACTACAATGGATGATAATCAAACACTAATTTTAAATTTGCCTCTTCTCATGGTAAGGACAGATTTTAGATTTTAAAATTAATTTTAAATTCAAAAAGGACCTAAAAAGGCGTAAATATTTTCAAAAAACATATTTCATTTTTTATTATAAAATTAGTACCACTTCACAGATAGTTTCATTGAATCCATTTAATATTTTTTTTTCTCCAGCTGCCTGTTCTCCACTTGTTGCTGACAAAAGAAGGCTATTATTGTTTTCTTATTTGTACATAAAAGACAAATTTGTCATTTTGGAAACCAGAATCGCATACCTTTCCCTTGCCCTAATTTAATCAGACAGCAATACGAGAAAAAAGTTGTTATTAAATAGACCAAAGCAAAAGCCAAAAGAGGGGTTTCACCAACTTTTGGTCATAAAGACTGGATAAAAACCTGCTACTGGGGGTGTTGTGTGGCATAGTTATTAGTGCGATTGCACCATGTACAAAGGCCTCCGTCCTTAATGTGGTTGTCCCAAGTTCATATCCCATCCTTGCGGACCTTTGCTGCATGTCTTCCCCCACTACTCTATCCCTTTCTATGTTGTCCCCTGAGAAATAAAGGCCACTATGGCCACAAAAAACCTTTAAAACAAGCTACTACTGTTCTGAGGGCTAAAGCACATGACGTAAAGAGTTTTGCACTTCCTGTCTTTGATCAGTCATAAAAATAAACTCCAGAATATGCCAATCAATTAAATTGGTTCTGGACCTTTTGAACCACTTTGTGCTACACTACATTAGCGTGGCATAGGGTTGGGCGATGTCCACCATATTGAGAGTTAACGATGTTGACAGTAAAACATCGTGATGGACGATGACATCGTGGGGGGGGGTTGGTTGGTTTCTTTTCTTTTTTTTTCCATTTATCTCTTCACACCAGTCTAAAAAGTACTTAAAAACCAGCAAAAAAAAAAACAAAAAAACACTTCTTTTTTTAAACTGTACTTTAGTTACTTTACTACACTTACACAAGCAGTTTGTAAGTTGCTGGGAGTATGGGAGTATTTGAAATCCATACTCACACTTTTATGTGCGCATGGATTTCGGCATCGTGCCGGACCTTTTCAGAGCTTTAAACTGAAAAACTGACATAATTATTTTACCTTGTAAAAAAGAGGACTCAGTTATACTTAATAAACTCACACCAGGTTTTTCTCCTTCCAGGTAAAAGTCTTAATATAAATTCTTCCAATCGAGCATACACCACTACATCAGCTGACAGGTGAACAGCTGATCTCCTTTGAAGCTCTCATTTCCCATTTTAGCCAAAAGCAGCTGGAAAACAAAGGGCAGGCACTGATATCCACGCAGCCTTGACTCATAATTCGCATAGTGCAACGTTTGTGGCCATCTTTGCTCGTTTCTCAAAACAGGTGAAACGGTAATTATCTGCCTCGCTCTGACTGTCTGCCGCCGAAGACTTGTTAGAGCTGTAATCGGGCCTTAAAAGTTGGCCCCTAACCGACCTGAACCAGAGAGAGTTCAAGAGTATATTTGGATTGGCAGCTTATTATAGCGCGAACCAATTAAACCCCACATTTTCCGCTAGAATAGTGCATTTATTCTTCAACATTTTATATGAGTTTATCTGAGAGGAGTGGGTTTTTACCAACATGACATGCTGTCTGCCAGTAACATCTTGACAGGTAGATTGGGAATAATGCAGCGCTTTAATATAAATTATCGTGCTAAAGAGGCGGACAGGTTCGGGTAAAGATCTTCAGCTCTAGTGCGCGGTAATCGCTCATGGTGTTTGGCCATTGGGTTCAGTCTTTGCCGTCCTGCCTCGGCTCCTTTTATGTTCAGCTTAACAAGTTTTGCGCATCTGTAACAAAGCAGCTGGTTGCTGCGCTCCTTATCCTGAATCATCCGGATCAATTCTTTTTTTCTTTTTTTTTTTGGGAGCTTCACAGATGGAAACAAATGCAAACAAAACACAGCAAATCCACACACTCAAACCACGCAAAATAAATAAAAAATATATACAAATATTTTCCACTGTGCTACACTCATTAGTTAGTTATATTCTCAATGTTTACAGAACGGTCCATGCAAAGGTTTTAGTTAAACTATAGAAGAGACTAAAGGATTAGTGCGTGTCTGACAGGGTGGGGGGCGTGGCATCACGATGGTGGCTTTAAATCGTGATGTTGGTCAACCATCACGATGGACGATGACATCGTTGATCGGCACAACCCTAGGGTGGCATAAATAAAGTTTTCAGTTATCAACTTCTGCCTTTATTTCTCCTCAGTGTACTTTGGGTAACTCCCGTTTTCTTTTTCAACAAATATAAACTCATTGGTGTAATCTCTGTTTTAATTAAATGTAATATATTAAACCAAAATATGTTTGGGGTTCACTGAGAGATAATATATGTAATGATGCAATTAAAAGATCATCTTTTATTCATCACATGCTTTATAAGATAAAAAAAAAAACATAACTAGATATATCATATATTAATGCATTTATAAAACTATGGGGGGGACACAGAAATAGAAAAATTGGCTTTATAGCATTTTCCAACTGGTGTATTTCTACATTTTACATTACTGATTTTTAATGTATTTTTCAAAAAACAAACCAAAGCCACTCCAGATCAGAAGGAATGAGGGGTGGAAATAACTTCTTTATGAATCTTTTTCTGCATAATTAATATCCCTTAATCAGAATGAATTACAACTATTTGTTGTTTGGAATTTTGGACATTTCGAAAGACAGGGTCCCATGTGTTGCATGTGGTCACAGACACATGTTGCTTTTGTACAAAATGATAAATGGTCACAGCTTTGTCTCCGGGGAAACACTCAATGTGATATGCAGACACAAAAAAAGTGGTTGTGGGAAAACTAAAAGTGATATCCCCCGCTGCAAAGCTGCGAAAAAGATGAGATCATCCGGCACACAATGAGCTATCCTCTGACATATTTTGTGTAAATAGGTCAACAGGTAGTTTACGTTTGCGGGCTGACACATTTTCTTTACTTCAGGCTCTCTTATGAATGTGCTTCATAAATGATGGCATAAAATTTAGTAAGCCTGCGGGAAAAAACTATTGAGGCTCTGTTTACTCAGAAGAGCAGAATTGATTTCTAGGCGAATACATCACAGAAACAAACTGCTTTGTGAGCAGCGAACATGTTAATGTGTGTAGTAAGACAGTCAAACTGCTTTGTCGGAATCACTGAATTATGTTTGTTCAACATTCCTAAGTTTTAACCAGGTCTTACAAAAATCAAAGAGAATCCAATACCACAAGACACACACGAAAACAAGAGCGCATCAGTGAGCATCTGTAGATAACGTCAACATCTAAAGTCATGCATATTCAACTGCAGATACATAGTTGGACACACACAATCAAAACCACGTCTAAAAGCATCAAGCAGCTCAAAGCAACCCTCCCTACTGAAAAACATAACCAAGCAAAGCCACCGTACCACATAATGAAAAACATACAAGCACTAACTCTATCATTCACACACATGCTTCCACTCAGGGGCGCAAAACAAGCACAGCGTTTACTCAGGCTTTACACACTAATACCTAATCATGACAATAATTCAAAAAAAGATCTCCAAACTGTTAAAAGATTAATTCAGAGAGTTTTAAAGAAAAATAAGGTAAATGACCAAATGATCACATGGACCAATAACATCCACGTAGCTAAAGGATGATTTTACGGACTTAAAAGTACCTTATTATCTCACCAATAGTTAAGTAATTCAATTAGAAAGAATTGGAAAAATATTTTAGGACAAAACAATTAGAGTAAAACTTCAACTAGAATTTGTAATAAAATATATTAATAGAGATAATCTGATTGTCTTTGTCTAGCCAATAATAATTTCTGGTCCTGCGTTGAGTCAGACCTGCCAAAACCAGTTCCCCCCATCCCCCCTTTATATATATATATATATATATATATATATATATATATATATATATATATTCTAAAAACTATAACACCAAAAAGATGGAGGTAATGGTACTGAATCTAATAGAAAATGTACAAAAGTTTCATATCAAAGTATAGCCAAAGTGTTGTCCATGCACTGATGGAACAAATATGGTGGAACATCAATGGTTTGATGTCAATCATTGATCAGAGCCAAAAATAAATAAATGAATATTTTCCAATTTCTGGTCAATAGGTAACCAATTAAACACCTGAAACATCTGCTCTGACTTTTTATTTCAAAAGACAATTTGATTGAGCCAGAAGACAGCTCCTTTAATAGTGAATCCCATTTTACCACTTGCCCCTTCTGATCACTCTTAACTTTCGATTTCAAAACAGCAGTATATGGGAAGAGCAAATAAAAAGAGTTTATAAACTTGACAGTTCATGACATTTTCTAAATATCTTTTTAATGGCACAGCGACAATGATATGATGTCCATCTCAAGTCCCAGGTGGGTTACAGCAAATGGCTACTCATAATTAGCCTGGCCCTTTTTGAGTTCTCTACACTTTATTTTTCATAATGTATAGTTTTAAATCCAGCTAAACAAATTTGTGTTAATATAGAGAGCATATTTTATAGAAATGTACATAAACTCACCCATTTATGACTCATAAAATAAAGGTTTTATATGCACTGCATTTAGAAATATCAGATGTGCATGAAATCTGAAGAAGCAGTAGATGCTACTATAAGTACATACTCCTCTTCATAAACCACTGCAGCCTTGTGATCACACTTACATAATAACCTCCACAGTATGCATCTGCATTTCCTGTAGTATAACAGCTTGCGAAGGAGTCAGTGTGTTCTTGATAGCATGCCACAAAAAGAAAACAGCAAAAAGACACTTGAGATTAGCCTAAATAGGGTTTAAATGTCACTAATTAGCACAAAAACAAATACAAAGTATGTCACAAAGTATGCTTTAAAGACTTTGATCAAAAATGTTGATAGTATTCTGTAGCATATAAAGATATGCAGCCAATTTAGTCTACATCACACCATTTAACCATTAAAATTACATTACACATTAAGAATTGGCCAACCAGTTGATAAAGATATTTCTTCTAATCTAAACTGAGGAACTAATGAGCTCTGCTAATGGGGCTTACTGAACTGGAATGCACCAGAATGGACTTGATGGAGGAGCAGGTAATGTCTGGCTATGAGTCAGTTGTTCTGCCATCTTATGTCAGAGACATTCTTCAAGTATTCAAGGAAGTGATCGCTACGCATTCGATCTATAGAGTAACAGATTTCCCCCCATCATAGACAAATATTATTACTGAACCCAGCTCACAGGGAGCATTTAGAGGCAGCCCACAGTCACTTCCTCCAAGGGCATGAGTGTGATATGCTTGTCATCACGCTTTGCTGCTCAGCATAAAAAAACATAATGCCTCATATTGTGAACTATCATCTGCACTTATTAGCTGGAGGCAATGTTTATCCACAAACCAATAAAGCGCTGAGAGAAAAATTAAGTTCCTTTATCTTTTGTGAAATATCTAAATAATTTCTTGTAAACAGACAAAGACTTAAGCCTTTCTGATTAAAAGTAAACTGTGAAAAATTTGAACACAAAAACGCTTAAACAACACAAGCTATCTAAATGCCAGTTGCAAATAAATATATTTGTTTTACTTTTTTCTAAAATTATTAAAATGCACTAATAATTAACACATAAAAAATAAATCTGCTATTAAAGTTTAAAGAAATATCTTCCAATAAAAGTTAAGACTAAAATCCTATTTAAGCTAGTATTGACTATATAATTATCTGTAAATACATAGAGTTTAATAGACTAGTCCTTTGTATTATTTTGTAGCCAATAAACAAAACTTTTGTTGCAGATGTGGAAAGGGCCCTAAATTAAAAATCAATATGTTTACATGCACATCTTAATCGAGCTTTTCCATGCAGCAGCTCTTCTCTTGCTGCATGTAAAAGTAATGACTGTTTATAGCAGTTGGGGTTTTTTCATACAGAAAAAAGTTTGAGCACTTCTCTAAAAGGGAACTTTATAGATATGTTTTCTATTCTCTTGCGTCCTTCTCAAACCTGAAACTGATCAACCTATAACAGTAAAGTCTTTATTTAAAAAATCTTTAGCAAAATAGATTAAATAATTGTGTTATAGGAGCCAGCTATTTTGTTTTTAAGTCGAAATTAAGCAATGACTTCTTAATGTTGGATATGCTTTTCCAATACATAAACGAGCTTAAATTGAAGAAAGGATTATTGTCTATTTTTTCATTGTTTTGGGCCGGCAATAACACATTGATCTAATGTAAGACCTTTTGTCTACCCGGAGTGTCATTAAATATAGAAGTCATATTATATTTTGAGTAATTGTAACAGACTAAAACCGTAAAAAGCTGAATTCAACACATCTTACCTGTGCTGATCATCGGGTTATCAAAACATCATGGCTGACTCCTGGCTTTGGCATCAGTTTTGTTCAACCAGCTTGATTATACTGGTGTGTCTGGTAGCACAGCTTCCCTCCACGGTTCCTCGGTTACTCCAAAACAAAGTAATGGAAAGCATAAGCCAGATGCCGGACCCACACTAGTATCACTCCATTGCTTTAGGGCCGCGTGAGTCTTAATAGGTCCACGATTGTCAGAGTAGAAAAGGTTCAGCTTTATTGACTCGTGTTTAAAAAGGTCCTTCGCTGTGAGAAGAATCAGCTACTCTTGGTCCAGAGCTGCGGCACCTCTTCTGCTTAACTAAGTGCCATCGCAGTTTGGATTGTGATCAGCTTGAGTCTGGGTGACAAAGCCTTTCCTGCTTTTAGGTGTTCAGTTGCAGCTGTTACCTTAATCTGAAAAAAAGAGAAGAAAAGTAAAACCTTTAGCAAACATTTAGCAATTTTAAACATAGGCTAAGGCCTATAACTTAGTTCAGTGCAAACATTTGCATAATTAAGAAATCCAAGCCCAAAAAATGTACTGTGTTCGGTTAATATAGAAATGTTATAATCTAAATAGTAAAATGCCAATTTACTTAAATGTAGCTGCATAAATGGACTGGAAATGTCCCAGCAAATACAATAATTATATGCACAATCAGGTAAAGCACTTATAGCATTCAGTGTGGAGAGTGGTGCAGATAAATTGATGGGGGAAAAAACAAACAGCCTGCAGCAGCATTCAATCGCAACAGGATCCAGCATCTCACTTTCTCTATGAGTATTACAAACTCCATTTCAATATTGATTGCTCCATGAGTCAGACCAAGGAGGTCATTAATGAATAATTTCCCGGGATTTCCATATCAAATTTCCAGTGGCCGTGACCGCTGACAATTACATTTCCTTTATTCTGTAATTCTAGCATTAAAAACACAGACTCGTCGATTTTCAACTCAACTCTTTTGTTGCCCCAACCACAAAAAACACCCCACCCTCCTTGCTTTTACCACTCCTCTCTCTCTCTCTCCTCTCAGTGCCATCCCAGTCTTGTTTCCATCCATCCAGCTTTTTTATCCTCAGCCAGATTTCTAGGACTGGCAGATGCCTGTAAATGTGTTATTTTTTGTTGTATGCTTTTTGTTTTGTTTTGTTTTGTTTTTTTTGGGGGGGGGGGTTAATGTTTTACAAATTGGACAGAGTCTTTGTGAGGAACAATCTGCAAACTTTCTCCTTTGGATCCTAACTTTGACAAGGACATGCCTACTGATCATGTCTTAATACGCTTTAAATTAAGCTAGTGTGTTGTAGCTCTGGTAGTATGTTTAAGAGCTTTTTTTAGAAAACCCAGTTTCTTGTTGTCTGGAATGATGCTGCCACCAACATCTTTCAGAGACAGTGTATTATGTTATAGGCTGGCTCAAGGCCTGCAACAAACCGTGAGAGACGACACAAGGTGTAAATATACATAAAAAAGGGTTTAACGTAACTCAAAAATAATATGTCTAATCAGTGACTGGTAATGTAAGAGTACCTGGATGAGTGGACCCATTACCGAATGCAAAAACAAATCAAGTATCAGAGGTGGCCAGGGTGCACTCCTCACCGAACAGAGGAGCCACTGACATAAACAGGAGCAACCTTTTGAAGGGGTAGGAACACACCAGGCCCATGTGCACCTAATTGACACTAATAGCAAAGTCCAACCTGGTAAAATAAAACAAATACATAGACTCCTAGTGGTGGGTCATCCCCCCCCCCAGATAAATTTGCAACAAAAATTTTTGACCAAAAGATCTACCCCTGCATGCCACAACAATGGCTTTGTTCTTTAATGTACATTTGTGGAGTGCACAAGTAATAGGCATCTAGACAACAACTTATGAGAAACCCTAGCCTGTATATTAAAGTGGATGGTCACTGTCTGTAGTTTTCCTTGGTCTTCATTATGCTATTTTTCAATTATGTTCTCTAACAACCCACTGAGGCCTTCGCAAAACATTTGCACTGCATTTTATTTAGAGATAACAGACTAAAGAGGCTGTGTCATTTTTCCCATCCACTTCAAAATTTTGTACAACTTCGTGTAGGTCTCATGAAAGTCCAAAATAAAACAATGGCATTTCAGGATGTAATGTGTTAGTTTTTTCAGTGTACCTGATATCAGACTAATTTTAAACAAGCACACATGGAGAAATATAGAAATATAGGCGATTGTTTGAAGCTTACAATGCATGCATTATGCAACACTAGGTATGAAAGAGATGAAAATGAATAGTTTTCTCATCCCAGAATCCCCAGTCAGAGGTTTACCTTTGCTCCTGACCACTTCCACATGCAGTTCTAACTGTGTTTGCACCACAAATAGAAAATGAACACACTGAGGATGGACTGTTTATATGTGGAAAAAAAGGAAATCTGCTCATTATGACTCATGACTGAAATTATGAGTCATTTTCTAGACCCTCCCATCTTAAATCAGTCATGTTTTTGAAGGAGAAAAAAAGAACACTGTTTTGGAATAAATAAAACTGTCTATAAATGTCCCACGTCCTCAGATACAAAATACAAAATTACAACCACAAAAGATTACATTCTGCCGATTTCTCCAGGCTGTAATATTCTGACTCTGAAGCTACACACACACACATGCTTCCTGTTGTTTCAAGTCTGACCACATAATAGTATTAGCTATTAGAGCTGCGAGAAAGTAAGAATGTTTTTTTTAAGCTGTGGCGGAAAGCAGAGAGAGAAGAAAACAAGGGGAGCTACTTACTGATTATTAGAACAACAGGAAAAGAAAGGAGAGAAAAAGGGTTTCTTTATTGGAAGGAGTGAGTGTAACTAAATATTTTTCCTTGCGCAGCTCTGACTCAGTCCAGCTCCTGCTTAGTCATTTAACATAATCACTGTCATTCGCTGCCTCACTGTGTTTTATTCGCTATTGTGTGTTTTCTTTATTTTTCCACAAAGATTTATCCCACTTTTTTTTCATCCCCAACTACTTTAACTTCCCGCCTTGTGTAACTCCCATTTCCCTGTCTCAGTTTTCCACTTCAGTCGTCTGTCCTATCAATCCATCGGCTGAGCTCCCTGTCATTTTCAAATGCCTCTTCTGTCTGCTTTCCCAACTGTCACTGCAGCTAAGCCCCCCCTCAACCGCCTACCATCACCACCTCCAACCCCCCCACCAGAAGAACGTGTGTGGTCCAGTCTGACTATAGAACATTACATTGTTCCAGACAGGTTGGACTTCGCCACTAGCCAGCAGACGGAGGCAGGCGGGGGTAGGTGGAGAGCGGGGGTTCCTAGGGAATGTTTGTTTTTCTGTTTCCAATTTGGTCCAGCCCAAGGAACTCCACACTCCGCTCTGTCTCACACACACCATTCATGACGGCCTGACGTAGATGATTACACACAAACACCCACTCAGTACGTCTCGGCTAGCTCAAGGCACACACACGCACACACGCACACACACACACACACACACACAGATGTATATATGCACATACCCACACATGTTGAGCTACTTTGCTGCGCATTAAATACACATCTGTACATATAGGAGCACTGAAAACCGTACACACATGGCTTGGATTCATTCACAGTCATTTTAACCGTGAAACATAAGAACTTTAATTTATCTTTGTTCTCATCTTTTATTTTTTTCTGATTTGTTATTGCTAATGCCATTTCAAATGACATGGTGGTCAAACTACTTATGCTGTTTTTTTTCTTTGTCTTTTCGAATCCCCCTTTACTGTACTTCGGAAAATAATCGTCTCTGAAATAACTTTTTGATGTGTCTTGCTGAGCTTTTAGATTTTATGTAGACAAGGTTTAAGCTCCATGTTCCACCAATTAAAGCATAGAGAGCACATTGTTTCATACTCAACTACTCCATCTGAAACGGATTGCTTTAGTAATTTCCTTGTTTGGATTTTCTTTCATTTTTTTTCTCCATTTATCGAGTTGATTAGTAAGGAAGGAGCTCAGATCAGCTCTGGCAGTTGTAAAAATCAGCAGATATACTATACATGTGATTGTAGCTTAAATTTATCGAAAATGCAGGTTCACTAATGAGATCTGAGGGCTCAAGAAGTATTGGTAAAGTTGAAAAACTTTCCATGCACTTTACCAGCAAATAAGTTTAACACTTTGGCAACTGTTTTCAAATTTTCTGGTTAATAGATGCAACATACCAAAGCAATAACTGGTTGCCATAACCACACTTTTTGATTTTGAGAGTTGTTCTAAAGGAAGAAGCCAACTTTTAGAAACCTCCGAATTAAAGAGCTGCATTCATACATGGATACTAGTGGTTCATTGTTACTAATGCTAATGCTCTAATTTCTAATAAGAGATGCTATAAACAGTTTAAAATAGCAGTGTTTTACTCATTCTGTATTAATTTAAGTGTCATAAAGAAAAAAAAATTTATAGCAGCCATTCTATCACACACAGTGGCAATGGTGGCAGGAAGGAAAGCTCAGATGAACATATTTAGCATATTATATTTTTTCAAGATTTACAAATCCAGAGTTCAAAAATTGACCTCAAAACTTTGACTGTAGCATCACTAATTTTAGCTTTATTTTCCCAAAAATTTCTTTAAAATGTACAGTGGATCCTGCCAACTTATAGTTCAAATGTCTCAAATCCACCAATTTGTGTATTTTTCAACAGAATGAACTCCAAATTTTTGTGGGAAACCCTGCCTATTTACAAATCATTGCATAGAGCACTATACCTTTTTATTTTAAAACCTGCATCTTTGGAAGCAGAAATACCGAGGTGAAATGCTTGTTGACACAATACAGACGGGGGTTTGCAAAGCAGGTGTTCAGTTTATAATGGTTACTGCTGATAGGCTGTTCCCCCACGAGTGCAAATAAGGAAGAGTTTAGATGTTAGTTTTTACATTTATGCCAAGACGGTTTCCACTGTTCATATTAAGGTATATTAAGGTATATTTGGGATTTGAACTAATAAAATATAGAGTTACAAGTGTTTTAAGAGAGGGTCTCAAGTATTCGATTTCAGCTATTTGTGGCCGGTTGTGTTTCCTAACCCATGGAGGTCCAATGTAGCTTAGTTTAGTACAATAACTGTAATCAACTAAGATTTGCATCAAAGAAATTCACATACACAGTGCCAAGAGTTTGATAGTTCAGCTCAAATTTCAAACCAACATGATTTGCTCTGGAAACAAAGAGAGGCTAAAGTAGGTTGGTGGCTGTAGGTTTTTTTTCTTATTATTAAGCTCATAAACTTAAAAATAAGCTAAATACAAAAATAACTAGGTTCTTAAAGCAGCAGTTACAGATCAAGAACTGAACATGGTTAAGTAACAAGAACCAATAAACTTTTAGTACCATATAAGATCAATGCATGTGTGTCTAAAATCAGATGACATATGAGTAGGTTAATACAAAAAAATACATAATTGTTGGACTTTAGTGTATTAAAACTAATAGAGAGACACCTGTGTTCCAGGAGGGGATACAAGGGATGTGATTAGTAATTCTTTTCTGCTTAGTCTAAATTCTTGAGGCACTGTTTGCAAACCATTACGAACTGATTACAGATACCAAGGTACACCAAAGTTTCGAGAACATACCACTTTAAAACTGCTAATTTTTTTCATCATATATAGACATTCCAATCCCTGTGGTATTTGTTCTGCATCGCACTTCAAACAAGATGCCAGACACAAAGGGCCACAGTTTTCTTTGGCTGTGCAAAACGTGGAGTAAAACAGTACTTCCTGACTTGTTACTGAGTGCCGCAGGTCAGCTACCTGATAGATGGCTACTACACTCCCCAAGCTTACTAGAAAGACAAATTTGGCAAAATTTGATAAAAGTCTTCCACTCAAGAAAAATCTGAACTGTCATGACATGGAAACTAAATGGGCACCAACCATCACATCAAAAGTAAAAGTACGGTAAGCTACGAGGGGCATGTCTTTTAAAGAGTAGACTGCAGGCTGGCTACTGGAGCAGATAGCCTGACCAATTATCCCAAAAATATCAACTTGTCTCCAAATGTCAAAAAGGCAAATTATTCTGCACTATAATCATGTTTCCTTGAAAACTACTGCTAAATTTAGTTTTATATTTTTTCTGTAAATCAGATTATTTATGTTTCTTTCTGTCTGCTCTTCAAAAAGTGTGTTTGTATTTAGAAAACCAACCAAAACCTCTGAATTGCAGTTACCAAGTCATGTTTGATGTCAATCTGAATGTACAAGTGAAAACTCAATTAAAGCAATTTTCTGTCAGACAGATTGATGAGGAGGAAAACAATGAAGGAATACGGTTTTACCTCTGACAGAAAATACTGATGGTTCCCAGAGGAGGACATGTCAGAAAAATGGACACTGCAGAGTGTATTTGAAGAGCAGCTGACATTAATTGCTGATGTCCATGTCAAAACTATTTACTGCTCAAGGTCTTACAAAACCGGCAGAGTAATTTCAAGTGGGTTTTTTTTTCAGCTATGAAATCAATGTACACCAAAACACCCACAGGTAAACTGGTCACTCAAGCATGAGAGAAATCAGCTCCTTTGTTCGAATTAATGTGAGGAATGTATGGTTTTTCTCTGATGCAAAGCGATATTGATTTTAAAATTAGTCATAAATTCAAGATGGACAGCATATTCACTTACAAGTAAAATAGCCGGCATTTCACAATAGAATACATTTTAAGACAAACTAGGAACTATAACTACAAAAAAATTATATTCATCAGAATTTCTGAACCACAAGTTTTGTTAGATAACCTGGTGAGGTGATTAGCTGCTCCATCGGGTAAAAATCCACTTGCAGAGATAAACAATGGATCAAAACAGAAACTACTTTATCGTGTTTGCTGTGAGCAAAAGGAAAAATTGTGTCTGTACTTCTTTGCTTTTCTGTATATGTCTTTCACTAACCTTGATTAACCAGATCTTTCAGCTGCTTAAATGAAAGCTGAGGGAGTGGTTTCTATTCAGTGCTACAAGCAACGCCCAGAGCTTTTAAGTGGTGTTCTGACAGCAAGACACGTGCATGCTAAAGAGACACAGACTTTTTCCCATAACATGAATCTTCAGAGTGTCTCGAAGTGCATTACATGAGTTTGCTTATTCTTGTGTTAGTATTAGTTTTGGAATGCTTTCTTTCTTCTGCATACTTGTGAGATTCGAGATAGTTAAGATATTTTTTGAAACTTATTCGAGCAAAACTATTTCACAAAGTAGCAGGCGCCGGGAAAAGAGATTCAACATGTGTTTTAATCTAACATTTTTATGAATTTCATTTCTTAAATCTTTGGCAATATCAGGTATCGAGATCACAGACCAAAATGAACGAAAAGGATAGTTTGACATTTGCCAGAAAACATCTTGATGTTTTTTGAAAAATATTTTGGGGGCCGATGTGATAAAAAAAATAAAACTTTCGGCTTCATCACAGACTTAAAACTAACACAGTATTTCAAAGAAACGACATTTCACAGACAGTCAAACATGGTGGTAGTGTGATAGTCTGAGCCTACTTTGATACTTCAGGAACTGGAGGAACTGCCATGGATAATTGAGTCATGAATTCTTGACTTTGGCAGAAAATACTGAAATAAAGCTCAAGTGTAAAAGTTCAGTTCAGAAAGGTTCAAAAGCCAAAATAAAAAATACAAGTGATTCACGGTGATCTGTAAGAAGCATTGTGAGTTATAGTTATAGTAACACTTGATGCTGAAAATGGTAGCACAACCAGTTATAAGGTTTAGTAGGTAGTTGATTTGTTTTAGACTCTTTTTTTCAATAAGGGCCAAGATCCAAGATCCAAGAGGTTCTTGCATAACTTGACAGACTCCCAAGATCCATAGCTCTTGAAATAATTGCCTATTAGAAGCGTAAAAAAATGTAGTATGTAAAACATAAAAGGTCTAGGCACCATGTAAATGATTACAAAGTGATCATTTACAAGAGAATATGTAAGGTAAACAAGACATCATGCTAAAAACAAGTTTAATGAGTGGAGATAAACAATTTTAAAAATGTTTGTTCCTTCTTTGCTGCTAAATAAGCTTTCTGCAGTAAGAAACATAAATTCAACTTGCTGTCACTATCACTAAAATGAGAAATGAGATTATTTGAGAATATGTTCACTAAAATAAGCTGCACACACTAGAGCATTAATCAAAGATTTACAGTTTGTGACCTACAAATGGGAGGTTTCGACACCAGTGGCCAAAAGTTGCTGCTACACTCCAGAAAACACTGGAAGACAATAACCAACTGATGGCCATTGCTATGGTTGGTAGAAGAGACAAGCTGTATTTTTTTTAACCACAGTCAAAGGAGTAGCCACTTTTGCCTTGTGAACGGTGTTAATATCCTGCCCTGATGTACGATAGCAGCAGGGAACCAAGAGCTGCATAAATCAACTCTTGACTGTTGATTCTGACCTTGCTCTACACAGCTAAGGCACTCATACATCAAAAATAATGGAGAACAAACTCTGCTTCCATGGTGGTTGTAGGCGTAATGGAAGGAACTACTAGCTGCATAAATCAACATGTTGATTGTTGACTCTTGCTTTGCTTGTCTTTTCCTCCCCAAAAGAAACGGAAAACAAACTGAGACGCACATCCAACCAGCTGCCAGACATCACTGATGATTTTCAGGACACGTGTGCACAACACTGTACTAGTTTGTGTGTGCATTTGTCACATTGTGGTTTGTCAATGTCTGGGTAAGCTCAAACATTACGTCAGTCAAAGACGCGCGCGCACACACATACGCAAGGACATTCACAAATTCAAACAGATTTATATGCTAAAACAGGCTCTACTTTTTGCTGCCCAACACACAAGTTCCACTCCTTAAAGTAAAGACGTTTCTTGCAGGACCAAGGCCCTACGGGAAAATCGTCTGGACAAACTTCAGATGCACATACACACCTGCAAACACATCCACAACGGAACATTTCAAACCCACAATGTTGACATTATGCTGCTTTCCAGAGGCGGTCTATCTGCGCGCTGGCCAAGGGAAGCACTATCGGGAATCAACATGGAGAAAGTTGTCGGGAGTTTGTATAAAGAGAACTGGATTTGAATCAAAATTTAAAGCCAAATATGATCATATTTTCAGGATGACTCACCATAGGTTTTAATGAAGCATTTCATAGCCTGAAAGTAAAGAATCACTAATACCATTCTCATTTAAAATGTACAATAATTGGCCTTTTAACAAAAGTGTGAAGCGCCTCATTAAGTCAAGTTTCTTAAAGTTCATAAATCATTTCAAAACCACTGTTTATAAATTCCATTGCTTTTCTTAGTAAATTAGTGACAATATCCGAATTACACACAACAGTCAGAGATGCTCTGATTAGACTGTTTTGGCTGATTTCCAAACTCTTAGACTCACTTATTACCTATAGTACGTATCCTTTTTAGATCTACATTTACAAGCATTTTAAGAACTTTTTTCAAGCATTTATTAAATATTCATACACACTGTGTGTGAGGTAGCAAAAAATTATTAATTTAAAACAGAAAAAAGTTAATATGTTGAAATATATATATATATAGTTTGGTTTTAATTGGCTTCTTATACCACCGTGGCTCCTCCGAGTTGATTTGTGGCACCTTACTAACCCTGATAAAAGAGAACTTGTCTTCTCTCTATAGCAACGGCCACACTAAAAAGAGCTGTTGTCAGAACAACCTGGTACTGTTAAGCCTCTGAACAGGCAGTGTCCAGTCAAGATTAATCAAGTAACATTTTGCCTATCCCAGGTGATTTGTCTACGGCCCCGTCCACACTACTGCATTTTCGTTTAGAAACGGAGAGTTAAAACGAAAACTATCTACGTCCACACTAGCGTTTTCCTTGCGTATTAGAATTGATCTCCATCCACATTAAAAAGACTGAAAACGCGGATCACTTGACCATTCTCCAACACTGGGCATGCGTGCGCCGGTATGAACAGGAAACAGATTGACCATTCCTCAACTGCTAGCAAAGACATCAAAGCCAGTAACGCTTGTAATTCATTATCCATGTTGCAGTTTCTAACGTAATGTATTCCAGGCTGTTTTTGTATGTTATCTTCCGGGGACGGGTCATGTGACGGGTGTCTGACGAATCAGGGAAGGATACGCCATGACCAATGACACCCAATCATAGAGCCGAGTGTGATCTGCTGCGTCATCGTTTCTAAAGTCCTCCGTTTCGAGACGTCCGCACCAAAACGCCCTCCGGAGTTTCAAAACGAAAAACGGGGTCGGTAGCGTTTCTAATCTTCTCCATTTTGGGTCTCCGTTTTACCCGTTTTAGTGTGGATGGGAGGTGCAAACTTAGGAAAAGGTCTCAGTTTTTAAACGAAAACGCATTAGTGTGGACGGGGCCTAAAATAGAAGGTGATGTTTGATAAAGTTCTATATAGATAGTCCGTTTATCCAGATAGGATGATGAAACTAGGTGCATTTTTTGTTTTTCTAATATTAAAAATTACAAAAATAATTGTTTTTTTCCCATTTAGTCAAAGAAAATGCACATAAAAGGTATCTGTTGGCTGATTAAAAAGACCCCTCATAAAGAATGAATTAATACATATTATGTAAGATTCAGATTTTTGTTCCGTTTAAAATATTTTTTTCTATCTTAAGGTGAATTGTGACAAGATTCTGATCTGTAAGTGACTGTTACGTGCAGTACATCACAGTGCTAAACTAAAGATAATCTACAAGATGATCTTCAGACTGCAGAGGCTCAATTGTAGTACAATACTTTATCAATCAAGGGTTTCAGTTCGTTTAACTTCCGCCACATTTCATGCCATGCATAAAACGTTACACTGGTCATCTTTTTTTGTATTTTTCAACATGAGGTTTAACTTCTTTATACTCTATGAATTCTGCTTTACAAGTTTGTGTTGTTTTTAAGTGAACTTGTTTCATAAAGCTGTACAACTATAGTGTAATTTCAGGGGGGGGGTCAAAACCAGTTTGATCTTACTATTCATGGCATTAAGCTGCTTTCTTTTCATTGTGAGATAATCCCAAAGTGTGCTCCATTTTTATATAAAAAACTAAACCTGAATATGTTTGAAATACTTAAAAAACAAACTCTTATTGCTGTATGCAATGTACACCTTTTTTTTGTATTTTCTGCACCTCAGCAATCTCTAAATGCATCATTGCTTTCTAGAAAACTAACCATCTCGTCCAACAAAAGTTAATTCACTTGTCTTAATCTACTCTAAAATAATAAAATTTGGACAAAACAAACATTTACAGATTAGATAAGAAATAAAGGAATAATAAAACAAAAGAGTGAAAACTCGTCCACTAAGATTAAATCAGCCTAAAGGGAAGAAGATGTGTGTGTAAAGCAATAAAAAAGCCCAAAAGCCAAGTTGCAGAACAAACGCCATGTCCCCCACTGGGCTTTTTCATCCAGTGCAACACACACTCCCACACATACACACACAGGCCTGAGGTAAATTTAACTGTCAGCCGTAAAGTTCTCAACCAAAGCAAGTGATCTTTTGCCCCCTTTTCTCGCCCCACTTTCCCGCCTCCTCCTATTTATGCAAATAGGTGTATCATTTTGTTGCACATCCCTTGTTCCAGTCATTATTTTCTCACCCCATTTCCACTCTTATTTTCCTTCACATGTAATCCATCCTCACGTCAAATCCCAGCTTCTTGTTTCACTTAATGCGCTTTCGTACTGTTTTCCTTTTCTGCAGTCTATCGGTTCCTCCGTTCCTAGAAGCCGTACGCTGACCCAGAATCCCTCTGGAGGCTTTTTGTTTCATATCTTCGCCTTCCTACCTTCCAAGTGATGAAAAGATATCCTTTCCTTTTCTATCTATCTGTCCATTCTTCCCCCACTGGTTCCCTCCCAAACAACCCACACACACTTCTGACTGTGGGCCTCTGACACCCACCTCTTGTTCTCTTTCTACAAAGGTCTGAAAGACCCCCAGATGTGTGTTCTCGCTTCAATTTCCATTTCAAAAAAGCACCACCCCTCTTTCTCCATCATCCGTCTATCCATGTATGCAATTTTTTAACACACACACAAACAAAGGGAAAACTATTAACACTGTGATGTTAGTAACCTACTGGGAAGAGCACTATTAGATTTTCTCAAAAACACGAGTAATATCACTTATATGGTTCTATAAAGAGGACGGCTGAACTGTTGAGCAATTGTACTATTTATGAAGGAGGAAAACTTCCTCTTTAAGATGCATTCTTTTTTTTAAAAACATGCTGACCATCAAAATCTTTCATATCTCATAGGAGGAAACATGCTGATGCCAACACTTTTCACAGATCTCTAAAAGTCTCAGATTCATTCAGCTTGAATGAATTCTGATGATTTAGCTCTATCAAAGTTCTTGAGAAAGTTAAGCAAATTGTAGATAGATAAGGCAGGAGTGACTCTCTAAAGGTAAAAGTTGGAAAAAAGATGTAAGATTTAGACTTTTACAAAGATCGAGAAAATGTGAGCATATTGTGACTATTTACAGACCAGAAAGTACTGGGAATTATTAGTTGTGATGCATTTAATAATTATTGTATTATTTGATCTGCTGTTCACTGATCAGAGCCAACCGAGAGAGTTTGACATTTTCCACCTATGGCCAACTGATTGCTGTATTTTTTTTAAATAACTTCCATGTTCTAAATTAATCAAAATACATGATAATTTACAAATAAAAATATTTTCATTAGCAGTTTTTAGAAATATTTATCTAATTTTCCAGAGTCAAATTGTCCAGAGCACTTCTTAATGTCTACATAGAAAACTCTACCATCTTTATTTATTTTATTTATTTCTTTTAAGATTTATGCAGTAAAAACTACAGGGGTTAAACTTTTTTCTAATCTGCTCTACCACCCGAGTTACATGTCCATGATATAAATCACTGAACCAGACTTTGTAACCATGGTAAGGTTCAGTGTTTTTATTTTCTTTGTGTCAAATTAAACATACAGAAAGACCAACGTTTAACATTCACTCATGCCACTGACCCCATTTTATTGGGATGTTATCAGTGTTTCTTCTTCAGAACAAAAAGTTTATGTAATGAATAAAAAAATAAAAATAAAAGCAAATTCCAAAATATTCAGACTTTTCAAGTCTAATCACTTAGGAAGGAAAACTAGTGGCAGGATGCAATGACAGGAGTTATCGTGGCGGAAGGGGCTATTTATGGTGCGTTCTATTTACCGCAGAAGTTGGAACTCTGAGCTGGGTTTGACGTCACGCCCGAGTAAACAGCGTTACAGCAGTGTTGTCGGATAAGTCAGGATTCCAATAAGATGATGCCCAGGTAGCCATAGTTTTACTACTTCTTACAAACATTGTTTTAAGCTGTACTTTCCATATGCAAACACCCCTTTTATTGTGTTAAGATTAGAGGTGCAGGCTCTGCATTTAAATGAATTTTAGATCAATTCATTCAGTGTGTCTTGTAAAATATACATTTTTCCAACACAGCTATTATTGCTGATGTGAGGAGCGGCAATATTAAAAGTTAATACTCTACAAGGAATACAAACACTGAATGATACTTAAGCAATATCGCACGTGGGGGAGTGCAGTTGTGCTGAATATCAGCAATGGTGTGATTCAGTCATAGGCACGATGTCGCAGATAATCACACCTGTGCTGATATTCCGCACTACAGCACGACCTCGAGTGTGATATTGCTTTTATAGAACAGTTCTACAACCATATGATTTGATTGTATATTTAATCATGCATTTAGCTCCGCCAACACATATAGTTCCAACTGGAAGGGAGAAAAAGCTGTTGCCAGGCTACACAAACATGTCAAATACAAACATTAGAACTCCTGTATGACGGAGTGATGCTGTTTGTAAAAGGTCCCAGTGCTGTTGTACTCCAATATTACTCTTGCTTTGCAAGATGGATTCTTGCGAGATTTGGAGTTTTCCAATCTCAGGAGAATCAATCTTGGACCGCTCCAATCAAAACCGTCCAATCTCCGACCCATATTTGACCGGGCCAATCGTTTGTCAGCATTTTGCTTTGGGGCAAGAGTTCAGTTGGGATGATGGCATCAACTGCCCAGCTAAGAGAAACAAACATAGCTGCGCTGGTTGACGGTCGCGTAAAAAACAGTTCCAGCCAGGCGCTAACTTCCTCCAATCAGCTCAAAGTATTCTACCAGATGACCCTCCCTTTTTCAGACGGTTTCTGCTGCAACGATTCCAGATCGTAGTGTGTAGGCTCGAGATGGGGCAGGGCTACACATAGATCTGGTTGATGCCAGGTTACTCCAATATCAGCAATCTTGGAAAGTCTCAATTTTTATTTTACTTTTGAGAATAATAGAGCTGGTAATAAAACTTGATGTTAGGCCTGGGCAATATGGTTTCAAATCTATATTGCGATACAATCTAAAACATGAGCGATAACGATATGTATTTCGTTTATTTTCAAAATATAGTTCTACTCATTATATCACAATATATCATATTGCTCCCCCGTACTGTGATACATATCGTATCGCCATTTTCTTGCCAATTAAAATCCCTAATATATAGCTATAATATATGCTGTAATGAAAAAATTCTTGTTGGAAATTGGAATTGACAAAAACTGGTATTGCTATTCAAGTCATTTGTGGTTTTGAACCAAAATACAGAAGCTTGAGAAAAACTAAATGACCCAAGAAAAATCTCACTGACGATATTTGAGACAAAGAAAAGTCTATGAAGACCTTTTGAGGCTGCGTAGATTCAAATTACTATCCTTTTTACCATAAAAGTGGTCAAGTGTGTATCAGATTTGTGACATTATAACTGTTTCTTGGTTCTCTAAAGATTTGATTAGAAAATAAATTTGCTTTAATACTCCATGTCACTTCAAAAAAGATTCTCAGTACAAGAATAATTATTGATATTTGCTTTATGTTTTCTATGACCCAATGTTTTGTTCTGCGTGAACAAAATTCAAAGAAGAAAGCTAAAACAAGTTTTTAAGCAAGAAGCCTTAAAATGAATACAACACAATTACAATCTAAAATCAAAAGAATTTATGACTAATTATTTACAAATGATTAGTTAACACAAATTCATTTTGGTTTAGTGTTGAGCAAGAGCAACATCAAATAACTTCTTATGATTTCAAGCAGCTATAGTTGAAATCTTTTGCCTTTTCATCGTCTAAAAAAGACAACACTAATACACACAGTGGTAGTCCATCGATGGCAGCTTAACGCACAAAGAACTCTATACTGCTTTAACAGAAGATGAGTCCAGGCCCTTTTAAAGTTTGTGTGGTTTGAAGTGAAGCCCTAAGGGCATCAGCTCAAACTGTCTTCAGGGCGGTAGCCTTTAAAGCCCAAAGCTGCTCCTGTAGAACTATTTTGCAGAATCAAAAGAGAAAAAAGCTAAGCCATCCCAGCGTCATCAGCACAGGTGAAACAGTCTGCGGTGCTTACTTATGAGTAAATGGGTAAAGCTGTCTCGCTGACTCCTTCAGATTTCGCCAATAATGTCAGGCTAGACCCCGGCCAACATAAAAAGGTGTCATATCTCCATGTGCTTTTTTTGTTTTTATTCCTTTGGTTCTAGAACAGCCAGCAAAGACTTCATAAATAATATAAACAACAGCCCAGACTGGCTATTTGTGAAGGATTTTTGAAATGCATGCAGACAGAAGCAGACACGGCGATATACATAAAAAAAGAAGAGACAATAGTGGTTAGTCTTATAAAAAAATTTAAAAAAAGGGCTTAAATCAAAGTATTAATTTGGCGGAGCACAATAAAGCGTGCGCGCACATACACACACACAGAGGAAACCACACTTTGACAGACACATGCGTGCTCAGACTAAGGACAAAGACTACTTTGAAAAGTTACTCAGCCACCAGATGTTTCACCCTGATCCCAGACTACAATGCTAATAGGGCTGCAGAGACGTGTGTATATGCGTGTATGAGTGTGTGTGAACGTGTGAGTGTAGGGCAAAGTTTTAAAAGGCAGGAAAAAAAAATGTATTCCTTTCTAAAAGAAATATGGTAATGATAAAAACGGCTTCTGCTTTCTTAACAATGCTACACAATAATGAACATTTTATACTGAACAGATTCCAAATTAACATTGGCTGCACATTTGCATCGTTCCAGTCCAATTCATTTTTTTCTCCAAGATTTATATTTAAAAAAAAAAGATTAGTATGAAACAATAAAATGATTTGGAAAAAAAACTACTTTTTGAGGGAGAAAACAGAGCTCTCTCTCTTTGGAAATCAACAAAATATTATTCTCCAGGTTACTGCACAGATGTGGCCGAATTAAACCCAACAGGCTTATTAAAATGTCTTTTTAGTAAGCTTCACAGAACTTAGTTGTAAAAGACTAGGTCTCAGAGGCCCACTTATTTTAATTTCTTTTTCCTGCACACCTCAAAACATAAAAGTGCAAAATATGGCATGAAACATTTTTTTTAATAATATTTTGTTTTAAAATTAATTGTTACTGTGTCTAACATTAAAACTGAATGGATTAGGCACGGGCTGACAGGCAGTGCTGTTGTGGAACAGCTTTTTGAAGTGACCAAACTGCCAGTCATTAATCAGGCTGGTAACAGCGAAAACATTCCAATTCCAGACACCAGCAAGGTAACTGGTTAATGATTAGGAAGGACAGGTCGGTATCAAGATGTAACAAAAAACTTTTAAAGTTAGATTCATATAGTCAAAAATTGTTTTTTGTTATTCCTTTCCTGTTCAAAGTGTTTTTCATGTGATGCCAAAGAAAGTGCCAGAGTGAACAGTGTTTTCTGTGGACGTACAGGTCATCAAGTGACCCAGTGTTACCCCTCCCACGCTAGTTGCTAGGCAGGCTGAAAGAAGACTTTTACCTTCTGACCCCCATTACAACAAAGACGGCCGTTTAGAAATATTTTTGGCTCAGAAAAATGTA